>CM060257.1:4635000-5235000 GCA_030684275.1 Acipenser oxyrinchus oxyrinchus
CACAAACCCTTTTTCCTGATACAAGTGATGTTTATTTGGTGTTTCTCTCTGTCAGGCCTGACATCGTTGGACAGTAATTTATGACAAAGCTTGTTTTTTTTCCACATAAATAAATCTTATGATTTATTACAGGGGAAGCAGTGCAGCAGAATGTATTTATTTCTGTGTCCGGTTAGCTCGCTTCATATGAAAGGAATAACTTTATGCTGTAATGAAACCAGAGAGAGAGAAACAAGGAAACAAGGAGCACGCACTGTAAGAACACTTACACCAGCACTGCTGACCCCTGCTGCTCAATCGAGGTAAATGCAAATGGGTCTGGCCCCTGTGCCCTGGGGGTCTGCACCCGGCTTCAATGCCCTCAATGCTTAGCTACATAATCAAAAGGGTAGAGTACAAAGAGGTTATGATGAGGTTGTAGAACTTATCCAGTACAATCCACTAGTGAGACCGCATTTCGAATACTGTATTGAATTCTGGCCGCTGTATTCACAGAAATACGTTGCGTCTGGAGCCAGTCCAGCGAAGAGCAGCCAGACTAATCAAACTCATTTAAGGTTAACCTCCAGCCAATACTGGAGGGTAGGAGTCGCTTCTTCACACAGAGAGTGGTGAGGGGATGGAATGGGCTTCCTAGCCATGTTGTTGATCCTGATGAGCCGCACGGCCTCCTCTCATTCTTTATTTCTTTCTGGTCTTCTGTTCAGTGCCTCTGGAGCCCCTGCCTGGGTTCACAGTGAGTGGGGTAATCTGGAAGGGATTCAGAGAAATGGAACTAATGACCTTTCAATGCTGGGGTGACACTGGCCCCTATCTTCACTCCACTGTAATGATAAGGCATGGCTTATTTAATTGAGTACCTCTAAGGTCAGAAATGAAGTTATAATCACCCTTACTGTAATTACACCTGCTTCATGTTTTCATTTTGCTCTTAAATGGCATGTGATTTTGCATTGCATGTTGTAATGGCTTGGCATCTTAGCCCATTGAATTTAATGGGGAGTCAAAGGCTGGACATGAACCACAAACCGGACTGGTCAAAGACGAACCTCTTATGCTGATGTCGGTATTATTAACTAATCTGCCAGGAGGAGGAGACCCTTTACAATGTCACTTGAAGAGGGATAATTAACGTAAAATTAGTAAGACTAAGTGGAAAAACGTTTAGACCAATGATCTTTGAGGGTGGTCAAGGTCATACAGGTGGGTCTTGCACATTATCACTGGTCCTCTTTTAAATACATTTTCTTAATAAACAACTGCTTGTGCGTTACTATGAGGGAAAAAAACAATTCTGGATATCGTTTATGAATTAGGATTACAATTTCTCATTTTATGTTAATTCACTTTTTTTTTTTTGTTCAACTACAAAAAGTCACAAAATAGAAAAAAATAAAGTAGAAAATTTAAAAGAAAATAACACAGAAAGGCATACGCCCTAAGTAAGAGACACATACAGTATATTTGCATATTAATAAAATATGAATCTAAGTAAAGACAGATGCCATCATTTGCATTCCACAGATTATAAAACGTGCTGAGTTGATAAGAATTAGATTTGAGATACTCGCAGCCAGGATTAAGCAACGCTTTCTTTTCACAGTCTATTTAACAAATGCATTCTGATTCACTTTACACGAGAAGCCCTTTAGCAGGCTCCACCTTGACTCAGTTCACAGTGAGCCGCGCAGGGATGCACATCTGGAAATAAATGCATCATTAGGTTCTGGATGAGGTTTCAGCCTCACTTCACCACTGTGCTGCTGGAACAATCCCACAAGGCTCTCTGCCTGGCTCCAGGACACACTCACACACTCACACACACACCTCCTTGCAAGTAGATGGCTGGAGGCCTTGAGCACCCGGCCGACCAGACAGATACCGGCCTTCCCTCATTCCCCTCCATTGCCCCCCAGACACAGAGAGAGGAGAGTGCGCTGCACAGGCTCCGCATAGGCAAGCATTGCAAAGCATAGAGAGGTATGGTAAAGCATATTAAAAAAAAAAACATATCAAACCATGGTAAACTATGGTAAATGCCTAGTATAACCATGGGAAAACCATGGGGGAAACTACACAAATACTGTGCAGATTTACAATGGTAAAAGACATTATTAATATTATGGCAAACTAATTTAGACTCCTGCCTTTCTTCTCTGTCTCAGTTAGTCCCAGTCAATAGGAACATCTTTTAGGACCTGGTCTCTCTCTCTCTATATATATATATATATATGATATTCAGACCATTTTAGAAACTCCCTTTAGGAGTTGCAATGATTCCACTGTCATCTTCTTTCTTCCTAATTCCTATGTTACTCCCCAGCACAGCCATCATTACCATTACCAGCTGAAGTTGTGAATTGAGCATTGCTAGAGCTAGGAGAGCGGTGTGAGAACCTTGCTGGAAATACAAACTGTGTTAAACTGTGCTTCCCTTTCTCATATGGGGCACGCATAGGGAAGCAGATCTGCTCGGGATCAGAGTGGATCCCAAAGTAACCTGCTCCAGTCTTGTGGTTTTCTTGTAGCAGACTGGACGGAGCTGGGGTGGTTATTAAACACACTCTGCAGAGAAGCTAATGATGTGCTTGAGCAGTAACAGGTTGTCATTAGTGCAGCATCTGCTCTCATCACACTTAATTATTGAGCCACTTTGTTTTCCAAGGAGGTGTCTGCTGAAATTTAGCGTACTCTTAATTAAACTGCTCTTCCAACTCCCTGGAAGCCCATCGCCAGTCCCCGGGAGGAGATGTAAAGATACCATTAGGATGTTTGTTTCCAGTTCATGTGTTCAAAGATGGAATTGTTATAAAAAAACAAGATTTCAGGCAGCAGGTGTCAGGCTAACACATGCACACACCCACACTCACACAAAAACACACACACACACTCTCACACACACACACACACACAGACACACACACAAAGCCACACTGTGGTCTCCTGCTCCTTCCCCAGACTGGATTAGCTGCAGTCGAATCCCAGTGTAAATGAGTGCTGACTCTGGAGTCTAATAAGCAGCACTGGGCATATGACGTAGTAATAAGAGCACTTAGGCAATACCTTTCACACAACACTGGGGACAGATTTCCTGTGGTTTAAAGATATTTTTAAAGTTCCCACACAAAGAACTGTTGAGTCTTCCTACAGATCAACACACACTTTCATTCTTTTGTTTTTAAATGTCAATTCTGATCCTTTAAAAGACATGGTTAGAGTCCACACACACACAGATACATGAGGAAGGGCTGCAGTGAGAGACATGGTTAGAGTCCACACACACACAGACACATGAGGAAGGGCAGCAGTCAGAGACATGGTTAGAGTCCACACACACACACACATACATGAGGAAGGGCTGCAGTGCGAGACATGGTTAGAGTCCATACACACACACAGATACATGAGGAAGGGCTGCAATCAGAGACATTCGTGGTTTAGAGATTTGAATCTCCTTCACCATGAGGGGCTTGAATCTGTAATGGCAGTGCAGCGCACAACACAGCCTGTTACACACGCATCAGAGGAACTGAAACAAGCAGGGCACGCAGGGTCACAGAACAGGTATGACACGAATGCATTATTCCACTGGAGCTTTGCGTTGTTCTCGTCTCTCCACAGCTCATTACTGAAAGCTGCAGCTCATTAAGTTGAGAAGTCATGGTCGCTTTAACCAGCAACAGCGTGACTGATAACCCCAGGCAGGGTTTTAGTTGCTCTTCGTCTTTATTAGCCAAAACATGAATAAGTCGACTGTTTATATTTTTTTTGACAGTTCAAAGTGTAAATTCCATAATAGCCATTTTTACTGCTCAATATTTTTTTACAAAAAGTACTTTCAGGTTAATAAATCAAATTGCAGCCGGGTTTATTGCCTGTAAAGAACAGCGACAAGTTGTTTGCTTATAGGGTGGGAATGAGTGCCCTTGTGCACTGCTGTTTAATTTGGATTTCATGTTACAATAACTGACAGTGCCCTTGTTAGGTTTTAACTCCAAGTAAACACGGGAGCTGGTGGGAATAGCACTCCTCAATATACAGCTCAGTAAACTTTACTGCAACAGTAAATAAAATACAAAATAAACATTTTATTGAAGCAATTTTTTAATCATGATGTATAATAGTTGTATAGCGGCCTCAATATACTCGGTGCAATGTGTTTTCCATTCAGTTTTAATGAAACACTGGTTACTCATCTTGTTCTTAGTTGTGTTACAATTGCTGCTGCTGATGCTGCAATATTTTGATGTTTGTTATTTTAAACTAGGCTTCAGAATTCACAGTAAACAGAATGATTTACTAGTTCTACAACTTCACCAGCTTTTTTTTGTTTTATTCGGTTACAGTTTATTCGAAAAATAAAAAAATAACTAATAATAAATCACAGAAACTCTATAGCAAGGCTGTAATTCACTTGTGTGGATGATCCAGTGAGCAGAATCCCTTGAGGGAATTACAGCATTGTAATGTAAAGTACAACAAAGCTGTTTTCCTCTTGTGGTACCTTTTATTGGATCATCTGAATATATCTAAGAATAAAAACTTGCTTTCAAGACCACAAAGACCTCTTCTTCTTCTTCTTCCTCTTCTTCTTCATCTTCTTCTTCCTCTTCTTCTTCGTCTTCTTCTTCATCTTCTTCTTCTTCTTCCTCTTCCTCTTCTTCTTCTTCTTCTTCTTCTTCTTCTTCTTCTTCTTCTTCTTCTTGTACAGTATTATGGGCTGGCACGACTTATCCTAATTTACAGCCCATTTCCAAACATCATAATAATAGAAATCTAATAATAATAAAAGACCAAGTGAAAGCATATTATTTTCCTCATGCACACAAAGCTACATACAGTAGATCAATACCTCAGGTCATATTGACCCGATACTGTCGACCCAGGGGACTTTTTCGACCTGAAAAAAGAAACAAGACCCAGGGGTCACAAATGGAGATTAGATAAAGGGGCATTCAGAACAGAAAACAGGAGGCACTTTTTTACACAGATAATTGTGAGGGTCTGGAACCAACTCCCCAGTAATGCTGTTGAAGCTGACATCCTGGGATCCTTCAAGAAGCTGCTTGATGAGATTCTGGGATCAATAAGCTACTAACAAGCAAACGAGCAAGATGGGCCGAATGGTCTCCTCTCGTTTGTAAACTTTCTTATGTTCTTATGGTGCTTGGTTGGTCTTTAACACAGTTTTACACAGAGTGCTAATAAATATCACATTTCTTAGTAACGTACGAGCCACGTTACATGATATTCTGTTAACATGACATAATATTACTTCCATCTCTACCCATGGTGTCATGCGCTGCTTATATGGCACACTAGACTTTGCTCTTATGTTAACGACCTCTTGAATAAGTTTATTAAAAACACTTTTAGGGGAGGGCTACAATTTAAAAAGAAATAGTTCATTACTTTATGAGCCCCTTGTATTTCCTCTTCTAGTAATGTATTAGCTAACGTTCCCTGTCGGTGTCATGTGTTGTGTCCTGCACTGTCATGTTCAAGGCCAGCCCCAGGGACAGCAAAGGAACATTTTTATATGATCTAAGTTCACTGCCGATTGACCATTGGAACCTCTACTACGTTGAGGTAACAATTCTATTTTCATTGCAATAACACTTTAGCCCTTCAGCACGCGAACACTGGGGAAGAATTATTCTTATTAATAAGGGTGGGCTGATACTTGTACCCGTAATTGCCTTTCAAGAAGTATTTATCGGTCGATATTAAATAAAACTGAGGGTGTAAAACATCCAACATGGATAAATATTTCTTAAAGGCAATTATGAGTATCAGCACACCCCTAATTATTATTATTATGATGATGATGATGATGATGATGATGATGATGATGATGATGATGATGAAACTGTTCTGAAGATTTGAATAAAGAACAGGACTGTGACCCCCTGCACAGTTCTTCATACACCCAAGTGATTCAAACGAAGCTTCCTCAGCCATTGACACTGCATACCTGATCCACTTTAGCTGTGTCAAGAATGAGGAGAATATTTCTTGAATGACTTTGAAATGGAGCTGGCAGCTGGGTTAGGGTTAGGGTATTGAGCCCCCAACAACATGAGAATCTGTGAAATCTTTACTGCGTCTGGGATTGCATGCGATAGCAGCTACACATTAAGCACCAATGCAAATGCCATCATACAGTACAGTAGACCTCAAATAAACAAAGAGAACAGCTATGCCCAAATGTTTTGCATCACCTAGAATTTTAAAATTGAGACTTCATTTAAAAAAAAAAATGATATGAACATAATTGTGATCTTTTATTTAACATCATGTTATGAAAGAAACCACAAAATGATATCGCAAAAGGCATAATAGTAATACAGTATTTCATGTATCACAGTATAACATTTTTCTGCAGGTTTCATTCAACTTTATGAAGCAAAAGTTTGGTCATAGCTATATATATATATATATATATATATATATATATATATATATATATATATATATATATATATATATATATATATATATAGCAAGCAGGGAAGAAAGGGTCATGTGCAAAGTTTGATACCATATGTTTGGTTGTGATGATAAAGATAGAGTTATCTTAATGATACTGCTGTGTGTTGCATGTGGCTGTGCCTGCAGTCATTGCACTTCAGCAGAGGCAATGAGTCACTGCTGTCTGGAAGAGCACTTTCTCCACTCAGGCACGGCACTGACAGATCTGCAGACTCTGCTTCTATTAGCTTCACTCCAGCTTTCACTCTGGGTGTTGAAAGTCATAACTGGCCTCTTATAGGGACCCTTATAAAAGAGCACATTTATAATAGTTTACTGTGCCTCACCATGTTTTTAATATGCTCTACCATGCCTTCACTGTGCTTTACAATGCCTCCCTATGCTTTACCATGCCTTCACTGTGCTTTACAATGCTTCCCTATGCTTTACTATACCTCTCTGTGCTTTACAATGCCTCCCTATGCTTTACCATGCCTTCACTGTGCTTTACAATGCTTCCCTATGCTTTACCATGCCTTCACTGTGCTTTATTACACTTTGCTATGGTTTTACCGTGGGGAACTTTATATGGAAATCAATTCCCTGTAGAGGCTCAATCAAGAAATGTGTTTCAAACCAAAGATTGCTGCACTGCAAACACACACACACACACACACACACACACACACACACACACACACATGCTAGGATCACACTCTTTCTCAGGGCCTTTACTGTGTATGATAACATTAGGGTCCTAAACACTGAGCCACGCGGGGTGAAAGCGGGCTGGGAAGTCCTAGTTTCATTCTCAAGAAAAGCAGATTTGCGTTTCCACATTATTTACTGTCTTTGTCTTTTCTTTTTTTTTTTTAAAAGGAGAGTCCCGAACAAACATCCCCCTCTCCCACTCACCCCCATGCACTCACTTAGCGGGTGAAACCACCAAGACCAACCGCTCCTATATTTAGGGAGATAATTGCCTCTCTCCAATTTAATTGCCTCATTGCAATTTTTTTCCCTGCTCTGTAATTTCTCTATAATTGTATTTTGTGTGGCTGTGAAGCAAACGGCAGCCTCTTTGCTGGTGATGGCCTCTAATAACAAAGGGCTCCTGGCCACCGGGCCTGCTAACAATATAAGAATAACAAGCGGGGCCTGTGCTGCGTGTGCAGCTCAGCCTGGGAAAGAACTGTGAGGGCCATGTTCTGAGGCCAGGCTGCCCACCCAATACTGCGTCTGTCTGCTCCGTTTAGTCTGGGACCCCGGGGGTCCTGATTTCCTGACCCCCTCCGACATGTGACTGAAATATTTACATGCACACAGACCCCAGCGCTGACAGACTCTTCAGAGAAATGGGCTAACACTTTATAGGACGAGTCAGCATTGTACAGGTCATCCTGTATACCCAGCCCTGTGCTTTTCCTATTGAGATCCTATGAAGATGTAAACGTGTGTTCATGATGCTGCCGGCTGCGAGCGAGGGAGGGTGAGAAGGGAAAGCGAGAGAGGGGTGAGAGGGCAGAGAGAGAGAGAGAGAGGGAGAGAGAGGGAGGGTAAGAGGTTATGGAGAGTGTACACCGCACTTGGAAACTCCTGTTAGCGAAGGCTCTATCACCACCTTTTGGACACACTGCTCAGGAAGCACAGACTCCAGTACAGTGCAGGCAGTCTGCTCACTACAGACAGGCAGGAAGACTTTTCAATCTCCAGAATTAGGACTCAGGTCAGGAGCAGGCAAGAAAATGTCGATCTAAGATTATCATGTTTTGGGGTGGATTCCTCCAAGTTTTAATTCTGTATATTTCTGACTTGATTTTCATAGTGAATACAATGTGTTACCAGTATAATCCCTAGAAATAGACAGTGTATATACAGTATATATATATACATAGTAATATCTACGTATTTTCTTCATCAAATAAGTTGTAAAAGAAAACCCTTCTGCTCCATCTGCATTTAGATCTAGTTATTAGATCTTATTGTGTTTTAAAATAAAATATTTGTAAGAAACAGGGGCCCTTTTTAAATAAATAATTGTTATAAACATAAATCTGTTTTACAATAAGTAATTTAAAAAAGCCATTACAAAGAAACAACGATACAAATCTGTACAGACAACATTTTTTTTATACAATGTAAGCGATTCTAAAACTGCTTGGCTGCATTGCACCCTTTGGTGTGCAACCCAAACACAGCAATGTGCAGCTGTATGCAGCTACAGCGGCTACCAAACGTAACACAAATCTGCAGAAATGTGATCATATCCCCTGTAATAAGTTTACGTTAATACAGACAGTATGCATGTAATAAACCATGAGCAAGATAACATTTCACAGTTGAAAAGGAACTTTAAGGAAAGTGCAAGTAAAACATCTCACGCTGTCAGTTCTGCAAATGGAATTACGTTTCTACCAGCTGGGTTTCCTACTGAATTCTTATTGAATTTCTGTGAAGTACAGTTTGAATCGTGACTTGTTCCAGTCCACACCCAGCTGAAGTTGAGACTACTTTCAGTATTTTTTAATTAGTCATGAGCAGGCCCTGAGCACTCACCACTGCCCATTCTAAATCCCAGGCCTGGTTTACAAAGCAGATGAAAAGAAACACATTGACGCTGAAACGCATTTCTGGGAACATGAAACACCTGACAACAACCTCCTGTCCCCTGTCTGTGAGATGAGGTTAAAAGCTCTATAAGAACGAATGCAGACCTGCAGTGTGCAGGGTGAATGGTTCACACCCAGCCACATTGAAACACAGACAGAGCAGGACCCCTGGGTCACACAGTGAGTTTGGACAGGATCCCACTAAACTGTGTGTGTGCGTGTGTGTGTGTGTGTGTGTGCGCGTGTGTGTGGGTGTGTTTGTGTTCGTGTGTGCGTGTGTGTGTGTGTGTGTGTGTGTGTGTGTGTGTGTGGGCATGTGTGTGTGAGTGTGTGCATGTGTGTGTGTGGGTGGAAGTGTACAGTACCTGATCTGAGGGTAGTAGACACTTGCATTCAAGTTATTGATTTTAGAGTGGTAACTTACATTAACAAAGAAAAGTAAAAAAAGGATTCATGATTTTCTTTCCTGTCACTTATATCTAGAATCTGTTTCTATTTTTGCCTTTTTACGAGGATTATACTGCAGTGTAATTATGTGTTATTACGTTATTAATCTTTCACAATTTTTTTTAAAGAGGTTTGTGAGCCCTCCTCCCCACCCTCCCTCCCTCCCTCCCTCCCTCACCACTGCTTTGATGCTGTGATCATTTTAGAAGTTTAGAAGTGGCAGACAGTGGGTTCCAGGGCCACATTACAGGGGACTGTGTAGTGGGGAGGGGAGGAGGGGGTTAGATGAAGTGGGAGAATACTGCTGGATAAATAGGACCTTTGTAGAGAAAAAAGAAAGGAAGAAAAAAGAGAGCAAAACACATGTTATTTATTTCCTCAGTAAACAGAAAACGGCAGACATAATCAATATGAAACTGAAGATTGTAAATAGACAATTTAATAGCCTAAACATTTCAGCGCTACAGTTACACAGGACTTCACAAGCGTTTAGGCTTAATAACAGTGAGACGTTCAGCAAGTTTTATTTACCAACATGGGAATGATAAGATAAACAGCTTAGCCAACATCTGCATATATGCCCCCCTCTCGAATTGAACGAAACACTACCTGAGCAGCAAAGAAGAAGAAGAAGAAGAAGAAGAAGGAGGAGGCAACCACTGCCTGGGAACGATGTGTTGGGGTTTGCTTTCGTGCGTTTGCATAGCTAGAGTCTTTTTGTTTTCCTGAAGAATTCTTTTTTTTTAATTTATTTATAAAAGCCACGTTAAAAATGTTAATTTTAGATGCTAATTACAGAGCAGCTTCTATAGTGGTGTTTAGCAAATAGCTGAGTGCGACCAAGCCTGGCTACTGAGTCTGTCTGCTCACAGCGCTGCTCTTCAGCTCTGAAGAGGGAGGCACAGCTCACACACCCAACCTCCCAGCGAGACGAATGCTTTTGTCCCGGTTTTAATGATTCGTTGTTTGATAATAAGAACATAAAAACATATGTTTTGTCAAATATTGGGGTGCAGTTAAAACGATAAAGCTTTCCTTGCTCCACCTCATCAGAGGCCAGTCACATTGATATAGACTACTATGCAGAGGAGTGCCCGTGCTAAATCCCATTACATTGACGCTGGGGTCTTGCTCATCCATCAATTCAGCTATGAGGTCTACGATGGCCTGCGGAGTGAGACGATAACGCTTTAGCACCTCATCCTCCGGCATCCCAAACAAAGTGACCCTGGGATTGAATATGCAGGGTCTTCTTCATCTTGCCCATCTCCTCCGAACGTGTTCCTGTCTCTCCTCAACAAGAGCCAAGTGTCACCACATCAGGAAGTGTACCACAGCAGCCATCCTGAAGCCAATGACAGGTCTCTGTAGGTGTGTGCTTTTATACAGCTCTTAGTTACTCGCTTCTACAATGGTTTGCACCTTGTAAAGCTGTGTAAAGTTTTTGGAAGGTCAGCAATTGCCTAAGTGCAAGGCAAAATCCTTACATCTCATTATAAAGTTTGCACCCGCTTAGTATCCAGATCCCACCCAATTCCATGCTCTTTTCTTCATTTGAAAGCATTTCAATATAATTTCTATGGATTAATGATGGCAAAGTGCAAATTTGAACACCATTCTTTACAAATGCCATATTTTTAGCAGCCGGTAAAAATCAGACTTTACGGCTGCGGAACATGATTTACGACAGCATTATGGGGGTTCCCCCGTTTATTTCTGGATTGGAAGCATGGTGGGGGGGTGTGACTGTGCGTTCATGGATAGTCTGTCTGTCTGTCTGTCTGTCGGCCTGCCTGTCTGTCTGTCTGTCTGTCTGTCTGTCGGCCTGTCTGTCTGTCTGTCTGTATGTCTGTCGGCCTGCCTGCCTGCCTGTCTGTCTGTCTGTCTGTCTGCCTGCCTGCCTGTCTATCTGTATGTCTGTCGGCCTGCCTGCCTGCCTGCCTGTCTGTCTGTCTGTCTGTCTGTCTGTCTGTCTGTCTGTCTGTCTGTCTGTCGGCCTGCCTGCCTGCCTGTCTGTCTGTCTGTCTGTCGGCCTGCCTGTCTGTCTGTCTGTCTGTCTGTCTGTCTGTCGGCCTGTCTGTCTGTCTGTCTGTATGTCTGTCGGCCTGCCTGCCTGCCTGTCTGTCTGTCTGTCTGTCTGCCTGCCTGCCTGTCTGTCTGTATGTCTGTCGGCCTGCCTGCCTGCCTGTCTGTCTGTCTGTCTGTCTGTCTGCCTGCCTGCCTGCCTGTCTGTCTATCTGTCTGTCTGCCTGTCTGCTTGTCTGCCTGTCTGTCTGAGAGCGGCGAGCAAGGAGCTGAGCTGTGGAAATTACCTGCTGAATGACTAATGAGGAAACAGCAAATAGGCAGTCAGAGAGGTCCGAGCGATGTGGCTGATTTACTTTCCCCTGATCTGGATCGTGTCTGTCTGTCACTGGAAAGGAAAATAAATCAGCAGGGCCTGTTCAAGGTAATCTCCCAGGGCCAGGGGTAGGGGAAGAGGGGGTGGAGGGGGTAAGGGGCATTAGCAACATGAACACTAATAACTTGATTAGAAACCTCAGAATCTACCAATTAGTCTACCAATTAGAAAGCTTAATGGGCGCTACCACAGTCTAACACCGAAACTATCAGATAGAACATCCATCTTTACAAGGCATTGAACAGGCAAATAGATCTGAAGGTAAATCAGGATTTTAATGAGTGCAGCAGGGATCAGCATGGCCAGAGTGTGTCAGTTTGTGTGTGTGTGTCTGTGTGTGTGTGTGTGTGTGTATCAGTGTGTGTGTGTCAGTGTGTGTGTGTGTGTGTGTGTCAGTGTGTGTGTCTGTGTGTGTGTGTGAGTGTGTGTGTATCAGTGTGTGTGTGTGTGTATCAGTGTGTGTGTGTGTGTGTGTGTGTGTCAGTGTGCGTATGTGTGTCAGTGTGTGTGTGTCAGTGTGTGTGTTTGTCTAGGTGTGTGTGTGTGTGTGTGTGTGTGAGTATGTGTGTCAGTGTGTGTGTGTCAGTGTGTGTGTTTGTCTAGGTGTGTGTGTGAGTGTGTGTGAGTGTGTGTCAGTGTGCCTATGTGTGTCAGTGTGTGTGTGTCAGTGTGTGTGTTTGTCTAGGTGTGTGTGTGAGTGTGTGTGTGTATGATTGTACTTTTTTCCATTTTTTTGTGGTAAGTTTTGTATTATGATCAGCTTATTAGGGTAATTTTTATTTCCTGTACAAACTGTTCCGTTTGCATGAAATAAATAAACATGGTCTGACAAAGAACAATAGACTGTGTTTCTGCTCACCACAGTCTCCTGGTGAGCTGGTGTTATGAAATATTCTGCATTCCGTTGGCCAAAGCCGGGAGGAATTCCAAAGACACGCGAAATGCATTGCAGAAAGACAGGAATACCACGGGACACGGAATATTTCTTACTGCTATGTGTTTGTCGGTGTCGTTATCGTATCAAAACCCACTTCTTCAGAGTATTTATGAAACAAATGCATTCATTGTGACAAGATTTAGTTTTAGTGGTCCAACATTAACAAGTAGTTTTATTTGAGACTATTTCATATCATTTTCTATAAATACATCATTACACAGCAAACAAATATCCGAACATCGCTTCACTGAACATACCCACTTGAAACGGAGCGCGTGGCGTGTGTACATCTTTGAGTTCTTTTGATGACGTGGAGTTCCGTTTAAAGGGGGTCCAGACCCCCCAAATCACCACCCCACTCCAGAAAACGTTAATTTGTTGCTTTGAAAACTTGTGCTTTGAAAGTGAGATCCCCGGATGATATCCTGGTCTGTTTAGATAATGATCTCGGTGTGTATATCACTTTCCACGCTGTCTGAAGCTGTTTGGAGTTTCTTCTGCGCCTTTCAGGTTATTAACGCGTCCAGTTATGGGGGGGTCTGGGGCAGGCTTTCTGTCATGTTCTCAGCTGACAGGGGTGTCAGTCTTCATATACATATTTAGTCTTTTCTAAACTAGCACTGTTTCTCGATTTCAAAGCCCTGAGATCCTCATTTCCGGAGCTGTATCTCTCTCTGAGCAGCTCTACCTGCATCCTGCATCCCGAAGCTGGTTGTAATTAGAAGCCCTCACAAGAAACCCTCTGCAATCATTTTTGGTTTCCTTTCTGTGTAACTTTTTATTGTTTTTCATAAATGCAAAATTAATTTGAAATGTATTTCTGCAGAGCAGATCAAATATATTAAAACCAGACCATGACCCCTGTGTCAAACACTCATTTTTAAACAGTGAAACATTTTAATATTTCAGATCAGATGTTTTGAAACTTTCACCTTTCAGCATTTGTGTTCTTGAAGGAAAACGAATCAGTCGACAGCCCTAGGAAGAATGTTAATTTGACTGCTCTGTGCTCCAGTCTGAGTTGTTTCTTTTTTTCTGTTTTGTTTTGCTCATGAAATACAAAAAAATGGTTTATGAGGCCACCCAAGAGAACAAAAAATGAAGAAAATGTGTAAAACAAACACTATCAGCTTCATTCGGAGCTGCTTCTTACTTGTACTGACATGTTATCTGTCATTGCGTCCCATGGCATGCAAGTAAATGGTACTGGCATAATCCCACTCCGTCCCTAATAACATTTTTCTCTTTTTTATACCAATGATGAGTGATGGTGCCCCTGAGATTGCAACTCCAGCCTCAGCGAGGGTTAATGCTCGCTAATGAAAGTGCAAATGAATAAATGAGAGATTGGCATTACTAGCAATAGAAGACGTGCCACAGGTCTCGGCTGCGGAGGGTAAGTGCACTATCCTGGCTTCACTAACACCCTGGAGTCCTGCCTTTAATTCGCCAGACCTGCTTTTAAAACAGCACTGCCTGTACACCAACCACACGAAACCCCAGCGCTTTTAATTGAGTCTTGTCAGAGCTCAGGGGGGCTGGGAGGCAGTGTGTTCTCGTGGTTTGACCTGAGACCGGGAGAGAGGGACCAGGAAGGAGGCAGTGTGGTCTAGTGGTTGGAGCTGAGAGACTGCGAGAGAGGCAGTGTGATCTAGTGGTTAGATCTAAATAACATATTTAAGTGTTTTATATATTTGTAAAAGTTTTTAGTCTGCATAAGTTTGTTACATAACCTGTGGTCGAGACCAGGGAAGCATATTCGCAAAGAAAACCATTGTGGGCCAGTGAAAAAAGAATCAAAACCACCCTCTGCTTCAGTGTGCTGGTATTCAGACTACAACACTGGTCCCAGTCCAGATCTCCCAGTGCAAACGAGACTGGTGGGGGTGGGGGCTTCCAAACTGGATCATCCACATTTAAAAACTGTGGGAGTCCAGACATAAAGCCTGTGAATGCCTGCTTCAAAAAGAAAGGTTGAGATTGCTGTACATGCTGCACATACTATTCTGTGCTCTCAGGAATGGGATTTCAATGCTTTCTATTTTCTATAATGTGCTTTAGAGCGCCATCTAGTGTCTGCTGTCAGAACCACAGCTTGCAAGCAGTTCCTGCCTAACCTGGGGGCAGCACAGAGGCTCAAGCCAAGCCAATGTCCAAGATGTAGGAAACTATATGGCATTTTGATGCTGTATTTCAGACCCTTCTGTTTAACTCAGTACCAGGCAATATGCAGTCTCAGGATCACTGATCCGTATTCATGTTGTAATTCCCATTGCTGGTACAGCTGATTCGTGCTCATGGATCTTCTGTGGTTTCTTAAGGATAATACGTTAACCTTTCCACTCCCCTGTGAGAGTCTTAGGATCCCACATATCCTGTGTGAGAGCCCCCTACCATCAAATTCTATTATAAGTATGCATTGAAAAATACATAGGAATAGTCATTAACCCTATACAGTATAATATATTTGACATGATATTTGATTTGATTGCTGCTCTTGATGTCTTGCTGCAGTTAAACTGCAGTAAAGGTGCAGTACACTGTATTAATGCAGCCTGACTGCTGGGCAGCAGCTGTGCCGCTTTTAAACCAAACCAAAATAAAGTAGCTCTAACTGTCTCCAAATCTCAGCCCATAGCTTTTTAACAAATCCTGGAATTGTGAGAAACCTGTTTTCTGCACCCCGGTGGCACTGAGAGTTTGTTATAAAACAGCTCCCTACAACGCACATTTTCCCTCTTTACTGCCAGCCCTTCTGTAAGCAGTTTAGCACGGCAAGTCACGAGAGAACAATCAGCCTTTACAGGAACTGAATTACTTATCATTCATTATTATATTCACTATAAACCATTACCAGTTTACCAGGCCTTTAGTATCCATTTACTATGTGCTTTTATTGTTGCTTTTTACTGTGATTTACTATGCTTTACTGTGAAAATTATTTAAAATACATACTGTACATACATCAAAATAAAGTTCAACCTAATTATGAAACCATTCATTCATTTAGGGACTGTTAACCCTTTAAGGTAGAATGTTTCCCACAAATAAAAGATGGATGCTGACTTTCTTATTTTAGCATTGAGGTGCATGAACCAGGGTTTACAATTTACTGGCAGGTTGGATCTGGTCGTCCAAATAGTCAGTTTCCTCCTTGTGATAGGTGAATCCCTCTCAAATGCATTTTAAGAAGAAACCATTTGAACAAGCGCTCACTTCCTTGCGTACCTGCAGGGGTTAAATGAACGCGTGCTGGTTTTGAATCCTCTGTAATTATTTTGCTGTCTTCACAGAGGGAGTGATCGCTTCCCCTTGCAAAGTGATTCCCAGCCTCGCTGATCCCTACTGAGATCTACACGAAGGCATTGATTTGCACGGCTCAGAGCCTTTAGATCCATTGCAACACATCTGTATCCTTCACAGAGTCTGTATTAGTTTCCCTTTTCCGAAACTGCTTCTTAAAAATGAAATGAATTACTGTACATGTACGGAACACTTTTCTCCCGAGGATACAAAAAAAAAAATCTGGTTTTAAGAATTAAGAATGTTTTCATATTCCATTGTATATAAGAACTCCCCCAAATTCCACTTGGACAAACACAGAGTAGAACACCTCACATGCATCTTCAAAATCAGCATCAGGGATACAGTAATGGTGAGCCACAAAATCATTTTATTTTGGCAAAAGTGCATGAACCCGAAGCTGATGCCCAGGAATGCAGGGAATCTGTGTTTACACATCAGGGCACTGAAGACAGAGAGGGCTTTTACACTGTCAATCCATCCATCCATCCATCCACCCATCAAGCAAGTCATTTAGCTACCAGGCTGTGTATGGTCAAGCTCTGAATTAATGACAGTAGTTATTTTTTACCCTGGATATTAGTACAGCAGCATTGTGTAATGTAGGGCTAAAATGAAAATGGCATGGGAATCTATTCAGACAGTTGCTTTTGCTCTTAGGTGAAGGTTTACTTTAGCTGAAAAAAACTTTGCTTAGTTTTTCTCTCTAACATCCCTTCACAATGCTGATGACCAGACATCAACCTCATCAGTTTGTGGTTGCCCAGTATTGTATAACCTGTTAATAAAATGAATGGATATTGGTATAACTCAATCACAGACAGAAAGAGGAGTAAAGGGTTTGATGATACAGTAACCCACAGGATTAGCAGTAGTTTGGGGTTGATCGGGGGGAGAACGTCCTGAATTTTGTGTCCCATCACACGCATACAGCTGACACTGAAAGTCCATTACCCTGAGGAGCAGGGAGGAAGACAGGCAGGGTGACAGCAACATTCAAAAGCTTTCACTGCTGTAGCAATCCGACAAGCCCTGTACTGTGTGTAATGCTTGTTTTAGACAGACGAGTCCACACAGAAAGTGCAGAAAGCAGTTCCATGCTGCACCGGTGTAGGGGGGAGGGCTGCTTGTCAGCGTGGCCAGAGGGCAGAAGCACATCGCAGGGACGGCCATCACACAGAGACTGATGCGGACGAGCGATCGGTGATGTTGTGAGTGGCATGTGCCTGTCAGAGCCAGTTAGAGTGAACAGAGACTCTGACACTGATCAGCACTCCTCCCTGGAATCACACCCCGCTGGATTGTCACTCAGAGGGAGACGGCAGCACTCCAGAATGAGGCCAGGTCCCAGCCAACACCAAGGCATGGGCTGAGGCTTTCAAAAGGGAAACGAACTTCAAACTGTTCAGCTTTACAAGGGGAAGAAGTGGCTGCACATTTACTAACTGAACAAAAGTCTCTGAGGTAGATGGGGGGTTGCCAGTGGCTTGGGGGGCACTATTTCAAATTCACATAATCCAGACTCACACTGTCAGTCCCAGAAATGAATTACTGTTTATATTAGAAACTTAGCTTAATAAATTAGGTCTGTGCTATAAACTGTCAACTTCCTTGTGGGCTGAGATTCGTACTGAGCAGAAGCCATTCCTGCGGCTGCCCTGTGTGATTGCTTCCTCTTGGCTTCTACCAGATCCACTCAGGTTTGGTTATCTACCGCCACCAGAGGATTGAAAACAATTCAAAAGGGCATCTGGCACCGAGCTAAAACCCGCTTTCCATGCACAGCCACTTTCTGTTTGGGTCAAAGCATTATTCAGTAATTTCCACTTGTTTAAACAAATAGAAAAATATAAACTGTTCATTCAACATCAGTTTGTTTTTTGTAACTCCCATGATTGAATTATGTACAGACCACTTTTTCCTTTTTTTTCTTTAAAGAAAGCATTTCAAGATATGTTATTTTACTTCTTTCTTACAAGGAGACTTGAGCTCTCCCCTCTAATTGAATTCTGTGAAAGTTGCGGGGCTGACTCCACTGAAGCCCTCTGTCTGTCTGTCTGTGTGTCTGTCTTTCTGTCTGTGTGTCTGTCTTTCTGTCTGTTGGTGTGCCTGTCTATCAGTTTGTCTGTCTCTCTGTTTGTCTACCAGTATGTTTGTCTGTCTTTCTGTCTGTGTGTATGTCTGTGTGTCTGTGTGTCTGTCTGTGTGTCTGTCTTTCTGTCTGTTGGTGTGCCTGTCTATCAGTTTGTCTGTCTGTCTGTTTGTCTACCAGTATGTTTGTCTGTCTTTCTGTTGGTCAGAGATGCCTTTAATGGCTGTGGAAGTCCACAGGGCAGTAAGTGACTGTGAATGCGCCGGTGAGGTTCTCTTTAAATTTTAATCATAAAAAGATTGAAGGAAAAAGTCATGTAAACAGAGACTGCAGATGCCAGCTGCCGTTGTGGGTTGTTTCTTACATATTTAAAAAAAGCCTCTTTCTTTTTAAAGCCAGGTTGTTGTGTTAAAACTCTTGTCTTGCTGAGATAAGGCCCTGAGGATGTTGGTCTCTAGAGGGATCCCCCTCAGACTCCCTCAGCCCCCTCTGCATCACTTTCACATCCCCGATCACTCAACATGCTTTCCCCCAGCGTCGCCAGCCTGCAGGACACTCAGCACCACATTGCTCCTGAAACCAAAGCTAGATCCTACGCAGGTCTCTGGTTTGTCAGGGTTTAAATAGATATGAAGGGTGTTTCTCTCCTAAATTCCTCCTGAAATCTCCACCTCTCAGAGCAATGCAGCATCTCTCACTCGTTACACAGGAAATCATGAAGCACCTCTCAGCCAGTATTTTAAATCGTCTTCTAAAAATTATAACACGATTTAAAATAAGTTAACATATACAATTGACCCAGTCTCTTATGGTATAAGAGGGTCATCTAGTTTTTACACAGAACCGCTCAGCTCAGCTCCTGTTGTACCATAGAACAGACCAGCATGTTGCCTATTATGTGAGCCCATGAAAGATCCCATCGCATTGTTCTGAATAGAGCAAGGATGGAAAAGCAGGCTTGGTGGTCCAGTGTTTAAAGAAACAGGCTTCATACCAGTAGGTTCCTGGTTCAAATCCCAGCTCATCCACTGACTCACTGTGTGTGCCCCTGAGCAAGTTACTTAACCTCCTTGTGCTCCGTCCTTCGGATGAGACGTGAAACCGAGGCCCTATTGTAAATGACTGTGCAGCAGTTGTGATGCATAGTTCACCCCCTAGTCTCTGTAAGTTGCTTTGGATAAAAGCATCTGCTAACTGACTAATTAAAATAATTGCAAAGCAGTTCGATCCATTCCTGGTTTTACTATGAGTTTAATGAGACACATCTGAACTTGCTACCTATACACTGTATAATCAAGCTTGTAGTAAAACCTAAAATGGGTGGAACTGCTGTGCAATAGGAGTCTTATATCCATCCCTGATGAGCAACATTTTTCCATATATTTTTGGAATCAAGATCAAAAACACTCTGAATTCTAAAATACTTAGGGAGCAGAACCCACGCTCTGTGAGACTGAGACGCCCCAGCAGAGAACTCAGTTCACCGGTTCGAGAGAACAGGAGATCTCCTCTTTGTGCTGCACTGTCCTGTGTAAAGGGCTTGTGTTGAGAAGGAGATAGCATGGTTTCTCGCTTCACCACGGGCGGGCTGATTCGCACTGCGCAGGCTGCACGATGAGCTGATCCCAGAGTTCTTTAAGAAAGGAGATGTCACGACGGATTGCGATGCTGTGATGGAGATATAGCAGAGTCTTGTCAGGAGCCGCAGGCGAGATGGGGGCAAACATCTGTCTGTGGCTAAGTGTGCCTGCAGCCTGTCAGTGCAGGCTGAGCCTGAGTGAGGGAGCAGCACTCCACAGTCCTATCAGCCCAGCCGAACGGCCCTTGTGAATATGCAGGGAGCCGCAGCAGCGGTGCGAGAGAGCTTGTCAGCTGTGAGTGTGTGTGACAGCGCTGATTGATCTCTCAGCATCTCGACATGCCATTCCCAGCTACACCGATTCTCTTTCAGCGTTCTGTGTACTGGGGATGTCTGCCTAGCTTGCTTTCTTTCGTTCGTTTTTGTATTATAAGATGATCAGTTTGAATTAGGGTGGTGTGTGCACAATGCTATTTGCTCACTGGAGGATGGACAGTTGTATATGGTAATATGGTTCTTGTTTTTGTTAATTGTTAAAATTTTCTAAAGTTAGAAAAAAAGTTTCTCTTTCTTTCTTTGACACAAGACAAAAAAAAAGTAAGGGGGCAAATGGGTGGAGAAGTATTCCTAACAAAGAGAAATATTCCCAACTAAATCTTCAGGCTGCTGAAGCCTTTTCTCATTTCTGAAGGGGCTTTATTGTATCTGCAATTTTTCAGAGGAGTCTTAAATCCTAATTTGAAAGGCACCTTAACAGCAATGTGGCTCTGCAGGGCAGGGGCAGGGGCTGGAACAGGAGAAGCACTGATGAGCTACAGCACTGCAGAGCACAGCATAGCAGAACAGAACAGAGCAGAGCAGACCAGAGCAGAACAGAGCACAAAATAGAACAGCACAGCACAGCACAGCACAGCACAGCATAGCAGAGCAGAACAGAGCAGAGCAGAACAGAGCAGAACAGAGCAGAGCAGAACAGAGCAAAACAGAACAGAGCAGAGCAGAGCAGAGCAGAACAGAACAGAGCAGAGCAGAACAGAGCAGAGCAGAACAGAGCACAAAATAGAACAGCACAGCACAGCACAACACTGCAGAGCACAGCATAGCAGAACAGAGCAGAACAGAACAGAGCAGAGCAGAGCACAGCACAGCAGAGCAGAGCAGAGCAGAACAGAGCAGAGCAGAACAGAGCAGAGCAAAACAGAGCAGAGCAGAGCAGAACAGAGCAGAACAGAACAGAGCAGAGCATAGCACAGCACAGCATAGCAGAGCAGAACAGAGCAGAACAGAACAGAGCAGAGCATAGCACAGCACAGCAGAGCAGAGCAGAACAGAGCAGAGCAGAGCAGAGCAGAACAGAGCAGAACAGAACAGAGCAGAACAGAGCAGAGCAGAGCAGAGCAGAGCAGAACAGAGCAGAGCAGAACAGAGCAGAGCAGAACAGAACAGAGCAGAACAGAACAGAGCAGAGCAGAGCAGAGCAGAACAGAACAGAGCAGAGCAAAACAGAACAGAGCAGAGCAGAACCGAGCATAGCACAGCACAGCACAGCAGAGCAGACCAGAGCAGAACAGAGCACAAAATAGAACAGCACAGCACAGCACAGCACAGCACAGCACAGCAGAGCAGAGCAGAACAGAGCAGAGCAGAACAGAGCAGAACAGAGCAGAGCAGAACAGAGCAAAACAGAACAGAGCAGAGCAGAGCAGAGCAGAACAGAACAGAGCAGAGCAGAACAGAGCAGAGCAGAACAGAGCAGAGCAGAACAGAGCACAAAATAGAACAGCACAGCACAGCACAACACTGCAGAGCACAGCATAGCAGAACAGAGCAGAACAGAACAGAGCAGAGCAGAACAGAGCAGAGGAAAACAGAGCAGAGCAGAGCAGAACAGAGCAGAACAGAACAGAGCAGAGCAGAGCACAGCACAGCATAGCAGAGCAGAACAGAGCAGAGCAGAGCAGAGCAGAACAGAGCAGAACAGAACAGAGCAGAACAGAGCAGAACAGAGCAGAGCAGAACAGAGCAGAGCAGAACAGAACAGAGCAGAACAGAACAGAGCAGAGCAGAGCAGAGCAGAACAGAACAGAGCAGAGCAAAACAGAACAGAGCAGAGCAGAACAGAGCAGAGCACAGCACAGCAGAGCAGAGCAGAGCAGAGCAGAACAGAGCAGAAACAGAACAGCACAGCACAGCACAGCACAGCACAGCACAGCAGAGCAGAGCAGAACAGAGCAGAGCAGAACAGAGCAGAACAGAGCAGAGCAGAACAGAGCAAAACAGAACAGAGCAGAGCAGAGCAGAGCAGAACAGAACAGAGCAGAGCAGAACAGAGCACAAAATAGAACAGCACAGCACAGCACAACACTGCAGAGCACAGCATAGCAGAACAGAGCAGAACAGAACAGAGCAGAGCATAGCACAGCACAGCACAGCAGAGCAGAGCAGAGCAGAACAGAGCAGAGCAGAACAGAGCAGAGGAAAACAGAGCAGAGCAGAGCAGAACAGAGCAGAACAGAACAGAGCAGAGCAGAGCACAGCACAGCAGAGCAGAGCAGAACAGAGCAGAGCAGAGCAGAACAGAACAGAGCAGAACAGAACAGAGCAGAACAGAGCAGAACAGAGCAGAGCAGAGCAGAACAGAGCAGAGCAGAACAGAACAGAGCAGAACAGAACAGAGCAGAGCAGAGCAGAGCAGAACAGAACAGAGCAGAGCAAAACAGAACAGAGCAGAGCAGAACCGAGCATAGCACAGCACAGCACAGCAGAGCAGACCAGAGCAGAACAGAGCACAAAATAGAACAGCACAGCACAGCACAGCACAGCACAGCATAGCAGAGCAGAACAGAGCAGAGCAGAACAGAGCAGAACAGAGCAGAGCAGAACAGAGCAAAACAGAACAGAGCAGAGCAGAGCAGAGCAGAACAGAACAGAGCAGAGCAGAACAGAGCAGAGCAGAACAGAGCAGAGCAGAACAGAGCACAAAATAGAACAGCACAGCACAGCACAACACTGCAGAGCACAGCATAGCAGAACAGAGCAGAACAGAACAGAGCAGAGCATAGCACAGCACAGCACAGCAGAGCAGAGCAGAGCAGAGCAGAACAGAGCAGAGCAGAACAGAGCAGAGCAGAACAGAGCAGAGCAGAGCAGAACAGAGCAGAACAGAACAGAGCAGAGCATAGCACAGCACAGCATAGCAGAGCAGAGCAGAACAGAGCAGTGCAGAGCAGAACAGAACAGAGCAGAACAGAACAGAGCAGAACAGAGCAGAACAGAGCAGAGCAGAGCAGAACAGAGCAGAGCAGAACAGAGCAGAGCAGAACAGAACAGAGCAGAGCAGAGCAGAGCAGAACAGAACAGAGCAGAGCAAAACAGAACAGAGCAGAGCAGAACCGAGCATAGCACAGCACAGCACAGCAGAGCAGGTGTGGCGCAATCTCACTGCTAACAATGAAGTGTGTTTTTGTTAAGGATTAATATGCATATTTAGCAGGCACTTAATGCCTTAATATCCTTGATGCAATGGCACGTCTGGGTAATTCTGCATCCAGAGGCACTTGAAAAGGTGTCGTTGTCAGCGATATTGTTCCTCCTTGGTGTTCAGCTTGATGGAGCTGAGTTCTTTAAGCGGGCCCCATTATGTTTTCTCTACACATTAGTCCTCGATAAACAGCAGGGTTTAGCGGCAGGTTTATTTATTAAATAGTTGCTGCACAGATGGTTTTCGCACACATGAGGCGGCGCGCAGGAGATTACTCAGAGATAATCAGCTGAGTTACAGCCCGGCTGAATCAGTAACACAATAATGATGGAATTTATGCCTCTGTGAACGGCTCCTCTGCATAAATAAACTGATAAATTATCAAGAGGCAATTACCAGCCTGTCAAGGGAGGGGGGTTTAGGGCTTGCTAGTCTTTCATTCGAAATCTGGTCTCTGTCGCTCTATTCATGTTCTCAAGGAGGCTGTTTGGTTTTATTTATTTTCATCTTTGAAGTACCATTAAAGAATAAACCACATGCTAATTGCTACTCTTACTTCACCCTGCTGTATTTAAAGCACCCTGTCTGGAACCTGTGCCAGCCTGACCCCTCCCGAAAAACAACTGATTGATTGCTGTTGTGTTTTTAAGAGGCGTTGTTTGGAGCTACAATCAGGGAGGGAGGGCAGGGGGTTCACCTCAGAACAGGGTTACTGCTGGATAGCATGAAAAAAATCTTGGGAACATGAAGAACATCAAAGGGGTCAGGCCTCGGTCCCTGATCAAACCCAACACTGGCCTGGCCATGCGTCAATTACAGACCCATTCACGTCTCTAATTCAATATCATTTTGGAAACTATTGGTGAAGTTGCTGTGTTCCAGTTATTTTAACATTCTCCTGAATGACAGAAGATGAAGAAGAAGAAGAAGAAGAAGAAGAAGAAGAAGAAGAAGAAGAAGAAGAAGAAGAAGAAGAAGCTTCTTAGTTTGTCAACTGCCCAGGTGCTGTTTTGTCCCAGGACTATTTCGATAATGATACAAAAATAACGACTGTGCAAATATTCCGTCTTGTATTGCATTTAAAATCCATTAAAGCTGTTTGCTCATTCCGTTTATTACAAAATAAAACCCAATTAAGTGTGTGTTAATGGTATGGGTTGCTGTCAAATGAAATCCATGGCCTCCATTATGAATTTGAATGAATGATCTTCCGAATGCTCAAAGCGGCAGCTGTCACGTTCCATATCTCCATACGCTTTTCCCTCATGATTCCTGATCCCAGCAGGCCCATCTTCTCCAGTCTTTTTTTTTTTTAATTTAGTCGTCGGCAGTGTTTTTTGTTTTTTTTCCCGACTCGGGAAACAGAGGCTGAAACACGCGTCCTCCGAAACGTGTTCCTGCCAAGCCATCATTTTTCGCACTGCGTATCCACCAGACCTACAGTGCCGGAGAACAGCACAGATCTGAATGGCTCTCCTGCCGACCCGCAGGCGCCCTATCAGCCACAGGGGTCGCTGGTGCGCGGTGAACCGTGGATTGCCCTGCCGATCTTTTTAACACACTGATTAGGAAAAAGTTAAATTGCGGTTTAATTCTTAGTCTTTAATTAAAGGCAGATAGCATTGACCCATTCAGCCAAGCAACTAGCCATTATAAGCTGTTCTGAGCTTGCAAAGCTTATGTACTGTAGCTGTATATTTTTTGTTGTTTTTGTTTTTATTATTTATTTTTTTACCTATTTCTTTTGTTGTAAATGCAGCGGGGAACATGTTGGTCTGTCGCCAGGCAAATAACTTCATCCGTCTAAGTGTTTCACAGTGGAAGATTGCTGTAATTATCGGGATACCTGCTTATTTCCTTCAGTATTATCTTAGGCACCAGCTGGCACATTTGCCCCCAATTAGCGCGCTCTTCCATTAGCTAGGTGGAGGAGCGCAGGAGAACAGAAAAAGCTGTCAGCCCGTTGTGTGCTAATTTCCTTACCTCAGATAATCAGGGCCCCCGAAAAAAAAATTGCCAAAGAAGAGAGAGAGAGAGAGGTGGGGAGGTGGGGAGATAAAAACTTGAATAAAAGCGATTATGTGCCCGCGCGCGCACAAAGCTACCCTGCCAGCCGCTTGATTGCCTTGCCGACCATCGCTGTGGGTTCTTAAGTGTGGGCTTTGTTTCTTCACGAGATGGGGGGCAGGGAGGTGGAAGTAAATGGCTTCTGGGAAGTAATCATCATGTTGTTTTAATGTTCCTTTAAAATAATATATATAAAAGTACTTTCCATTATTCCTGCAATTTAGTGAAATTGAGCAACTGCAGGACCATGCGCTTTCTATTTTAATATCCGCACAGCCACCCCCCTCTCTTCCTCCTTCCAGACCCCTGCTCGGTTCTGTTACGGTGGTAAGAGGTTCTTGAGGTTTTGAATGAAGTGCGCACAACAACAATGCTGCTTAATGCTCAGGGCCTTTCCATGACCCCTAGCTCTGAGACAGGTGGCATTAAGGGAAGTCTTGGGACTGGTTGTCCCATCTCTTAGGCAAGTCACTGCTTTTTAATTTCATTTGCAGGGCCTTTTTTGTTGTTGTTGCTGTTTTACACCTGTATTGTAACTGGACCATGAACTCTGGTTCTGTGTATCTATCATCGTTCATTCAAACGGAACACCATCGCTCACTGGAATCCACAGGACAGCGTGGCTATTGTGTTAGCCCTTTCATGTATGTGTTTTGGACACATGAGAAATATAGTTTTCCATTTTTTTCCATTGCTTTATATGGGGAGGAAATGTCACCTGGCTCATATGTGGTCATTGTGCATTTGTGTCTTCCATATTTCCTCATATATAAGTTTTTCTGTATATAAATATACACCTTGTAAAACACAACTCTTCCCTTCTGGACAATATAGCACTCTGCCTTTAATGCACCTTAACTTGCCCTTATCTGCTCCCTATATTACTGTATTTAATCCTGCACTTAACCCAATCTGTAGTATATTGTATTTCACTTGCACTCGTATCTAACCCTGATGTAACTGTAAGTCGCCCTGGGTAAGGGTGTCTGCTAATAAATAAATTAATTAATAATAATAATAATAATAATAATAATAATAATAATAATAATTGACTGCATTGAATGTGCTGGCTCTAAGATCTCCAGTACTGAGTTCTCTGTACTAGACTGTATTGAATGTGCTGGCTCTCAGATCCCCAGTAGGCTCTCGATATTGTATTTAATTTGCAGGGCAAACAGACTTTTTTTAGGCAGTATTGTGTTGCAGGGTCTTTTCCACTGCCTCTTATCAGGCATTTATTTTTTCTTCACCAGAAATGGACTTTTCAATTTCCTTTATTTTCAATTAATTATTAATACAATACATTTACATTTTTTTTTTTTTTTTTTTTTTTCCCAATGACAAAAACCAACCACAATTATTTTCCCCTCACCACCATACAAAAAAGAAAACACAGATCCTCTTTTCCATCCATTATGTTAAACATTAATTTGTAAGTTTACTCCGTCTAATTCACACAGCACCTCATTTACACACCACAAATCCTCAAATTTTCCAAGATCTTGCAACACTTTATAAAACTCATAATCTACTTTCAGTCTACATTTCACCAGTATCTTAAACATGCTCAGAACATCCTCACTCCCCTCCCTCTCCACTCTGTTCTTCCTACTCTTATAAATAGCCAGAAATGGAGAAAGAAAGCGAGAGAGCGAGACAGAGAGAGAGAGATGGAGAGAGAGAAACAGACAGACAGACAGACAGACAGACATGCACACCTTTGTATGAAAGTTTGAGCTGGTCCTGGCAGTAAAACTTTTCAATCAGCATCTCCGGCTCCCCGCTTGTTGTTAATACAGTACAGATAATGGCTCTGAGTAATTTGCCTTTTTCTGCTCTGGAAACATACAGTGCTATTGTTACTTTTTTTTTGTTTGGCTTAAAAAACGAGATGTAATTTCGAGACTTTTAAGATTGCTCTTTTGTCAATCATGAAGAAATTGCTACTCTGGGAAGCCTGTAATTAAATAGAAAGTGCATCTGCAAGGCACATTAAGTTTTGTTTATTAATACAGTTTTCTTGAGCGCTATTGTGTGAGAACTGCAAGCCTTAAGCTGATGCCCCCTGTGTGGCTGGGTTGGTTTGTCTTTTTTTCGGATGGTGGGGGGTGGGGGTGGGGGGTAGTCGATAATAGATGCCCATTATCATGCAAAGTATAAACTCAGTATATCCAAACTCCAGTGAAACCACCACAGATATGCTAATGTATTTACTGGTGTGGTTCAAATCATATTCCCCCCTTTAGGGTGCTACCTGACTGCCACTCAGCCCTGGCCCACTCTCACATAGTCACTGCCAAATGCACTGACTTGTGTGGCGTTTGTTCTGCGGTGTGGATTACACTAGTGTCAACTGGGGGGCTCAGCTGAGACCAAAAGACTCATTTCACTTGTGGCCTGTGGCTGATTCGAACCCAGGCCTCCAGTGGTGACAAGCAGGAGAGGCTGGTGAATCTGCCAGCTGTCAGTCTATCTGTGTGTGTCACCTAGCCCCCTAGTGGTCAGTCCTGACTGCGCTGTCCTGTAGCGTGGACTCCCTTGCAGCCTCGACACAGCTCTCCTTCAGCAGAGCTAGCAGAGTGTGCTGTAATGTGCTTAAAAGCAGCAGCCAGATGTTGCAGCACATTTGCAGCTGACAGGGTGTCGTGTACCTCTCTCAGTCATCTCAAACTTCAATTAACGCCCATCTGCTGCAAGGCAGCGCTGGGAGGCCCTTCAATGGGCATGTTCTGGCTTCCAGCACTCATCCGCTCATTCTTAATGAATCATATTTAGGGAGTTCTTCATTGAACTATTACCCTTTTAAATCCCATTCAAACCCTTCGACAAGGAGATACTGTAATCTCAGTACGGTAGGTAGCCTGTTGAACAAGACAAAGTGAACTGTCCGTTCAAACTCGCCGTAAATATGGAGCTTACTAACAGGAAGCTTATGGTCGGGTGTGGATGCACAGGCATGAAATCCAGCTGTTATTATGGCTTTTCAAGAGAGCTGAATCAGGATGTTGGGGATGTTCACAGTATAGCTGATGTACAGTGCTGTACGTATCCCTGTTTGGGGATGTTCACAGTATAGCTGATGTACAGTGCTGTACGTATCCCTGTTTGGGGATGTTCACAGTATAGCTGATGTACAGTGCTGTACGTATCCCTGTTTGGGGATGTTCACAGTATAGCTGATGTACAGTGCTGTACGTATCCCTGTTTGGGGATGTTCACAGTATAGCTGATGTACAGTGCTGTACGTATCCCTGTTTGGGGATGTTCACAGTATAGCTGATGTACAGTGCTGTACGTATCCCTGTACAGCATTAGCTCTAGTCCCGCCTTCCTTTCTAAAGTCAGCTCCTTCATATGCTCTTTCAGAGTGGGCTGTGGAGAGGGCCAGTGATGGAGCAGCCCCATCACCCTACAGCTTCGAGGACAGGAGAATCTATCATGTGCTTGGGGATTGACGCTAGACTGGAGACGATTTGCTGGAAGTTTTATGTAAGGCATGCTGAGAAACCGCCCGCCCACAAGCAATGACACTCAAATTACTGATACTGCTGATAAAATGGTACCAGCAGCACTTTGAAATCTTCCATGGGACACTTCCACCTACGTGGCACCCTCTCACTGTGTGGAGCCACTAGGGGGAATCTGTGAATGTAAATTAGATTTTGCTGTGACAGCTTTTCAGGTGCAAGTGGCATCCATATAGAAGATTTCCAGTGTAAAATTGCATGGTAATACACACCCCACCACACCCCACTACATCCACCCCACCCCACCCCACCCCACCATGCCTGGCTGTGTCTATCAGCCTATTCAAGCTCTAAGCTCACACCACCACTGAACATCAAACCAGCAGATAAACTAGAAGCAAGAAGCAAGACCCAGCTTTTAAAGACTGTGGCTTTCCAAAACACATCTGCACAGTTATCCCAGCGAAACAAACCATCACATGTGTCTTTGCTTCCCTCTTATTTGTTTCCCCTCAGTTGCGAGGACAACATGCTTCTCAAGCTGCGTTCAAATGCCCCTCCCCCTCCATGGGACTCACAAACTGCCTGGGCTTTGAAGTCGAGACCCATAAATAGCTGATTAAAGCCTACGCTAGTTTAAATATTAAGAACCACAGGCACAAAACCAAGAGCATAAGAATTGCTATAATGAAATTAGAGGGCTGGCTTTTCTGTGGGGAGACAGAGAAGCAAAAACCTCAGAGCCAGATCTTCTGTTAATTCCTAACAGACAGCAGCTAAGATATAGCACACAAACGCTACGCATTAATACTCCAAAATACTACAGCCACCTACCAAAGTCAAAGACTTAGGTGAACCAAGTTTCTCAAAGACCCTTTGAAGCAGGCAGACCCTACCCTAAAGACAGTCACTGCCCAGTCCAGCCAGAGTCCATCCTCAGTACTGGACTGTTGCATTGTTCCTCAGTCCTGGACTGTTGCATTGTTCCTCAGTGCTGTTTTCTCCAGATCTCCAGACAGGTGGGGCGCTTAACTGCACCCTCTTCTGGAAGCTCTGTGGCATTACAACTAACCCAAAACAAGCAATGCACATTCCAAATCTTCACTAGCATATAAACTTGCAGTGATACCTTCCACATCTGGGATTAGCAGATATTGCTGCATTCAGCTCGGGGCTCGTTTACTGCCAGGAGCCAGTTCCGTAACCCCTGGTAATAATCCCACAGATATCACTGTTTCAATAACAAACGCAGGGTGGGTTCTGCATGCCTCGCAGTTGAAAGCAATGCTGCTGCACGGTCTGTGAAGCAATGCAAGCTCTCTCTGCCCTGCGTCTCATCAGTACAGACCCTCCTCTAGCCCTGTGCAGTGATAGCTTTGTTTGTGTGCCGCGCTGTCCTTGATTAAAGAGACGCGCGGGTGGGGAAATGAACTGTAAACAATGCAGCTCATGATTATACAGAGAGGACGGGGGTCAGGCCAGCACTGAGGTTAAACAGCCTGTAATCTAATTTCAGCAAAAGGGTAACAGACAGTGTTTTAACTCTTGTGTTCCCAACGGCACGTCCAGTTTGGCACAATTGGCTCACGATGAACTCACGATGAACTCATTATGAACTCACGATCAACTCATGATGAACTCACGATGAACTCACGATCAACTCATGATGAACTCACGATGAACTCACGATGAACTCATGATGAACTCACGATCAACTCACGATCAACTCACAATCAACTCATGATGAACTCACGATGAACTCACGATGAACTCATGATGAACTCATGATGAACTCACGATCAACTCATGATGAACTCACGATGAACTCATGATGAACTCACGATCAACTCATGATCAACTCACGATCAACTCACGATGAACTCATGATGAACTCACGATCAACTCATGATGAACTCACGATCAACTCATGATGAACTCACGATCAACTCACGATCAACTCATGATGAACTCACGATGAACTCATGATGAACTCACGATGAACTCATGATCAACTCACGATGAACTCATGATCAACTCACGATCAACTCATGATCAACTCACGATCAACTCATGACAAACTCATAATGAACTCAAGATGAACTCATGATGAACTCACAATGAACTCACGATGAACTCATGATGAACTCACAATGAACTCATGATGAACTCAGCTTTCACTAGGCTGACTGTACGTGAAAATCTGGGATAACAGGGACCTGAAGGCTCTATTTAAATTAAACAAAGACTTGGATAACGCATTCAATTTACACATCTTTACCAGGGCTTTATCCTTGTCATGTGTACACAATATATACACAAAGAAGGTTACGTAGGTTACCCTGCTCTAACACACATATACCAGGCTAGAGTGCGGGCATACTGAGGTAAAGAAAACCAGTCCTCATGGGACATTCCCTGGACCGAGAATACTAATAGCAGGAGTCTGCCCTGTAGATGGCGCTGCTGCTTTATGAAATGTATATTTACACAGACACAGCAGGCAACGGCGACTGAAACTATATTGTGCCGTTCGAGTCCTGTTCTCAGTACCACAGCAACCCTGAGAAAGAATACATCCCTACACCTCTAGGATACACAACAACTGTCATTTTTAATGTGACCACCAGAGGGCAGTAGTAGCTCGGCAATCTGGCTGTTGACCAATGTAATCCAGGACACAGGCGTGGTAACATGACTGACACAACAGAGGAAACTCCACCCTCAATACACAGAAGAACATAGAAGAAGGAAGTGATCATGTCCTGGCAGGATCTGAAAGCTCTTCATAGTGTAATAACAGAAGGGAGATAGCTCTTGCTGTTTGCAATGTGCAGTGGTGCTCTGTTTCCTTATCGATCTGTGCATCAGTTTAAAGTGAGCTGCAAAAAAGTGACCAGTCATATCTGGTTGATAAAGTTCTGCAATATTTGTTCTCGAAATGAAAAGTAACATGAGTTTTATGAACCTCCTCCCCCCTTGCCTGGGTTTCTAACTCTAAACTGTCTGTATTGTTATCAGCAATCACACTGCCTGCCTGGTACATATCACTGTTACAGTGCAGGGGTGACTGCATTGGTTGATGGTGTCTGATACAAGATGTCTCTGATTAGCCTTGACTTATCAGACTGATGTGAAACCCCAGCAAGCTGAATCTTTACTGGAATAGTACTGAATATCTCTGGGTGCAGTAATAACCTCCATGGGGTTGCATTCATGTATGTGTAATATATGAACACAGTGAGGTCTGTTCAGTTACTCTTAACATTGTTTTCCACTGGTTGATTTCTTTGGGGTCTCGATTATCAAAAAGGGAATGAAATCCAATGAACAGAAATCTCTGGGATTTACAATGCTTACCTGTGCTTCGCATTAGGCTTTATTACACGTTGCTATGCTTTTACTATGGGGCGCTTTTATAAGGGATTCAGTCTAAAGCAGCAGTGCTTTACCATGCTTTCACTAGGCTTTATTACACGTTGCTATGCTTTTACTATGGGGCGCTTTTATAAGGGATTCAGTCTAAAGCAGCAGTGCTTTACCATGCTTTCACTAGGCTTTATTACACGTTGCTATGCTTTTACTATGGGGCGCTTTTATAAGGGATTCAGTCTAAAGCAGCAGTGCTTTACCATGCTTTCACTAGGCTTTATTACACGTTGCTATGCTTTTACTATGGGGCGCTTTTATAAGGGATTCAGTCTAAAGCAGCAGTGCTTTACCATGCTTTCACTAGGCTTTATTACACGTTGCTATGCTTTTACTATGGGGCGCTTTTATAAGGGATTCAGTCTAAAGCAGCAGTGCTTTACCATGCTTTCACTAGGCTTTATTACACGTTGCTATGCTTTTACTATGGGGCGCTTTTATAAAGACTGCAGCAGAGATGTCACCGTGGGGACAATTAAACATAATGAAACCTTAGCAAATCAGATCGGGTGAAATCCATAGCTACAGGTTTGTCATTAGATAGCGACAGCTTTAATCTCTCTCAGCTCCTTACCCAAGGAATCCTGCAGATGCAGCAGCTCCATGCTCCGGATGCTAATCACTGGTCAAAGTGGTCTGATTCAGTGATGCTATTACTTAGCACCAATTCCCGTCCCCCAGAAAGCCTTCTTCACATTTCAGCGAATCTGAAGTGCTAATCTATCATACTGTGGAAAGAATAATGACCTGGCTTCTGTGTTGGAGACTGCTGTGCCAGGGTGACTGAGAAGTAACCATCAAGCTATTGAAAGCCAGGAAGTGCCGTGTAATCACTGGGTAATTGCAATCCGCAGATTACAGGCTGTGCCATGCTGCTGCTGGGGAACAGGGTCTGCTGTCTGCAGGGCTTCTCAATCCCCCCCATGCAAAACACCCAAGAACCCCTGCAGCTGCTCTTAGTTCATTCCGTCCTCAATCTGGCTTGTTTGGACGACTGTAACCAAAGTATTTTCCTGCCTTTTCTTCTTCTTCTGAAATGCTGATTGTTACACATCGGGAATGTATTCAGTGAAGAGGCGGGTATCTTGATATGTTGCTCATATCAAAACAGTACAGAACTATAGTAATGTTAAGTAGTGGCCACAGCAGAATATGTTAAGTAGTGTTAAGTAATGTTAAGTAGTGGCCTGCAGCACGGAATACTGTAATACTGTAATCCATGGGACACTGTAGTGTCTATAATGTATTGTAGTGTCTATACTGTATTGTAGTGTCTATACTGTATTGTAGTGTCTATACTGTTTTGTAGTGTCTATACTGTATTGTAGTGTCTATACTGTTTTGTCTATAATGTATTGTAGTGTCTATACTGTAGTGTCTATACTGTATTGTAGTGTCTATACTGTATTGTAGTGTCTATACTGTATTGTCTATACTGTATTGTAGTGTCTATACTGTATTGTAGTGTCTATACTGTATTGTCTATACTGTATTGTATTGTCTATACTGTATTGTAGTGTCTATACTGTATTGTAGTGTCTACACTGTATTGTATTGTCTATACTGTATTGTAGTGTCTATACTGTATTGTAGTGTATACACTGCGTTATGTGTCGGTATGGCTTAGTCCCTGCCAGCATGTGTCGTGTTAACGCTCTTCTCTCCTGAAAGGGAAAGCTGTTATCAGTATGCGGGGAGGGCAGAGAGAGGCTCGACTGACCTCATCAATCACAATGAGGGTCAGCGCCAGGGTGCCTGTAATAGGAGGGTCAGGGGGCGCCAGGCTTGTGTGAGCACGGCAATCTGACAGATGACCTGACCTGTACGACTTTCCTACATGGAAATAAATATCAAAGACCATCAAGCTGTAAGCACCGCAGCATGATTACAGTTCACCTGCGTGATTGACGGGGGTCAGTAAGCTGCAGTTTAATAGCCACGTGATCTGTGGCTGCCGCTGTGCTAGCTTGCATTCGTCACTGCAGGGAAGCAGCAACAATGCAACCGCTACCCCAGTCTGGTGTTAGTCCAGAGTTCAACAGGGAGCCCAGCCTGAATCACAGGACACCCTCTCAGTCGAACCCTAACCCTAACCCTGTTTGGTCCTGTGCTTGTCTTCTGCTGCTCAGACCCTCTAGTTCTGCTTTAATAACAGCAACGACTCATCAGACACAGAAATGAGGCGTGGACACAGGGAACAAAAGGTCACTTTGTTTAGTCTGGAACACATAGATACATTTGTTAATCAAATCCAATACAAACTAGCTTTTTAAAATAAAAGCAATGTTTTAAATAAATATCCTTTACAGCAAAAACAAAGGAACAATAAAAACTGAGTAGCAGTAGTTTGGTTAGAAGTGACATTAAGATAGATAGAGAGAGAGATTACGACAATCAAAGTGAATGAAGAAAGTGCGCGCTACTCATTAATCACATGCATGCTGTCCCATTGGGCTGCTCTATTACAGTGACATCAACAGTGTAAACAGTCATTAAAAAAGGAGGTGTCAGCACAGTTACACACAGCATACTTTGTGTCTCTGCTTACACAACCCCGGAAAGCTCACTCACAGACACAGCTCTCCCTGTGCGTCCAGGACATTAGACAGGGCACAGCACGGTGGCACTGTACTACAGAAAGGCAAGCAAACCCAATCAGAAGTATACACGTAATACCCAGATATATTGATACTTCACACTTCACTCTCTGCTCACATTCTCCCTCGGGGCCTCACCGTTGGAAAGAACGTCACACGTACATTAACGAGCCCCAGAGAGCCAATCGAAATGCTCCGTTGCTTTGGCTGTCCTACAAAGTAGTCCTCAGACAGGCAGGGAGTTCACTGACAGAAACACTCAGACAGGCTCTCTGCAGGAAGGCTGACAGTAACGCTTGTGTTAAATGAAATAGGGTTACAACAAGTTGAAGCCAATTTATACGCTAAGTGTTTCTGCATTTAAAGACACACATCACAGGTGGGTTCACGTGTACAGAGCTCTGCTTCTGCTCTTTCAGCCAGGAAGCTACAGTTACAGCCTGTTCTCAAAAGGGTTGAGAGCACAGGCAGCAGGAATACTTCAAAGAGACGTACTACAGTGCTGTCGCTAAGCCTACTACTTTAAAGAAACAAAGAGATTCAGCGACTGATATCAGGAACGCTATCTTGCAATCAGTTTTATTTGTTTGCGTGCCCTGTGGAGCAGCCCACACAGAGACAGCGAGCCTCACCCAGACAGAACGGCTGATCAAAGACATTTTAGAAAGAAAACCAGTCACAGGTCTCTTCTAATGCAGCTACACACACAGTGCTGAGGGACACTGTACATCTTCATTTCATAGGACTTTTAAATAGAAATAAATAAATCAATACATTTCTAGCGTTATCAATAGAATATACAATGCCATAAAATTCCATCTGTATTGTACTGTATTGCATCGTATTGTACTAAACACAATCTAGCAGTGACTGTGCCCAAAGAACCAAATGAACATACAGCATCATTTAACAGTCTTAAACAGTGTTTATGAAGGGAAGAGGAGTTCAGACTGGCAAAGACAGGATGTAAGTAGCTATTCCCCACTGGTACATCTCGATGGTATAGTCTATCTAGCATCCCCTCTCTCACAGGAATGTTATTGTCCATATACTGTAGCTCTACCTCCTCTAGGAATGGTATTGCCCATGTCCACTAGCCCCCCCAAGGAATGGTATTGCCCATGTCCAGTAAGCCCCCCTCTAGGAATGGTATTGCCCATGTCCAGATTCCCCCTCTAGGAATGGTATTGCCCATGTCCAGTAGCCCCCCCACTCTAGGAATGGTATTGCCCATGTCCAGTAGCCCCCACTCTATGAATGGTATTGCCCATGTCCAGATCCCCCTCTAGGAATGGTATTGCCCATGTCCAGTAGCCCCCCACTCTAGGAATGGTATTGCCCATGTCCAGATCCCCCTCTAGGAATGGTATTGCCCATGTCCAGTAGCCCCCCACTCTACGAATGGTATTGCCCATGTCCAGTAGCCCCCAATCTATGAATGGTATTGCCCATGTCCAGATCCCCCCAGGAATGGTATTGCCCATGTCCAGTAGCCCCCACTCTCTGAATGGTATTGCCCATGTCCAGTAGCCCCCCACTCTACTGAATGGTATTGCCCATGTCCAGTAGCCCCCCACTCTACGAATGGTATTGCCCATGTCCAGTAGCCCCCCACCCCTCTAGGAATGGTCATGTCCTGTCCTTGTGTTTCAGGCAGCCCAGGCATGCTTCCACTTCAGGAATGGTTCAGTCTCTAATGCTGTGTCTCCACTGCCACTATACCTGTGCTCAGGCTCGTGATGAGTTTAATGGGCTAGAGAGCTTCTCCATCCATTATGAAAAAACTTACAATTACATATATATATATATATATATATATATATATATATATATATATACCACAAAACAGCCACTTTACCCTATCCAAATATGTGTTATGAATATATAAATATAGAGCTCACATTTACAAATATGGTACTAAATATATTAAATCGAATAAAAAATGTGTTGCTATACGGTGTAAGATATACATATATTTCTATTTAAGTATACAGCGCACAATACTGTAGACGATATCACTTGACCGCTTATTAACATTGATATAGAGTTAGCTGCATTCTTTATATAGATACTCTTCACTGCTAGGAATATGTCAAAATGTATGCTCCTCTACTGGACCACAATAATACTAAATGAGTTCTAGCAATCTGTATTGCCTCCCTTATAAAGGGTTCCCATAGTAAAAGCACAGCAAAGTGCAATAAAGCACAGAGAGGTATGGTAAAGCACAGGGAAGCATTGTAAAGCACAGAGAGGTCTGTTAAAGCACATGGAAGCATTGTAAAGCACAGAGAGGTCTGGTAAAGCATAGGGAAGCATTGTAAAGCACAGAGAGGTCTGGTAAAGCATAGGGAAGCATTGTAAATCACAGAGAGGTATGGTAAAGCACAGGTAGGCATTGTAAAGCATAGAGAGGTATGGTAAAGCACAGGTAAGCATTATAAAGCACAGAGAGGTATGGTAAAGCACAGGTAAGCATTATAAAGCACAGAGAGGTATGGTAAAGCATAGGGAAGCATTGTAAAGCACAGAGAGGTATGGTAAAGCACACATAAGCATTGTAAAGCACATAGAGGTATGGTAAAGCATAGGGAAGCATTGTAAAGCACAGAGAGGTATGGTAAAGCATAGGGAAGCATTGTAAAGCACAGAGAGGTATGGTAAAGCACAGGTAGGCATTGTAAAGCACAGAGAGGTATGGTAAAGCATAGGGAAGCATTATAAAGCACAGAGAGGTCTGGTAAAGCATAGGGAAGCATTGTAAAGCACAGAGAGGTATGGTAAAGCATAGGGAAGCATTGTAAAGCACAGAGAGGTATGGTAAAGCATAGGGAAGCATTGTAAAGCACAGAGAGGTATGGTAAAGCACAGGTAGGCATTGTAAAGCATAGAGAGGTATGGTAAAGCATAGGGAAGCATTGTAAAGCACAGAGAGGTATGGTAAAGCACACATAGGCATTGTAAAGCACAGAGAGGTATGGTAAAGCACAGGTAGGCACTGTAAAGCATAGAGGTATGGTAAAGCACAGGGAAGCATTATAAAGCACAGAGAGGTATGGTAAAGCATAGGGAAGCATTGTAAAGCATAGAGAGGTCTGGTAAAGCATAGGGAAGCATTGTAAAGCATAGAGAGGTATGGTAAATCATAGGGAAGCATTGTAAAGCACAGAGAGGTGTGGTAAAGCACAGGTAGGCATTGTAAAGCATAGAGAGGTATGGTAAAGCACAGGTAAGCATTATAAAGCACAGAGAGGTATGGTTAGGCATAGTACAGTGTAATCATGGGAAACGCATGACCATGCAAATTTACTGTGGTAAACTTTTATAAGGGCTTCTCCTAAGTACACTACACTAGTCTGTGTGCATTGCTACTGTGCTGCAGGCCAGGCAGCACACATCCCTCAGTAACACTAAGATACCTCCTATTGGACACAGCAGTGGACTGGAAACATGTCTCCTTGATCCCCGAATTCACTAAGACATCAGATTCTAGTTCCCCCACTTCCCAACCTCACTATCCCCCACCCTTGCACTGGTTTTGTCCCGATTCAATCCTTGTTCAGACTGGGCCGCGTCTCCAGGCCCCATCCCGCTCTTCCCCAATGCCGCTGGTTCATATCCGCCTGTTCCCATCTCCACCCTCCCTCTCTTTGACGCTCTTCTGGCCCCTCCTTGCCTTGCCGTCCTCCGGCTGGCTCAGTCCACAGGAGAGGCAGGCCAGCTCGAGCTGCTTGAGTGAGTCCAACGCCTCTGCCTTCGCACTGCACAGCAGATCACCCTGCCCCTGGAGACAGACGGACAGAGACACAGAGACACACAGGGTGAGACAGGGGATCACCCTGCCCCTGGAGAGAGATGGAGAGAGACACTGGGTGAGACAGGGGATCACCCTGCCCCTGAAGAGAGACAGAGAGAGACACAGGGTGAGACAGGGGATCACCCTGCCCCTGAAGAGAGCCAGAGAGAGACACAGGGTGAGACAGGGGATCACCCTGCCCCTGAAGAGAGCCAGAGAGAGACACAGGGTGAGGCAGGGGATCACACTGCCCCTGGAGAGAGATGGAGAGAGACACAGGGTGAGACAGGGGATCACACTGCCCCTGGAGAGAGCCGGAGAGAGACACAGGGTGAGACAGGGGATCACCCTGCCCCTGGAGAGAGACGGAGAGAGACACAGGGTGAGACAGGGGATCACCCTGCCCCTGGAGAGAGATGGAGAGAGACACTGGGTGAGACAGGGGATCACCCTGCCCCTGGAGAGAGCCAGAGAGAGACACAGGGTGAGACAGGGGATCACACTGCCCCTGGAGAGAGCCAGAGAGAGACACAGGGTGAGACAGGGGATCACACTGCCCCTGGAGAGAGCCAGAGAGAGACACAGGGTGAGACAGGGGATCATCCTGCCCCTGGAGAGAGACGGAGAGAGACACTGGGTGAGACAGGGGATCACCCTGCCCCTGAAGAGAGCCAGAGAGAGACACAGGGTGAGACAGGGGATCACCCTGCCCCTGAAGAGAGCCAGAGAGAGACACAGGGTGAGACAGGGGATCACCCTGCCCCGGAAGAGAGACAGAGAGAGACACAGGGTGAGACAGGGGATCACACTGCCCCTGGAGAGAGACGGAGAGAGACACAGGGTGAGACAGGGGATCACACTGCCCCTGGAGAGAGCCAGAGAGAGACACAGGGTGAGACAGGGGATCACCCTGCCCCTGGAGAGAGATGGAGAGAGACACAGGGTGAGACAGGGGATCACCCTGCCCCTGAAGAGACATAGAGAGACACAGGGTGAGACAGGGGATCACACTGCCCCTGGAGAGAGCCAGAGAGAGACACAGGGTGAGACAGGGGATCACCCTGCCCCTGGAGAGAGATGGAGAGAGACACAGGGTGAGACAGGGGATCACCCTGCCCCTGAAGAGAGACATAGAGAGACACAGGGTGAGACAGGGGATCACCCTGTCCCTGAAGAGAGACAGAGAGAGACACAGGGTGAGACAGGGGATCACCCTGCCCCTGGAGAGAGACGGAGAGAGACACAGGGTGAGACAGGGGATCACCCTGCCCCTGAAGAGAGACGGAGAGACACAGGGTGAGAATAACATACTGGCACAACTGTCATAGGACTAAGGACACCTGGGTCACCGTTACACAGGCACACACCACTACTGTCTTCACTCACAGTTTGAAAGTGGACTCTAATCCATCTACAGGATTTCTTATGGTCTCTGTCATTCTCCATTGTTGTTTCTTCTTAGATCAATATACCGGGATTGCTAAATAGCAAAAAGACAGAGAGTTACCAAAAACAACTCACCTTGAGCACAGTGATGTTCCATGCAAAGTTCTCCACTGCCTTGTGCAGCTTGCGTCCCTTCAGTCCCTCCTTGGCTCCCAGCCGGTGAAGATCCTCATGGAACTCCATCGCTGATGAAGAGGGAGAAATGAGAGAGGGAAGAGAGGATGAGAGAGGGAGAGAGATTGAAGGAAAGAGAGGATGAGGGGGAGAGAGAGAGGGGGAGACAGAGAAGGAAAGAGAGGTCCAAGGGGAGACAGAGAAAAAAAAGAGGGAGAGAGAAAGAACTATTTCAATAGATATTTTTGTGAAGACTGAACTGCTCCCTCCCTCATCCACTAAGAGAAAGGGTGCTCCCTCCAGTCCAGGGCAGGTTTGTGGGGGAGATGCCATTGGAAAGTGAATTCAGTCTGCTAGCCTGGACAGTTATCTGCGCTGAATGAAAAGGAGAGCACTGCAGCAGTGAATGCCCTGCTTGCTTACCTGCTTTCTGCACCTGGGTGATCCTCTCATGAATGGAGTCGGCCGTCTCGAGCAGGAGCCGGTGTTCCTGGATCATCTGGAAACACAAGGACACAGGGATCATCCCGTCAGTGTGTCACAGTCATTGAAGAGGACCGACCAAACCAGACACAACGTCCCTTAGAACAGTTTCCCACGCTCATTGTGCAGTTTCCCCCATGCTTTTCCCATGGTTATACCATGCATTTACCAAGCTGGCAAGCGATTTCTATGCCTCCTTGATTCTGTGATTTGCTCATTTCCTATTGATTCAGACAGGATGACCGAGAGCGCACTGAGGATGTGAACCGTGCCCTGGGGTACCGGACTCACTGAAACTAAAGGGACCTGAATCAGAGAAATATTCAGAAACACTTTGCACTGCACAATGATCAGGGAGGGGGTGAAACAGCAAGAATCTAAACAAAGGGTCTTTTTTCGAAGGCTAGCACACTGGACTCCTGCCAGCGCCTGGACGTTTTAAGGGATTTTCAGTGACACAACTCATCTGCTAATGTATATATTACTGGGGATCTGCAGTCCCATAACTGGGTTATTTTCAATCCTTCTCCCATAACCAGGCTCTTTTTACAAAGCATTAAGTAACAGCACGGTCTGTCAAGTACTGTTTTATTTATCTGCAGCCTACCCCCCTATCTCACTTGTAATGCACACAGGACTGCTACCCAGCAAGAGAAAGCTTTGCACCCCAGACACTGAGCTATTAGCTGCCACTTGTGCTTATTCTACCCACAGATTTATCACTCAGGAGCCCCCATTCTCAGGCTCCCTGCTCCAGCGCTGTCTGGAATGGATCTGTTAGAGTGGCTGGGAGTTACTTGAAAAATCAAAGCAGAAAACTTTCATGTTATTGTTTTATTTTTAAAAAGAAATTACTTTCAGAACAGATTTGCTATGACTACTATGAGCAGGAAATGTGGACTAGTGGTTAGAGCTGAGGGACTGGGAGGGAGGCAGTGTGGTCTAGTGCTTAGAGCTGAGGGACTGGGAGGGAGGGAGGCAGTGTGGTCTAGTGGTTAGAGCTGAGGGACTGGGAGGGAGGGAGGCAGTGTGGTCTAGTGGTTAGAGCTGAGGGACTGGGACGGAGGGAGGCAGTGTGGTCTAGTACAGTTTGATATGTTTATTATTCTCTGTAGCTCAGCAAGAGGAATGTTAAAACAGGCTTTGGATCCTTCAGTTTTCAAGTGGCTGTATCCAGGAGTTAAAGGGCTTAATAAAGTAACATTACCAAGAAAAGAGTGAAATGAATACATGAGCGCGTGCAGCGGTCTGCGTGTGAATCAGAGTCGAGATGGTCGTGTGTGTGGGGAGGGGGGAATGTTTCAGCAACACTGTAGGCATGATTTAAACAGGTCTAAAGCAAGGGGTTACTGAGGGAGTGGCTGCAACGCTTGGCATCTCTGCCCATTGAAGAAATTGAGAGGCAAGGGCTAGACAGAGACCGCTAACCTCACAGTTCAAAGCAAACGTCTTACCATTGAACTAAACAGCAAGCTCTGCAGTCGAGAGCTGAGCACAACCAAGAGATCCATTGCCAAGGGAGAGAGGTGACCCTTATAAAGGCTTTTCCCATGGTTATACTATGCATTTACCATAATTTACCATGGTTTGCCAGGCTTTTAAATTTGCTTTACTATACCTCTCTGTGCTTTCCAGTGCTTATCTATACTTTACCATGCCTTCACTGTGCTATGGTTTTTTGCTGTGATTTTACTACGGGACACTTTTACAATGGGGGGTCAGGGGGGGGTCTTACCGAGTCGTAGGAGTGGAGGAGTTTGCGGGTGGCCTCGGGCAGGCTGCCCTGGGGCTCCAGATAGGGGTAGCTGTCCCTCACAGTGAGGGTGGCCCCCGGGGGCCCCTCTCCAGTCTGCAGACGGGACGAGAGGCTCAGGATGCACTGCTTCAGGTTGGAGAGGAGGGACAGGCCACACAGCTCCTTGAAACACACCGCATGCTTCTACCCCAGAGAAACACAGAGACACACAGGCACTCAGACACTGCACTACAAAGAAAAAACTAGAACTGCTCCAGGATACAGGGGGGCACTGAGTACTACGGGAATAATACCCAGGTGCTGATAAGGTATAGGAAAAATGTATTTAAAAACCTTAAGAAAATATACTTCATTAAAGTAATCTGACCTTTTTTATGTAAGATTTATGTTTATTAACTATCTGGAAGTTTGTGTTGTCTTTTATTATGTAGCGTAGCTAATAATCTAATTGTCCAGGTCTGTACTAAAAAGGGGGAATATTACCAATAAGTGTAAAAAGCCTTCAGTATGTTATGCAGGTACAATGTGACCACACTGAAAATAAAGAGCTGAGGAGGCAGTGGGGTGTGGTTAGCAATACACACAGCTGGATACAGAGCCCAGCAGACGGTAATTAAAACTAAGGAACATTAAGGTCGTTTCTTTGTCATGTCTGCAGTGCTATGTCTGTACAAAAGGTATTTGGACGATTCTTACTATATGACCCTTTAAATTGAAGCCTCAGTTTGTTTTCAAGTTTAACTGCGGTTGCTATGCAGGTTTTACATTGCACTCTAACTGCACTTTGCTACCGATCGATTCTTACGCACACACTCCCCCCTCTCCCCTGAACTCGATGGCAACAGTACCAGAGATTCCTGGGAACATGTTGCAACCCCATGCACTTTTTACAAAAGAAATTTAAGAAGGACTTTACAGTATTGAACAATAAGCAGCTCTGGGATCAGTAATCAGATTAACAACTTTCCTGTAGCTCCAAGTAGGAAGCCTGCAGCTGAAAACAAACAGCCTGCTTTCTGCTGAAGCAGGAGCGCACAGAAGAGCAAAACAACTGAACAACACATCAACACCCACCCCCGGAATCCCATCCAACACCACCCCCCCAGGAATCTCATCCAACACCACCTCCCCAGGAATCTCATCCAACACCACCCCCAGGAGTCTCATCCAACACCGCCTCCCACCCCCCAGGAATCTCATCCAACACCACCCCCAGGAATCTCATCCAACACCACCCCCCAGGAGTCTCATCCAACACCGCCTCCCACCCCCAGGAATCTCATCCAACACCACCCCCAGGAATCTCATCCAACACCACCCCCAGGAATCTCATCCAACACCACCCCCAGGAATCTCATCCAACACCACCCCCAGGAATCTCATCCAACACCCCATCACCACCCCCAGGAATCTCATCCAACACCACCCCCCAGGAATCTCATCCAACACCCCACCCCCCCAGGAATTTCATCCAACACCACCCCCAGGAGTCTCATCCAACACCACCCCCAGGAATTTCATCCAACACCACCCCCAGGAGTCTCATCCAACACCACCCCCAGGAATCTCATCCAACACCACCCCCAGGAATCTCATCCAACACCACCCCCCAGGAGTCTCATCCAACACCACCCCCCAGGAATCTCATCCAACACCACCCCCAGGAGTCTCATCCAACACCACCTCCCAGGAATCTCATCCAACACCACCCCCAGGAGTCTCATCCAACACCACCCCCAGGAATCTCATCCAACACCACCCCCAGGAATCTCATCCAACACCACCCCCAGGAATCTCATCCAACACCACCCCCAGGAATCTCATCCAACACCACCCCCAGGAGTCTCATCCAACACCACCCCCAGGAATCTCATCCAACACCACCCCCCAGGAATTTCATCCAACACCACCCCCAGGAGTCTCATCCAACACCACCCCCAGGAATCTCATCCAACACCACCCCCCAGGAATCTCATCCAACACCACCCCCAGGAATCTCATCCAACACCACCCCCAGGAGTCTCATCCAACACCGCCTCCCAGGAATCTCATCCAACACCACCCCCAGGAGTCTCATCCAACACCACCTCCCAGGAATCTCATCCAACACCACCCCCAGGAATCTCATTCAACACCACCCCCCAGGAGTCTCATCCAACACCACCCCCAGGAATCTCATCCAACACCACCCCCAGGAATCTCATCCAACACCACCCCCAGGAATCTCATCCAACACCACCCCCAGGAATCTCATCCAACACCCCCCCAGGAATCCAGCACCACACTGAAGAGCTACCCGTGTCTCCGACTACGCCACCCCCTGACCTGCATGTTCTCCCGTGAGTCGGTGGCCTCTCTCAGAGGAGTCCCAGCCAGCCGAACACCTCGTCCAGCGCTTGGAGGCCGGTGTTGCGGAGCACCGTGTACTCCCGGGCTCGCCTGCCTTTGCGCATCGACAGCCCTCTCTTGTGAGCCTTGCCACCGCCTCGCCGGTTGGTGATGGCCACGTGCACGAAGAGAGAGGCGTGCTCCACGGGCTCCCCTGAAAAGGACAGCAGCGGCACATGGCGGTACCCCGTCTGCAGGCACTGCATGGGGATAGTGTACTGCCCGATGAACTCGTCCCCGATGCAATCGTCATCCAGGACCACCAGGCGCAGCAGAGCCAGCTCAGGGAGGTTCACCTGGGCACAGGAGACAGTCAGGAGAGCAATCACACACAGCAGCACAGTCACAGCTCACTTACAGAACATCGGCTAGGGAAGATTTCTAGTGAAAGCACCTGGAACTAGATTCTTATTATTATTATTATTATTAGTAGAAGTATTAGTGGTAATCAGAACACCTGATTTATGGATTTCTGACTGGTAGGTTTATATTGTTCTGCTCATATTGTTCACGGAACTTTGGAAAAATGTACCTGCTTCTATAAAAAGCCCTGACACTGATCTGCCACTGACACCCTGCCTCATTTTGAACCCCAGGAGTCCCTCTATCAGCCTGACAGGTAACATTGTTTTCCTCTGGGGGCAAAACAACTTTATTTTTATTATTATTATTATTATTATTATTATTATTATTATTATTATTATTATTATTAATATTATTATTATTATTATGATGATGATGATGATGATGATGATGATGATGATGATGATGATGATGATGGTAGTAGTAGCAGTATTATTATTATTATTATTATTATTATTATTATTATTATTATTATTACTCATGTTCATGCCCAGTGAGCGCACCTGAAAGTCGAAGCTCTCATCGAACAGCGGGTCGTCCCCGTTCTGCGTGGCGGTACGTGTCCTCTGCTCGACGCAGTCGGGCCGGATGCCGTGGATCTCCACGCACACGCATCGGTCGATGGCGTCACCCTTGGCGCAGGCGCCGGGCTTGGGGAAGTTCTGCCCGCTGATCACCTTGACCGGAGGATCTGCGGCGGCACGCCCGCACCGTGCCCATGGTGTTGGCGCTGAAGTAGGACACCTCCTCCCGCATCACCGCCGCCGCAGCAGCGAAGCCGCAGCCCCGTTCTGCTGGAACCAGCCTGTGTGCAGGTCCATCATGGGCCCCGGGGTCTGGTAGTTCATCGCAACCAGCTGGCAGCCGCACTTCCAAAAGTCCTGGGGGTTGGGGTTGCTGGAGTCCACCCGCATGACGCTGGGCCGCACCCGCATCAGGAAGCGCTTGTTGTAGTTTACCAGCTCCTCCGGGCACTCATTAGCCAGGCGCCCTGCCTCCACCTCGCCCAGCGAGCACACCTCCCAGCCCGCAACGCACCCGCCACCGTTACTTCCGCAGGAGTCGTGGTCACGCCTGGGGGAGGAGCAATAGGAGCGCTGCCCAGATTTGCAGACAGCGATCAGGTCGGAGAGCTCTTTGCGGAGCTTCATCAACTTGGGCTCCACTGCCACCCCGTACTCTTCCTCAGCCTGCCTCCTCCCCAAGCCCTCCCGCCCCCCTCCTCCTCCTCCACCTCCTCCTCGTCCGTCACCTCCCTTCCGAGAACTCTTGCTCGGCCGGCAGCTTCTTCCCACCAGCAGCACCTTCCTCTTCAGCTTGTCAGGGGACAGCAGGTGGCCCATGGTGGCGGCGGCAGGAGAGCTGTGGGTGTAGAGCTTGCTGCCGAAGACTTTCTTCAGGTGCTGGGCCACCACTTTTTGCTGGCGAGGGGAGCACCTGTTTCCCAGGCACAGCAGGAGAGGGTAGTCCGAGGACAGGAAGGCGTACTTGTTGATCACCTCCAGGGCGCTGCGCAAGGCCAAGGGGCTGGAGAGGCTCTGGCGGCCCCCCACGATGGGCTCGTTCTCCGGGCCGTCCCCCACGTCCAGCTCCAGGCAGCGGCAGCCCATCCTGAGCGCCCGCACAAAGCCGGTGACATCGACGGGGCCCTGCAGCTGGTCCTCGATCAGGTAGGTGCGGTGCGAAGCGTTGACGTAGTAGTGTGACAGGGGCTGGCTCATGTCCTGGCACACCCACTTGTGCTCGGGGTCAAAGATGGCACACTCGGGGGACAGCAGGTAGCGCGTAAAGCCGTCCACGCCCAGCACTCCCCGGCTACACCCCTCCTCGGAGGGCTCGAAGCGGTTGATGATGTCCAGGCAGCTCTCCGGGGTGACCTGGGTCAGCCCTTGCTCTGCCTCCAGGAAGAGCTGCAAGTCCTGGGCATCCAGGCACTCCTTGTCCTTGGAGATCTGCACCAGCAGAAAGTAGACCTCAGGCCGCGTGCACAGCTCGCAGTACGCCTCCTGGAACTCCTCCTCCGTCACGCGCGTCGTCAGCTTCTCCTTGCTGCGCTGGAGCTCCTTGAACTTCAGCCGCACCTAGACAGGGTGAGGAGAAGCAGCATGTTAGGTGTCATATCTATAATGTGGTATAGGGTGTTATATAAGCTGATTCCCACTCCACCAGAGCTTAGAGTGGCTATCCACAGGCTTTACAGCCCCTTGCGTGGGTGAAAATCAACTTGTATGTTATGATTTTTTGGTAGTATAATAATTAAAAGTAGAGTTAATTTTAACAACGTCATCTCCATCTGATATTTATATAAATGAGTGTTACATTGATGAAACAATTGATACAATGTTTCAGCCTGTATTCCCTGGTTTCTTCTCTACTCCCTCCCCAGCCTCCCCTATCTCTCCCCTGCTTCTCCCCAGCCTCCCCCTCTCCTGGCGGGTACCTTGGTCTCCTTTATCCCGGGGCACAGCCTCCGAATGCAGTCGACGGCGATGTCCTCGGGCATGATCCCGTTCCCGTCCTCGTCATTCCTGCAGAACTCTGCGGAGAGCCAGGCGGCGCGGATGGAGTTGGCCGGGCCGCCCTCCAGCTCCTCGGGGTTCTGATTCTGGTGGGAGAGGAGGAAGCGCAGCCCCGTCACCCAGATGTTGGCCACGTCGGCAGTGTTGGCCACCAGGTCCAGGGACTCGTAGCCCTCTCCATGGACGATGGAGAAGGCGGCCTCCTCGGGCAGCTGCTCGGCAGGGCCGTTGTGCCGGAAGGTCTCGGTGTTCTTGCCGGTCCGCACCTCCCTCACTGTGCTGATGTCCAGCCGGGCTCGCTCGGGGTCCTTCTTGGAGGGCTCCCAGCGCAGGCACTGCAGGTCAGCCTCCAGCGTGAAGAAGCGGCTGTACACCCGCGAGTTGGGACGCACTTTCTTGAGCTCGCAGCCCCCCTGCATGAAGCTGAGGCAGTCAGCCGCACTGCTGATCTTCTTCTCCGAGGGCATGCTGCTGAAGGACACAGTCTTCTTGCGCCCGGCCGGCTTCTGGTTCGAGGGGTCCTGCAAGGGGCAGAGAGAGAGGGGAGAGCTCAGTGTTTTGTAAGTGTTTTGTAGAGGTTTACCTCTTATTTCTGGGACAGTCTTGTAAATGAGTATTACAACGGTTAAAACTGGAGGGAACACAATCTGGCATTATAAAGACATTGACAAAGATTTGTTTGTCTAAACAGCCACCAATTTTCTTTTTAGTACTAAAAACTATACAGCTTAACAGCTCAATTCCAAATTTCATGAACAGCAGCACACTAGCACAGAACGGAGCAGAGAGGTCATTATCCTAGAGACTTCTTACAGCTGATACATCCAACAAAATATCTGAAACGTGTTAAACACAACACAGTGTATATACCCAGATTGAGAAAGTAAATGTGTCTGGTTTTTATTTTGATTTAATGACTTGCGTTTGTAGCTATCTCTAATCGTGTGGAGAGTGTATTTCCTCCTCTTTGTATGAGAGACCTCCTGAAACAGCAAAGAGATACACCCTCCACATGACTAGAGGTGGCCACCGAACACAGGAAAATACAGAAAAAAACACCTTTAAAAAAGGTCTTTGAACACACAATCAATCAATAATTGACCTCAGCCTCTACTGGGATACTTCAATAAAACAATTAAATACCGTCTCTAATGCAAGAACAAATTGCAGGGCTGTGTGATTGGAGCACTTCGGCTGTACATTCAATACAGACTAGTAAGAAGGCAGTGTGGTCCAGTGGTTAAAGTCCAGGGCTTGTAACCAGAAAGTCACTGGTTCAAATCCCACCTCTGCAACTGACTGACTGACTCACTCACTGTGTGACTCTGCGCAAGTCACTTCACCTCCTTGTGCTCCATCCTGCGGATGAGATGTTAAATCAATGTCCTATTGTAAGAGACTCTGCATATAATGCACAGTTCACAGCCTACCTCTGTAAAGTGCTTTGTGATGGTGATCCACTATGAAAGGCGCTTGTAACAGGGCGAGGTGCCCTGTATATCGATTTGTTTATTTATTTGTAGAACGGGTTTCCGCCCCCGTGTTATTTTGTATTATTATTATTATTATTATTATTATTATTATTATTATTATTATTATTATTATTAGCGTTATGATTTTGTGTTTTAATATGACGGCGAAATCGCCGCAGGTTTTTCGTTTGTTTATGTATTTATTATTTAGATTTGTCGGCGAAACGCTGTATGTTTTGTTTATAAATATGACGGCGTAGCCGAATGTTTGTTTATTTTGGTTAGTAGTGTGGATTGGAAACCCCATCCACAGTAATTGAAAAACTTGTGCAGATTGTGGCCGACGGGTAATAGACTAATTACTAGGCAGTTAAACCCCTGCCTACAGCTCTCCAGCTCGTGGTGGGTGTATGAGAGAAAAACGAAGCTAAACAGCAAAACGTATAGGAACAGTGAAGGCGATAGCCCAGCCTGACCTATTAGTTTGTATTTTTGTGTTCGTGATTTTGTTTAGTTTGACTTGTTTTGCTCTGTGAGCAAGTGTTTTTTGTTGAAACCTTTCATTTATTTTTGTTATTTGTTAATAAAAACGGCAACGCCGTGTCTTTCATTTACTTTAAACTGCAGTGCCTGGTGTCAGTATTTTTCCCGTCCCTGCTTCTGTCTGACGTCACCGCTTAGCCAGTACTGTGGATCTGAGAGCCAGCACATTCAATACAGTATAGTATAGAGAACTCAATACTGTGGATCTGAGAGCCAGCACATTCAATACAGTCTAGTATAGAGAACTCAGTACTGGGGATCTGAGAGCCAGCACATTCAATACAGTCTAGTATAGAGAACTCAGTACTGTGGATCTGAGAGCCAGCACATTCAATACAGTCTAGTATAGAGAACTCAGTACTGGGGATCTGAGAGCCAGCACATTCAATACAGTCTAGTATAGAGAACTCAGTACCATGGATCTGAGAGCCTGCACATTCAATACAGTCTAGTATAGAGAACTCAGTACTGGGGATCTGAGAGCCAGCACATTCAATACAGTCTAGTATAGAGAACTCAGTACCATGGATCTGAGAGCCTGCACATTCAATACAGTCTAGTATAGAGAACTCAGTACTGGGGATCTGAGAGCCAGCACATTCAATACAGTCTAGTATAGAGAACTCAGTACCATGGATCTGAGAGCCTGCACATTCAATACAGTCTAGTATAGAGAACTCAGTACTGTGGATCTGAGAGCCAGCACATTCAATACAGTATAATATAGAGAACTCAGTACTGTGGATCTGAGAGCCAGCACATTCAATACAGTCTAGTATAGAGAACTCAGTACCATGGATCTGAGAGCCAGCACATTCAATACAGTCTAGTGTAGAGAACTCAGTACTGTGTATCTGAGATCCAGCACATTCAATACAGTCTAGTATAGAGAACTCAGTAATGGAGATCTCAGAGCCAGCATGTTTTCCGTGCATTGACAGTTCTCTCTAAATTGATACTGTGAAGTGTAAAGCAATTAGTGTTGTGTTGTGGTAATTGTCGAGTGTGTAACGATCACACACTAAGGGATGTGAGGCGGAGACAGTGTGAGTTCTGTCCTTACTAGGAAGGCAGCCAGGGCACTGAAGAGACGAACACCAGGGACCTCTTACTGTTACACTCTTCACAGGACAAGCTCATGAGAAACTTGCACTCTCTACTGTTTTTACCAGGGCATACCACGGCAATCAAAAAGTGAAGACTTCATTTTATTTAATTATCTTTACCTAAACTCAGAAGCACTTTGATGGAGAAAACCAATTGCATTTAATTTTTAGTTTGAATAGATGGTCATCCCAGTGCTGACTTCTAGAAGAGCCTGTATCTCTTACTGTTTGAATAGAAGCTGTTTGAACAGAAGCTTGCTCCAGCTACTATTACAAACCTGGCAGGGACAACGATGGCAATTGCAGTCCCTGTGGATCTGAACTGCAGTTATGTGCACAAGCTTGCATGTCTCAATGCTTGGACATGTGTTTCTATCAAAGCCCAGGACTCTCTAAGCTTGTGAACTACCTGTTGGATTAGAGGTTTTGAGGAAACGCTTCAACAAAGCAACCATGGTCTTTAATGGGTTAACTCCAAAATCCCACCGCCTGCTCACGATTCTGATTCTGCAAGTACTGCTCTGCACTCTGCAATTCAAATCAGGAAGTATGTCCAGGCACTTAGTACACACGGCAGATTTAACAGGGTGTGCCGTCAGTGACGAGAAAATAAAACAGAACAGAGAGGTCTGGACCACAGGTAAAAAGGAGCTGTGACCACAATACACACACACACACACTGAAAAACACGCACATTGGCAAACACACACACATTGACACACACACAAACACTCACGCAGATACACACAAACACACACGCACACTGACACACACACACAGACAAACTCACACACACACACACGTGTCGGTAGCATTGTTTTCCTTCGGTTTCATTTTTTATGTTTGGGGGGTGCTGTATCTGTGTTCATCAGTTAAAACCGAAAATCAGAAACCCTTGCTATAGGGCACAATCCCAATCCTGGTATATTTTTAAAAAAAACAAGAAACAACGATACAAAGCAAGAAAAAAGAAAGAAAACGAAAGCAAGGTCTTCACAAAGCCATGGGACTTCCAGCTCCATCGCTCTCTTGTCCTGGCTTTGAAATTCTTGTCCGATTGGGCTTTGGGGTTCTCTTTCGATCACATTGAATGTGATTGGAAAGCACCTTGTAGCATCCGCTGAAAGAAGAACCATCCTGACAGTCTGCAGCTCCACATCACCCCCCCAGAGCTCTCTTAATTAACTCATCTATAATTAGGGGATTTCCTCAAGGCAACAGTTCCATCTCATTAGTGCCTTTGTACCCCCAGTCAATGAGTTTGGCCTTGTTAATTACTTCCTAATAGAAGTGTCTCTGTCTTTAATGGCTGTCTTGATAGATTCCTGAAAGGGAAGCTTCAGTAATGATATTAATATCAAGAGTCTGGCATCCCCAAGTCACATTTGGGATCCAGATGTAAAAGCCTACAGCTCGTGCACAGGAGCCGTGCTGAAGGGATGCACAGGTACAGCTGGGGTGATGACCTGGGGCAGGCTGCTGCATTAGAGAGGGGCTGGATCGTGCACAGCAGCCGTGCTGAAGGGATGCACAGGTACAGCTGGGGTGATGACCTGGGGCAGGCTGCTGCATTAGAGAGGGGCTGGATCGTGCACAGCAGCCGTGCTGAAGGGATGCACAGGTACAGCTGGGGTGACGACCTGGGGCAGGCTGCTGCATTAGAGAGGGGCTGGATCGTGCACAGGAGCCATGCTGAAGGGATGCACAGGTACTGCTGGGGTGATGACCTGGGGCAGGCTGCTGCATTAGAGAGGGGCTGGATCGTGCACAGGAGCCGTGCTGAAGGGATGCACAGGTACTGCTGGGGTGATGACCTGGGGCAGGCTGCTGCATTAGAGAGGGGCTGGATCGTGCACAGCAGCCATGCTGAAGGGATGCACAGGTACTGCTGGGGTGATGACCTGGGGCAGGCTGCTGCATTAGAGAGGGGCTGGATCGTGCACAGGAGCCATGCTGAAGGGATGCACAGGTACTGCTGGGGTGATGACCTGGGGCAGGCTGCTGCATTAGAGAGGGGCTGGATCGTGCACAGGAGCCATGCTGAAGGGATGCACAGGTACTGCTGGGGTGATGACCTGGGGCAGGCTGTTGCATTAGAGAGGGCTGGATCGTGCACAGGAGCCGTGCTGAAGGGATGCACAGGTACTGCTGGGGTGATGACCTGGGGCAGGCTGCTGCATTAGAGAGGGCTGGATCGTGCACAGGAGCCATGCTGAAGGGATGCACAGGTACTGCTGGGGTGATGACCTGGGGCAGGCTGCTGCATTAGAGAGGGGCTGGATCGTGCACAGGAGCCATGCTGAAGGGATGCACAGGTACTGCTGGGGTGATGACCTGGGGCAGGCTGCTGCATTAGAGAGGGGCTGGATCGTGCACAGCAGCCATGCTGAAGGGATGCACAGGTACTGCTGGGGTGACGACCTGGGGCAGGCTGCTGCATTAGAGAGGGGCTGGATCGTGCACAGGAGCCATGCTGAAGGGATGCACAGGTACTGCTGGGGTGATCACCTGGGGCAGGCTGCTGCATTAGAGAGGGGCTGGATCGTGCACAGGAGCCATGCTGAAGGGATGCACAGGTACTGCTGGGGTGATGACCTGGGGCAGGCTGTTGCATTAGAGAGGGGCTGGATCGTGCACAGGAGCCGTGCTGAAGGGATGCACAGGTACTGCTGGGGTGATGACCTGGGGCAGGCTGCTGCATTAGAGAGGGGCTGGATCGTGCACAGGAGCCATGCTGAAGGGATGCACAGGTACTGCTGGGGTGATGACCTGGGGCAGGCTGTTGCATTAGAGAGGGGCTGGATCGTGCACAGGAGCCGTGCTGAAGGGATGCACAGGTACTGCTGGGGTGATGACCTGGGGCAGGCTGCTGCATTAGAGAGGGGCTGGATCGTGCACAGGAGTCATGCTGAAGGGATGCACAGGTACTGCTGGGGTGATGACCTGGGGCAGGCTGCTGCATTAGAGAGGGGCTGGATCTGCACTGGCCAGCCGCTTCACAATCCATTCTTCTTTTAGCCTTCTTCACTGTCTCCACCCTCTCTTCCTCCCTGCGCTCTCTCCACTCTCCCACCCTCTCCTCTCTCCCCTCCACTCTCCTTGCTCTCCTCTCTGTCTCCCTTCTTCTCTGAAGATGCCTGATTGCATGGGCTCTGACCCCACACCTGTCTCTCATGCCCTGTGTACACTGCTGCAGCATCACTTCCATTATTCAGCTAAAAGCTTCTGAAGCGTGAGCCTCCTCAGACAAGGCAGGTCTCAGAATACCAGCATCTATTGGAAATCTCTTTACCTAAACGCTCTTCTTAAGTAGCTGATGCAGGCTCTGTTACATGATGTGACCATTAATACTAACAAAAGAAGTAATCCTATACACATGAGCTGGTCTCAAATAATCCCCCCCCCCCCCCTTCACACAAATGGAGCCCAGGGAAGGAAGTGTGGGCCGCAGGTTAAGATAATATTTCAATACTGAGAGACAGTGTGGTCTAGTGCTTAGAACTGAGAGACTGGGAGGGAGGCAGTGTGGTCTAGTGGTTAGAGCTGAGGGACTGGGAGGGAGGCAGTGTGGTCTAGTGGTTAGAGCTGAGGGACTGGGAGGGAGGCAGTGTGGTCTAGTGCTTAGAGCTGAGGGACTGGGAGGGAGGCAGTGTGGTCTAGTGGTTAGAGCTGAGGGACTGGGAGGGAGGCAGTGTGGTCTAGTGGTCAGCTCTCCCGTTATTATCATCAGGTGCTCTGATCCCTGCTGAATCTAAAAACCACAAAAAGAGCATCGCCGCTCTTGTAATTGAGCAGGATGACATTTCTGTTGCTGAGATGCGACATTTAATTAAGCAGGAGTCAGAAGGTCACTGTAACACTCATCAGCATCATTGCATTACCGGTTAGCAGCGAGTGCTGACATTCAACAGCGATGAAGCAGCCAGCGCACAGACCCGTTTAACCAGTGCTCTGCTGGGTCCACCACAGCGGGGTCAGCTAGTCCTTGCTACAATGTAACCACATGCTGCCGTTTGGAAATGCACTGTTCTATACAGTAAGCAGCTGGGCTTGCAGTTTGCTGGGGAAACTCGTGTGCTTTTGGCCAGTTAACACTGGAGACTCAATACATAAAACATAAAACTTATTTACAGGAACTGCTAGCAGATTTGGCCAATGGCTTTTTTTACTGTAAAGCATCCCAGGATACTCTTTATGCAGAACGCTATATAAAAGCAGACTGTATTGTGTTGTATGTAAAACATCACCATGGATGATTTGAGGGTATTTGAAGGGGGGAGGAGGGTAAAAACATTTAAATAGAGGTGTGCTTCAGAGTAACAGTGAGCTAGCTTTGTGTGTGTGTGTGTGTGTGTGTGTGTGTGTGTGTGTGTGTGTGTGTGAGAGGCAGCTTTCTAATGAAGCAGAGCTTTTAAATACACCCCGATCTCCATGAGGACTTTTTCCAGAAGGTGTCCCAGTGTTTACGTTTGCTAGCAGCGTGTGTGCTTCAGATTTCACTGCAGATTTCAAAAGAATCAACTGCAGCCAGCAAACTTCACCAGCTTCACTTACTGCATAAACGCCTGGAGAAACATTTTACATGTAAGCAACATAAATCATGTTAAAAACAACGGTCAGTTAAGCAAGCTTTACCTCTGGTGCCCTTTGCAAATATCAAATGTGTTTTTAATTGCCCTGCTCTCAAGCAGCTCTGAGAAAATGCTGCCAAGACTTGGTCTGAGGGCTTCAAGTCATTCCACTAAACATGCAGAGGATCAAATCGCACAACTTGCAGTGCAGTAAGCAATTCAAACATGAACTGAGAAACAGAGCAGCTCTTCTTTAGAATACAATCCTTCCATGTTTCTGCAGTCTGTGTTATTAAAACATGACCTGAAGACTGGTGTCTGCCTACCAGCACCTCTTCATTCACAGACACTAAACCCGTGATCACACGGACAGACACACACACACACACACACACACAGAGTACAATAACGCACATTAAGGTTTGTTCTCAATGATCCTGACAACACAGACTGATCCACAGTCAGTCGGTCAGTCGGTCTCCTGGTTCGCAGTGCTGAGGGTGATTGCTCGGGGGTTCAGTGTCACAGCCGCACTCTCTCTCATCCTCCATCACCGGCCAGCTCATCCATCCCACATCCCCGCTGGATCATCCCTTCTGTTCATCTGCCCTTTCTTTCTTTCTTTCTTTCTTTCTTTCTTTCTTTCTTTCTTTCTTTCTTTTTTTCTTTGTGCTCAACACCATTGTTACTCATTTATATTGGGATTTCCATCCTGAGATTAATAGATTGATAGTGGGAAGCTATAGCTACAAGACTATTTGCATTCCACCTTCTAACGCCAATGAAAGTGTGAGTGGAACGGCACCATGGGGCCAGTGGGAGCCACGACCATGCTGTCTTACAACTGGTTGCGTGGTATAAAGGGCCACCTTTCTACCAAACAGATCTATCTAAAGCTATTGTCATGTGAGTGCAGCACGTGCAGTTCTTCCTCAACACCGATAGCTAGAGACAGTTTGGGATATCCCAGCCTGACAGAATAGGGGGCGCTGCAGGTACCTCAAGAGGACTGGATGGGGGCACTGTGGCAGGGTTAACAGGACCAAGCCAAGCCCCCTTCAAACGTAGCCAGTCGGAGTGAGATGATCAAAGCCTTCGTGTCAGGCCTGTGAGCCACAGCCTGAAACCACTCAACAGCAGTTTGATCCAATCAGGGAATGATCTGCTGATAACGAGCCAGGACCCTGACATCAATGGATTGGGGCTGCAACGAGCGGAGAAGCTGAACTGATTTAATCACAGCCTGGCATTCCTTATCACAACCTGAATACGTCAACCGCAGCAGTCGGAACCTAGCTGCACCAAGCCCAGTGATTCACTGAGAGACATGCAAGCAGACATGCAGTACAGTATGTGCAGACACCTTTCACAAGAACCCTGCTTAATCAAAGAATCAGACTCCAGTAAAGGATTGAGCTATGAAGAGAGGGTGAGGGGACTGAACATAGTTACCCAAACACAAAACAGAAAACAATCAATGGGAATATAATGGAGTCTTAAAAGGAGTTGACAAAGTTAACCCTGTCCAGTATTTTAGGCGCGGCACAGAAACCAGGACCAGAGGATCCCTTAAAGCTCAACTTGACAAGGATCAATCAGCTACTAGGAACCGGACGAGCACTGATGGGCCGAACAGCTTCCTCTCGTTTGTACTTATGTTCTTCTATTTCGGCCACTGTGTACCACCAGGGGGCCCTGTGTGCTTGCTGTTCTCTTCCCATTAGAATCAAATACAAATAAATAAAAACATTTCTACAGGGGAGGAGAATCCTGCAGTTCTGGGTTTTGGACAAACGGTAAAAAGCCAACTAGAGGGGCTCCCGAGTGGCGCATCCATTAATGGCGCTCCGCGCGGAGTGCAGGATGTGTCCTATAGCCTGGAGATCGCAGGTTCGAATCCAGGCTATGTCACAGTCGACCGTGACCGGGAGTTCCTAGGGGGCGGCGCACAATTGGCCGAGCACAGCCTGGGTAGGGAGGGCTTAGGTCGGCAGGGGAATCCATGGCTCACCACGCATCAGCGACCCCTGTGGCCGATAGGGCGCCTGTGGTTCTGCAGTGGAGCCATCAGATCTGTGTTGTCCTCCGGCACTATAGATCTGGTGGTATTGCTGTGGATCTGCAGTGCGAAAAATGACGGCTTGGCAGGAGCACGCTTCGGAGGACACGTGTTCCAGCCGCCGTTTCCCGAGTCGGCGGGGGGGTTGCGAGCGGTGAGCCGAGGATACAGATAATAATAGGGCATACTAAATTGGGGAGAAAACCGGGGTAAAAAATTGGCGACGACTAAATTTAAAAAACTGTGTCCTGCTGAGCCCTTCACTGACCTGTCAAGGCTATACTGTCTGCACAGAGAATGCACTTAGGACTGGTGTTTAGGGCTGACAGCACTGAGGTTTACAGTGCCCGGGCAGGCAGGGTGACTGTAATTGGTTTGTGATGTATTGCTTCACACCATTGGCAGGGCCTCTTTTGAAATGGCAGCCTGACTCATCACTGGGCTATGATTACGGAGCCTCCAGGCACGACTTTGTGCAGGATGCGGGATACGCTATCATGAGTAATGAATGATGAGGCCAAGGAGCTGAACGGTTAGCTGTTATACAGCTGGGGCTCCAGACTGAAGAGAGCTGTAGAAGGGGTATGTGTGTGGCTGCTGGACTAGGCAGTGAGTTTCTGTATCTCACATCCCTGAACACAGCTGTCAATCTGCACGACACCGGAAGGGGGCAATCAATTTGCACAATATCGCAAAAGCAATGCAGGTGCAGTAGCTTGTTTAATAACGCAAACACTGAGTGCAAGTGGGGTATGGTAGCTCAACTAGATCAGAGCCCAGATCTTCATACAGTTTACCACAGTACATCTGCACAGTTTTCCCATGCTTTTCCCATGGTTATACTATGCATTCACCATGCTATGTTTTTACAAAAGCTCCACCATACCTCCCTGGGCTCTACAGTGCTTACCTATGCTGTATCATGCTTTCACTATGATATATTAAGATTTGCTCTGTTTTTACTATGGGAAATGTTTCTAAGGGAGGGAGCGAGCCCAGTGGTTTAATCTGTGCTGTTTTTGATTCATACTTTGGCACACGTCTTCCTGTTGGTATTTACTGAGCTGAGTGCACTCCGCAGCACTGGGACTCACTTCTTCAAGTGGTTACTAAGCCCTTTGAAGCATAGCCGGGAACAATACGACACACAACTGGAAACCAGTACAGCTACTGGGACCATCAGGACGTCAGAGAACAGAGGAACAAGAACAAAGAGATTGTAATGTGGTGAATTTAAAAACAACCACACGCTCACAGACTAAAGAGACACTCTCACACACAGAGCTCACTTACTCACACACACACACAGGCACATACCCCACTGGGTACAGAGAATGGGAAGGGGTGCAGGCCAGTGCTTGTATTTTTAATTTGGCTTCTTCCCAGATTAGAAAGACTTTAACCAAAGCTTGTGAGCAGCCAAAGGGGCCAGTGGGCAACACACACACATTGACATACACACTCACACAACAATACACATACCCACACACACTGACACAATGATACAACAATGCACACACAAACACTGACACACACAAACACAATAATATACACACATACTCACACAACAATACACACACACACACACTGACACACTAATACTCGCACACACAGGGACTCACAGACGCACAGCAATACACAGACACACACCCATCACAGTGAGATCTTGATAGAGCCCAGCCTAAGGCAGCTCAGATCTGTGTGGGGATCACTCTATATGGCCTGGTCCAGCCCTCTCCCTGTTTCAGAGAATTCTGAAGGACTGCCCCAGATAGCATTATGTATTGACATTGCTTACCGTGATGAGCCATGTTTTACAGGACCTGTCTGCCCTTGGTTATGTGTGCTCCACCGTGCTTCCACTACAGTGTGTCTTTCCTGTGCTCTACCACACGTCCTCATGAGTGAAACAACCAGAGCACTCTGTGTGCGTTCATGCACTATTCTGTAACATAACAAGTACAATGCACTCAACAATAAAGTGTTTAACCCGAAATTCAACAGCTGAATTCTGGGAATTCTTACTCTCTTTAGATCCACATCTTGTACCAGCGCTGCGGTGTAAATAATTGCTGGACAGGAACATTGCGATTTGCCTGGTCATTCTGTCATTGGATTTGAATAATGAGATTACAAACTGAGAGCTGGTAAAAACATTATTCACGCTGCAGTGTTGATATTAGATAACTAATGAAACTCTTATTCACAACACTCAGTGCAATCCCAGCCTCAGCAGAGTCTCACACTTCAGTTCACAATTCTACCACACTTCTAAAAATGAAGAACTCAACTCCTCTGCCTGCAAATACATAACATACAGTACTGCACTGTTCTGTAAATACCAGAGACTGATGGCTGGTTAAAGCAGTTTCTATGACAACAGGGCAGAAGAGCACAGCAAACAACGAGACAGGTTTCCAAGAGGCTGAGCAGATAATCAGGGTTCAGATCATCAAGGGTTACTGTATAGAAGCCCAGGCCGTCACTCTAACCACAAAGCCACACTGAACCGCCTCAGAGAGTATTAAAAGAACCCTCTCTGAAGAATGTGAATATTTGCTGAGAGTATTCGACACGGAGCCCCACACTCTTGTGGCAATGAGCTGCCAGGCTGTGTGGAATACCACAGGGGTCTGTCAGTGTGCTACACCCTGCCCTCAGACCCCTGGCAGGGGCACTGTGTCACAGCTCCCTGGGAATGTAACAGAACAACAAAACAAAAGGGCTCGTCCCTCCCCAGCACAACCCCTGTATTGGAATCTGTATTCTCAGTGGGGGCTATAACTTGAGTGTTATATTCTGTAGTCCTTGTCAAAACGCTTTCTTACTAAGTTTCTTTGAAGTTTTCTTCAAGTCTCTCTAAGCACCAGGTAAACTATCAGGACAGGCTGTCATTTAAAATGAGTGCTCTCATTCTACGACACGGGTGGGCTTACATGTGTGACATGAAAAATACAGACAGAGGGGAGCAGGGAAAGAGGGACAGAGTATCATCGCGAAATGTAGAACAGATCTGCAGTGATCAAGAACAGATATACACAGTGATCAAGAACAGATATGCAGTGATAAGAACAGATATGCAGTGATAAGAACAGATATGCAGTGATCCAGAACAGATATGCAGTGATCCAGAACAGATATGCAGTGATCCAGAACAGATATGCAGTGATCAAGAACAGATATGCAGTGATCCAGAACAGATATGCAGTGATCCAGAACAGATATGCAGTGATCCAGAACAGATATGCAGTGATAAGAACAGATATGCAGTGATCCAGAACAGATCTGCAGTGATCAAGAACAGATCTGCACTTGATTTACAGTAACTTATTTTTTGCCACAAAATTATTATTATTTTGTATTTCTTTTCATACAATTCATTATTTGAAAGCTGTCTAATTCTCTCCTGTCAGACAAAAGGGTACCGGATCTGGAATACGAGCCGGCACAAATTAACCCTATGTGTAGTATATAACACACTGTGGTACTCTGCTTTGTGCAGTGTATAACACACTGTGGTACTCTGCTATGTGCAGTGTATAACACACTGTGGTACTCTGCTATGTGCAGTGTATAACACACTGTGGTACTCTGCTATGTGCAGTGTATAACACACTGTGGTACTCTGCTATGTGCAGTGTATAACACACTGTGGTACTCTGCTATGTGCAGTGTATAACACACTGTGGTACTCTGCTTTGTGCAGTGTATAACACACTGTGGTACTCTGCTATGTGCAGTGTATAACACACTGTGGTACTCTGCTATGTGCAGTGTATAACACACTGTGGTACTCTGCTATGTGCAGTGTATAACACACTGTGGTACTCTGCTATGTGCAGTGTATAACACACTGTGGTACTCTGCTATGTGCAGTGTATAACACACTGTAGAATACTTCTATAGAATACTACAGTTTTTCTGGGTAATTTTCAATTTAGTTCTACACACCTGAGTGTAAAAGTTTGCTGAGTAAATCACAAATCCATGATACAAACCTCCACTGCCCAAGTTTTGAAAATCAGGCCCTACAGTATGTCATTTGTACACTGGCTCCAATTGTCGAGCAGACAGACGGACGCATCTTTATATTCAGCTGCAGCTTTTGAAGAAAATCGCCTTTTAAGAGATGCTGAACTGTATCTTTATCACGCACACACACACACACACACACACAGAGCGGTCATTAGTGCTCACAGCGGCTTCACCACTGGGCCCGGAAGAGCAAGAGTTCAAAATCCGATCTAGACATCCTCTGAAAACAGGCTTCAAAACAATAACAGCACAAATTGGGTTCATACAGCATCCTTATTGTAAACTCCCCAAGCACCGAATACAGACCTGAGGGACTGGGCAGTATGTTCTAGTGCTTGAAGTTGAGGGAATGGGAAGGAGGCAGTGTGTTCTAGTGCTTAGAGTTGAAGGACTGGGGGGGACTGAGGCAGTGTGGTCTAGTGGTTAGAGCTGAGACACTGGGAGGCAATGAACTCTAAAACAGATTCATTTTGCTTGTCTACAATAGAAGATGATAAGTGCGTACACAGTCCTGCTGATTGGATTAGGTTTAGGGTGTTACCCAGATTAGTGACATGCCCCCTGCGGTCTGATGAGATTCACAGGCTGGCCCGGAGGCTGGTTTCTCTCAGTGCTTTCTGTTGGACAGCTGACAGATCAAACAGTACAAGTGTGAGGGATTAAACTCAATCTCAGCGGTACAAACTCTCTGGCCAGGCAGTGATCCGGGGATGTGCCGTGATAACTCTGCTGAGCTGGTGTCTCCCACACGCACAACACATCCAGAGAAACACGCCCTTTAAAAAACCAAGAGGTAAAACTGACTACAAGAAACAAGAAAGCACACTTCAGGGGAGTGCATGAGCATTAGCGTCTGTGTGCTTATTTATTTTCTTATAAGTTTCTACCTAACAGACAGAACACAAGCGCAGAGGATCCTACTTGAAGACAGCACCCCTGGGGCTCTGTGCAATAGCCGTGTTCACAATTTATTATTATTAGTTTAACCCTCAGCCAGGTACAGAGCAGGATCGTGGCACTGCCGCACTTCAGCCTGTGAGGGGGCGGGGTGGGATTAGGTGACACAGAGAAGTCTGGGAGTGTGTGCCGCCAGGCTTCAGCGTGATGCAAGGTGCAGCCAGAATTAAAACACACGAATACAGGCTGACATGTAGCTTATTGCAGCTCAGTGTGTGAGTGAGAGAGAGAGAGAGAGAAGAAAGAGAGAGCCTGATGCACAAATTCCATTCTGTGGATCCCTCGGCAATAAGAGACCCTGCTGAATCACTGCCCATCCTGGCTTTCCAGCAATCCACCTAGCTCTCTCTCCCTCTCAAATCAAATGGTCTTTATTGGCATGACAAGTCATGCAAGCATTATCAAAGTTATAGCGCAAGAAATAACAACAAATACAAATAAGAAGAAAGCAGATGTTTTGAAATATCTACAGACACACTATTGCTAGTAAGCTAGATAGCTATAGATGTATAGGGGCTTGCTTCAGCATGGACAGCACTTGGGGATGAGGTCCGCGCTGCATGCATACAGCACACTGTGTGCTTCTCCTATAGGGTTGCAGGGCAGTGTCTATAGATGTTGGGGTTGTGATGACACTGAGTCCCGCTGTGATACAGCACACTGTGTGCTTCTCCTATAGGGTTGCAGGGCAGTGTCTATAGATGTTGGGGTTGTGATGACACTGAGTCCCGCTGTGATACAGCACACTGTGTGCTTCTCCTATAGGGTTGCAGGGCAGTGTCTATAGATGTTGGGGTTGTGATGACACTCAGTCCCGCTGTGATACAGCACACTGTGGCACCATGGCTTCCAGGGAGAGTTCATTGCAGCTACAGCCAGCTCATGGAATTAAATACCTACATGCGTTTGTTATTGGATCTGCTCGCTGGATGCAATCAATTTCTGAGAATAAGTTGATTACTGCTCTGGAACAGACTCGGGGTCAGACCATATGCTAAATTGACAATGTTTTTATTGAACTGTTTAAGTATCAATGCAGAACTTATTCATTTTGAATTGACTTCATTGAATGAAAAAATCTAATCTGCAGGAGCAAGCTCTCTGCTGCCTCGATTAACAGCCTCCTTCAGGGTATGACCAAATGCACATCAATGTAACAGCAACAGACAGGAAGGATCGTTTAAACTTGAATACAGGTGGCTACATTGCAGGGTTCTTTTACAGTTTACTGTGTCACCATGTTTGCCTATGTGCCTGATGTTCTCTGCATGTACATAGCTTTGCCTTAGTTTGCACAGTGCTCCTCCAAACACATCAGCCTGCCTGTGCTACGCTACACTTTGCTGTGTTTTTGCCACAGAGCCACGACTTGAAATCCCTTGGTTTGCACCTTTGAGATTTCAAACAGCTTCTTGTATATGCTGGTTATAAGGGGGCAAGAGATCAGCGACAGGGTAACAACATGTACCACCTGTATTACTGTGTACAGTGTGGAGCAGGTATTACAGCTGAATATTGATGTAAAAAGCAATAACATGGTATTAATGCAGCCAAACCGCACTGGAGGGGAGAGCCCTGATAGACACATTACAAGAGAGACGTCTCGCAGAGCAGATGCACTCCCACTGCTCACCCAGCACACCCACTGCTCTGCCTCTCAAAGTGCTTGTAGCCGACAACACAGCGTCATATCAATCAGTCAATCAATCAATCAATCAATCAATCAATCAATCAATCAATCTTTATTTAATATAGCATCTTAGAGTTGCAGTTTAGAAAGAAACACGTCAAAGCAAATCACTGGTTAGTGTCTGCATTTTAAAGCATGACATCTGACACCACAGCAGGTAAAAGGAAGTTCTCAGTTGGCTTGCCTTCCCTTCCAGGAAGTCTGTTTCACCCCAGCAGTGTCTTAAGATCAAATGATCTTACTGGTTGCAAACATGGACAAAAACACATGTAGGCTGAAACAGATTTATTTCAAAATACTTATTGTAGACTTACATAGTGAATGGCCGTGCATGACGTGAACAAGAGAACATGTAAGGAATTGTTTTGTAAGCTACAGTTAATTGAATGCACTGCTACCGGGATGTAAGTCTATCCAGGACCTGCGGCTGCCGCTCTGACATTGAAAAGCAAAGCCAAGGTAGTGTTACCTAATGGAGTGCCAGCTGGGCACAGCACAGAGGTTACATCCTGATCTCTGAGCTGAGAGTCAGCCTTATCAATTACATCCACACCCCATTAGAAATAGTGTTACCTTGAAAAGGCCGGAAGCATTGGTCTTAAATTACAACTATACAGACAACAAGAATATAAATTAGATACCAGTATCCAACCCCCTCATGACACTGAGACACTGAGACACACACGCACACACACTGAGACACACGCACTGAGACACACGCAGATTTATGACTCTCCTTGACCCTGCTAATGTTCTGAAGTATAGGAGCTTTCACTCCTGACAGGTAATCCCAGCCCAACGTCTCCTGAATTATTACGCTGAGGCCTGGCGGCACACACTCTCAGAATTCTCGGTGTCCCCTAATCCCACCCCGCCCCCTCACAGGCTGAAGTGCGGCAGTGCCACGATCCTGCTCTGTACCTGGCAGGGGTGCTGTCTTCAAGTAGGATCCTCTGCGCTTGTGTTCTGCTTGTTAGGTAGAAACTTATAAGAAAATAAATAAGCACACAGACACTAATGCTCATGCACTCCCCTGAAGTGTGCTTTCTGTTTCTTGTAGTCAGTTTTACCTCTTGGTTTTTTAAAGGGCGTGTTTCTCTGGATGTGTTGTGCGTGTGGGAGACACCAGCTCAGCAGAGTTATCACGGCACCGCCCCGGATCACTGCCTGGCCAGAGTGTTTGTACCGCTGAGATTGAGTTTAATCCCTCACACTTGTACTGTTTGATCTGTCAGCTCTCCAACAGAAAGCACTGAGAGAAACCAGCCTCTGGGCCAGCCTGTGAATCTCATCAGACCGCAGGGGGCATGTCACTAATCTGGGTAACACCCTAAACCTAATCCAATCAGCAGGACTGTGTGCGCACTTATCATCTTATATTGTAGACAAGCAAAATTAATCTGTTTTAGAGTTCATTGCCTCCCAGTGTCTCAGCTCTAACCACTACAACACACTGCCTCCCTCCCAGTCCTTCAGCTCTAACCACTAGATCTCACTGCCTCAGTCGCTCCCAGTCCCTCAGCTCTAAGCACTAGACCACACTGCCTCCCTCCCAGTCCTCAGCTCTAACCACTAGACCACACTGCCTCAGTCCCTCCCAGTCCCTCAGCTCTAAGTACTAGACCACACTGCCTCCCTCCCAGTTCTCAGCTCTAACCACTAGACCACACTGCCTCAGTCCCTCCCAGTCCCTCAACTCTAACCACTAGATCACACTGCCTCCCTCCCAGTCCCTGAGTTCTAACCACTAGACCACACTGCCTCAGTCCCTCCCAGTCCCTCAACTCTAACCACTAGATCACACTGCCTCCCTCCCAGTCCCTGAGTTCTAACCACTAGCCCACACCGCCTCCCTCCAATGCTGTATGCCTTTGCTTTGCTTTGTTATCACTGCATGTCAGCCCCTGCTTGCTGGCAGGAGAATGATGTCTATAAATGACATCATTGCAGATCTGAAAGCACATGGTTCTGTCTGAAAGTCGCTCCATTACTCTGAGAGCGTATATTCCAAACACTCGCTGGGCTGTCAATCTCCCTCCTTGCCACGGTAACGGAGCTCAGAGAGGACATCACCTCCTCACAGCATTCACTGTTTCCACGGTGACACACACAGATGCAAAAACCTGAAGCTGTTTCAGAGAGATGCAGAAAAGTATTGTTTGAAAAGAAAGAATTAGCCCAAATACTTTCCTTTTAGAAGTAATATTTTAAAATGCATTGTGGTATTTAATATGCAAATATTAAATCCTTTATTAAATCCTTTAAAAAGTGCACAAGCTTTCCAAACCACTAATCCAGAAACCTACATTGGGAGCTGAACAGTCTTTATGCACAGTGCCCACCTCTCACCTGAGAGCTCATGTGTTTTATATACTAGGTACAGACTCAGCGTATTCTATTTGTGTTGGTATTGCATTAGCTGGGAGCCAGGGACACTTTCAATGGGAAGTCAGTCCAGATCACTCTGCTCTCCCTCTACTCTGCAGCTTCATGGTAGCTGTGTCTGACGAGACAGGGGTCTGTCTCTGCCTATACAAGATCACTGACACACTACTGACATTGCAAGAGACAGGGGACAGACCAGAGCAGAATACACACCCCACTGAGAATGCATCAGCATAACAAAGTGTAATAAGGCACAGTGAAAGCAAGGTGAAGCACAGTGTCCTTCCGTCCCTTTTGATTTTACTCTCATAGATTACCCCTCTGTGTCTGCACCACAGGGCCAGCTCGTGAGTTTTTCACAGAGCACTTTTTGCAAAGGTCTGTTTTCTGGAATACAATATGGTTCTTGAAACTCCTGCTGGCTTCCTTTGCAGCACAGTTTAGAGAATAGAACACAGTATTTTATTCCTAAAAACAGACTTTTTCAACTTTCTTTAAAGAGCTCAGGGGTTTGTGAATAGGGCCCCTGGTCTCAGACCGTTTATCTTCCTATAATTAACATGGCGTGCTGTCCCTTTAAGGAGCTTGTTCCGGTGTTGAACGCACCAGCTCTGACTCTTTTTCTTTTTTTCACTGGTTTACATTGTTGCGCTTCCTCCCTGCCCTTCTGCAGAGCTGACAGCTCATAGCAGTGGGGTGGAGTGAAGGAGAGAGGCAGCGTGCGTGTGCCCGCAGCTGAACCACAGCTCTGGGAAGACAGTCAGGAGGGTAACCTGTGCAAGGACTCTGGGAATGGTACCCTGCAGCAATCTGAGATCTGCAGCAAGCAGGGTTAGCATCCGATCCCTCTCCAGTCTGGTCATCGTTTCCTTCCTATTGCAATTCTGCAGATTTGTTTGTCTAAACCAGCATGCTGTACACTGCATGCACTGAAGCATGTCAAAGTGCTGTGGCCAGGGCCAGGTGCTTTGTAACCGACCGTTGTTGTTTCCGTTCATCATGACTGGTGTTTTAATCCAGCTCCCTCTAATGATATCGTTTTGGAATGATGAATTGTTCAAATTACTGCCATATCATGAAAAAAAAACTTCCAACCCATTCTGTCAGCACTGCTCATTAGGATCTGCCTCCTGCCTCCCAGCTTCCCTTCCTCTACTCCCATCTCAGTCCCTCCCCTCTCCTCTCCTCTCCTCCCCATCCCTCCCTCCCCTCTCTGCCCCCCTCCCTCCCTGACGATTCGATCACGCTTTCTATGATTCTCATCTCCATACATACTGTAACACTTGGCTCTGCCTGCTTCCCACAGCTCTCTGAGTGACACAGAGCACTCTGGGAAAGTACAGAGGGGTCCTGACACTCGAGAAACAAGATTACTGCACACACACGCGCACACACACACACACACACACACACACACACACACACACACACACACACACACACACACACACACACACACACACACACACACACACACACACACACACACACAACACACACACACACACAAACACACACACACACACACACACACACACACACACACACACACACACACACACGCACACACACGCACACACACACAAACACACACACACACACACACAGTGATACTGTACACACACACATACACACACACACACACACACACACACACAGTAATACTGTACACACACACACTCACACACACACACAGTGATACTGTACACACACACACAGACACACACACACACACAGAGCACACAAGGACACACACACACACACAATAAGACACTCATGCAATAAAATGTCATTTCCATTTCCAGGCTGGGTCTGGTTTCCCTGACGATCTCCACCCCCGCTCCTCATGTTTCAAGCGCATTTAATTAGCTTTCCAGCCCAGGCAGCCTTGATCTGTTATAATTAGAGCCCGTTATAATCCCGCCACTGCTCAGAGAGGCTGTGATCCAGCCTACACGAAGCCCGTCAATAACAACGATCCAAACAACAGCACATGACAATGCACCGGAGCTTGTGAGCCGGCTTCACAGTGTTATAGCTGCTGTGTGAATGAGGGGGGCGATAAATCAACCAGCCTGGGGAAGACACCGACGCTGCTGCCTTGCACACTGTGTGCAGCCTGAAGATTGCAGGCCCAGTGTAAGAAAGGCAACCATTGAAGATGTGATGCGTCTGTGTGTGACACCATCCTGCCTAGGACACAATGAACTCTGTCCCCCCAGATTGCAGCTCTCATAAACTCTCATAAACTTTTTATTTTTCATTTTACTTAAATTCAAGTAATCTTCTAATGGGGAAATGCTATTATCAAAGCAAGCTGCAACACAGCCAAGGAAGAAATTGTGAAAACATAGGATCAGTTTTACCTATGGACCAAAAACTTTACAGGCGCAAATATTCTAAAAAGTCTTTTAAAATGGTTCACGAAGGCCGCAACATTTCATAAATCCACACACACACACACGACATACACACACACACACACACACACACACACACAATACACAGAAACACACACACACACACACACGACATACACACACACACACACACACACACACACACACACACAATACACAGAAACACACACACACACACACCTGACCTCTCCTCAACCCTGAAACAGCTGCTGTGTTTCTGATGGTAATAAGGGATGCTGCTGGACTGCTTCGTTCTCAAGCACACCTAATTATTTTAATTAGCCCTGCTTTGCATATGAATGTGCAGAACACCTTCACACAACACAACACACCACACAAACACATACACACAATTCTTCCTCAATTAAACAGGACAATGGTATCCCTCTCATCGCAATGGGCTTGTCTGATCCAGCCTGGCCAAGCCACTCTACAGACAGAAGCCTTGCTGAAACACAGAGGCACGGAACCAACAAGCCCACTGAGATCTGCCTAACCTGCGCTGAATTCAGACCCCTCTCACACCTTCATGGGTTTTTTAATGTTTCACTTTTTAATAGAAAGGGAATTCAATGAGCAACATTATGTTATAAATCCATGTCTGGATAAAAATGGCATCCTTAGAGATGGCACACTGGAATATCAGTGGTTTTACTTCAGATACATCACAGAGAGGAGAACGAGAGAGAGAGAGGAGACACACATGGAGGCTGAGTAAAAAGAACAGATGTAGGAAGAACTTTCTTCACACAGTTCCGGACAAGCAAACCAGGTGAACTATCTAGAACACTAGGAACATTAAAAAAAAAAACCCTACTAGATTCTGTCCTATTAAATGAGTAGAGGCAATTATTTGCTAGGAAGGGACAAGACTGGATGGGTCGAACGACCTGTCCTCTGCAAAACTGCTTTAGTGTCCTTATGAATAAGTACTCTGGCCTGAGAAATAACAAGTGATCTATCGCTTGCTACAGGTATATCTGTTTTATTATCATAGTGCTCTCTGATTATAAGGATATTGTTATTATTATGATTATGATTGTGTGAGATTACTACAGCAGGTATGCTAGCTGCTATTAGGGCAGAAGCAACATGTTATCCAGTCACTGTATTTGTAAGGCTTGGGAAATCAGTGCAGCAATTCATTGTTGCTCATTTCTGTTGCTGACAATTCAATAATGTCTGTAGTAATCCAGTTACACTGAAGCAGGCTTTCAATGGAGGCATGGTTACTGTCGTCATAGCAGTCGCAGGGATACTTTTCAGCAATCTGATAAACCATGACAGAGGACAGCAAGGATAGCTGTCATAAATATATAAAAACCTGCAATTACATCAAATCATCTTATTCAATATAACTTTTTATACATACTTATACAGTATATATGTAGAGATACTTATTTCACTATCTGATTTACAGATAAAAAAAACAGTGAAATATTGAAAACAGTGAATTACAGAAGACCTTCTACAGTAAGATAATGGACTTGTACAATTTCCTGCCAGCGTGGCCCAGCCATGAATGAACCAAATTGTCAAGTTATGGAGTCATGAAATATGGAGGCAGTACTGGAATGCGGCAGTGTTGTTTCTAAAGCTGAAGATACAAAGACACATGGCAGCAAAGCCCACAGTCAGTGTGCCAATGAGAGGGTTAGGGCTCCAATCTGATTGGCTGCTCTCAGTTCATTCCTCCACTGCCTCAGCAGAAAGGAGTCTCTCAGTGATGTTTGTTTACATTCTTCTAGGGTGCAGAGACACAAGCTGCCTGTACTGCGTCCCACGCAGTGTACCAATCCCGCACACCCTACCTGCAGCAGCAGGAGGTTATGGATGATGTCTACAAGCTCCTTCGCAGTTCAGGGACACTAGCAGAAGAGGGCTAGGTCGTCGACAACGCTTCACAGCCTATATCTACAGATCTTACAAAAAGTAACACATCTCTTTGAATCTTTATAGAAAAACGGACATGTTTTGAAAACCACGTGAGGCCGGGCAGCATCAGACCCAAGCCTCCCTCTTCAGGTAAATCTCATTCTCTGTTCAGATGTCCCTTAAGGACTCTGCCTCTCCTTGAAGTAATATAAACACGCCCTGCTCTGGGCTCTGTCTGAGTTTCACTGCAATGTCTGCTTTAGATTCTTCAGCATCAATCACTGCACTGCGAGACAGCTTTCCTTTCCTGGGTCCTGTGAGAATATGCGTTCGGACTGGTCAGCACCAGTGTGACCATTAACAACACATTGCACAACAGCCCTTTACACCACAGCAAACGCATGGTGAAGTGGAGTAAAGCACATTGAAAGCATGGGTAAGCACAGCGAAGCAGATTAAAAACTATGGGGAAAGCTTGGGAAAGCTGCTAAATGATGTTACACATTTCCCATGGTAAACATTTATAAGGGAATACAAAGCAGCAGATCCCAGCTCTATCGTTTAGGAACACTGTCAGCCAGAGTTTAAACAACGATTGTACTGAACGACTATTAAACATAAAAAGTGCTCTTGTTTTTTCACTTTAGAACGATGCTGTGACAAATTGTTAACAGTAATTACTACAACTACTATCATTATATCATAAACATGTTCTGGGTGGTCCCAGGGGTGTGTATAGCCGCTATCTTCAAGTTCAACCAGTTGGATCACGGCCCAGTCAGCACAGCCATCCCTTCCATCAGGGTCTACGTGAGGAAAGGAGTTCCACTGGGACTCAGCCAACTGAACTAGCGCACATCTACTGTCTCCCTCTGTCGCTCTCTGTCTCCCTCTGTCTCCCTCTGTCGCTCTCTGTCTCCCTCTGTCGCTCTCTGTCTCCCTCTGTCGCTCTCTGTCTCCCTCTGTCTCCCTCTGTCGCTCTCTGTCTCCCTCTGTCTCCCTCTGTCGCTCTCTGTCTCGCTCTGTCTCCCTCTGTCTCCCTCTGTCTCCCTCTGTCTCTCTCTGTCTCCCTCTGTCGCTCTCTGTCTCCCTCTGTCTCCCTCTGTCTCCCTCTGTCGCTCTCTGTCTCCCTCTGTCGCTCTCTGTCTCCCTCTGTCGCTCTCTGTCTCCCTCTGTCGCTCTCTGTCTCCCTCTGTCTCCCTCTGTCTCTCTCTGTCTCCCTCTGTCTCCCTCTGTCGCTCTCTGTCTCCCTCTGTCTCCCTCTGTCGCGCTCTGTCTCCCTCTGTCTCCCTCTATCGCTCTCTGTCTCCCTCTGTCTCTCTCTGTCTCCCTCTGTCTCCCTCTGTCGCTCTCCCTCCCTCCTCCCCTCCCTTTCACTGATAACGTGGGCTGACCCGATGTGCTTCAGGGCTCACAAACAGGAAGATGCTCCTTCCAGACTCAGAGCACAGAGAGTGTGCATTAACACACAGTGACTGGGAGCAGCACAGTGAAGCATTACTGACAGTTCAAATGAAAATGCTTCCCGGTGTGGAGGGGCGTCCCAGAATCAAAACGTCAAAAAGTGGTTAACCCCAGACAGGTAAAACATATTGAAACGATATAATGCATTATGCATGTACAGTTCCCGGTTGGTAAATAAATGAGCGTCGCCCCCTGGGAGCTCCGTCCTCGGTTGGTAAAGGAATAGCCTGGACTCAAACTCACGACGTCCAGACTATAGGGTGCATCCTGCACTCTACGCAAGTGCTTTTACTGGATGCGCCACTTGGGAGCCCCTATGGCAGCACTTTTTTAAGGGTGGGCAGAGGCTGCTGAGTCCCGATTGCTCACAATCACAGGCCTGAATAAAATACACGCTCACCGAACCAAAGCAATGGATATTGCCAAGCTACTGAACAATTAGGATAGGGGGCGACACACACAAACCTGCGTGGCTACATTGATTGCTGCTAGTTATGTAGCATTACTACTTTAACAATAAATGGTTCAAACTATAATATGGTATAAATCACAGTATGGCTGAAATCGGCCCCATGCGCTGAGCAGCTGCTACAGTACATAAGCAAAGCAAATCTCCAAAAATGTCGGGGGTGTTTGTTCGCTGAAGGAAACCGAAGATTGCTTTTATCTTCCTATTTTATGTCTTTTAAGCTTGGGGGTGGAGGGGGCGGGGATCAGAATGAGTTTGTGAAAAAAAAATCTAAACATCTGGATGCAGAAGCCAAGTGGAAAACTCCAGATGCCGATATGCTCAAGTCTGAGAATGCAGAAATGCACATTCGCCTTTTTTCAGGGTGCAAAGCAGCTGGAATCCTGCTCCAGATTGACATCCACTGCACCTCTGTAATCTGCAGCTGCAAGGGAATCGGTGCCAGTAACATCCCCTCCATCCCTAAACAATGGGCTGGAAATGAAGCAAGTCAATGCGTTCCCAGGATCAGTGCGGCTCAAGAAACTTCCTCCCCAGCCCAGAGCAACACCCCCCTGCTCCGTGTGCCAAGACCAGGCGGTCCCTGAAACCGCCACCACCCCCATTCCCACACTCAGAAGCTCAGGAAGCAAGACAGAAAGTGAAAATGGGATTCTCTGTTCTCCGAGCGACGCGTTTGGGCTGTTAATAAACGCTACCCAGGAAATACATAGAAATCTGTTTCCTACAAAGCAGGAGTACAGTAGGTTAGGTAAGCTAGATTCTCAAATACATCTTTTTTTTTAAGAAAAACAACACCAATTACAATTCTAAAACAAAAAAGAAACAGCTATTTATAACTATTGGGTGTGTTTTCGTAATCTCTGACGCTCTGGAGTGTTTTAAGAATCCAGCCCCTTCTGAAGACTTTAATATCATTTCAAACCCGGGGGTCACACAGGACACCAAAACTGAAACCAGTCAAGTGAATTATTCTCGTGAGAGTTTACTGCATGGGACGGTGTTCTGGGAGATGACTGTCGCAGTTAAACAATGAAATCCATGACATGAAACAGCTCATGCAATTGGCAATCAAGGTAGAAACATTTGCATTTCTGTGCAGTGTTGACGAGTGATAGCTGTCCACCTGTGTCTCACAGTGCCACACCTCACTCTTAGATGTATTTTTTAAATCAGTCAGTTATATGTTGTTTTTTTTTGTTTTGTTTACTCACTTAAATATTGTCAACTTACATTCGAGAAAAGGGCAAAAAGATAAACAGATTGTATTTCTCCGCTTCCTAGATGCAACCAGTTCAAATGTTCCGGGAGATCTTCCAGGGACGCTACCTGAGTGGGTTTCTAAATTATTTAAGAGCCACACAGAGGATGTCTTGCACAGTGTAGGGCCCTGAGAAACTGGAGCTCCCAGACTAGCACCCAGATTGGAAGGGTCTGTTACACAGTAGATACAGTCCTGGCAGGCTGAACCATCTCACCCAGATTGTGAAGTTCATCTGTCATCAGTTTCTTCAGTTCGGTGAGATCTTTCTCTCTCTCTCTCTCTCTCTCTCTCTCTCTCTCTGAGGTCACCCCTCTCCTCCTGCCTGTGTCTCACCGTCCAGTCCAGCCCGCGGGATTAGGATAGAGGAGGGGTATACAGAGCAAGCATCAAAACTGGTCTTTCCACTCATGGGGCCAGTTTTTCAGGACTTGTAATCAGGATAACAAATAATTACGATTACAAAATCTGTTTTTTTTAAAGAAATTTCGATCACAAAGTATAGGATTACAAAATCCAGATCACTGTTGTTTTTCAAATTATAAATTTTGAAAAACAGACCCCAGGTTCCAACCCTGTTCTAAATTGTTTAATTGAACCAACTGTAAAATGACCATGCAGATTTGCTGTGGTAAAGTTTAATAAAAGGAAAGCTATTTGTGTTGTTTTTTTTTTGCCTATAATCTTCACTATAACTGCTAGTTAAACAAACCCTGTGAACAAGGTCAATGTGTGAATGCATCTCCACAGCAAACATGATGCTGCCACCCCAACCCACACACTAACACACCCACACACCCACACACACACACTGCCTCTCTGCCTCTCCCTCTCAATCTCCATACGCACTACAGCAAAACACAGGAATGCTGATTCCTTAAAAACACTTGAAAATAACATCAAGATTACTAATGTCAGTATAGGGACACAAACACACACGCAAACACACACAAACACACACGCAAACACACACACAAACACACACACACACACACACGCAAACACACACACACGCAAACACACACACACGCAAACACACACACACGGTTTACCATACTTCTCTGTGCTTTACAATGCTTACCTATACTTTACAATGCTTTCACACTTTGCTTCACTTTTACCATCGTAAACTACCAAATGTATAAACCTATATATTCTGCCGTGCCGTGCCGTGCCGTGTGTGACATACACAGATGACGTTGTGACAGGTGATGTGTCGCTCAGTAGCAGCTGTGATCCCCTGTTAGTCGATGGAATTGGTTCAGTAAGTTAAAAGGGTTAGAGACCCTGCTGGCCAGTGACAATCCAGCGCGATCACAGAGACAGCGGGCACTGACACAAGCCCCCCTCCCTTTGCTTCTCACACACATATGAGCTTGAGCTGCTCAGAGCTACTGTACTACAGCAATGTGAAAAACAGGGACTATACAGCTTATCCCTTTAGAAAGACTTAACTTTAGATATACTTTTGTGTGTGTGTGCTTTATCCATTGAGCTACTCAAAGCCATCAGTTTTCAGTGTAGTTCACAGTGTAGCTTTTCCCAAATATTTTTTTAAATAAATCTAAACATTGAAAACCCCTTCCACTCTGTCAAAGAGCCAAATCTTTCAACCTCACTCGCTGCTCTGAGAAATATCGCTCACACAAGTCCAGATCAGGTTTGTTTTGTTTTCTCAAGACATGTAAAAGACTCAGAAGATTCAGGCTATTCTAAGGCTCTCCAAACTCCCAAACTTTGCTTCCATCCCCTTGCTGATGTTGTCGTGTGTATGGGAGCAGAGGAATGAGTCTAGACGGGGGGTTTTCAAGGTTACAGCAGCTACAGCAAACTCGCCAACGCTGGCAAATTAACCATGGGACCTGCTTTGTTTGCTTCTCCCTGGGTCTCTGGAAACAACCACATATTTCAATAAAAATAACCCAGAGAATCTCAAACAAGAGGCACGCGGAAAGAACACAATGTTCTTAAGCAGCTGTGCTGAAGGATAATCTCCCCAGCTTTCTCAGTAAACACTGAACTTCTGAAAAACAGAAAAGCAATTTAGGAAGCAACTTCTGGCCCTTGCCCCTTGTTTATTTAGCAAACGTCTTTATCCAAGGCGACGTACAGAGACTAGGATGTGTGAACTATGCATCAGCTGCAGAATCACTTACAATTACGTCTCACCCGAAAGACGGAGCACAAGGAGGTTAAGTGATTTGCTCAGGGTCACACAATGAGTCAGTGGCTAAGATGGGATTTGAACCGGGGACCTCCTGGTTACAAGCCCTCTTCTTTAACCACTGGACCACACAGCCTCCTCTGTGCCGTGGCCCTGATTATAATACGAAACATCCAGGTCAACAGCAACTCCTTCGGTGCACCTCTCAGCGACATACTGCGTGTCATGTTTGCATACAACAGCCAATGGTTTCCATGGCTCTGAGCCACAGTCAGTACTTCTTGAACTGTGATCTGCTCTGATCTCAGAAAGATAAGCAGCAGCAGCAGCAGCAGGATCAGGCCTGGCCAGTACTTCTTCCTCCTGGATTGTGATCTGCATAGATCTCCCCAAGCTGCTGGTGGCTTGATTACGAGAGCACTGGTCCGCAGCCAGTACAGAGTGACAGGCACCAGCAGGGAGTGAGGGAGACAGTCACAGTCTCTGGCCGTGCACCAGTGGCTCAGAGTCCCCAATTGAATCTTATCTGACAAATAACCAGCCTCCAGCTTCCTCCTGCACCGCCACACAATCTTCTGTAAGAAACACAGCCCATTCCCCTGGTGTACACCAGCACTGAGGGGAGTCAGAGAGGACCAGACTAATCAGACGTGCTACAATCAGAGCTGTGAAGAAGGCTGTGGGGTCTAGCAGTTAGGAACTGGGATCTCTATTCCCCAAATAGACGAGAGGCTGCCATGTGTTCACTTCAATTTATCAGCATTTCTGAAAACTGCCCTGTGGAGGTTTCTGTAAGAGGAAGCTGAACGTGCGGTTCAGCGGGGTGAACTTCGGAAAGCACCCTGAAGTACAGGACTGCAGTCAGGTTGCACCTTTTGGCGAAACTGGTCTTCCCATGCAAAGCCTGAGAATGTTGTTAAAATCTGCTCCACATGTAGTAATGTTATTTGATCTCAAACGTCAAGTTGTTGGCTGTGTTCTGCTAACATAATTATATATGAGGTTCTGTGAGCTCACTGACAAAAACACATGTTCCATCATACTCACTCAAACTCAGCTTGATTGACTCCAGCCTGTAAGAACACACAACCTCCCTTCGTCTCTATTTTAATGAGCGGAAAAGCGGATGAGGTATTTAGATCTGCCACTGTTTCAGATCATTAAAATAGACCACACGAGCTCAATGTGCCTTTTTATAAATAATAGTCCAAGTTCTGTACAGTGCCCAATTACAAGTCTTCCACTAGAGTTCAGTCCCTGTTTTCAGCTCAATGAATGCCGTAGGTCCCGGAGAGGGGATTAGCGCTGAACACAGGGCTCTGTAATGTATTTGAAGGCAGGGTGTGAGCAGCTCGTTGCTAATCCTCCAACTGAGATTAGGCTTAGAGCACTAAGAGCATGAGAAGACAATGCGAAGATGACAGCGGCTGCCGGACACACGCTGCACTGTGCAGCACAATTGTTGAATGAACAGCGCACGCAGGAGTAACTCAGCAGGGGTTCTGCTGGGCGGGACTGCATTACCGGTCAGGCTGGGCGCTGGGCAGGGCCTCCAGGTAGCTGGAAGGTTTCCGTCAGTGTGCTGGAGAGCTGGAATTCAAGCAGGTATCATTACTGAAGAGATCTGGGAAGTGACCATCTGCCTAAACCATAAGCTTGCCACATTCCTGGTCGCGTTATATATATATATATTTTTTTTTCAAATCCTCTTTGGAAACTCATTTTAATCTACAACCTGATCTTACCAGCAAAACATTTCCACAATAATGGTTTCAAAGCACCTTTTATCTTTTTGGAAGAAGGTGGTTGATATCGTGTCCAAAGTATTAAACAAGGGTGGTGCTTCACTTAGCTCCAGGGAGACAATACAAATCTGTTGGACTGGATATGAGAGAGGAGACATACACAAAGTGTTAGAGGCAGGGTGGGGCTCAATTCCAATTCCATTTCCAAATCAATTCCAATTCCAATTCCATTTCCAAATCAATTCCAATTCCAATTCTAATTTCCGTTCTAATTTCCAATTCCAACACATCATTGATCAAAATTGCAATGAGCAGCATTCTGTTATAATGAGCTTCTCACAGTGGCAACAAATTACCAAAGTAGAAGTCAAAAACTAATTGGAATTGATTTTAAAAAGGAATTGGAAATGGAACTGGAATTGAAAAAATAACTGACCCCAACCCTGGTAGTGGGCAATGCTGTGTGATACACTGACGATAGCGGGCAGTGCTGTGTGATACACTGACGATAGCGGGCAGTGCTGTGTGATACACTGACGATAGCGGGCAGTGCTGTGTGATACACTGACGATAGCGGGCAGTGCTGTGTGATACACTGACGATAGCGGGCAGTGCTGTGTGATACACTGACGATAGCGGGCAGTGCTGTGTGATACACTGACGATAGCGGGCAGTGCTGTGTGATACACTGACGATAGCGGGCAGTGCTGTGTGTGTGATACACTGACGATAGCGGGCAGTGCTGTGTGTGATACACTGACGATAGCGGGCAGTGCTGTGTGATACACTGACGATAGCGGGCAGTGCTGTGTGATACACTGACGATAGCGGGCAGTGCTGTGTGATACACTGACGATAGCGGGCAGTGCTGTGTGATACACTGACGATAGCGGGCAGTGCTGTGTGATACACTGACGATAGCGGGCAGTGCTGTGTGATACACTGACGATAGCGGGCAGTGCTGTGTGTGTGATACACTGACGATAGCGGGCAGTGCTGTGTGATACACTGACGATAGCGGGCAGTGCTGTGTGTGTGATACACTGACGATAGCGGGCAGTGCTGTGTGATACACTGACGATAGCGGGCAGTGCTGTGTGATACACTGACGATAGCGGGCAGTGCTGTGTGATACACTGACGATAGCGGGCAGTGCTGTGTGATACACTGACGATAGCGGGCAGTGCTGTGTGATCACTGACGATAGCGGGCAGTGCTGTGTGATACACTGACGATAGCGGGCAGTGCTGTGTGATACACTGACGATAGCGGGCAGTGCTGTGTGATACACTGACGATAGCGGGCAGTGCTGTGTGTGTGATCACTGACGATAGCGGGCAGTGCTGTGTGATACACTGACGATAGCGGGCAGTGCTGTGTGATACACTGAAGAGTCGCTGCCGTTATGAGTTCTGTCCTATCGTAGACCTAAGATGAGGTTAAAAGCTCTATAGCCACAAAGGCCATTTTGCACAGTGGTTAAGAGGCTTGCTTTGTGTGGTCGCCCTGTTATGTAGAACTCAAATTGAATCTAGGTGTTCGGTAACAGTGTGCAATTATGTTATGATAACACTGCATAAAATGGCAAAAATATATCTTACCACAGGTGTGTGTTAATTGATACTTTACTTTAACCATAATTACAATTGAATCCTAAGCACAGGCTAATCAAAATCCTACAGCAAACAGGCTCTCCAACTTAAAACAAACTCTATCCCTGTTTTAATGATATGATCCTCTAGGGGTTAATATCCCTGAGGTGTGGCAGGTGAAAGCTTTTTTATTAGTTTATAAAGAGGGTATAAAATGAGGCACGAAACAGCCAGCACATTGTTCACAGGTAATAAACAGAAAACAGTGGCCTTGGCTATGAAGTGGCACTGGTGATTGCTGTACTAATAAACATATTTGTCTGCTGCTGGCTCTTCCGAAACTAAACGCACTGATGGGAAAACAAAGGCAGGGGTGGAAATAAGCTGGTAAGCTCTACCCAAGTCAAACCCTACCAGGACCCGGTGTCAGGCGGGTCGCCTACGTGATTTCACACTGCTTTTGAAGAAGCAGGGTTGACCTGGGTGACAGATGCAAGTACACAATGCGTGTATCAATGCCCTGGAAGCAGCTTGTTACAGACGCTTCCATCCAAGCTTCTCTGGATTGAACTGTCGGCCCGAAATGTTGATTAGAGCAAACGTTTCTTCAGCCCTGCTGCAATCTGGCTCGTGGTGTGTCTCAATCAACAAAGATATGACTAAACAGAATAAACAGAAACGTTCCTTGTGGAAGTGAAACCTTCACTCAAACGTGGCTGTTTGCTATGTCGTTGGCCTACAAACAGCCGTCATGCATTTTGACTCACACTGGCACCCGGGTAGGAGTGCCAGTGTGAAAGGGACTTAAGGTGTGTCTTATTAGACTCATAGTAAAACCAGAAATGGATCAAACTGCTCTGCAATGGCAGCCTTATTCCCATCCCTGAAAGACCCAGCAGGGCTTCAGTGGAATCCAGGCTTTCTGAGCTCTGTAAAGTAATCAAAGCCCTTTAATACAATCCTTTCAGCAGTTTGAAACACACACATTCACTTTTCAACAGGACTCATAATTAGGTGGTCTGGATTGTTTCTACAGACAACATATCTGTATTCACTGCACGAAGAATCACTGCACGAAGAACGACTGTGTGCAACTGGATAGCGCCCCCTCAATCTAGATATCACCCCCTCAATCTAGATATACTGAAAGAAATAAAACCGCTTCCAGCGAGAGGCCTCTCGCTGTGTCTTCAATGTTGACATTAGTTTTGATTCAAATACTTACACTGGGTGATGTGGACTCCAACCCCCAATAAAGTTATTTGAATTCGATCTTATTTTCTACTGGTTTTACTGTACCTTATAACTGCAACCTGGTATTTTACAATGTGATATTTTGTACTGTGATACTTTGTACTGTGATATTTTGAAATAAATAATAATAATAATAATAATAATAATAATAATAATAATAATAATAATAATAATAATAATAATAATATGTGTGCATGTCTGTGTGTGTGTGTGTGTGTGTGTGTGTGTGTGTGTGTGTGTGTGTGTGTGTGTGTGTGTGTGTGTGTGTGTGTGTGTGTGTGTGTGTGTGTGTGTGTGTGTGTGTGTGTGTGTGTGTGTGTGTGTGTGTGTGTGTGTGTGTGTGTGTGTGTGTGTGTGTGTGTGTGTGTGTGTGTGTGTGTGTGTGTGTGTGTGTGTGTGTGTGTGTGTGTGTGTGTGTGTGTGTGTGTGTATGTGTGTGTGTGTGTGTGTGTATGTGTGTGTGTGTGTGTGTGTGTGTGTGTGTGTGTGTGTGTGTGTGTGTGTGTGTGTGTGTGTGTGTGTGTGTGTGTGTGTGTGTGTGTGTGTGTGTGTGTGTGTGTGTGTGTGTGTGTGTGTGTGTGTGTGTGTGTGTGTGTGTGTGTGTGTGTGTGTGTGTGTGTGTGTGTGTGTGTGTGTGTGTGTGTGTGTGTGTGTGTGTGTGTGTGTGTGTGTGTGTGTGTGTGTGGGGGGGCGGTGTCTAGCTCTCCTCTTTATTGCTACACCCACCTGAACAAAGTCTCAGAACAATCAGTGACCTAGTAATACTGCAGCAATCAGTAGATACTTTTAAAGATCTAAGACATAGTTCAGCTGCATAACATATCTGCTTGATTAATTCATCCACTTTCTTTTACTTTAATCAGATGCTAACATACCTTTTCCAAATTACAGGTCTCCAGCACACAGTTCCTCCAGTTAGCTGCTTTTCAGAGAATTTTTTCCAGCTCATTAAATTGTCTCTTTATAGAGTAGAAGGGTGTTCAACTTGAGGAGGTGGGGGTGATTCCTTCTGCATAACAAGCACGTTAAACTCGTGCATACACCCTTAATGACAGCAATTAGTGTAATCTATAAAACAGAGGCAGACCTTGCATACACAAGCTAGGTACAGTTGCAAAAAGCAGGGGGGTTGGGAGAAAATAAAAACTCTAGTTACGTAGCAGTTGAAAACGGTGAATTTTACAAATGCAATGCCAAACTAAACTCCCAATGAAACCTCCCTGCCTGCTGCTTCTGTTCTTGCCATTTCAAAGCTGCGGTTTACTACACTACACGGTAAGCGCATATTCAGAAGGCTGATCATTTACAATCCTGCATCTTTGTACGAGTTGCCTGTGATTTTGTAAATCAATATACAAACACTGTTTGGAATAAGAGGCAATAACATTTTTTTCTTTTCCAATTTGTTCTTACAGATGACTTTTATAACCTCCAACAGCTGCAAAATTATTATTATTAATTAGTCATTTAGCAGACGCTTTTATCCAAAGCGACTTACAGAGACTAGGGGGTGAACTCTGCATCAACAACTGCTGCTGCTGCTGCAGAGTCACTTCCAATAGGATTATAACTGAATGCATAACTGAACATGTATGCGGGACACTGCCGTTTAATCGAACACAGAACAGCAGGGCAGGGAATAGCATGGATCCTCTATTTGTGTCGTGCATTAGGAGTCTGTCATCCATGCAATAGGAGCTTGTTGGATCAGCCGCTATAAATTAATTACAATCTCACCTTGTTAGCCAGACTGGGGCAGGAGCAGATGTAGCCACTGATTCAAAATACAGACTGATTACTATGCAGGCTACTGTGAGCAGTCACAAATAGACTTCCCTGAAACTATCACTTATAGTACAGCGGCTGAACTGAAATACCCTGGTACCGGCTAGATAAAGGGGGCTGGGGTTTGTGACACGTGTGTTGAAATTAGCTTTTTCATATGACGCAGCATTAAACTTCAGGCAAGAAGTGAACCGTTTGAACAAGCTCTCCATTCCTTGTGCACCTGAAGGGGTTGCTGTACTGTCCTGTAGCTCCCGGTTGTGCTGCAGCAATGTCTGTGTGAGTCTTATCTCTTGGACAAGGTTTCCTTGATATTATTGCTCGATTACTTCCCAACGATTTCGGGGAGGATACAAAAACAACTACAGTATGGTGTTTATGCTTTTAGTGCGTTGTTATAACGTGCAGATATCAAGCAGGGGGGAACACGTCGTTCCTCTGCTACTGTAAACATCCTGCTGGCGAAGACAAAACTGTTATTAATTAAAATAATCATCAACAACTTGAATATAACGATGCGCTGCACAAGGAAGGGATGCGTGTCAGTACTGTACTGTACTTACTTTGAACAACTTGGAAAGCCATTCAGTCATGTCTGCCTTTTGTTGTCCACGCTATTGTGCTCCAGTACTGGGCCTAACTCCCCACCTGACTGCAATCAGTGCGGCTATCATACCAATTACAGGGATATTCAAATCTGCAATCATCATACCAGATACAGGGATATTCCAATCTGCAATCAGAGCGGCTATCATACGAGATACAGGGATATTCCAATCTGCAATCAGAGCGGCTATCATACCAGATACAGGGATATTCCAATCTGCAATCAGAGCAGCTATCATACCAGAGACAGGGATATTCAAATCTGCAATCACAGCAGCTATCATACCAGAGACAGGGATATTCAAATCTGCAATCAGAGCAGCTATCATACCAGAGACAGGGATATTCAAATCTGCAATCAGAGCAGCTATCATACCAGATACAGGGATATTCCAATCTGCAATCAGAGCGGCTATCATACCAGATACAGGGATATTCAAATCTGCAATCAGAGCAGCTATCATACCAGAGACAGGGATATTCAAATCTGCAATCAGAGCAGCTATCATACCAGAGACAGGGATATTCAAATCTGCAATCAGAGCAGCTATCATACCAGAGACAGGGATATTCAAATCTGCAATCATCATACCAGAAACAGGGATATTCCAATCTGCAATCAGAGCGGCTATCATACCAGATACAGGGATATTCCAATCAGCCTCTCAGCTCAGTCCAGGGGCTGCGTTGGAAACTCGTCTTTGAGCTCCTCATTCCAGAAAGCACAGCGAGGTTTGCAATGTGTTGCCTCCATCTGCTCGGCTATGGTATATTTTACTGTACCAGAAATACAGTCACTATTGGGTTCTGAAATGAATACATTTTACAACTCAGGGAGTCCAAACAACTAACTCCACAAGCAGCTGTCTAGTAAATAGGTGTTGCGCAGGCCCAGTGCAATGGGAGGACTGTGCTGTACTGTAGGTACTGTATTAAAGCAATACTGTTTAGTAGTTGTATGTTGTTGGTTTTGTAGGAAGGACAAACATTGACATAATATCCAGCTGATATGCATTCTCACACAGAATACAATGAAAGCAGAGCTAGAACTCTTCTGCTCAGAACTGGGCATCTCTGCTGACAGCTCCCACACACTCTGCCCAATGCTGGCTGGACTGGCTCAGTATATATATATATATATATATATATATATATATATATATATATATATATATATATATATATAATAACTCTGTGCGTCGGCCACCACAGCAGCCTCAGCCTGACCGTGACTCCAAACCGCAAGCGCTCAGAAATGAAAAGGCTGTGCTTTTAATAGCTGTTATCCATGGCGCAGGGCCAGGGAGATTTAAAACAAACAAGACACTCTTGTGTTTGGGCAAATCACTGCAACAAAACACTCGAAAAATACCAGTCTCTGAACACTGGCTTGGTGGAAGCCAACGAGGGAAGGAATGTGTTTGTATACTGAACTGAACAGTGGGGGGGTGCTACTGCTGTCCTGCTGTACTAAGTATGGCAATAGGGTGGTGTCTTTGAGTGCATCAGAAAGACAATGGTGTATTGATTTAAATAGAGTAAAGCACAACGCAAGTGAAGCAAGCGGCGTGAATGAAGCGAGCAAATATAGAAATACATTGATTTTATTTGTATTTTTCTACGCGCTGTTCGGTCGCAATGGGCCAATCAGAAATAAGGTCAAAGGTAGGGACTGTCACACTGTCAGTGTCTTGCTCACGCAGACATTACCACACACAAAAATAAAATCGACATCAATGAGAATTTAATTATTAAAGTCGAAAAATATAATGTTCTTTATGATGCCAGTATCCGTGGTTATAAAGACAATAAAAAGAAGGACGCCACATGTCAAGAAATAGCAGAACAATTAAAAATTGATGGCATGTCATCTCTCTTTATTTCACCTTAATTTTAGTCATAGTGACGGGGAGCACCACACACTGGTTTCGTATTTCTGTAAAATGACGCTTCTTTGTTTTAATAATGTTGACCAATAATAATAATAACAATAATCACATTAGCTCTTTCAGAAGCCGGTGGTATTCCCCGAACTATTTCCTTTTTTTAGTGTGTGGTGTACACATGCTATTTTGTGAAAACCCAAGATTTAGTTGCTGAACAATAATGTTTTTTTCAGATTTATCCGTCAGGTAAATGCTGAATCGTCAAGTTAAAAAAAAAAAAAAGATTAAAGTTACATGTATTTTTTCACTGATTTACTTGTTAGAAGTGTTAGCTAAATATTGACTTGCCAAGTGTAAACAAAATATTTAAGTTCCCGGATTTATTTGTTAGAAACCCAAGTTTAACATGTCAAAATGTTCACTCGAAGTGAACAAAAAAAAAAAAGATTCAAGAATTCATTTTAAATGTTGAATTTGTGATTCACGTATATATTTAGCTAAATCTGGGCTTTTTGCGATTAAGGAAAAAATACGCGATTTACATGAAATCTTGAAAAAAAAACCTGTTTCAATACAAAGTTGAGATCTAACGTTTTTATATGGGGGTGGCGACAAAAAAAGGGGCGAGATTTAAAAAGTTTGCCTATAGTGTATTTGAATGTATGCATTGATCCAAGATCATGTGCATCGGAGCTGTGCAACTTTTTTGATTTCTTTAGGAGCCTGTATGTATACACTAAAACTAAATGCTAACTATACAGTAGCATCTAAGAAAAAAAGAAAAGGTTTAGCACAGTGCACTGAGACACAGCACCAGTATCCTGCTACTCATTACACATGGTGCATGGGTTTCAACACCTGCTTCTGTCAAACTACCCGTAGTACTTATAGTATTTGAATGCAAAACGAACAGGCTTGCTTCAGTTCTAAATCCAAATTGCCATATTGTATGTGGAGCTCCGTTAGCCTCGCGTTGTACAGCCTGGACGCGCACTAGTGTAGTGAGATACATCACGTGGTATTCTGCTTCGACAACACAAGTGACACCAGCGGGCGTTACGAGGGGAAAGAATGGCTGTTGACCGTTCTGCTGTCAGTGATCAAAGAAGGCAATGATTAGCTCTTGACTCAGCTCAAAACTACAGTGTACACTATGTAACACTCTGACTTGCGAGTACACTGGTACAGTATATAAGATACGGCACAACACGTTTTACGCAGTTCTATTTATTATTAATAACATAATTCGTATATTACTATTTTTGTCTGTTTTTTGATTTAAAAAATTACTGAAATAAACTTTTTTTTTTACCTTTATGATGCTGCTTCTTCGCGGCGTCGCCTTTGTAGCCTCGATAAGGCTGGCTTCTGTGTCCGCAGCCGAGCCGCCGGGACTGGAGCGGTCCGCTGCCGATACAGTCACCCCGCTCCGCCGCCCTGCCCTTCCTGAGCGCCCTGGTGTGGGGCACAGCGGTCCCGGGTCCGATTCTTCATCACTGCACCTCCCATCGTACTTATTCTCAGACATAGCTGGCAACGGTGAAAATAGTCAAAGAAATTAAACAGTGATGCTGTTTGCTATACTATCTTTAGAAATCCCAATGGGAAATAAGATATGATTTGTTTTGTATTTCAGCACAGCATCCAGAGTGAGACACAAGCACAGGGAAACTGTTTCAGCTTGAAGAAGGTCTGCAAGAACACAAGTCTCTTCTTAGGCAGTATACAGAGAGAGTGTTTGATCCTTGATCAGCTGTGTTTGATCCACGAGTCTGGCTACACTAGTTTGACAGCCCAGCTGAATGCTCTTTCACTTTCCAGTCTTGCTTCCAGTCTTGCTTGTCTGCAGCAATCCGAATTCCTTCTGCAAGTGAGGACTTGACTTTGTAACTGTTCACAGCTGGACGACTGGGTGTTTATATTATCCGAAGCATGAACAAGTCGAAGCACCCCTGTCTTCTCAGTCCAAACACAAACAGTCTTCTTCGTCTTCTTCTCCCTTTTCTTATCTTTTTGGGTCTAGTGCTAGCAGCAGATGCCAACAAGTCTTGTGCACTTACTACAGAAATAGCTGTCTCTTTATATGGTGTTTGAACAAAGTACGTTTACTTTCTGTGAACCACTAATCCTTGTTAACAGCAGTAATGCAAGTCTTGTAAAATGTGAGATGCAAGCGCTGTGCCCCTTTTCTCCCGGTCTAGATCAGTACTTTTCAGTTTTCGTTTGCACACAAGCGCGCCTAGCTAAGGTTAGCGCAGGAAGCCAGTGCTGCTCGCCAGCGTTCTGTTGACAAGAATTAAGACCGCTGACAGCGGCGCCGCCCTCTACCGTGAGGGATGTGCTCTCTCACCAATCAGGACCTCGTTCAGCAGTAGCAAACATTTCAGTGAGAAGGTTGCTGGCCAATCAGCTGCCGCGGGGTGGAGACTGGAGGCGTGGTTTGGTTAACGGTACTGGAATGCCTCACGTTCTGGAAGTAATGCAGATGTACTCTACAGATGAGAGCGGATGGCTGGATGCAATTGACAAGTTGAATTTACTCATGGCGGAGTTACTTAGAACATGATTTTAGAGAAGAGGGTTGATAAGACAGGAATCCAGAAAACATTATTATTATTTATTTATTTATTTATTTATTTATTTATTTATTTGTAAATTTGTTTGAGCGTTTGTGAAAATTCACTTGATATTTCCAGTGGGTAAAAAGGTTACTTATTAAATAGCACGCTTGCTAATAGTCACGGATCGCCGTGCGATACCCTGATATTTTCTAAAATTCAGTATCCTCTTTTTCACAACTAGTCAATTTCAGTATTAAACCTGGATGATAAAGACAATATAGAGCATAAGTAAATTTGAATAGGGCACTGCAAATGCCATTTCTCCAGAATGTGTTCACTGTAAATAAAGGTGCATACGTGCTATTCATGGTGATGTTGTGTACAGCTGTGTTTAAAAAAAACAGGTTCAAAGCAAAGTTCATTTAGAGGACAGGTACAACATAAGCAGTCAGTATGGAAACTGAAAACAGAACTTTCTAGACCTAATTTCCTCTCTACCATCCTGCCGTTCCTCCATATCTATCTAGACCTGGCTGCCTTCAATCAATATGCATGTTCGTCACAACCCTTTGCATTAAATACGTCTCCTAATCTCCAGTTTCTACAGTAGTGCCATTATACCAAGTGGAGCAGCACAGAGCCCTGTGTCTTTACATGGTGAATTCCACTGCGTTCTTCAATGTCAGGGTCCGTTACCATTCATACATATTACTGCAGATGTGTTTTCACAGTGTACTAACGGTCTGTCAGCCTTACAGGGCACCTCGCGTCGTCATGGCATGATCACTGAAATGGAAAACATTACTGGGGTTCTATTACTTACATGTTGCAGCTGCACACTTCCTTGAGCCAGGGAGAAATGAGTGTGTGTGTGTGCGTGTGTGTGTGCGTGTGCGTGTGTGTGTGCATGTGTGTTAGTACGTGTCTGTGTCTGTGTGTAATGTAAATGTCTAATACAGACAGTGAGCCACGAGCCACAATCCATCGATCAGGTGAGACGTTGAACCCGGGTCTTGTCTGCTCCACTGGAAAAGAGCAGGAGTGAGCGCACCAGTGACCAGGCCCAATCCCAATACAATAAACACCACCCTGGCTTAATTCACCCAACCCTGGCTAATTCACATAACCCTAGCTAATTCACCCAACCCTGGCTAATTCACCCAACCCTGGCTAATTCACCCAACCCTGGCTAATTCACATAACCCTAGCTAATTCACCCAACCCTGGCTAATTCACCCAACCCTGGCTAATTCACACAACCCTGGCTAATTCACATAACCCTAGCTAATTCACCCAACCCTGGCTAATTCACCCAACCCTGGCTAATTCACATAACCCTAGCTAATTCACATAACCCTAGCTAATTCACCCAACCCTAGCTAATTCACCCAACCCTGGCTAATTCACCCAACCCTGGCTAATTCACATAACCCTAGCTAATTCAGCCAACCCTGGCTAATTCACCCAACCCTGGCTAATTCACACAACCCTGGCTAATTCACCCAACCCTGGCTAATTCACCCAACGCTGGCTAATTCACACAACCCTGGCTAATTCACACAACCCTGGCTAATTCACACAACCCTAGCTAATTCAGCCAACCCTGGCTAATTCACCCAACCCTGGCTAATTCACCCAACGCTGGCTAATTCACACAACCCTGGCTAATTCACCCAACCCTGGCTAATTCACCCAACGCTGGCTAATTCACACAACCCTGGCTAATTCACACAACCCTGGCTAATTCACCCAACCCTGGCTAATTCACCCAACCCTGGCTAATTCACACAACCCTGGCTAATTCACACAACCCTGGCTAATTCACCCAACGCTGGCTAATTCACACAACCCTGGCTAATTCACATAACCCTGGCTAATTCACCCAACCCTGGCTAATTCACCCAACCCTGGCTAATTCACCCAACCCTGGCTAATTCACACAACCCTGGCTAATTCACCCAACCCTGGCTAATTCACCCAACCCTGGCTAATTCACCCAACCCTGGCTAATTCACCCAACCCTGGCTAATTCACCCAACCCTGGCTAATTCACCCAACCCTGGCTAATTCACCCAACCCTGGCTAATTCACACAACCCTGGCTAATTCACCCAACCCTGGCTAATTCACACAACCCTGGCTAATTCACATAACCCTGGCTAATTCACCTAACCCTGGCTAATTCACCCAACCCTGGCTAATTCACCCAACCCTGGCTAATTCACCCAACCCTGGCTAATTCACCCAACCCTGGCTAATTCACACAACCCTGGCTAATTCACCCAACCCTGGCTAATTCACATAACCCTGGCTAATTCACCCAACCCTGGCTAATTCACATAACCCTGGCTAATTCACATAACCCTGGCTAATTCACATCCAATCTGTCAGCTCCACACTCCCTGAAGGGCTGTGACCTCTCTGCAAATACCTTCTGGAAATAATCATTCAAACGGGCTCTTTGATTGGTCATCGACTGAGGCCATTGTAACTCAGCTGGAACATGTGTTTAGTATAACTCCTAATAATACTCCCAATAAAGTAAAAGCAATTGTAGCACATTTCAGTGTTTCAGAGTGGCTAATAATCCGCTGGTACTCTACTGAGGAGCTGCAGTGCTGTTGTTGTGGGGTTCACTCACCCTAACCCTAACCCTGCTGGCTCAGTAGAAAGACGTGGGCAACAGTGTTGGGATTGTTTCTCCACCACAGCTTATCCAGCTCTCCTTCAAGTCTTCCAGCAATGCACTCGAAAAGGAGAGTGGAAAACCGAACCCTCAGAAAAGCTGCAGTGATAGGAACTTTTTGCTTCAGTACAGTGCTGGCAATGATTTAGTTAGACACATTTCTATTAACATTATGTATTTAAAGAGATGCAATGGAGTTAGATGTTTTTCTAAGCTTGTTTCCTTACATTTTCTGTAAGGGTCAACAAAGCAGCTATTACCCAGTCAATGCATCCTATTAATCACCAAGCACTTAATATTGATCTACAAGCTCTCTAGTGTTCATCAATTTGAACACAATCATAAATGTAATACTGTAAGTCACTATACCAGATGGCCTGCTGCTTTTTCTTTCTTACACGCTGGGTTTGTGATATCAGAAGCTATGGGTGGAAGTTTGGTTTAAAGCTGGTATGCTTATTTCATTAAGAGAAACTGTCTATGGGGATCGTTCTTCACGTGAGTCTCTCTTCATTAACTTGGCGTTTCATTCCAGCCCCAGTGAGGAATGCTGCTCTGGCTTCATCAGCACACTGTGGCTCAGAGTTTACACTGCAGGATGAAAACCCCAACGCTCAGAGACAGCACAGTGTGAAACATCAGCCTCAGGTGACAGAACTCTGTGCCTGAGAGGGAGGGATGGAGATTTCACCCAGAGCCCTGGACACTTCATCATAAGGACAAAGAGAGCATAGTTCAACCACATGTCAGTGTCTTTATACTGGTATTGATAAATACTTCCCAAGGGAGGTATATATAAAGAGATTGCTTCTGTCACCAGCATGCAGCTGAAACACTCTCGATTCTCCTGAGCATACACAGGAGGTGATGGTCACTCTATCAGGAAGTGACAAATCCTGTCTTTGCTGTAGCAGCGGAAGGCTGTCAACACTTTCTGTAATGCATTTTTTTTTTTACATATTTGAACCTAAATAAACCCCCCATGGACATTCCCCTCAATTGGAATAAAAGAGTGTCAGGAATGAGAGGAAGCCATTTGCACCATCAGTGCTCCTCGGATCCTAGTAGCTGAACTGTCAGGGTCATATGGTAGACAGGGGGTTCAGGTTAGGACTGAGGTGCACTCTCTCTCCCTCTCACTCTCTCTCCCCCTCACTCTCTCTCTCACACGATCTCTCCCTCTCACTCTCACTCACTTACTTTTATAAGCTCTCGTGGTGCCTGCCTGTCCCACACCTTTCATGCAAGCAAATTATATATACAGTATATATGGTACATTGAAAATAGTTCAGAAAAAGTTCCTCCTGTTCTTATCACAAAGGAAACCCTAGCGTGCCTCAGAACTGTTTTCAGCTTGGAGGCATTATGTAGTCAGCCTATTTGCAGCCTGCTATCTGCAATACATCTTTAAAAACAAATTTGAATGCAAAGTAAGAGAGAAAACATGTGCTTTATTGCACACGACATGAGCATGCAGGAAACAAAGAAGAATTGGTGGTCTCCAATTCTGTACGCCTGGCTATGAACGATTTGATTCATGGCAGAGTTTCTGAGTCATTCTTCACACTTCAGATAATAAAAAGCAGCTCTGAGGTGTTTCAGTGAGCCGTTCGTGCAGGAAACATGCCTGCCCCTGAATCCAAGTTTGATTGAAGTTCTCTAATCTGTTCAGACACTTCAGATCTCCGGGTGGATAAGGGTTAAACGCTTTTGTTTCAGCCTTCTATTAATCTAACCCCGGCGCCACCATCTAATACTTCCCAATTAGAACTCTCTCCAATCGAGTCATCTGCACCATAACCAATACAAGGAATTGCAGATTACAGTGCATTACGGTCATAGCAAGACTATTTTCTAGCTGCAGCTGAGCAGATCACACCAATTAAGCCCAGATATTGGAAAAGGGGGGTGTGAGGATTACATTGTGAAGGCCGGGTGCGAGTATTGACAGTACATGAACTCAGAACAGTGTGAATTCAACATGGAGCTCTCCTCTGACAAGTGACGCGGTGTGTTGAGAAGCAACACGGGCATGCTAATGAACAGGGCGCTCTGTGCACAGCGCTTTGCATGAGCAGTGACTGCCAGACCTCCCGCTGCTCTCTGCTGTATACAGAGAGGCTACCACACAAGCACATCATGTAATCATCATGAAGTCATTTGTTTATTCCTTTTTGTGAGCTATGTTTTTATCAATTTCAAAGACAATAGGCCCTATAATATGTGTGTGTGCGTGCGTGCGTGCGTGCGTGCGTGCGTGCGTGCGTGCGTGCGTGCGTGCGTGCGTGCGTGTGTGTGTGCATGCGTGTGTGTGTGTACAATTATATTAAATAGAATGCATACAATTCTTTAAATATTGCATCCAGTTCAATTTATCTTGGTCAGCCCTTTACTTGAACACATTACAATGCATAGCAATATAGAGTTTATATAAATCTGGACTTTATCTCAAGTCCACTTAAGGGCTTTAAGTGTGTTCATAGAATGATGCTTTCACTTATGAGTTGTACTGAATGCATGTGTACTGTGGGCTAGGTTTTGAGATACACATGTGTTTTATTTTTATAGAAACGTTTTCATACTAACTTTTGTACTTGATAACATTAATTTAAAAATCCAGTTGATGCCTATGATTAATACGTTTTGTGACTAATTAGAAGCTATGAATATGTTTCAATATTAACTAAATTGAGTTATTAATCAAATTGATTCATCTTGTTACATAACTGATTTATTAACATGTTTGGATATACTGCTTACTGTCTTGTTCACAGTCATCTGAAAATAACTTTAGAATATGTTTTGTTGAAAAATAAAAGTAAAAATATATATACATTTTTGATTGATTCAGATTTTCCTGCTGATGTATTTATTCTCAAAAGGTTTTCTTTAGGCTGTGCTGGAGCTGGGCTGCACGTTTTCTAATCTTTTTTTTTTTTGTTGGGGAGGGGGGGGCTCTACTTAACAGTCTCGCACCAGGGCCCAGTAAATCCTAGTGACGACACTGGCCTCGACTGTATGGTCATCATGGCTTCCATTTGCCATTATACTGGTACTTACATTCTCTTATAAGACAGAACACAAAATTAAGGCCCTGCTAACTATGGCTCCTGATTACAGCGTTATAAAGGGGGCCTGTGTCCAGCGCACTTCATGCCATCTCTGAGTGAGACGGGAGAGCTGGCAGCAGAGCTAGCACATGAGTTTGCCCTGTGTGAATGGCCCCATTGTGTGCTCTGTCAGGGCAGTGGACACTTCCACACATAAACACCAACAGGCTTGTCTTTCACCGCTTGCTTTCAAAGACTTTGTTTCTTTTCCTTTCCCCTCTCCGTGAGTGCTCGAGTCACCTCAATTCTGATGTATTTCCCGGGCTCTGTTCTCTCTCTGAGGGATCCTGCCTGCCCTGCGAGGGTGCTGGAGAGATTTATTGAACAAACTTGTAAAGCAATGAAATCCAGGGGCAACTTTACAGCAGGTGGAGCAGTTTCTGCAGAGTTTTATGCTGTTAAAATATATATATATATATATATATATATATATATATATATATATATATATATATATATATATATATTACAAAAGCTTCAAAATTCTGGCACTTGAGACTATTGTCAGAGCATAATGAGATTGCAAAGGGTTTCAGAGGCCGGACCGAGGATCACCTGTGTTTCATAGATTTTGTTCATCAAAGATCGGTGGCATGCTTATCCACAGACTGAACCCTAATGAGGGTTGTCAGGGATCCCTAGTGGTGCATCCACCTAAAATGCGGCCAAGTGCTCGCTGACATTGAGAGATGCAACAGTACCATCTACTGGACATATATTGAAATTACGCTTAAGCAGTGTACAGTGCAAAGGGCAGTATTTACAAGAGTGTTAGTGCCCAAGGATTTTTAATAATGTAGACAGAGCCTGAGGTTAAATGTGTCATTAGAAATATATACAACAATAAAGGGCACCTCAAACACCATGCCAGTGAAATTGATTCAGTTCAAACCCTGCTCAGCCTACTGAGATCTGAGCTGACCACAGTCCAAGAAGTAGTAGTATTGACCAGACCTGACCGTGCTACTGCTTAACTTTCTGACATCGGAGCAGATCACGAGTTCTGAAAAACAGATTCTACCAATTACCAGGAAATCATGAGTAACAGCGTCTTACAGATGTCACCCAGATAGAGGTTATAGGCAGAGGTGCTAGCTAATGAAAGGGGGTACGAAGGGAAGAGGTGCTGTCACAGCTCTGCTCCTGACTCCAGTTAACTGATACTGGAGAGGAATGCTACTGCTGGCTTTCAGAGCCCTATGTCAGTCAATCTCTCTCTCTCTCTCTCTCTCTCTCTCTCTCTCTCTCTCTCTCTCTCTCTCTCTCTCTCTCTCTCTCTCTCTCTCCCTGACCCATGGAGAAGGAACTACCCGTTTTCCAAGACTGACCTGCGCCACACAGCCACTGGACACCCAGCAGCCCCCTGAGCACCTGAACGGGTAAGACACGGACACTGGGAGAGGAAAGAAAGCATGGCAGCCATGCTAGGATCACACACCGCTAGCAGAACAGCACCTGTGAGCACAGCCATGCCACATACTACAGCAACCTGTCGTCTTGAAACTGCAGTGGGACAGCTGAGACAGTGAGAGAGAGAGGGTGGGAGGGGAGGGAGAGGGGAGAAAGAGAGAGAGGGGAGGGGGAAAAGGGAGGCAGAGAGAGAGGGAGGAGAGACAGAGGGGTGGGAGAGAGGGGTGAGGGAGAGAGAGGGGAGAGAGAGAGGGGAGGGAGAGAGAGGGGGAGAGAGAGAGAGGGAGCTTGCTGAATCACTTTTGGGGGGCAGTGTTGGTGCATGCAGAGATGGGGGTTCCATTGAATTAAATTGTACTTCATTAGAAAAAAGTGTTACATAAGCCAGACTGAAGGAATTACATACAATAAAGTGTCTAACAATAATAAACCAAACAGCATGTCATAGTACAGTATAAAGAAGGGGCAGCAGCACTAACAGGGGTAGGCAGCATTAGACACTTTGAAATACTGAGCTAGGTACATGTTCCCTTCCTGGTCCAGCATGCGTGTGTGCATGCGTGTGAGATGGGGTAAGACAGAACCAGGCTGCAAGTACAGTCGGAATGCGACGCTGTGTTTCACTGAGTGTGAAGTGAACCAGTAGCCCAGCACTGTGAGCCCTGTTGGAGAAGGAAAGTGCTCCCCTATTCTGTCTCTCTCTCTCTCTCAATCCTGGGAAGAGAGATTGACAGCAGCAGCAGTGGCACTAGGATCCTTCAAGATAGTCAATCCAGTGAGCCTCCCATACATCTCTCTCTCTCTCTCTCTCTCTCTCTCTCTCACTGACAGCAGATGTCGTAAACATTGAAGGCCATGGGGGTATGGTGGCAGGCGGGTGGACTTAGGGAAGTTTTAATTACCAAGTTTGCTTCTCTTCCTGGGGTAAAACTACAGTAGATATCTATCAATCGCTTTCATCCGTGTTACGAAATGTGTGTCTAGTTCTTGACTTTGATTTAAGTTTTTTTTTTTTTCAGTTTAGGTGCTGCTGTTTTGAGTGGATTATCTGCTGCAATATAGACACACTCGTTTATTTCCGGCGAGTTAAAACAGAAGGACGATGAGCCAAACCTCAAATATGAAGCCCGGAAAAACACTACTAAAAAAACTACAAACACATAACAATAACGAGCCTATGTGCAAACATACAGTAAGCTTGTGTCTGTGAACAAAATTCAGACAGAAGAAACTGTGAAATTAGGTACCTGGAGTATGTGGGGTTTTTAAAAAAATAAAACAAAATAAAAAACCCAGTGGCACGAACAGTTTAGTACATTAGTACAGCAGTCAAAAATCAAAAATATTCGGTGAGTTAAGTTTTGCTGCCCACTATTGTCTAATTACATATGGTGCCTACAAAAAATATAATTAAATCTTTGCTCTATTCTGCGTATTTTCAAACATCACACAAACCTAAAACTATATACACGTATTAATTAAAATTATATATAGAGAGAGAGAGAGAGAGAGAGAGAGAGAGAGAGAGAGAGAGAGAGAGAGAGAGAGAGGCACAAACACACACACACCACCGCATTGAAGTAGTGTGTGACGAGTATCTTCTACGAATTTCGATGAAAACTCCAAACTGTTGTTTATTACAAACGTAAAAGTATTTTACTAATTTAAAATTAATTCAAATAAAGTGTGTGATATGTGTTGTTTCTGCTTTGGTTTTTGTTAGCCGCGTTTCACGACGTAAAGGCAACAAACAAGTTCTACTTCCGCCGTCTTCTTGTTTATCCCACAAATGGCGCCTCCCGCCTAAACCCAGTCTTCACTATCTGCGGGGCACTGTGCAGGTGGTGTAAAAAAAAAAACGCATAAAAAATCCCCACAAATTATCTCAAATTTGAAATTTAAAAATAAAACGTAGAGGTGTACAAGCGGCATTCAATTTCCGGTCAAAGATTACTTTAAATTGTTAACTTTGATGTTTAATTCGAGCCCTTGTGAATGTGCATCCCTGTGCGGCGCTAATTTAGTTCGGTCTACTGACTGGGTGTTGTTTTTCACAGGGTTCGACCAACCCAAAGAGCGGGGAGCGAAGGGAGGCCGTTGAAGACAGTGTTGTACGGAAGAGCTTCAGTTCATTATTATTTATTTTTATATTTTTAAATTAACACATCCCATTTATCGCTCCAGTGATGGAAAACGAAATTACAGTAAGTATTTGATATACGTATTATATTTGAACTGTCCTGAGTGATTTTTTAAAAATATATTTTACATTTTAAATATGTCTTTAGGACAGAAGAAACTAATCACGTAATGTAGGTACCGTAGTCGATCGATGTTGAAAAATGCAAAGTAACATAATTACTTTTTTTGTATTATATATTATTATGTCTTATTGTGGTAACTGTACTATATATTGAACCGATTAATTGTAATTATTTATTGGTGTTTATATAGAATAAGTATAATCAGCACTTTATTTTACAGACAGAAGTTTGAAGTAAAAAAAAAGTTTTTTTCGACGATATTAAAACTGTTTTATTTTTTCTGACGCATTTGCCGCCAAAATAATTGTTTATTAAAATGTGTAGGTTTGTACTTCATATTTTTATAATAAAAAAATAACATTGAGCTGAATTGATTTCCTTTTGATCGACAAGAGCTGGTTAATAGATGGTTACAGGTGTCACTGTCTCAGGTTATTGTTTCAGTGTTACAAGTACCCTTGGTTACGATGCTAATACGGTACTCTTTAATACTGAAGGAGATACAAATTTTAAAAAAGGGATGGATACTGTTTTCAATGAATTTTATCAGAATTAATATACAGTATAAAATAAAGAAGTCATCAAACTCAAATTTCTCATATTTTGAGTATTATAACTCATAGAATAGTATTTTTGACATAAACTGCAATTTTATTAAAACATTTTAGGTGAGAAAATAACATTTTTTTTATTTTTCAAGACTGGCATATGATATGTAATTAACTGTGGCATCAACAGTAAAAATAATGCTGAGAATTTAAGAATGGAATTTCATAATGATGGTAATGAATACAGTAAGAATTGATTTATTATATTACAGTAAGGGATATTTTTAATCCACCTATCCACAATGGTTTTTATTCACGTTTTCAGTCGTGTTCAATAATTAAGTTAGTTGTCCCCTAACCAGCATCTGCTTGAATGCTTGGCTTAAACAGAAATCAAGGTGAAATAGTTTGTGTGTTGTGGTTGTGCGTGTGTTATGGAGGTCTGTCATGAATTTTGTTGTCTTTGTCTATCCACAACAGACGAGCAGTCAGACCCAGACCGGCTCGCTGTCCCCCCCGAACGGCATGGCCCCCAGCCCCGGGAACCACGGCAACCCCACCAGCGCCCCCCGCTATGGCACTGTCATCCCCAACCGCATCTTCGTGGGGGGCATCGACTTCAAAGTCAGTTCCTCTGTGGTTGATATAATGCATTTCAAAATGGTGGCACAGAGGGGCAGAGTACAAGAGCCTATCCATGAAAATGTTTTATTTGTTTCACATCAGTATTGCATTGCTCCCCCTTTATAACGAGACCATGCGGTTTGTGTTCCGCCTTGTAACGAGAGTGAAAGTGCGAGCGGAATGGCATGATGGAGACAATGGGAGCTGCGAGCATACAGCCACGTTACTGCTTCTGCGGCAGGTGTGACTGCTGTTCACAAGACAGGCAGACGGAGTCCTGTGTTGTGGTGAAAGCTCCTCAGTGTTTTCTCTCTCTCTCTGTTGATCCCCAGACCAATGAAAACGACCTGCGCAAGTTCTTCTCTCACTACGGGGTGGTGAACGAGGTGAAGATAGTCAACGACAGGGCCGGAGTCTCCAAAGGGTGCGTACACTTCACTGATCTGTGTACAAGCACACTGTACCCTTCACTGTGATCTGTGTACAAGAGCACTGTACACTTCACTGATCTGTATACAAGCACACTGTACCCTTCACTGTGATCTGTGTACAAGCACACTGTACCCTTCACTGTGATCTGTGTACAAGCGCACTGTGTACTTCACTGTAATCTGTGTACAAGCGCACTGTGTACTTCCCTGTAATCTGTGTACAAGCGCACTGTGTACTTCACTGTGATCTGTGTACAAGCGCACTGTGTACTTCACTGTGATCTGTGTACAAGCGCACTGTGTACTTCACTGTGATCTGTGTACAAGCGCACTGTGTACTTCCCTGTGATCTGTGTACAAGCGCACTGTACACTTCACTGTGATCTGTGTACTTCACTGTGCTTGTTACACTGTACAGTTACTGGGATGTGTGCGCTGTACAGTTGATTGTGTACTCTACTTCACTGTGTTTTGTACACTACACTGTGACCGATATACTTGATTGTGCATCATAACCAGATCAGGGCTTTACAGGGTCTCTTGTCCATAAATGCGATTATAAATCACATGAGAAATCACTGTCATTGTTAAGGATTTGTCATACTTAAAAACAACAGTGCTGTTTATGTTTAACAGTAGTGCATGTGATTTGTAGCAAGTTGTGTGCAGGGTGACCTATGTTATAACAGAAATCAGTTTGCACAATTTCGGCAGCCAGCTTTGCGGGCCTCTCGCTGAAACTACAAAAGATGTAATCTCTTATGATGTCAAGAGACACCCTACCCACAGCATATTAACTTAAAAACCAAACTGGTAGGCTGTATACAACCAGAGCACAAACCAGACAACACTTTATATCATCGGTGCAAGAATATGTCGTCTCAAGTTACCAAGGTCTTGTAATTAAGAACAGAAGTGAGGTCTCCTATGTCAAGACTTGTGTACCTAGTCAGAGAAGGACCCTGTTGGGGACTCCCGAGTGGCGCATCCAGTAAAGGCGCTCCGCGTGGAGTGCAAGATGTGACTTACAGTCCGGATGTTGTGAGTTCGAGTCCAGGCTATTCCTTTGCCAACCGAGGACGGGAGCTTCCAGGGGGCGGGGCTCAATTGGCCGAGCACCGCCCGGGGGGAGGGAGGGTTAGGTCAGCCAGGATGTCCTCGGCTCACCACGCACCAGCGACCCCTGTAGTCTGGCCGGGCGCCTGCGGGCTTGTCTGTAAGCTGCCCAAGAGCTGCGTTGTCCTCCGACGCTGTAGCTCTTGGGTGGCTGCATGGTGAGTCCGCAGTGTGAAAAAAAGTGGTCGGCTGACGGCACACCCTCCCGAGTCAGCGCAGGGGTGGTACCGGTGAGCTGTGCCTAAAAATAATTGGCCATTTCAAATTGGGGAGAAAATAATAAAAAAATAATTGGCAACTACTAAATAAAAAAAAATAAAAAAAGAGAAGGACCCTGTTTAGTCCAAATACAATCACAGTCAGGCAGTAACTTCAAACCCTGCCATAAACTAACAGAGAGCCTGTCCTGTGTCTGTCCCCACAGGTATGGATTTGTGACGTTTGAGACACAGGACGATGCGCAGAAGATACTGCAGGAGGTACGAGTTTGCTGGAAGTGGGGATGTGCTGAGAATTTGTTCTTTGAAGTTGCTGCTGCTGCTGCATATTTAATTGCTGCAGCTGTTTATATATATATATATATATATATATATATGTGTGTGTGTGTGTGTGTGTGTATTGTATTCTAGTGGTAACAGAAAAGAACATGTTGTCCTTTATTGCTGATGTTTGTCAATGAGAAGGTGTCATAAGTGTTTCAGTACAGGAATTGATTGGTTGATTGTGTGCTAGTTTTTCTCCATTCACTCCACTTTCACCCTTTGTCTGTCTCTCTAGGCTGATAAGCTTGTCTTCAAAGATAAAAAGCTGAATGTTGGCCCGGCCATCCGCAAACAGCAAGTGGGGATCCCCTGTACGTACTTAGAACTAAAAAGACCCATTGACAAAGTTTGCTCGTCTGAACATTTGTATAACCTTTTAAGTTTCTTAGTGCAATATGCATATAATAATCTGTCTTTGGGGTGTGATATGTATATAATATTATGACTCTGGGAGTGTAATATCTTTATACTCTATGACAGCAGTATATTCTGCTAATACAATATGTGTGTATATAAATCTGTCTTTGGGAGTGTGGTATGTATAATATTATGGCTCTGTTTAGACACGTGAAATGATATGTGTAATATTATGACTGGTCACAGGGGATGTGCTCTCTTTGTCTCTGTGTTTAATGCGGCTCGTTTTTTGTCTTTGCTGCTCCTGTAACAGATGCTGGATTCCCTTTCTCAGGCTCGAGCCCCAGTGTGACCCCCCCTGCCCCGGCCACCATGTACTTCACCACCTCCACAGGGTATCCCTACACCTATCACAACGGAGTGGCATACTTCCACACCCCTGAAATCACCTCGGTGCCACAGCACTGGCCTGTAAGTTTCCACACCGCAAAGTTAATCAGGGCAATACTGAGTTCAAATCTGAGCTCATTCATACACTAAATAAAAAAAAATATGAATATTGGACTTGCATCAGTAGAAACCAGTCAGGGCCATATCCAGACAACAAAGATACACAATCAAAGAGATCAGGAACTGAACAATATAAACCATAAATATAAGCAAGAAATAAGTAGCGGTTGAAGCACTTACATTATCACCTGGAGTTATCACATGCTTGTTTTATACCATCAAAATGATTTTATTCTTCTCTGCAAATATGCCTTTGCACTTACTTCAGAACAGGACCCAAGGTCTCTTCCGCACTCTCTGTTAGTTTCACATTTCGTAACATTAACATGGATTGTTCTTCCGCACTCTCTCTGTTAGTTTCACATTTCGTAACATTAACATGGATTGTTTTCCCCTGAAGACGTTGTCACGATCATCGAAATGCAGCAAAGCGTAGTGGAAGCATAGTTGAAGCATTGGAAAAGCATAGGTAAACTGAACGATTACTGTGCGAATGCTCCACACTAAACCTGTTGAAGGGGTATAAAGCTGTGGTAGTGATTGTCCCTCTGTCTCTCTGACTGTGTTTTAGCCCTACTCCATCTCCAGCTCCCCAGTCATGGTCACACACCAGGCTCAGCCAGTATTACAGCAGCCAGCTTGTCATTACCAGGTAGGGAGCTCTGGTTTGTTTGGATTTTTTCCTGAAGAGGGTTATTAAAGATTTATATCAGCAACCCATTTCCTAGGTAATAATCGATGCACTTTATTGGAAAGAAACAAAATAAAAATGTGCTTTCAGATCAGACTGAAAACATTCATGTGCAAGTAACGATAGTGACCAATAATATATTCATTGTTGTGTCTCTTGTGTTTTTATTTCACCCTGTTGTCATTTAGTGCTCTGACAAATATTTAAATATTGGAACAAGCACTGCTTGAAATGTATTCACAAAATGATCATGTTTGTATTCGTTCATGTAACAGAATTGACTGTATTAGGGGGCTCCCGAGTGGCGCATCCGGTAAAGGCACTCCGCGTGGAGTGCAGGATGTGCCCTATAGCCTGTAAGCTGCCCAGAGCTGCGTTGTCCTCCGATGCTGTAGCTCTGAGGTGGCTGCATGGTGAGTCTGCAGAGTTCGTTTAAACTGATTTTGTGGTAATGTCCTCCGGTGCCTAATAACGTTTTTTCCTCTGAATTCTGCGATTCCGTCCGTGTTCTCCGCAACACGGATTTCATAGGGCCCTATGTATCACAGACATATAATGCAAAAGAAGCCATTTCATAAATGACGTCTGAAATAAATAACACACCTGCTTCTCCTTCCATTAATAGGTAGTTTGATGGTTTAGCAGGGTTGATTTTACTCCTGAGAGATTTTCTTTCCTGTAATATGGTGTACATTTCACTTAATGAAAAAGGAAAACCTCCCTGGTAATGCTGTATTCATTGTGAATCCTCCAGGCTCCTACCCAGTGTCTTACAGGCCAGTGGCAGTGGAGTCTCCCGCAGGTATGGAGCCCCTGTAGATGCACCACAGTACGTACTACATTAACTGTCCTGGCAGCTGTACACTGTATACCTTAGTTATATGCTAGATATACTTTTTAGTATTATGCAGTATTTACTACGCTTACTATAGTTATTGTCACATTTCCAAACTGACAGTAGTTAATGTAACTTGTATACTGTAGTACAGACTGAACACAGTAAAATGGCAGTGTTTATTAAGGAATGCTGCAGTGAATGGCAGTGTTTATTAAGGAATGCTGCAGTGAATGGCAGTGTTTATTAAGGAATGCTGCAGTGAATGGCAGTGTTTATTAAGGAATGCTGCAGTGAATGGCAGTGTTTATTAAGGAATGCTGCAGTGAATGGCAGTGTTTATTAAGGAATGCTGCTGTAAATGGCAGTGTTTATTAAGGAGTGCTGCAGTGAATGGCAGTGTTTATTAAGGAATGCTGCTGTAAATGGCAGTGTTTATTAAGGAATGCTGCAGTGAATGGCAGTGTTTATTAAGGAATGCTGCAGTGAATGGCAGTGTTTATTAAGGAATGTTGCAGTGAATGGCAGTGTTTATTAAGGAATGCTGCTGTAAATGGCAGTGTTTATTAATGAATGCTGCAGTGAATGGCAGTGATTGTATTGTCTCTCAGTCCCCAGCCCCGGCAGTGCCTCTTCTCTACATGCAGGCCTCTGATATCCTGTACCAGACCCAGGAGCTGCTGCAGGACGGTGGCTGTGCCCCCTCCTCCCTGCCCATGCTGGAGGCCACGGTCCCTGAGGTAAGAGCCCCCTGCTCTGTGTGTGTGAAAAAACCCTTCTCACATCTCATTGCAGTTCCTACTATAGCGTGTAAGGAAACTCAATTATTCATGTGTTTGTGTGTGAAGGAGCGCACACAACAAGGATTTAAGTAGAATTTACCAAGTGTCCTATTGACTAAAGTTATTGATAATATTATAATTATAATATTATATTATAATCTAAAGTTTCACACATATTACTTAAACATTACCATTTAGACATAGTGAAGTAGCACCTGGTTATAAACAGAATGTAAGTCGTGATCCATTACTGAATCTTTCCCAGGCAATGAAACATTCTTTATCTGTCAAAGTTTTGTACTGATAATCTTTTCATTAACTCTTTCCTTACAAGTATGTGTTACTACACTAGTCCCCTTTCAAGGGTTTCCCATAGTTAAAGCATAGCAGTGTAATAATGCATAGTGCAAGCTTTGGAAGGCATAGATAAGCATTGTGAAGCCCAGAGAGGTATGTTAAGCATGTCAAAAACCACAACAAACCATGGTAAACTAAATGCACAGTATAACCATGGGAAAAGCAAGGGAAAGGCTAATGTGGTAACCTTTTCAAAGGGTGGCTACAGTTGCCCTGCTGCTGTTTTGTGGTGCAGCTGCAGTGTGATACAGTGTGTTTTGTGGTGCAGCTGCAGTGTGATACAGTGTGTTTTGTGGTGCAGCTGCAGTGTGATACAGTGTGTTTTGTGGTGTAGCTGAAGGGTGATACAGTGTGTTTTGGTTGCAGGCGTTCCCGGAGCACGGTGTGCAGCCAGCGTACCACCAGGTGTTCACACAGAGCCCCGCCTGTATGCCGCAACCACCCGTCCTGCAGCAGGAACCAGTGAAGGTAACGGGGGCATTTACTTTAAACTTGATCACAAATATAATGTGAAATATAGATTTTGAACTTAATGTATATAAGATAGTAACTATATAATGTAAGGCTATTTCTTTAATATTCAGTGTCTATTTATAGTCCATATACACATAATAATAAACATAATAATAGTCTATTATTTTAAACTCTATTGAAGTGCTTCTCGTTAGGGGTTGTCTGATTGCTTACCAACATTCCCAAAATGTTAGTTTAAACTTTTCAACATCTTTACTCTTAAAGTTTAAACGTTTAGGAAATTAAGCAGTATCGGACACTCTTGAGTAAATGTATTCAAAAGTTGGAGAAAAAAAAAACATGCTTTCTTAAAAGCTACATAGAAGTTAAAGGAGGCACCAGCAGGTGTGGAAATGCTTGAGTCGTCAGACAACAACAGGAAGTGTGTGTGGTTGTGCCATCTGGACAGAAACAACATGCTCCAGTAGCAGCTGGTGGGGCGCAGTTTGTACAGCAGATGGCACTGTCTCTCCATGTGTGCAGGGAGTGCTGAGTCTGGAGGTTGATTTCACACTTTTTTCATTACATTTACTATCAAATACTTCTCAAAAATGTCCCATCTGGTGAGTAGACTCAGCATCGTAATGTCATAAAAAAAAACTTTTGACACTTAGTTTTCTAGATTCAGATATCCATAATATTACATATTTTAATAAGGCAGTGGTGGAGTGGGTGAGTGAAAAGCTGTGAGTAAACAAGCAATTGGCTGCCGTGGCTGTCAGTAATTACTTCGTGCAGACTGCCTCAGCTGGTTCTCATTAGCAGAGCTCACAGCGCACACTAGAGCTGTGTTCCAGCCACCAGCATGGGTGCGAACCCTTACTAAACATCTTACTGTATAAAGGGCTGTTACTAATTCACTGTGTGTCTGACGCTGTGTGTCTCCCTGCAGGATCAGAGGCTGCACGCTATGCACAGGGGGTTCTCACAGTCTCCCATGGGGCTGAAGCCCCGCTACACCCGCAGCTCGCACTACCACAGCCGCAAGGACTACCGATCCGAAGAGTCCATCCTCACCCCCCCAGCCAGCACTGACTCTCTCAACTAGAGCGGGAGGGAGGAGGAACCAGGGCCTCCGAGCTGCTCCTTCACCACGCACACACTGGGGTTCCACTGGTCAGGGGGTCCGTTAGGGGGGCTCAGACACTGCAGAGAAGGAGGTACAGAAAAGCAGGTGTAGGTAGCAAATCTCGTCACTGTTTTGTTAAAGGCTGACGGGGTGATTTCAATAAAACCTATATATAAAGGCACCTGCTATTAGCAGCTGCAAAATCCAAGTGTATGGCGTCAGTGACAGAAGCATGCTCTTTAATAAACTGTTTAAAGCGGCCTGTACTGGTCGCTGATCACTCCCTTTGGTGATTGTTAAGTCATGTTTCATTGTTTTCATGAAAATGTGCTAGAAACCAACAACAAAATTTGTGCTTATGAAACTTTATTAAAATCATCAGAACAGTTCTCTCTTAAAGGCAGGTTAGCTGCACTGTACAACTAGAATAAGCTCCAAATTCAGAGCACTGCAATAACCACAGTTTAACCTGTTTGACTGTACTGCTTTCTTCGTACTCATTTACTGCATTTCCACTGCAGTTGTCTTGTTTCACACGGCAGAATCTGTAGTTCAATTCTCTGCGTTTTCCCTTTCAGAAAAAATTGTGCTCATGACCAGTTGGAGAAATGAGCTTTTGAGAACGTAACTCTTAAAGAGCCAGTATGACATTCACTAGGTTATAACAGTACCTGTAAGATGTAATGGACCTTGTTGTGCTGTTTCCTATCTTCCCGGATCACGACAGTCAGAACCACAGTGTTGGGTTGTCATCTCGTGCCCTGGCCCTAACGGATCATTCCAAAATAATAGAAAAAAAAGATTTAAAAGAAATCAACCAACTTTTTCTATATATTGTGGCAGCAAGAAATAAAACAGAACAGCATTTAACTTTTCTTTTTTTTTTTTTTAAAGTGTATTATGATAATGGCTATAACATTATAATAACTGTGTGTGTATACTAGACAGTATGTTTTATATTGCTTAGATGTATCCTTTTATTCTTAACTGGTGAAGACCATGGGTCTTGAAAACACACCTCTTAATTCATACATTGAAAATGTTTATACCAAACAGGATTCAAAGATTGTAACCAAAGTGTCGTTCTCCTCCACTGACAAGGTGGCAGCATTTGAATCGCCGGTTACTTCTGTTGCAGCAAGCAGGTCAGCCTTCGGTCCTGCAGTCATTAGTTGTAGATGTAAAACAAGTGTGTGCTATTTCAAGTGGCACGTTGATGACTGGAAATGTAATTTCTGGATCTAAATAAAAAATACAGATTCATGTACAACACTAAGAAGGTTAAACTATGATACTGGATCTTTAAGAGTACAAATCTGGTTGGTTAAAATGTTTTTAAAAAAAATACAGACATTATAGAAACCTGGTAGACTGGATTGGTTTAGAAAACAGTTCTTCAGAGTACAGTTCTGAGAGCAGTTCTGGAGACTTTTTCCCAGATTTGTTTCCTGCACTGCCTGTGAATAAAACTCTCCTACCTAGCCCCCTGGTACCAGTGTGCCCCAGTAATCCCTGTGTGCGCTGAGCTGCAATCGGGACCCAAGGAGAGGGTCCATCTCCACGACCTGCCTCGTAAACTACTGAGCCTGTAAGAATTCTACCTTCTATTCCCTTGTTTACACTGCCTGGTGGGTGAAGGCTGGTGCAGGCACTACGCTTGCGTTCTTTACAACATTGAATGTGTTTTACTAAACTGCAGGGTAGTGTGCCAGGGCATAACCAAATTGCATGAATACTCCTTTCTTATCAGTAGATTCACTTTTTTATTTGTAACTCCTATACCTTCATGTGTAAACCTAATCTTTCAGTATAAGCACAGCATTACAGACTGCTGTGCTGTCAAGCTCCTTACAACACAATCGTGGTTACACCCCCCCTCACCCTCTTTCTGGTCATATCAGCCTTTGTTGTGTCAGCTGATTCATTTGACGATTCATTGACAAGAGCACGAACATCTTACAAGCATTTATTGGCTGCCTTGAAAGCCAGGTAGTTTAAAAAGAAATACGAAACTCTGCTTGTTCTGTAGAAGCTACAAATTAAAATAAGTGATGGAAATGTTTGTGGAGAGGCGTCTGTCACACTCTACTTAGCAAGAGAGAGAGGTGCAGCTCTTAAAGAGCAAGGAGCTCTGAAACGACTAGTTTTTAATGGACGCAATTCTGTACGGTTGGAATCATTTTTTTCACAAACAAAGATTTTATACCCTAAGTTTCATAGATTTAAAATATGCATATCAGGAGTAAAATGTAGTAAATATCTATTTCACATCAAAGGATTAAAACCAGTCCTTACCCGGACTTTCAGAAACTTTGTTGTACCAACAAAGTGTGTTTTTCAGTGTTTGAAAAGTATGTCAAATAGATTTTCTAGTTTTCAAAAACATGATGAACACAAATGAGACACTAGCCAAAACATTTATCTGCTTGACTTATTTTTTTATTTTCAAAAACTTCAAAAATATCGTTTTAGATTTCAGTGATCTTTGCTCTTTAAGAAATTGGTACTGTACAATGGAATACAAATCACCAGAACAGGAAGGCTTAATAAAAAAAAAAAAAAAGAAGATGGATGTATAAGTAAAGTCTTTAATAGATTCTTTTTTTCTTGATAAAATAACTGATTTTTGTATTTGTACGGTGTCGAATGGATAGAGTATCGATTGGGTCTAGTTTTAGGACTGATTTGGGCCCAGAGTTCTATTGCCACATATTGCTTACTGATGTGAAAGTGTGGGTGTGGGATTCTCAATTCAGGGCATTTATTGTTTATTTTAGATATTTCTTCTGTTTTATTTGGTTTTGAACTTCAGTATAGGACCTGGTATGGGCAGAGTCAGAACAATGTGGGTTGTCTTTAAAATTATTTTATAGTACATTTGTGACAGACAAGGAGTCCTGGAGGTTTTGAGTAGTACTATATGTACTGCGCTGTATTTTTGATATATTCTCATTATATTCACATTTCCCAGTAAGGGAAACCTGGACAAAGCTAACCTGTTGTTAACCTGGACAAAGCTAACCTGTTGTTAACCTGGACAAAGCTAACCTGTTGTTAACCTGGACAAAGCTAACCTGTTGTTAACCTGGACAAAGCTAACCTGTTGTTAACCTGGACAAAGCTAACCTGTTGTTAACCTGGACAAAGCTAACCTGTTGTTAACCTGGACAAAGCTAACCTGTTGTTAACCTGGACAAAGCTAACCTGTTGTTAACCTGGACAAAGCTAACCTGTTGTTAACCTGGACAAAGCTAACCTGTTGTTAACCTGGACAAAGCTAACCTGTTGTTAACCTGGACAAAGCTAACCTGTTGTTAACCTGGACAAAGCTAACCTGTTGTTAACCTGGACAAAGCTAACCTGTTGTTAACCTGGACAAAGGACAACTTTTGTGATTTTGTGATATTTTTATACCGCTCAGTATGCCAACCCACTGCCTCCCACTGAGCTACAGCAAACACCAGTCTTACAATAACATGTTTAAAGTGAGGAATTATGTTTTTCACAGTGTGCTTCACACAGCCCTGAGCCCAAGAAATACTGCCAGCTATCAAGACCTTGTTACATTTATACATTTCATGCACTCTGTTCAGAAACGCATCTTTCGACAATCTTGTCCATGTTTTTTACATGTATTTATTTAACGTGTTTCAGAAGGGTATGGTTTATGTTAAGGGCAGGTGTATTTTATTTGAGAACAACCTGAGCCACTCATTTTGTTTTTTACGTTTGAGATGTGAAAGTTTTGTTTTTTACGTTTGAGACATGAAAGTTTGTTTTTTTACGTTTGAGATGTGAAAGTTTTGTTTTTTACGTTTGAGATGTGAAAGTTTTGTTTTTTACGTTTGAGACATGAAAGTTTGTTTTTTACGTTTGAGATGTGAAAGTTTGTTTTTTACGTTTGAGATGTGAAAGTTTGTTTTTACGTTTGAGACATGAAAGTTTGTTTTTTTACGTTTGAGATATGAAAGTTTGTTTTTTACGTTTGAGACATGAAAGTTTGTTTTTTACGTTTGAGATGTGAAAGTTTGTTTTTTTACGTTTGAGATATGAAAGTTTGTTTTTTACGTTTGAGATGTGAAATTTTGTTTTACGTTTGAGATGTGAAAGTTTGTTTTTTTACGTTTGAGATGTGAAAGTTTGTTTTTTACGTTTGAGATGTGAAATTTTGTTTTTTACGTTTGAGATGTGAAAGTTTGTTTTTTACGTTTGAGATGTGAAATTTTGTTTTTTACGTTTGAGATGTGAAAGTTTGTTTTTTACGTTTGAGATGTGAAATTTTGTTTTTTACGTTTGAGATGTGAAAGTTTGTTTTTTACGTTTGAGATGTGAAAGTTTGTTTTTTACGTTTGAGATGTGAAATTTTGTTTTTTACGTTTGAGATGTGAAATTTTGTTTTTTACGTTTGAGATGTGAAAGTTTGTTTTTTTACGTTTAAGCTCTGCTGTGTTTTCTTTGCGCTTTTCAGCCTTGTTTGTCCGAGTGGTCCAGTCTGTAGTGTACCTTTAGCAGGATCATTCGCTGGGAGTATTTAAAGGGTGTAGTTTGTCTCACTCCCTTGCCCCACTGCAAGCCAGCTTGCCTTTAGCAGGGCATTAACAAGTAGGTTTGAGTACTGGCAGGGTGGAGCTGATGGGTTCATTCCCACAGTTTCTTATACAAACACAAAACTTCAAACCAACTGCCAGGATGTATCACTATTGTAAAAAGTTGGGTAGCGTAAGTGCAGTGCATTCAACCAGACTGATCAGGCTCTTAGTGTGTGGGACTGTGCGTCCCTCACACTGTGCCTGGCATTGACAATGCAAACGCAACCTGCATCTTTAGATGTTACAGAAGTAACATCTACAGTGCTACCAAAGGACAGGCATGTGCAGTCTTGTGAATAGAAACGTTAAAGCACATCACAGGTGCTTTTAATACAGATTCCTGAACACTTTTCCCACCAGTGTTCAGAACCAGTGAAAACTTTCTACTGCCCTGTCTCGCCTCTTCACAGTTGTCAGCAGCTCCAGTCCGCAGGGCAGGAGGCTGACAGAGTCATCTGCAGCATCAGCTTTGCAGTGTTGAGCCAAGCCTCCATAGTAAAGGTGAGCAGGCAGGTTGACTGATGCAGCCAGCTGAAGAGTCACGCCTGCACAGCCTCAGCACTGCCAGGCATTGCAATGTGAATCACACAGGTGTCTGCTTCACCAGCTTGGGAGAGCCAGCGTAGACAGCTGATCAGGGCTTTATTTTGTACCTGTCATCAGAAGTCTGCTTCATCAGAAGTCTGAAACGTTCACGCTGAGCTTTTCCAATCAGACTGCCCTGTCTGAATCATGCCTGCCTGATGATAGGTTTAAGGTCTCTCCGTCAGTCTGGTTTGAAAGAGCCAGAGTGAGTAAATAGTTCTTTAGTATATTTAAAAACAAAAAGAAAGCCGCTTTACGTTTAGTAGCACTGTGTTTTAGTTCAAAGGTTTATGTTTGTATTCGCAGTGGTAGGTTTGTGTATGTGTTTTTATATGTGGATAAAGGGAAAAGGATGTTGTAAAAGAGACTGAAGAATAAACAGTTGTGATTTTACACAAATCTATATTGGCTGTGTGGTTTTATTTAAAAAGCTTTGAAACTTACTAACACTAAACTGAATACTAAAATAGCATCTGTGGTTTACACAAGTACTATAAAAAGGCATGCTTTCAGCTGTCAAATATGAGATATAAGAAGTCCTTTAGAAGTTAAATGCACAGCGGTATATATTTCGTCCTCAAGAGATTTGTGAGGTTTTCAGCTGTGCCATGTCAGCACATCAGTTGTAAAATCAATAAGAGTGTATCAGTTACCACGCTGTCAGCAGGACTGGGGCTAACCACTGCCTTTGCTCATTGATAACAGACCCACAATGACGCACATGCCAGCTAACAACATGAAGGCAGAAAGCACACGTCTACTCAGCTGGGAAGTTCCTTCTAAGCTTTATTCAGATTAATTATTGAAAGAATGCTTCAACTTTGTTAAACAGGGTGCTCGCTGTGCCTTGAACAGGACTCCTAACGTGTTTCAGAGCAGGCGGGGCAGTAAATCAGTAAGCCAGTGCTGAAGACCAACAACTAACACATATAAATAAAATACATGGGGAAAAGGTTGATGACGGAGGCATTTATACAGTTATGTTGAGATCATTAATATAGACCTGCTTGTGTGATACACACGGATTACATTGAAAACAAGCAGAACAATGTTTGAATGTGGCCTGTCTGGATACACTTCATGGATGACCTCTGCTACACTGACACCAAGTCCACATGTTCCTGACTGCTTGTAAACCTGACACAAAACAAGAAAGACTTCAAGTGCTGCGCTGTGTCCACTAAGTCTTTCATTATCTGTTAAACAGAAGCAGACATCAGGAATTGCCAGCCCCCCTTCCCACTTTGCCTGGGCCCCCTCAGACATTGGGTTTGTGCAGTAATGCAGTTCACAACAACCCTTCTTTAATTATCCTGCTAAAAACACTGTTCAGGCTTCCTCAGGACTGGGTAAGGCACTAGCTGAAACGTTAGTTTGTTTGATCTGCCTATACCTTGCTGGGATAAGTCACAGCTGGCTTTCTTTGGACCTGGCTATGTAAATATCCACGCAGACCGCAGAGAGGTGGTGATTCTGGGTGACTCAGTGCTGTAAAATGTTCTATTCTGATGGGTCATAGGTTGATCAACATTTTTTTACTTACCCAGTAAGTAGTGGTATAGTTTACTTTCAGCATGGCCTAACCAAGGAAGCATTGCACTGATTACCATACATTTAAAAAGTCTGGTGCTAAAACTACTTATCACTGTATTAAAAGTTACATTTTATAAGAAGTTACAAGGCACAGAAAATGTACTGGACTGCCTCACCCTTTATGAATACACGTCCTCCAGTGTCGACCCCTCCCAGCTGTAAAACCGGACAACGTGCGGTGCGGTACCACATGACGTGAGACGCGAGGAATGCTGCTAGAATACAGGGCAGGCAGTCTTTGGAGACGCGGGGTGGTTCTGTTACTGGGTTTGAAATTCTTTTCGCCGGAAAACCTCGAGTGAGATCATGTTACAACGGAGAGTTTCGCTGTGAGGCACGAGCACAGCAATGAAACAAAAAAAAAAAACAATATTAGACAAAAACTAAAAAAAAAATCAGTACAGATTAAATGATTTGCATTTGGGAGATGAGGGTATAGTAAGTGTATATTTGGGGGTTTAATACATGTTATAAAGTAGTTTCAGTCCCATCCATGTTATTGTATCTTGTGTTTTATTTATTAATGCTTAGCTTCGGGGAACCACTCCACTGACAGACCAAGTCCCGTTTCCTCTGAGAGGATTAGATTTCCTCTCTGGAAATAATTTGACACTTTCTAGTTTAGTCTGTGCGGCCAAATTCTCACACAGCCTCCCAGTTCTGTAAAACGTAAAACTGCACTCAGGACTGGTCGGTCTGGCCCCGTCCCCTTTCTCCTGCTTCCCCCCCCCCGCCCCTCCGACAGACAGACAGACTGACTGACTGACTGACTGACAGACAGACACACACCGCTTGCTGTGATCTGTGGTGAGATTCTCTTCCCGAGTACGGGCTTATTTTTAGCAGCTAGCAGCGGGGAAGATGCACATTGCCAAAAAGTTTGAGCGGACGGCAAAGCTTTCGTTGTTACTTTACTGGAAAAAAAAAAAACTAAGCAAAACAACATTTTTGAGGAAGTGAGATTTTTTGGGGAGGTATATATATATATATATATATATATATATATATATATATATATATATATATATATATATATATATATATATATATATATATTTTTTTAAGAAGGGTGTTGTTTTTGTTTTATCGCTTAACAGGAAGATACAACAAAGTATTAATTTATTTTGTATGCATTTATTTATTTTACAAAAGTTGTAATTCGCATAATAGACCTCGCTTTTGCTGGAGCCCCGTTGCCATCTCGTGTTTCTCTATAGATTAATTTTGGTCACGGACTGGATTGCACAGTGGCGAAGAGGCTTTCGTATGACCGGTGGAATTATATCATACTGATGAAGGAGGGCAGAGGCTGTTAGCCACGGGGACCGCTCTCTGAGCCGTGTGGCTGTGTGTGTGGGACTCGCAAACAGTTCGGTGACTGTGTGTGTGGGACCGGGGACCCCAGGCTCATCCCCTAGTCCCGAAGCGATGGGGTGCGGGCTGAGGAAACTGGAGGATCCGGAGGATAGCAGCCCTGGGAAGATTTACTCCACACTGAAGAGACCGCAAGTCGAGACCAAGACCAACACTGTGTACGAGTACACAATGCTGGATTTCACACTGGACGGTAAAGTTCATTTTATTAAAAATTATTATTATTATTATACTTACTACTACTGCCAATAATAATAATAATAATAATAATAATAATAATAATAATAATAATAATAATAATAATCTGGAAGATATTGCTATATTTTCAGTATTTTTTTTAAATCTTTTTAAAGATACGTAACCACTACCACTGTATTCATTTTCTTCGTTTGATGTAGGCTATGTTGTTTCTTTTACTTCATCCCTGTTCAACCGTTATTATGTTAGAATTATGAACCCGTTTCAATGCGCTTTAAACCCATGTTTTATTTTAAACAGTGAGGCTCGTTACAGCATTCGAAATGACAACAGAGAATGTCATGGATATGTTATAATAACTACAGTATGTAGGGTTTATTGAAATGCTGTGATTAAGCTCGCTGGCCTACTGCTTCGCAAGCGGGACAAAATGAGGTCAAATTCAAACAGAAGGAGACCCCCATACAAAACAAATCCATTGTCGACTTATTCTAATGACGGTCCAGTTCTGACACGTGTCTTATTAATACAGCGCTGGTGGTATAGCTGGTTTTACTCTCCTTCAGTGTACAGTGCAGCCTGGCGATACATTGAAGACTGTTGACGACGCGTGCAGCCATGGAGGCCTGGAGCTAGACCGCTTTAAATAATTACAGAAATAAATGTGCCGATTGATTATTCAACATGGGGACTGAACTGCTCTTATGGCAGGACTGAGGGAGGGGGCTCCGAATGCCAGCCCTTGTGCTGTCACTAATATATACACAGGACTGCTGTCTTAAGGGGGTTAAAACAGTTTAGAAGATAATACTGTGGACTTCAGTGCATTCCATGAGCACATACATTTGTTAAATTGCATGTCAGAGCACTGGCAAGCCCCTGACTTGATGATTAATCAGTGTATTAGGATCGATAGACCCATCAGCACAGGATGAACTGCCCCTAACTTTCAAAAACACCAGGAGGAAGGGGCTCAATGGCCTGGCAGTGTCTGGCTAGTGGATCTGAGGCTGGTTGATCATAAGCAACTCACACACATTCTCTGACTCAGTCTTGTCATTGAATGTCAAGCCGTCTGTCCTCCAGCATTCTCTAGGATTCTCCTTCAGGAATCGGGATCCCTTATTTTCACTGGCCAGCTGTTCCCGTCAAGTGCAATGGGCAGTGTTGTGTGATGCCCTGCCGTTACGGATTCGGCCGTCCTGTCAGTGAGAGGAGATGAGGTTAAAAGCTCTAAAACCACGAATGCAGACGAGCCCGGCTCTTTTGAATAGCGGTGAAGACGCTCTCTTGCAGTGTGTCGGGTCGCTGGTTCAGGCCCAGCCTCCACCTTATTACGGAAGCACTGTGCTCATTGTAGGAAGACAGGGTAGATCACACGTGACATTGACCCCCCCGCTGCAGCTGTAATGTATTGTCCTGTTCTGAGCCTCCCTGGTTAATGAGGGCTGTGAACCCCACAGACTGGGTCCTGGCTGCAGAGCAGGGTTTGTTTGGGCAGAGGAACAATGTCTCAACCTGCTGATTGTAAAGCACTTTGTAATTAAATCCTGTTGATGGGGCAACATGCCATTGTAGTGTGTAAATCATAGTCGAGGGATGGTAATAATAATATAGGCAACACTTCAGATGTCTCCACAGTGAAATGGGAGGTGGGGGGCTGTTAAAGGCTCTCCACTCATTAGTCTTGCTTGTTGGCATGAGCAATGTTTCTCTGCTCCTCTTGTGCTGAAGATCTCTCGGTGTTCTCTGCTCTTGTGCTGAAGATCTCTCTGTGTTCTCTGCTCTTGTGCTGAAGATCTCTCTGTGTTCTCTGCTCTTGTGCTGAAGATCTCTCTGTGTTCTCTGCTCTTGTGCTGAAGATCTCTCTGTGTTCTCTGCTCTTGTGCTGAAGATCTCTCTGTGTTCTCTGCTCTTGTGCTGAAGATCTCTCGGTGTTCTCTGCTCTTGTGCTGAAGATCTCTCGGTGTTCTCTGCTCTTGTGCTGAAGATCTCTCGGTGTTCTCTGCTCTTGTGCTGAAGATCTCTCTGTGTTCTCTGCTCTTGTGCTGAAGATCTCTCTGTGTTCTCTGCTCTTGTGCTGAAGATCTCTCTGTGTTCTCTGCTCTTGTGCTGAAGATCTCTCTGTGTTCCCTGCTCTTGTGCTGAAGATCTCTCTGTGTTCTCTCCTTGTTTTTCTACTCTGATTGCGGGTGTGCCGATTGTTCATCGCCTCACTGAAGCAAAAAGAAAGTCTACACCACATCCTTCTTCCTGGTACCCTTATCACTTCCTGTGTCAAAGTGGTCTGGTAGACCATGTGAGCGAGCGAGTCTGACACAGGAAGTGCTCGTGTACCAGGAAGAGCAGTCCAAGATTCATAAAGCTACAGAGTGTGCTGGGCAAGCTCTGCCCAAGCCAGAACCAGAACGATGTCTACCTCAAAGAGACTGGGGACCAGTGATCATGCTAGTAATGCTAATAAGGGTTAATCACATTGATTTAAAAGGCTTGGCTGTCTTTATGTGGAGCTGGACTCTGCATCAAGCTGCTTTGAAGGAGGAGCTCATTATTATACTGGCAATCTAGCATGTTACAGTGTTGGCCCCTCAGCAACAGAGGGAAATCTCTAAAACGAAGGGGGCGGGCAGGCACAGAGAGAGAGGGTGTTAAGGAGAGCTGGTTTATGTGGATCTGGATAGAAGGAGAGAGTTTATTGTGTACTTTTAACTTCAGTGCTTCCCTCTTGTATCATCCCCCTGCCTCTTGGGCTGCGTGCCCCCAGGGAACAGAGAGCTCTCTGTGTGGGGAAAGGGAGGGGGGCTCTCTCACACACACACACACACACACACACACACACACTTTTTGGGTGTTCTTAAATATTTAGAGCATCGTTGTACAGGGTTTTACTGCGCTTTCCCTTATAAAGGTAAAAGCTTAGCAAAGTGTACTAAAGCACCGTGAAAGCATGGTAAAGCACTGGGAATTGAATTTCTTTTTATGTGCAAGTAATATTTACACATTACAAGGTTTAAGTCCTCCTAAGCCAGTCAGGTTTTGTTAGCTTGTGGACACTTTTGTTTGCCCCCATTAGCAGTATGAAGGAGCACTCGCACACACACCCCTCCAGCCCATTCTTTCACAGAGTGGAGCTGCTCACACACAGGACTCAGGGAGGGTCTGAAACCTGCAGAGGAGAATTCAGCAGCCCCTCAGCAATTCCTAAAAAGACTCAAAAACAATCTTGCCCGGTGTTGATGATGACAACTAACTAACCACAGTTTAATGAGTCACTTTGTTGATAAAAATGCCCCTGGCTGCGTGTGTCCAGCCCCAGCTCTGACTCTCCTCTCCCTCTCTCTGGTGGCAGGGCTCCAGTGATGTGTTTAACACAACGGCTCCATTATGGGGACAGGAAGCAGGAACAAAACCGGGAGCCTGTGCTGGGGGACGCAGACAGAACATTAATCATGCTGGCAGGAGCAGGGAAGGGGCGGGGTGGGGTGGGAGTGGAGGGAGGGGGTGGCAGGTTGAACTTGAGCAACACCCCCTGTTTAAAACAACCCTGGACCTCTCAGCAGATACAGTCTGCTTCTGTCCTTCTCTCCCTCTCAGCTCATGACAAGTCATACAAGTATTGGCACAGAAATATTGACCATTTCATTTTTTTTTCTTAGATTTCTCTGTATTTTGTGCGGTGGAGTATGAAATGTGTCCTGGGTTCAGTCTCTCCACTGTCGCACTGGTTAGAGTCTGTCTGTCTCTTCCAGTGCAACTGTCTCTGCCTCTACCTCTCCCTCTCTCTGTCTCTACCAGTGTAACTGTCTCTGCCTCTCCCTCTCTCTGTCTCTGCCTCTCCCTCTCTCTGCCTCTCCCTCCCTCTCTATGTCTCTTCCAGTATAACTGTCTCTGCCTGTCCCTCTCTCTGTCTCTTCCTGGTGCAGGCTCCTCAAACCCGGCTGTGCTCCGGATCAGCTCCCTGCAGGATCTCCCGAGTGAGTTGGAGCAGTACTACAGGAAGGGGTTTGTCCTGACTGCCTTCCACCCAATCGTCCTGTCCGTGGGGCGGAGACGGCAGCTGCCAATCAGCCTGCTGTACCGTGCCGTGCTGGCCCGACCCCAACCCAGGTGAGGCACGTCGCCATGGAGACGGAGCGCTGCACTACGACACGCTCTGTCAGGGCTCTACTGGTTTATGGTGTTATTTTTTACCACCCATAAGATTTCCAGCTAATTACACAGTGAGAAGAGATAATGACAATGTTGTGCTAGGATCATAACAACTGCTTCCAATACTGCTCCTTCTATTAGTACTGCTACACAATGTCTTGTGATTGAGTGTTTAAAGCCATGGCTGAATGAAGTGGACACTAACAGCTGTAAGGGTCAAATTATTTAACATCAAACTCCTGGCTCCTGATCGTTTTAGTCATGGAATTGAAGGTAGTTTGGAAACCCAAGACTGGGTGCAGAAGGGCGAGCGTGAGTTTCAAGTCCCAACATTGTTTGTGTGTGTTTGTGTGAGTGTGTGTGTGTGTTTGTGAGTGTGTGTTTGTATGAGTGTGTGTGTGTGAGTGTGTGTGTGTGTTTTATATGAGTGTGTGTGTTTGTGTGAGTGTGTGATTGTGTGTGTGATTGTGTACCTGCTCTCCCCTGTGCTCTCAGTGTTTAGTGTGTGTCGCCCTGCCTCTCTCTCCTGTGCTGCAGCTCCAAGCACGCCAGCCCTGCAGGCCATAGCGCCCCCCGACTGCTGGTGGAGGAGTGGCCGCAGCCCGGAGACACTCTGAGCAGCGACGTGGTGAGGGGCCTGCTGGACAAGGTAGGTACCCCCCTCACCCCAAGACAGGGGTTCAAGCCCCTCACTGCTCCAAGCGTGCACCAGCTCTGTTTAACTGGAGCCTGAAATGTCATGTAAATGGATTACAAATTGTGTTTAAAAGGGTAAAACCTGCCTGCTCTTTCTTTGACTGCCCCCCCTGGTCTCTGCTAACAGGCGGTGGTCTGGCTTCCTCTAGATTCCAAGGGGTAAACATTAATTTCCTAACACAGCACTGTGCACTTGGAAGAGCCTGTGACCTGATTGTAGAAATAGTGATAATTTTATCAGGAGTTCAGCAATAACCTTACAAAACAAGGTGTAAAACTCCAAAGTGGTGCTATATGACAAGCATGAAATATAGAACTAGGAACCACAGCACAGATTACGTTTGTGCTAATGAATAAATCAGTACAGAAGCGTACTATACATGCACATTGTAACTGATATCGTCTCTCCCCCTGCCAGGTGAACGGCTGTGCCCAGCGAGGGCTGCGATTCCTGGGCTTTGTGCCCCAGCAGGGAGGGGGTGTGCTGCGGAGCTGCAACGGAGGGGGTCCCTGCAGCCGGGGGTCCCCCAGCGGACTGTCCTGTGAGAGTGGCATCAAGGACGAGACACCCCCCGAGTACGGAGGCTTCAACGAGGGGGGGGGCAGCCCCCAGCCCTCACACCGCAGGGAGGGTGAGTCACTGTGTGTGTGTGTGTGTGTGTGTGTGTGCTGAATCTTACTGAGTCTGTCAGTGTGTTTGTGTGTTTGTTGTGGGAGGGTTGAGAGTTAAATGGGAGTCCCGCCTCTTTTTGCACAAACACCAACCTCAGCTGTGAACACAGGAAGTGAACTCAGGTGCTCAGACCAGACGCTGCTACATTCTTCAAACAAGAAATAAGAAAACCTCTCGACATCATGGGCAAAAAATAACAGGGCTGCTGGGAGTAACACTCTGCACAGAGGAGCTTTGTGAGCATGGCTGAGAGAGAGGGAGAGAGAGGGAGAGGGAGAGGAGAGGAGGGGAGGGGAGAGGAGAAGGAGAAAGAGGGGAGAGAGGAAAGAGAGGGAGCGAGGGGGAGAGAGGAAAGAGGGTGTGATGGGGAGAGAGGGAGCAAGGGGGAGAGAGGAGAGGGAGCGAGGGGGGACAGTCGGGAGGGACAGGATGGAGATAGAGGGGAGAGATGGAGAGGAGAGAAGAAAGTGAGTGGGGAGAGAGAGAGAGAGACAGAGACCTTCTCAATGGCTGCAGTGCAATCGCTGTGTTTCTGTGAATAAGATTGTAATGGTTATGGTGTGGGCCTTGAAGGGAGCTGAATTGGCTGCAGGCCCATTCCATGAAAATGAAACATGTGTTAAACTGGGTAAGGGATCAGCACCAGAGCACTGGCAAGCCCAGGACTGTGTGATGTAACCTCTCTCCTCATCTCCCTGCCCTGCAGAGACCAAGCTGTTTGCCCTGTTCCACTCCTGGGACTCTGCCTACCCTGCCTGGCTGGCTCGGGATGAGGACGCACCGTCCTGGACCTACCACCAGGGGGCGCTCTCCATGAAGGTGACACGTAAGGGGCAGGCCATCAGCATGCTGGAAGCTGATTGGCTGGAGCTCACCACCGCCTACTACAAGAAGGGCTGGTCATTGGTGGATTCCTTTGTGTACTGGGAGACACCCAGAGGTAATAATACCTACATTGCCGCTGTGTGCCATGTTAAAGTTTACTGTTTTGGTACCCCTGGTAAAAGCACAGCACAGTGTAGTAAAGCACAGAGAAGATAATGAACCAGCCTCAGATACTATGGGCTGTGTGGACCCAGAATAGGGGGTGCTCTGATGTGGTGAATGTTATTGCTATTATATAGTGTGTCAATGAAAATGTGAACTCTGTTGAGCTGGGTTTTGGTTGAGTGCTGAGTATAACATGCAAGCAATACAGTGAAGTTTCTACAGTGTACCATCCCGCGTGAGCCTCTATATCACCTGGAAGGAAGTTCTGCGCTGGTTTTACGATGGTCGTTTTTGTATAGCGCCTCCCCAGGCACGCCAGAAGGAGCCGATGTTCAAAATCACAGCCTCAGTTTGTCAACAACACCAGATGGCTAAAAGCTTCCTTCCTTCCTAATTGTAACCCAGCTGATGATTTCAAAAAGTATGTAGGGCAGGAAACAGGACGAGAGGAGAGGAGGAAAGAAGGAGAGGACAATACTGTGTAGTGCCATGCCACTCTGTGTGTTTCTCCCTCCCTCTCGATCCCATCTCTCTTATAAACGCTGATGTAGTAAAACTTTGGAAAGAGCGTGTGAGAAGCTGTATGCAAGTGTAATAAAAGCAGGGGAGAAGCACGATAAAATATACAAAATAACCATTAAGGTTTAACATGGGTAGCACACTTTCACAAAAACAAACACACACAATAAGACAGACAGACACACACACATACACTTACATCAGCATCTTTCTCCTTACAGGAGAGCCAATGCCCAGGTCTCTGGAGGGTCTGTTTTTGTATGAGGAGCGAGGGGCCTCCACAGCGCCCCCTGCAGGCAACGACACCATCATAGTGGAGCAGTGGACTGTCATCGAGGTGAGGGGAGAGAGTGACCAGATGTCCCGGTTTTCCATCAAAGGTCTCGGTGTCCCGACATTTTTCTCAAAATCTTAGTCCCGGTTTTCAGCCACGACCTTTTGTCAAAATAACGTATACAACCGCTTCCTATATAACTAGATTATGTCACCTGCAGTGAAAACATTTGTGTTAAAAAGGTACAGTACTATGGTAATCAAGAACATTATTTTTATAAAGTGATTAACACAGACAGACACACGTGCTTATTCCTCAATGTGCCATGCATTTTCATTTAGTTTATATTCAATATGAAGCTACAATTATGTGTAATAGGGGAATTTCGTAGCTGCTCAGTTCTGGTGGGATTTAGCCCAGGCACTAGGCAGAGCATCCGAATCCACCAGGTTAAACCACATCAACGTCAATGAATAGAACCATCCTGACAGTGAGTATAAAAAAGGAAGAAAGAAAAATGCCAAAGAGTAAATGTATTTTTAACGATGATCTACATAATTAATTATTTAATGTATTATTATTAGTAGTAGTAGTATTAAAACAGTATCAATACATACATAACACAATAATATTAGCCACAAATTATACACCTGGGAGAGTACTGAAATTAGCTAGCGTCTTAAAAAAAACAAAAAAGATAATAGATAATAGAGTGACAGGATGCTTTTTAAATAACTATTTAAATGTTTTAATTAGTCAGAGCTTTGAAAATCTGGTCACGCTAGGTGAGAGGGAGAGGAGTTCTGTGTCTCTAGCACTGCACAAAATATTTCTAATCTTCGGTCCCTAATTTGAGACACGTTGCTGTTCAGTTTTCCCCTTCCCACCCATGTCCACTTGTGCCTTGGTTTCCCAGTTACTTTGTGCAGGTTCTGAATGTATTTTTCAGTGATCCGGTGGTAATGCTGTCTCCTCTCTGTCCCCCTCTCCTTCTCTCTCGCAGGGCTCTGATGTCAAGACAGATTACGGACCCCTGGTTCACACCCTGGCAGAATTTGGTTGGCTGCTGACCTGTGTGCTCCCCCCCCCCCTAATCCGCCATGACAGGTACCCCCCTCTCCCCTCCCCACCCCCATCATCTCCCATGCCAGGTACCCCCCTCTCGCCTCTCTCTCCTCCCCACCCCCATCATCTCCCATGCCAGGTACCCCCTCTCGCCTCTCTCTCCCCACCCCCCATCATCTCCCATGCCAGGTACCCCCTCTCGCTCTCTCTCCTCCCCACCCCCGTCATCTCCCATGCCAGGTACCCTCCTCTCGCCTCTCTCTCCTCCCCACCCCCATCATCTCCCATGCCAGGTACCCCTCTCGCCTCTCTCTCCTCCCCACCCCATCATCTCCCATGCCAGGTACCCCCTCTCGCCTCTCTCCCCTCCCCACCCCATCATCTCCCATGCCAGGTACCCCCTCTCGCCTCTCTCTCCTCCCCACCCCGTCATCTCCCATGCCAGGTACCCTCCTCTCCTCTCTCCTCCCACCCCCATCATCTCCCATGCCAGGTACCCTCCTCTCTCTCTCCTCCCACCCCATCATCTCCCATGCCAGGTACCCCCTCTCTCCTCCTCCCCACCCCATCATCTCCCATGCCAGGTACCCCCTCTCCTCTCTCTCCTCCCACCCCATCATCTCCCATGCCAGGTACCCCCCTCCCTCTCTCCCTCCCACCCCATCATCTCCCATGCCAGGTACCCCCTCTCTCTCTCTCCTCCCCACCCCATCATCTCCCATGCCAGGTACCCCCTCTCTCTCTCTCCTCCCCACCCCCATCATCTCCCATGCCAGGTACCCCCTCTCGCCTCTCTCTCCTCCCCACCCCATCATCTCCCATGCCAGGTACCCCCTCTCTCTCTCCTCCCCACCCCATCATCTCCCATGCCAGGTACCCTCTCTCCCTCCCCACCCCCATCATCTCCCATGCCAGGTACCCCCTCTCGCCTCTCTCCTCCCCACCCCATCATCTCCCATGCCAGGTACCCCTCTCTCCCTCCTCCCCACCCCCATCATCTCCCATGCCAGGTACCCCCTCTCGCCTCTCTCTCCCCCACCCCCATCATCTCCCATGCCAGGTACCCCCTCTCCTCTCCTCCCCCACCCCATCATCTCCCATGCCAGGTACCCCCTCTCTCTCTCCTCCCACCCCATCATCTCCCATGCCAGGTACCCCCCTCTGCCTCTCTCCCTCCCACCCCATCATCTCCCATGCCAGGTACCCCCTCTCGCCTCTCTCTCCTCCCCACCCCCATCATCTCCCATGCCAGGTACCCCCCTCTGCCTCTCTCCTCCCCACCCCATCATCTCCCATGCCAGGTACCCCCTCTCTCTCTCCCCACCCCCATCATCTCCCATGCCAGGTACCCCCTCTCGCCTCTCTCCTCCCACCCCATCATCTCCCATGCCAGGTACCCCTCTCGCCTCTCTCCTCCCCACCCCATCATCTCCCATGCCAGGTACCCCCTCTCGCCTCTCCTCCTCCCACCCCATCATCTCCCATGCCAGGTACCCCTCTCCCTCTCTCTCCCCACCCCATCATCTCCCATGCCAGGTACCCCCTCTCGCCTCTCTCCTCCCACCCCCATCATCTCCCATGCCAGGTACCCCTCTCGCCTCTCTCCTCCCACCCCCATCATCTCCCATGCCAGGTACCCCTCTCCCTCTCTCCCTCCCCACCCCATCATCTCCCATGCCAGGTACCCCCTCTCCCTCTCTCTCCCCACCCCATCATCTCCCATGCCAGGTACCCCTCTCTCCTCTCCCCACCCCATCATCTCCCATGCCAGGTACCCCCTCTCGCCTCTCTCTCCCACCCCCATCATCTCCCATGCCAGGTACCCCTCTCGCCTCTCTCCCTCCCCACCCCATCATCTCCCATGCCAGGTACCCCTCTCGCCTCTCTCTCCCCCACCCCATCATCTCCCATGCCAGGTACCCCCCTCTCCCTCTCTCTCCTCCCCACCCCATCATCTCCCATGCCAGGTACCCCCTCTCTCTCTCCTCCCCACCCCATCATCTCCCATGCCAGGTACCCCTCTCGCCTCTCTCTCCTCCCCACCCCATCATCTCCCATGCCAGGTACCCCCCTCTCGCCTCTCTCCTCCCCACCCCATCATCTCCCATGCCAGGTACCCCTCTCCTCCCCACCCCCATCATCTCCCATGCCAGGTACCCCCTCTCCTCTCTCTCCTCCCCACCCCATCATCTCCCATGCCAGGTACCCCTCTCGCCTCTCTCTCCCCCCACCCCATCATCTCCCATGCCAGGTACCCCCTCTCGCCTCTCTCTCCTCCCCACCCCGTCATCTCCCATGCCAGGTACCCCCTCTCGCCTCTCTCTCCTCCCCACCCCGTCATCTCCCATGCCAGGTACCCCCTCTCGCCTCTCTCTCCTCCCCACCCCATCATCTCCCATGCCAGGTACCCTCTCTCTCTCTCCTCCCCACCCCGTCATCTCCCATGCCAGGTACCCCCTCTCCTCTCTCTCCTCCCCACCCCGTCATCTCCCATGCCAGGTACCCTCCTCTCGCCTCTCTCCTCCCCCACCCCCATCATCTCCCATGCCAGGTACCCTCCTCCGCCTCTCTCTCCTCCCCACCCCATCATCTCCCATGCCAGGTACCCTCTCTCGCCTCTCTCTCCTCCCCACCCCCGTCATCTCCCATGCCAGGTACCCTCCTCTCGCCTCTCTCTCCTCCCCACCCCCGTCATCTCCCATGCCAGGTACCCCCCTCTCCCCTCATCTCCCATGACAAGTACCCTGTCCTCCTCTTTGAAAATGATCCTCTGCACTTGAGTAAAATGTCGAGAAATGAAACATAAAGAAAGCTGCTGGTCGTGTTCTAGGTTTTCACAGTTTGTTTGTTTTTGGCAGCGAGGGAAACCTGGCCACCAAGCAGGTGGTGTTCCTGCAGAGAGCCGTGCGAGACCCCCCCCCATCCGAGGTGAGACCCTGACCCCTTCTACATGAACACCCCTCCTCCAGATATCACTCTGGTGCTCTGCAGTGTCGGATCAGTCTGTTTGTGTAGCTCCTGCCTTTTCATTCCTGTCCACAGCTTCAAACGCTCAATCATACAATAGTCTTCTTCAGTGCATTTCATGTCTTGATTTTTGGTAAAAATGTTTGTCTTCATTTTATAAGTTCTATACTGTTACAGATTTTGATGACTTAATTTTTAAAAATCATTGATGACTCCACCCCTAACCCCCCCCCCCACTGTGTTTCAGAAGCGTGCCCCTCGCTCCCCATGCAGTGAGGATGTCAGCGTGCACACGGCGAGCCGTGGGGTGGGTGGGCCGGCGCGATGACCTCACAGGGGTTCCCAAGGTTCGGGGTACCCCAGCTGAGAGACCTGGAGGAAGGGGGCTTTGAGCAGGAGGAGGGGGCTGCAGAGGTCACCTGCATGTAAGGCACAGAGTCTTGGCACTGCAGCTGGCGTCAGCATTGCATTGGGGCTGCTGCAGCCGCAGGTACTGTAGACTCTGACGCATTGGCACTGCAATTAGAGCTTGGCTTTATGGGGTAAATGAGAGCCAGGACCATAGCGCTTTTTCTGCAGTATATAAAGGACAGCTTTACAAAAGAGGGAGAACCAGGAACGTCCATACACAGCCGTGCACAGCTGCCTGCAGCCCTGCTGGGGGAGTGGTCTGGTGCAAACAGACCTGGATCTGGAGGGGCTGGTGCTGTTTGAGGAGCCCCTTTGGGATATACTGGATACCTCCAACCTGCGACACCAGACTGTTACTCTCAAGACCCCCCTGTGCCTTCTCCTGCCCCCTTCATGTGAGGCCCGCAGGGGAGCGAACCTGCTGATACTGCCAATGTAGTACTGGACTGGGCAGGACTGATTACACTGTATGTGTTGATGTGCTTAAGGCGTTTTCAGAGATGTGGAAAAATAAATTCAGACATTGCCGTGGCTAAAATAGCTTCTCCCCTTCATGACAAAAAACAGGATGTGAGTCACACGGCAGGATGTAGGATGTATATAAAGCATTTTCAAAAACACGGGTTTGAGAAGATGAGGAAGAGGCGGTCTGCCTTTTTAAAGAGGGGGTTTGAGCGTGGAACGCAGAGCACGGTTTAAGGTGGTGGTGGTGTTTTTCTTCCGTCTCTAATTGGACGCAGAACTTCAAACACCTAATGCCACCTGGTAGACCTTTGTTCTAACTGCAGCCTTCACAGTTGACTCTGGATTTCCCCTCAATGTTGTGCAGCTGCACTCTGATGCTTTCTTTCATTTGTCTGAACAGCCGCTGGGTCCCAGTTAGTTTGCTTTTATTCCAATGCGCAAGCAGGTCAATAAAGTGCCGCTGCTCCCACTGAATAATTGAGAAATGACTTGGAATGGTCACTTATTCAGAATGGTACGTTTCTCCCTGGAGCGTACAGGAGACCTCGTCTATAAGCTTCTTCTCTTCCTTTTCAAGACTTTTTCATATATGACAACATTTCACATTATTAACTTGATTTCCATTAGAAAAATACAAAAATTAAAAGTACTGTAACTTTTGGGAGTTTGTATCAGTAATGTTTTGTATTCAGAAGTTGTTTCTGTTCTGATATTAATTTTTGAATAAACCTCTTTGCATATTAAAATAAGATGATTTTATTCAGAACGAATGCACTGGCAGTTCACTGTCCACCCAGAGATATGGTATGGTAGGAAATGTGGAAATGATCACTCTTAAATATTGTTAAATCACTGTGGTTTATAATAAACTAATCTGGAAACTGAAAATCCCTGCAGTGCTACACTCTCAGAGACACAAGACCCCTTAAACCCACACTGTACAGTACTGCTCTCTGCCTGTCAGTGCAGCCTGCTACCTTGTAACAAACTGTAAATGAATCAGACCAAACATTGTGGTTAATGTTTCTATCAGTGTTATTATCTATATCTTTCAGGTTATATTTATATGCCAGATATGACTCTGTTTTGGGCAACTAATACATGTTTATTAACAGATATAGAAATAATAATAACAACAACAATAATAATAACAGAAAATGTAGTCCATTTAAAAACCATGAAGGCCACACTGGTGGCTTTTACACAGCTCGCCAATAACTTAACCTGTTTAAAGAGCTAAAGACACAAAGGTACAAAATGCTAAACGAAGAAGCAACAGTGTGGCTGCATGATTGAAACAGGTGAAAGAAGAAGAGCGGGACATTGTTTTGTACAGAAGAGCGGGACGTTGTTTTGGATGTACAGAAGGAGTCGTTCGTTGGTGTGTTTGCTTGTTTCCTGTCGTGGCTGCGGGTCACGCCTCGCTCTCCCCTGAAGCAGCGTTCTGCACCTCCTCCTCCAGGATGGGCACGATCAGGTTGTCCTTCGACATGAGATTGTACTTCATCACAAACCGCGTGAAGCGGTGGCACAGAAACGTCTCGTTCTGGAATGAGAACAACAAACTCAGGGAGGCTCAGCCACTCAGCCTTTACAAATACAGAACCGAGTCTGGGTCCCCGAGTAGAGTGCCTTTATCAGTTTTAATCCAGGTAAAACTACACTAAGATAAACTGAGAAAACTTTTTTTTCTGGCAAGTACTTGGAAGTGTTGTTTTTAAACAATGAACAAGTAATACAGGGAGATCACTACTTCCTGCAGCCCACATTTCCAATGACTTTTTCAAAGTAGGTCATTCTTTAAGAAAAAACACCTCCTCCCAATGGCATCCTGGTTATATGTGACGAGATCTTAAAATAGAAGCTAAGTTGTATTTTGTTTGACTACCATTACAAACTATAACAAGATGCATTAAAAGCTGGTGATTTTTTTTTTTTGGTCCCAATCACACTCTACTCTTATATCCTAGTAACGGTCCTGTCCTGAGGACTGCCAGCTCACCTCATATTTGTCGAATATCTGCCGGTGGTGGAAATAGGCGTGTGAGAATATTCTATAGATCCTGCGACACACTGAGCCCAGCTTCGCTACAGACGACTCCTTAATGCTCACCCTGGGGAGAGACAGTGACAGTGAGCTTCCTTCAAGAAACATTTCCTCGAAGCCTGGTATACCCAGCTGAAATACAACAGGGGCAGTGACTGCAGCAATGATCCTCAGAACCATTCGAAACAGAATGCAAGTCCGAGGAGCCTTGCAGGACAACAAGACCTCAAGCTCTTAGCACAGGCTGCATTGTGAATGATACAGAAACACACTGTTAGACAAACGAGGAGGGTAACATCGAAAGAATCAGTTACAAAAAGGTTGGATTCCCTGTGCATGTAAACGCAGTAACTGTCTGACAGTGTCTTATTTAGCTCAGATAGTCCCTCAGCTCACACTACCCATTTGGACTGCTGTGCATTTTGCCCTGGTGTGAGAGAGGGGATATCAGAGTGTGAAACTCTTACCTGCTGGGGAAGTATTTGTTGCTGTTTAAAAGGCAGGCTGCTCCATCTAGCGTGTGTCTGGTGTAGTCGATGGCTGGGCACTGCAACACAAAGCACTGGTTCAGGGGTGTGGGTTCTGTGTGGAGGGTGGGTAGGGTTATAGTGGTGTCTACAGAGGGGGTAAGGATAAGGGTTAGGGGTAAGTGTTGTATGGAGGGAGTTTTAGGGTGTGGGGGATACAGCAGGGATATAGGAAGACTCTCACCTCTTTGGGGGTTTTGTGGGCGGCGCACAGGAAGATCCACTGCTCTGTGGCTGTCATCTGTGTGCAGGTGTCGGGGTGACACTCGCTCTGTGAGAGGCAATGAGAGCGGGTCAATACAGAACCCACACCACAACCTTAACAACCCTCTCCCACCCCACACACACACACTGCTGACTAAGCAATAACACTGAAATAAACAACACACAGAGCTGCCAGCACAATGTGAAAGCCATGAGTAGCCTGATAATGAGATATAGCACAGATCGAGGAGGAAAGTTGCGCAAAAGGGAAAGTCTAAAAAAAGCTGGGAGACGAGAGAGAGAGATAGAGAGACAGACAGAGAGAGTGTGTGTTACCTGCAGCTTGACAGCCAGTCCATTGAGCTCCAGGCAGAACTGTCTGAAAGGGAGGAGCAGAAAGAGTCAGACACACAGCACAGAGCAGCAGGGCCCTCTCTCACCTCAGCAGCTCATTGACAGAGTGCTCCCTCATCACGTCACAAATCTCAAATAGGCTATGGTGAGAGGAACTGCGTGTGTGTGATAGTGATATACTGAAGGAGCACCACTGTATGTGTGTGTGTGTGTGTGTGTGTGTGTAGGGAGTAGCTGTGTGAGTGTGTGTGTGAGTAGATAGCGAGTACCCGTGTGTGTGTGTGTGTGTGAATGTGTGAGAGTGGATAGCGAGTACCTGAGTGTGTTTGTGTAGATAGCGAGTACCTGAGTGTGTGTGTGTGTGTGAGTAGATAGCGAGTACCTGAGTGTGTGTGTGTGTGTGAGTAGATAGCGAGTACCTGAGTGTGTGTGAGTAGATAGTGAGTACCTGAGGTGCTCGTATTTCCAGACACCCTCGTCCTGCCCCTCTGGTGGCTCGAGGATCTTGTCGATGTTGGAGCAGTCCGTGCGGATATTCTGCTGGATGTACTGAGGAGAGAGACAGTGAAGAGGGCGCTCAACACAATACACATGGACTAACAAATACCCACAACTCTACAAGAAAGCACAGCCAGATCATTTTAAATACATGTTATTGCTTTACCTCTGGGGACACACAAATAGAAGAAACACAAGCCCCTCTTACCTGCTGCACAGCCAGAGTGCTGTCCATCTCCTCAAAGGATTCATCAGGCCAGTTATAGAAGTCCTGCAGGGACACAGGCAGCAGTTAGCATGGCACAGAGTCTACAACAGAGTAGGGGTCTGCAGATTCAAGAAATATGAGGTCTGATCCCCGCAGTGTCCAGTTCAGATACTGAATGGAGGAGAAATATTAAGAGCAGCTTGCATTTGGCACTATGGAGTGTTTATGATGTATGTCTGACAGCCCCTGAACGACCGGAACAGTGAGATACGAGATGAGAGAGGGTGTGTAAGTGACGCCTCGGCTGCTTGTGAATTCATCCCATTCCCTGTCAGGCTGTGAGGAAACACCTCGCCTGGATCAGCTTACTGTGTGAAACACTCACTCAATCACACACTGAGAGAGCAACTGGAGGCTGCTTTCAACAGGCACGCTGTGGGCTGGGATCAAATACTTATGATTTATTTTGAAGCAGTGTCAGTGTAGGCACTGTAGTTTTTTTTAAATTTTTTTTATTGACAATACAACAGAAATATGACTGCAGTTAAATAGTAAGTTTTACTGCAAGCTTTATAAATGAGAAAAGCCACAAAATGATAAGAGTTAAGCAGGGATGACAATAAGACTGTTATTATAGGAGGCTGTGTGGTCCAGTGGTTAAAGAAAAGGGCTTGTAACTAGGAGGTCCCCGGTTCAAATCCCACCTCAGCTGCTGACTCATTGTGTGACCCTGAGCAAGTCACTTAACCTCCTTGTGCTCCGTCTTTCGGGTGAGACGTAATTGTAAGTGACTCTGCAGCTGATGCATAGTTCACACACCCTAGTCTCTGTAAGTCGCCTTGGATAAAGGCGTCTGCTAAATAAACAAATAATAATATTGCACAGCAGTTTCACCCATTCCAGGTTTTACTACACACTGGATTAGCCACAGTGTATAGGTAACAAGCTCAGGTGTGTCTTATTAAACTCGTTCTAAAACCAGGAATGGGTCCATCTACTACACACAAGGAGTCTTATTTCCATCCCTGCTAAGTAATATTTGGAGTGTATCCATATCTTTAAACACTCCTGGGTGAAGCTGCCTGTAGCCAATATCTTGGTGTACTTCACCCTATACAGGTCAATGCTCCAATCACACCTGTGTTAAACGTACAGTACAGTAAACTCCTGCCTCACACGAACCTCCCCATGCCCTAGCATAAATACAACAGTGACTAGAGCCAGTACACAATTTACTAGCAGTACAAATTCGACACTGAAAAAGACTGCTGCCAGTAGCTTGACATCAGGGCTGAAGAATGAGAAATATTTAGATTGTATTAGATAAAGAATAGTTAGTTATTCTAAAATGTCACTTTGTGCAGCTACTGGCTGCCTTAGCACCAGTAATAATCCTACTCCTAGTATAATCTGCAGAAATGTACAAACTGTTGGGATTTTACTTTATAAAATCAAGGCACTGGAACTTCAAATAGAGACATCAAGCAAATGTATATTTATAACAGCGACACATGGACTACATGAGGCCGTACTGTTATTATAAATACTTATTCCCTCACACCAAGACAGGATTTATAGTTATTTAAATCTGAAGCGGGGCCAAAAGCGGCCTATTGATACAAACGCACAGCGCCGATATCTCTGTAATCTCTTCGCTTTGAATCAGGGCATAAACTGTCTGTGTGGGAGGCGAGCTATTCAAACTGAATGCGGTGCCTTCGTTCATTTTCTGATTATTCATAGGTGATAATATATTCATTTCTCGTTTTAGAAAATGTATATTATACTCTGCAAGCAACGGTGCACTGCTCACAATTCCATCGTAGCCTCTCTCTTTTCGATTAGTGAGAGTGAAGGTAGAACACAGCTATGCAGAACCAGATCTCAATCATACAGTCATTATTTAAAACCTGCGCGACACCGGTTACTTAAATGGTCTTTAGTTCGGTCCAGGGGGTTATTGCAGGATTAAGCGCCGCTGTACACCGACCGTGTTAATAAACCTTGCAAAACAGACAAACAAGAGCTGACACGAAAATCAGTTCTGAAACAGGTTTAGCCGGATTGGTGTGGCTATTGCAATACAGCTTCGGGGACTTAACTGTCTAGAGTCTACTGTACTGCAGTACTTTATTTTAACCAACCCAGCGGAAATGCATGCGCATTTATCATTTATTTTTAGTCTATTTATGTATTTGTTTATTTTAAAGCCCCGATGTTAAATGCAGGGAAGTTGTTTTCATGCCGTAATTCTGTATATATACAGTATAGTTAAACAGTGCTATATATATGTAAAATCGATGGGAACACATCAGATAAAACATTCGTTGTGTTTACACTGAGGGCTGAATAAAATACAGTATACAACTCCGCATTTTAATAGTAATACACGTCAAATATTCACCGACAGAGCCCAAATAGAGAAACACGGATTTAAACGCCACTGCTTAACAAATCTGTAAAACCCGCAGATCTCTTTATTTATTTATGTATTTATTTATTTATTTGTCCCAGCCAGCCGCAATTAAACAGTCCGAGTTTCCTGAAAGCGGGCCCGACCTAGCTTGCCTCCGAGGTATTCACAGTAATTTCCTACAAAAATCTTCCCACGCTCGCCGCAGACCCGGCGTGTTTTTGGTGAAACCCGTTGCCCCTCGGTTCAGACCGGTTTCCCGGGGCTGCGGGGTGTGATTCGGGGTCTCTGTCCTCACCTGAGCCTTAGTGCCCGGCCGATTTCTCCTCAGCACAGCAGTCCCCTCCGCCATGACCATCTCGCCTGGGTCCCGGATGAAGCCGGCGATGCACTGCGTTCCCGCTTCTCACCGCAAGGGGAGCCCGCAGGAGCCCGTACAGTGCCGTGCACAGCTGCTGATCACCGCTTGGTGGAGCTAAGCATTGCAGACGGGAGTGTGGGTTTCACTTTACAACAGGAATAAACCACGCCAGACCCTCCGTGCACATGTTGCGTGATACCGTGCAAGGATTTGCCGTTTTCAAGGTCATTTATAATAACACAATTATTTTACTTCTGTTATACGGCCCATTACTTGGTCAAGGCAGTTCAGTAGATATTTGTGTTTCTCTATAAGGATTTCAGATCACCTTTAAATTGTTCATATTTAATTAAATAGATTATTTTGCTGAACAAGTTGTTAAAACTCTTCAGAAATCCTATATTCATCTAATAGGAAACATTGATAATATTACTACTATAGCATTGATAACCAATTAACATCGTGCATCGGTGGCAGCAATTTTGCATCCTGATTTGTCTAGCTTGTGCTCAATGTATGGTGCTGGCATTTAGCATCCTGGGAAGACATATTGAACTCCCAGGACACCTTCCTCAAAACAGGGACAGGTGGCCGACCCTCGCTACGACTGGGACAGGAGTACCGTGTTATTCCAGCTGCTCACATGTGTAACGAATGCTTTAAAAGTGTAGCAAGCTCAGCTAACCATGGTAAAAGCTTGCTGGCACTTAATATGTTGTTTATTTATAACCAACAAGGATTACAATAAGGAACGCTGAAGTTAATGACTTTTAACAAGTGAAGTTTAACAATACCACTGACTCAAGACCTGAACGGGTAAACAGAAACCCAAAGTATAGTTTTGTTAATTAAAAACACAGATCGCTGACCCCCAGGTACGTCTTGCCCTGTTTTGAGCTGTGCCGTGTGCTCACTCACCCTGCTCTGAGAATGCTGTACTACCCATTCAAAGGGAGGGGAGGGTATCACTGGAACAGCACAGTGCTCACAGAGAATGAAATCCAGCACAGCCTCCCTCTGCCAGTATCTGTTGCACCCAAAAAATGAATGTCTGCCACATCTCCCTCTGTTTAATTTCTTTTTTATTGAAGGATTCTACAACTACTGACCATAAAAAAATTTTAACCCCCCCCCCCAAAAAAAAAACCATACAAACAATAATCAGACTGATAGAAACAGCCACAGGGCCAGGTCGAATAGGCTACTTTATTGTACCAAAACAGAATCAGTATTTACATGTGATGATGAAAAAAGAACAACTATTAGATAGACAAGGCCTTCTTCCAGGGCTCTGCTCATGTGGAATGGACAGGGGGCGGGGCTTGAGGGGGCAGGGCTAAAGGCTTTACTCCAGGTACTTCCCCAGGATATCGCCATCTCGGAACAGGAAGTATTCCTGCACAGGAAACAAACAATGAGCGAGAACAGAACAACTAAACCTTAAAAAAAAAAAAGACATGTCCCTTACCTGGCATGTGTAACATTAGGACTGGTCCCTATTCTCATGAGCTGAAATCTAGCATGTGTAACATTAGGACTGGTCCCTATTCTCATGAGCTGAAATCTAGCATGTGTAACATTAGGACTGGTCCCTATTCTCATGAGCTGAAATAATTTGCTTGTTTTAAACTTCATATTAGGGATATGCAGATAAATATAACCATAGAGAATAAAAAACAACAAGTGGTGCTTGTTTCCTCTGGTGTAAAGGAGGGGCAGTGCTCAGCAGCTTCACCGTGTCTCTGTACCCACCTTGTCATCCAGGGTGACTTTAGTGCCTCCATACTCGGGCAGCAGGACCCTGTCTCCCGCCTTCACACTGACCGGCTGCAAATCACCTGCCTGGGAGAGGAGACAGCGAGAAGGGTGGGTCAGACATGAGGGTAGAAACAAACCCCCTTTCTACTGCACAACTCAAGCAACGAATCAGAATGCTAAGAGGGGATATTTAACATCCCGACTGGTTTGTTAATGGCGGGTGGAGTAGAGGATTAATCACAACAACATGTGCTGGAGTTCACACACAAGTCGCTCTCACAGGTGTGACATACACACTTTCCAGTTAGTACACTGAAGGCGGCACTACTGTACTTGAAACATTAATTTGATCCAAGCTCCCTGTCCTCCCCCCAACACACGTGTCCTGAAATTCCCCTCCTCTCTGAGTCGCACCTTTGTCCTGTTTCCTGGTCCCACTGCCAGCACGGTAGCCTGCAGCACTTTGCCCTGGGACTTCTCCGGCAGCATGATGCCTCCCTTGGTGACGGTCTCTGCGGCAAAGCGCTCCACCAGCACCCGGTCGAACAAGGGCAGGAACTTCCTGAAGGCCTGCGGACAGACAGGAGACAATCAGACAGGGTCCCCTCGCTGAGCTCCTTGTGAATTCAATAAGCTGAGATTCATTATCTGTGTTACAGACAGGAGACAATCAGACAGGGTTCCCTCGCTGAGCTCCTTGTGAATTCAATAAGCTGAGATTCATTATCTGTGTTACAGACAGGCTACTCTGTATTCTGAATGTGATGGTAGCACCACCTATCTGTTAAACAGATGCATGGGCTTGAGATGCATTGTATTATAGATGCATCAGATTGTGACATGCTGTAAATAAGACATCCATTAAAATAAATGTATAAATAAATAACTAAGTGACAACACATTGAAGGGAGAATCAGCTCAGGAAGGCCAGCAGAGCCCCTTGCTGGTGATAAATGGGTTTCTTATCTAGAAAGCAAGTCCACCACATCTCATATACTTGGGCAACATCTCAAATCAAAAGCACGCCTCTGAATGTGAATGAAGCCTCTGCTGAACGGATGAGGTCGTTCTTGGGAATGAGACCCATCCCCCTCATCCCCGTCTCAGTGACTGGATAAATACTGCTGGGATTTGTGTGCGTGCCCTTGTGGTAAGGACGCCTCAAGGTCGTCTCTCGGTTTCAATGTTGCACTCTGTTACAAAGGGGGCAAAGATCTCTTAATTATTATCATGTCTCAAGGAGACAGCCTTGATTCAGGTAGAGCTCGACCTCACTCGCACATCGCCTCTTATTACCAGACCTCTGTAATTCAATTTACTTTTGTAATGTGTAAGAACTGAATCTGTCCCATTATGCAGACCAGCGTGCTTCCCTCATTCCCCGATGAACATTCCGACACTCCAGGGGCCGGTTTTTCAAAACTTTTGTAAGGGATTTCCGCGTTTGATCTGGATTATAGTGTGCAATTGGGTTTTTCAAAACACCGAAATGTGATCGGGATTACTGTGATCCGGATTTCGTTTTGGTAATCCAATTGCACTTTTAATCACGACTAAATTTTGCAATTGGGTTTTTCAGAATTTAATGGAGATCAAGAGTACTTTGATCCAAAATACCAGGATTATTGTGATTCTACTGCGGAGGTGGTCTTAGCTTTTAAATGATAATAGAAATCGATTTTTTAGATTGTCATAGCAAACACACGCTATATGTCCAAATAGAGTGTTAGAACATAATATTTACATACAAGTTCTGTATCCATGCAAGCAAAAAGGAAAACACGTTTTATTTTCATTCAATTTAAATTTAGTTATTTAATTTCTGCTATGTAGGCATAAATAAAATAACCATTATTTGCATGGTTATATGCGCATTAACATTGAAAGTGATTTAGATTTTGTTAAAAACAAATAATATAAAACAAAACAGTTCTGTATTAATCATTACCACGATTTATTTTGTTAAAAGGTTATATCATAAATAAGGCCTCACAAAAATTATATATATAACTAATCTACTTCAAAAAAAATGGATTTCGTAATTTTGTAATCTTGATTATTTGTAATCTGGATTAATGTAATCCAGCAGTGACATTTTCTGAAAAAACAGATCAAAACGATCCAGATAAAAGTAATTTCGATCACAAAATATAGGATTACAACATCCGGATTACTTTGATCCAGACTAACAGTTTTGAAAAACCGGCCCCTGCACAACTCAAATACAGCAGAGCACCACAAAGCACACATCGCTTCAACTCAAAACAACAAAAATGTACTGGATATTAAAATAAGATTTCAAATACGGTATGTGTAAAACGCAAGTGTATAATGCACTATAGCCTTGATAGCTGTCTGTAAAAAAAGTACTATTGTACAATTCACAGAGTGTAACATTGATTAGTTCTATCTGCACAGTGTTAAGCAACAGCAACACGTGTATATTGATTACAAATACTAGGTGCATATCGATTTTCTAAAAAAACATTTTAAAAAAAAATCAAGTGTTGCTCTAAATGCATATAATACATTTGAAAGATCAATCTCTCTGACTTGCGAGTTTTGCACAGCTTTTAAAAAGATACCTGAGCCTGCCCTGGATATGATTACAATGTAACAAGCTGGTCCTACAGAAACTGTGTCGTACTGCGCGCACAGACAGACTGTGCTGCACACAGCAGATTCGTGTAGGTTTACTGGGAATAAAATCTCACTCGAGTCCGTCGATATACACCCGATATTAGCATTGACCTTGAACCCAGGTCTCTGTCCGCTGAATGAGACTCAATACCGGTTCATCAATCGAGGCAATACTAGGATACCGCAGCACGCCAACGATCTTCCTAATAAAAATATTGAGTGTCGAATCAATTCTGTGCAGCTGCAGCACGGCGGTACTGACATATGCATTGAATCGTTTCATGCAAACCTTCATGAATCTTACTTTATAACCAAATCATAAAGTACCCTTGCGCACACATGGACGTGTGGAAAATTCTAGATTACATAGCGCCACAATGTGCTTGAGTCTTGGCAAAAAAACATGACTATCTCGCTACAGCAGAAGCACATAGCAACCCCGGATAATATTACAAGCGAACACATAGTCTACGCGTTGCTTTTGTTATTTAAGAGGCCTGTTTTAAATAGCTGGTCCTACCATAGTTCTGTTTCTTGTCAATGTGCAGGAATTAAACCGGTTCCTTGCTCGAGACTGTGACCCAAGCTGACTGACACACAGACTCAGCGCTCCACGTGAAAAGCGGTCCGGGCTGGAGTAAAGCACGCATGCGCGAACCTCAACCCAGCTGCAGTGTTGCAATTATTTCTCTCCCCCTCCTTGCATTCTGGAATTTTCCAATATTTCTGACCCACCAAATCAATGACGTACAAGTCAAACTTGCATGCAGGTGGGTATACGTTGGTGAACTATTAAAACACAACGCAATCTTGCATTTTCAAAACGTTTATTTTGTTGAATCACAACGAATTGCATTAAAATTTCACAACGACAACCTCTGACCTCAGCTAACTTTGTTTTCGCTAATTAAGATGGCGAAGTTTCTGGAAACTCTAACCCCTGAACGAGCATTAAATTATATCAACCCACTACTTTAAAACTATAAATATATTTTAAATCGCATTGTGCACTAAAGAAGTTATATGAATCGGCGTGGAATAGCACAGTTAAATGACAATCACACAATGATTTTTTGTATTCCTGTCGATTGTAGGCTGGGGGTTGTATAAGTGATGCATGTTGCGGGGCCGGCTGGGTGTCTTACCCGGATGGAGATGCACATGTGCGTAGCTGCAGTGTGTTCAGAGCATTGCTGTTTCATTCACCGGTCTTGTCAAGTCTCCTCTCCTCTCATCTCAGTACTATCCTGACTGTGTAGGAACAGCAGCGACTTCAGGGCTCTCTTCTCTCTCCACGACTGACACTACTTAACACACAGTGAGTGCTACTGCTTGATTATTATTATTATTATTATTATTATTATTATTATTTACAATGATTTTAACCGTGTCACTTTGTAATCTGTCAAAGTCACGCATATGTGCAAGTCCTTGTTAAATTAGACGGATATCGTACGACACACTTCCATTGTTAAAACTACCCTAAATAACACTTTTTTACGAAGCTGGTTCTAAACCATGAACACGCAGAATCGTCTGGCATCATAAGCGTCATGTTTGCAATACTGAAGCATTCACGGAGATCATCCTGTGCAGAATCCGACCAATTTAATCAATGGGTGCGTTCACGGAGGTCATTCTTAGAAGATCATTGGTTAAATTGGTCAGATTCTAAACAGGATGATCTCATTGAACGCACCCATTGTATCGGCTTCAATTGTTCTTTTAAAAGGTCTACCTTCGCATGGTCCAGGGGAAGCGGGTAGCGAAGACCTGGTGCAGTTCATTCATGCGCACAGCATGTGCACGTTGCTAGGGATTTGCGCATACAGTGGTTTAATGGCGTGTTTACTGGCTGGGCCCCAGTGTGTTTGTATGTAGGTATATAACATGGTTTACAAAATGCTTCTGGTGGTTTCCGTACGCTCCGGCTTTACGCAAGTTGCGGAGCTGCGAATTTGACCTTGTGATGCGTGACCCTGCTCGACAGGCACACGTGGGGCCGGCACTGCCCTCACACACGTCTCTTCCAGACACTACTGTAATGCACTCCTCGGATTTAATATTGAAGTTTTTCATGCACTCGCAGCCTTTTACTGTTGAATAAGCCGAAACAAATACTTCTATACGTTAAAATTTGAGTTATGCAAACCGAGCTTCTCCTTGTATTACGCACACACGGGGGATGAGAATGATATATGTAGCCACAGCATGTCTCAGACACGTCAAGGTTAACACACACCCAACCCCCCACCATTATAAATTGGTCTCTCCATCATTGAGCAAACGTGATACATCCGTTGCCTATATGGAACTATATTTTTGCTATTTTATTAGTGTTCCAATTGATGTTTTAAACGCTTAAATACACGGGATTCCTCCTGCCAATGCTGATTGTGCGTTGTCGTGTTAGTTTTGGATTAACCCCTCCGGCGCCAGCTGCTTTTTAAATGTCAGACATTTACCGCTAGTTCTTTCACGGTAATATTTTAATGAAGCGAACTGCAGCCCCGTCCGCCTTCAGTCAAATGTGTGTCAACATCACAACTTGGGTTTGGGGCTGCGACCTTGCCCTGTTAACCCTTGTTGATAGAACCAGCCTGTATGTAACAGGCAGACCTTGTGTAACTGATGGTGCAGTTTCGCTATGCATTTGCAAGTGCTGCTTCTTGGTGTTGAATCAGATTTACTAAAATGAGAACCCAAACACCTAACAGACAGGAACAATGAACTGCCCCTTACTGCAGCCTGGGAGTCGGACTCTGGAGTCTGAATTTCTTGCAAATGTTTCTACCTCAAGGGTTTTTGCATCCTTCATGACATTCTACATGTCAGACAGTTGCATCACACAACTAGAGGAGTTATTCAGCAAGCTCTGGTCTTCCAATCATTGAACTGGAACAAAGTACAGTGTTCTTCAAGCGATCCTAATGGAGTAACAGACACCTGGTTTTAAAATGAAAATGCATATGCGTTGTAACATGCTGTACCTCTGAGACCCGTGTGGCTGGCGGCACAGCAGGGATGCTGCTGGCAGGCTAACGCAGTGTGCTGTCTGATTGCAGGAATGCTCCGCTTGCCCAGTGTACTGAGACAGGTGCGGCCGGTCTCCCGTGCCCTCGCCCCCCACCTCACCCGCAGCTACGCCAAGGACGTGAAGTTCGGCAGTGAAGCCAGGGCGCTGATGCTGCAGGGCGTGGACCTGCTGGCTGACGCCGTGGCTGTTACCATGGGACCCAAGGTACTGCGGTGGGGGACAGTGACCCTGAACAGGGATAAGAGAGAAAAACAAGACTAGCCATCATTTGGGAATCCTAAGGTCACACTGAAGAAGCCACTAGCTGAAACGCTTGACTTGGGTTATTTTATTTTAAGCTTGGTTTGTTTGGACTCCCTGTGATAGTTTCATGTTTGCCTCAATAGCTGGCAAATGGTTTTTTACCTTTTATCCTAGTTTTTAAATGTAAAAATCATGCTGAAACTAGAATCCTTATCAGAAACCTAAAGATATGCATAGGCTGCATACATGGTGGTGGAGTTAGCTAACGTATTGAAATGTGAGAGCACTGGAGAAAATGTGGACTGCTTTATAGCTTGCTCTGCAACACAAGTAAATGCAGTGAAACAAGTTCAGTATTAACCCTGGCGTTGAAGTTCCCAGTCAAGTCTATAGGGAATGATACACATTGGCCTATTGGCCAAAAAAAATAAAGTCCGACGCAGGATTAAAACAACTAGTTTGGGGACAGGAAGTAATATTTGACATTGTTTTACTTATAACCCTGAAGCACTAAATATTAGGTTAGGAGGTAACCTAAAGAAAAGCCACTTCCATTGTTACCAAGACCACTGAATGAGCCTCCCCTCTCCTCCCATGGCAGGGTCGCACGGTGATCATTGAGCAGAGCTGGGGCAGCCCCAAGGTGACCAAGGATGGCGTGACAGTGGCCAAGGCCATCGACCTGAAGGACAAGTACCAGAACATCGGCGCCAAGCTGGTCCAGGACGTGGCCAACAACACCAACGAGGAGGCGGGTGATGGCACCACCACTGCCACCGTGCTGGCCAGAGCGATCGCCAAGGAGGGCTTCGAGAAGATCAGCAAGGGGGCCAACCCTGTGGAGATCCGCAAGGGTGTCATGCTGGCTGTGGAGGTCGTCATCAACGAGCTGAAGAGGCTGTCCAAGCCAGTCACCACCCCCGAGGAGATCTCGCAGGTAAGAGGAGCTTTCACTTCCTCTCTACTCCCCTTCACTTCCCCTCGCCCCCTTCACCTCACTTCCCCTCGACTTCCCTTTTTCCCCCTAGCCCCCTTCACCCCCGCCAGTCACTCCTCATGTCCTTCTTTCTTTCCATGTTCCCCTTATCTTTTTCTTCTTCCTACAGCAACTTCCAACCAAGTTTAATTGCTGAATTGAACCAATTAAACCACAAGGTGGCTGTGTGGTCCAGTGGTTAAAGAAAAGGCCTTGTAACCAGGAGGTCCCCGGTTCAAATCCCACCTCAGCCACTGACTCATTGTGTGACCCTGAGCAAGTCACTTAACCTCCTTGTGCTCCGTCTTTCGGGTGAGACGAAGTTGTAGGTGACTCTGCAGCTGATGCATAGTTCACACACCCTAGTCTCTGTAAGTCGCCTTGGATAATGGCGTCTGCTAAATAAACAAATTATTATTATTATTTTTATTATTATTATTATTTATTTCTTAGCAGACGCCCTTATCCAGGGCGACTTACAATTGTAAGCAGTATAATAATAACAAGGTCCAAATGCAGGTAATCATCTCATTAGCCCTGGTTTGCAGAGTGGACCGTCCCTGACCTGCAGCATCTGTGTCCTTCTGCTCTGGCCCTTTGGTTTCCTCCTCGGATCCCATATTCATTTTTCTCTCTGTTCCAGGTGGCCACAATCTCTGCCAATGGTGATCAGGAGATTGGCAACCTCATCTCGGACGCCATGAAGAGAGTGGGGCGCAAAGGCGTCATCACTGTCAAGGTAAGAGAAATGTGCAGAATGAGAAAAGGTCCTCTTACCGGATCCCCTTCCATTATTAATAATGCTTCTTGTCATGTGTTTGTTTTTGTTCAGGATGGTAAAACTCTGCATGATGAGCTGGAGATCATTGAAGGCATGAAATTCGACCGGGGTTACATCTCTCCCTACTTCATCAACACTGCTAAAGGTGAGACCAGCAGGGACCCTGCCTTGTCCTGTGTGCGTGTGTGGAGGGGCCAAGGAGGGATGGGCTTTGAAATGATTTTGTTTAATAACCTGAATTTTGGTGGAAGCTCAGATTGGCTAACCACAGACATCACTTGTTGTAATACTGTACTCCCAAGTTAAGGTGTTGCATGGTTTGAATGGGATTATAATAAACATACAATGGCCATTTAGTCCATTGGCGCTCATCCAGTTCCTAGTAGCTGATTGGTCTCAATGTTGTCAAATCGGGTCTTAAAGGATCCCAGTGATTCAGCATCAACAGCGTTGCAATAGTGTGTGTGTCTCTCTCTCTCTCTCTCTCCAGGTCAGAAGTGTGAGTTCCAGGACGCCTATCTGCTCCTGAGTGAGAAGAAGATCTCCAGTGTCCAGTCCATTGTTCCTGCTCTGGAAATCGCAAACCAGAACCGCAAGCCCCTGGTCATCGTGGCCGAGGATGTGGACGGGGAGGCCCTCAGCACGCTCGTGCTCAACAGGTAGGTCTTCATGTCTCTGTGCTCTGTCTCACTCCACACAGCAGCAGCTAGCATTAAGATAGCTCCTAGTCATGAATTTGAGTTGAAAGTCCTGTCTAATTTAGTCCACTGAAGAAGACCGCAGCTAAACAGTTTGTCTGCTTGACTACTTCAATCTGTTTCAGGCCATTCCAATAAACGGGGGTACAGAGACATTAGGGATGTATACTTTTAATAATACAGCACGTCAGGGCAGTGAGCCTTTTCACTGTAATTGGAAATCTGTTTCACTGACTGGCCTCCCCTCCTCAGGTTGAAGGTGGGGCTTCAGGTTGTGGCAGTCAAGGCTCCAGGCTTTGGAGACAACAGGAAGAACCAGCTGCGAGACATGGCCGTCGCCACCGGGGGCGCTGTGAGTATTGCTCGTACCCTTCAGAGCCTCCATTGCAGATCAGGAGCTGGGCGGTGCACGGCAGCTTTTACAAACACCACTCCATCTGGGCTCGGGCACAACTTTTTGATATCGATGACCCTGTCTCTCCCCCTCAGGTGTTTGGGGATGAGGTGTCCGGCCTCACTCTGGAGGATATTCAGCCTCACGACTTCGGGAAGGTGGGGGAGGTGATCATCACCAAGGATGATGCCATGCTGCTCAAAGGCAAGGGGGACAAGGAGGCCGTGGAGAAGCGCATTCAGCAGATCGTGGAGGAGCTGGAAGTCACCACCAGCGACTACGAGAAGGAGAAGCTCAACGAGAGGCTGGCCAAGCTGTCTGACGGAGTCGCTGTGCTCAAGGTGGGTCGAGGCGGGAGGGGAGGCAGGATCTGTGGACAGTCGAGTCGTGAGATCTGAACTGCCCTCTTAACCACAGAAACGATACATCCATCGTAAAGCTCCTGTCTTTTTATAAGCTCAGGTGTGTCAGAGATCAAAGCCTGGTGTGGCTCTGAACTGTACAGTTGCTTTCAGATCCAACCTCATTCTTAATTGTTTAAATTGAATAATTACACCCCCATCCAGGTAATGCTCTCATACCTGTTCATGATGGTGTGTAAAATGAACCTTTTGGGAATATTTTTAGCATTGTAAATGGCATCAATCTTTTCACTTTTTTTTTTTTTTTTTAAATATTAAACTGTCGTAGCAGTGCTGGAAGTAGTTGGCTGTGTAATACTACAGCATGCACTGCAGCTTGTATGGTCCTTTTTGATTTGGGATGCAGTTGAGGCATAGTACAGTGTAGAGGGTGTGACCTAGAGCTAGAGCTGACTAGAGCTGCACAAAGTGAAGAAACAGCTGCTTGGGTTGGTGGGGATTGCTGCTTTGCTTGGGCTCCTGTGATCCAAGCAGCTGTTTGTTCACTTGGAATAGTAAATCAGCACCAGCAGAATTGATCAGAATAATGGGTTTGTGCAGCTCTAGTCCTGACAGCCTCTCTGTCTCTCAGATTGGTGGCACGAGTGATGTGGAGGTGAACGAGAAGAAGGACCGCGTGACGGACGCTCTGAATGCCACGCGTGCCGCGGTGGAGGAGGGCATCGTACAGGGAGGAGGCTGCGCTCTGCTGAGGTGCATCCCTGTGCTGGACACCATCAAACCAGCCAACGAAGACCAGAAAGTGGGTACGTACCGGCTTAGCTTCCTGAACACCCAAGCACAATGCAATCCAAGAGGAAGTGCTGCCCAGGCCTGACCCTGCTGCTGTTTCAGCAGATAACTTGCTTCACTGCTGCCGATTTTTTTATATTTATATATTCTCTCTCTCTCAGGTATTGAGATTATCCGTAATGCCCTGCGTATCCCCGCCATGACGATAGCGAAGAACGCGGGAGTGGAGGGCTCTCTGGTGGTGGAGAAGATCCTGCAGAGCTCGCATGAGATCGGCTACGACGCGCTGCTTTGCACCTACGTCAACATGGTTGAGAAGGGCATCATCGACCCCACCAAGGTCAGGCACTCGTCCAAGTCCCAGGCATTCTGAGAAACACAATATCTTATCAGAAATAGAGAAATAGCAGGTTCAGTAAGTGACACTTTTAGCTAGCTTAGTACAACCGTGAAAATAGGTTATTTTCAAAGCTTGGTACCTTTTTTTATGCTGGGTAAATAATTGCTAGTAAACCTCCTGGAACTTTTTTAAAGAGCAAATACAAAATTGTGCACAAGAACAATTACATACATCAAAATATTTTGTCTTTTTTTAATTTTTTTTTAAGTTTTGTAAACATTATGACTTTAATTTTTGGAACTCCTAACCGTGGCTCCTCTCGTTTTGCAGGTTGTCCGGACCGCACTGATGGATGCGGCAGGCGTGGCGTCTCTGCTCTCCACAGCTGAGGCCGTGGTGACAGAGCTGCCCAAGGAGGAGAAGGAGGCTCCCATGGGGGGAGGCATGGGCGGCATGGGTGGGATGGGTGGGATGGGCGGAGGCATGTTCTAGACCTCCTATCTGTCTCACACTCTATCCCTTCACAGCCTTTGCCAAGACTGCCCTCTCTCTACCCCCACTCCCCTGGTCCTTGCAGTGGGGGTGGGGAGAGGGATCCGTCTGCAACGTGTTGGAGAGAGCAGCGGGAGGGACACTCAAAGACATTCATTGCTTCTCGGGACTGAAGCCGTTCTCAACACGACCCATCTGTCTACTTCTAGCTCTGTGTATCCCGGTCTCTGTCCCCCTGCTGTCCCAGCTTTGTCATTTATTTTCTATTTGAAGTAATTGCCATTTTTCATGAGATTTTTTTTTGGGTACTTAGGTGTGCAAAATAAATATTAATTGTATGCTTCCTTGTGGCAGTGTATATTTGTGTGTTATATGTTGCGTGTGGTGTGTTAATGTTGGTGTATAGGTACTGGTGCATGGGATATAAATGGGTCTGTGTAGCATGAGTGATTTAAAATATGTAGTTGTATTTAGGCACAGGGATTGCACTGCACGTGCATTTAAAGTATGTAATAATAATATATCACTTCGCCCAAGGATGTCTCTCCTGTTCTTTCGCCCTGAACACACAACCCCGAGTGAGTGCTTCGTGCATCTATATATACAGTTGTGCTGGGATTCAATTACCAATTAATTATTCACTTGAATCCCAGCACGTATTGTTATTATCATATTATTATTACATACTTTAAATGCACGTGCAGTGCAATCCCTGTGCCTAAATACAACTACATATTTTAAATCACTCGTGCTACACAGACCCATTTATATCCCATGCACCAGTACCTATACACCAACATTAACACACCACACGCAACATATAACACACAAATACACACAGGGGCGGGGCACTTTGCCACATTCCTCCTGAAGAGAAACACAGAATTATAGAAAAGGCGATTCATGTGAGAGCTCAGCCATTCTAATCTGGGTTTCTATACAAAGATGTGAGTTACCGCATATTAGCATAGTGGCACTGAGAAGGACGCGTGAGGTTATCTTGTGTCTCTCTGTGTTAGTTTGAGCCACAGTGGAATGCGATAGGGATGCTTGTCGGATCTCTTCCTTCTCTATCGCCTGTTTGTACTGTAGAAGCCCTTTTGCATTCCTGAGATGACACAGACCAAGATCCCATTGGAATTTGAGAATGCATCTCTGGTCTGGCCATCCCCACCCAGTCTTCTCCAGTAATGAGAGTCTCTTTCTCTTCCATCATTTCTGGTGATAACACCTTGGTGCACTCTGGGTGAGTGAGAGGGAGGGGCTAATGGGAAGGTGGGTTCCAGATTGGAGCATGAACTGGGAGTAGGTGGGCAGTCTGCCCTGGACTGGGGTCTGTCTGCAATCCCTGCATCATCTTAAACATCTCAATCATTTGTTGGGTCAAAACAGAGTTTGCTTTTCAAAGCATTTAATGATGCAGAATTATTTCATTTTTATTTTTAAGAAACTCTTTTCTGTACAAGGCATCCCTATGCTTACTAAACATTTTGTACAATTTAGCCATTTAATTAAATACTTTTGTTTTTGTTTAATAAATCAGATATTCTTCAAATGTCAAGTGGTTTGTTGTTCTTGTCATTTTAAAACTGCTTTTCCTTTGTTTGTTTTCATTCAAGGTATATAGTATCAATCTCTGCATTAAGTTTGTAACTAGTTTTGTTTTGGATGTATTACAATCACTACTGTTTTGCAGTGAATGTTATTCATGCAGTGCCCACAAAGGGGCACTCTCTCCCAGGGTTGAGAGAATGTTTTTGCTCATAATCCGAAACTTGTATTTCTAAATCTAGCGGTCCACATCCTCACTCTTCTATGTCGGGTTTACTGTGCAGCTGGTGAATGACAGGACAAAGATTAAATTGTGTGGTATGTTTCACAAATGAGGTTTAATGATTTCAGGGCTCATTTTAAAAAGTCTCTTGATTATTACACGACTGTCGGTAAACATCTTGGGTGATCAAGAAGGGATCTTGTCCAGGACAGGAGGTGAATGGCTAGTTTTTAGTAGGTTTGACCCCCAAACAAGGGCCATGGAAGTAGTTCCTAGCTAATGTATAGAAGTTGTACTGCTTCACTCCCAAAACATAGGGCTGCCCCCCTTGCTAAACTCACCTGCACTAATCAAATAGTGACCCGTCTTAAAAGGGGCATTGACAGCAGGTTTCACCTATTTATAAAAGGCAACCATCACAAAGAGACAGTAATATCAGCATTCAAACCTTGAAATGGGCAGACAAATCAGCTCAGCATTGAGTGGATTGTGTAGCCTTATGGGAGAGACTTGCATGTACAAATGTATTTACAGACCTAATATTGAAAAGGAGGATAATAAAGAAATACATGTTACTGATTTGAAATACAGAACGCATCAATCCCAGATGGCAGAGTTGCAGCAGTTGGCTCAGGCTGAAGTTGGACAAAACCGATGTGAGGTTTTCTCACGCTGTCAGTCTGTTGCCACAAAACTCACCTAAGGCACTTGCCACCTGGTAGGTAATACAAAATTCATCATTCCAGTGCCTGTGAAATACTGCTAGGTTGAGCTGATCATTCCACACACAGACAGACCTCACGGGACAAGGTCTTTATTAGCCTCCCAAGGTAGGTGTGTGTACGCTGCTTTTCCATTCCAAAACACGTCTGAACCAACGCTATAAGATTTAGCAACAGAGAAAGTTTAGTGCGAAGGTTCTTAAGCTCCTTTCACACTGCCAATTCTACCTGGGTCCAGATCCAGTTCTGGCTGCCCGAGTCACAATCCCACATAGTGTGAAACCACGTACCTGGGTCGTACCCGGGTCCCAGCAACCCACCTCAGGACACGGGTTGAGACAAAATGCATGACGAACAACGAAATAAAGCCACGTCTGCCTGAAGATTTCACTTCCGCAACAAACGTTTCTGTTTACTGTTTAGTCATATTTTTGTTGCTTGAGACACATCATGAGCCAGATTGCAGAAGGGCTGAAGAAATGTTTGCTCTAATCAACATTCAGGCTGACGGTTCAATCCAGAGAAGCTTGGATGGAAGCGTCTGTAACAAGCTGCTTCCAGGGCATTGATACACGCATCGTGTACTTGCGTCTGTCACCCAGGTCAACCCTGCTTCTTCAAAATCAGCGTGAAATCACGTAGCCGACCCGCATGACACCGGGTCCGGACTCACGTAGAGCATGCCAGTGTGAAAGGGGCTTAGTGTTAGGCAACGGTACTGCAAGAGACAATCACATGATTTATTTTTGTTGTGATCTGCAATCTCAGAGTTTCTTCCTGACAACAGTTGCTGAATTAATACAGGGACATTTGATAAACACAGGATAAAGCAGGGGGCTGTGAAAAATGTGTGTGGTCCTATTTAAAACAGACAGTATTAAGATAAAGTGAATTCGCCCCTTTCTTTTCCATTCATTGTTGTTGTGAGTAACGGGTGCGAGAACTCGTCCAACCAATGCAGTAATGAAGATTGTGTTTTAATTTAACTTTATCAGGTGCACAAATGTCAAATCACCTCTGGCAATACAACAGTGAATCACAAATCATTTCCAATAAATATTTATATAACCACTTCAACCTCTGACAAACACAACTTTACACACACATCAGAAATAAAACTTTAGATATTGCACTTGAATTTATCGACTAAAATATATATATATTTTTTATGTACATCTAAATTATTTTACATACTGTATATTAAGAAAAATATGTATTTTTTCTATACAGTGGCATATAATACATAAAAAAGGTAAAAACAGTGCCCCCCCCCTCCCCCTCCCCCCAAACAAACAAACAAACTAAAACACACACACATACATATATATGTGTGTTTTTTGCTCAGCTTTTCTGCCCTTGAGGATTCTTCACAGATCCAAACAGTGGAGTTCCCTTTGATCACACTTCTTCCCAGACCTCTAACAGAGTTCAGACCCCACAGCTCAGTCACTGGCTCATCGACTCTGGGACCAGGTGGGGACTGCTAGACTGGAGATGCTGGGTTAAAATCCCACACCCAGCCATTGACTAACTGTGTGAGGCAGCGTGCCCCAGTAATCACAGACTAGATACTGGAGACCCAGGGTTTGAATCAGCTGTTATACTGAGTGAACCCAGTCTTTTTATTAGTAGGGCCATCAAGACGCAACTGGAACCTGCCTCCGTCGAGCCTCTTCCCTTGTGGATTAGGACAAGCAGTGGGTAATTGGGTAATTACAAGAGCCGGTCAGCAGTTTAGTTTGAGTGTTGTCAATAGATAGCTGTGGTTCCACCCGCCCCGATGAGGGCCACCCCTGCCCCCCCCTATCCACCCTCCCGCTCCTCGTCCTCCTCCCTCGTTACGTGTGGTGCACTTCGTGGAACATGAACTCCTGCGGGATCCTCGTCTCCGGCCCGTACACCTTCCCTGCGCGCCTCTCGAAGGCCGCCACCATCTGCTTCACCACCTCGTCAAAGAACACCGTCGCCAGCTGGGAGTGCAGCAGCGAGCGGAACTCAAACGAGATCTGAGTGGAGCCGGAGACAAGACAAGCAGCAGACTGTGAGAGGAGCCCTGGGGTGGATCACTACAAGTCAGTAAGTCATGCCTGTGCCAATTGTACAACATGACATCTTGTGCAAGTTCAGGCACATGTTCCGTCTGCTCCAACTGTGCAAAGTGATTTCTGTTATAGTGAGAAGCTCCTCCCTTACACACAACTTCTTATATAGTACAAAAACATTTACTTGACTCTTAAACAAGTTTTGTTTTAACTTTACAATTGTCATATGTTCAAAGCAGAGATGGTATCTACACCCAAGATAAGTGGATTTTTAAAAAAATCCTCAGCAGTGACTACTTGGAAGTTTATCAATTCTACACTATAGGGCCGAGCCCCATGATCTGGTGTACAGCAGCTGTGCTCCGTCCCTGGATGTGAAGCTTGTACAGTAGAGCGTACAGGAGCAGGGTTTCATGCGGAGTGTGCTGTACTCACAGAGAAGTCCAGTGTGCAGGTTCTGGGGTACCCCGGGATCCCCGGGCTGAATCTCCACACCGTCTCCAGGTGATTGAACAGCCTCCCGTCCGTGCAGGAAGCCTGCGGAGGAGACAGGAAACACAACCGTCACCGCTGAGATGGCTGGAGTCTTACAGCTGGCTTCATGGAGCTTGATTTCAGTACTGATCCTGGACTGCTCAATTAGGTAAGCTAGTCCAAGTTTAAAGCCAATAGGGGTCCGTGAAACTAGCTTACAGTTTTCTAGTTTAATAAATAAACTCCCAAATACCAGAATGCTTTTTACAGCCAGTGTATCTCCATACCACTTTAGAGAGTGTGAAATTCTCTCCCACACAAACACTTAAATACTGAAAAATGGTCTGCAAAATCTAAGTTTACTTTTTAAACTGTCATATACATTTCCACTATTTTACTTTTGTATTTATTTCAAAGTTAACAAATGATTATAAAATAATAAATAGAACAATAAATGGTTAAATAATATTCTGGTTTTTTTTTTTGTTTTTGTTTTTTTAAATTTATTCCCCCTTTGGAATGTCCAGTTTGGTTTTTTACTTGTCACTGTAGCGAGTCCCCACACAGCACAGACGATCTGAGGGCGTGTGAGCGTCCTCCGATCTCACAAGCCTAAAGCCAGAATCGCTTTTACGCCGAGCAATCCAGAGCAGAGGTGGGAGGGCTATCGATCCCGGAGAACAGAGCTCAGCCCTGCCTCTTATCCACTCTGAATGTGCTTGGTGTCTGGCCAGCAGGGTTCACTGTTGCGCGATGAGGAGAAGGAATCCCTGCCGGTCTCCCATCCCCCACCCTGGGAGCATCAGAGCCAATGTGACACCCCCTTCGGAGTCCCCAGCAAGGGTGCCGTCCAAGCTGTGCGACTCATCCTGCGCTCCCAGAGGCAGCGCTTTAACTGGATGAGCCACTCGGGGACCCCAAATAACATTCTGTTTAAAGGATTTACTTTTTAGACTATTACAGGCCAAGTTGGAATAGTGATCTGTGTCAGAGTACATGCCTCTGTGCCACAAGAGAAAAACAACAGAGAGGAGCAGGAGAGAGTCTGGACCAGCACGCTCCCTACCTTGACCAGGTGCGGGCGCACCAAGGTGACGAGGGAGGTGTACTTCTCCATCACGGGGGAGAACCCCACCTCCAGGTGTGCCTTGCAGTACCCCGACCGGCGCAACACCACCTGGGACTTCTTACACCACGGCACAAATTGCTTGTAGTCTTCCACTCCCGCCACCACATCATACATTTCCAGCATGGAGTACCTGCAGAGACAGCATGCCGTCAGCACCAGGGCATCAAGCCCCTCAGCAGGGTGGAGACTGAGAATCAATACAGGAAAAACCACCATTTCAAGGAGTTAAACTTCCTGGTGTCAGCCCAGCAATACAGCTATGACCAAAGGTTTTGCATTCTCTTTTATCTATCATCGTGTAATCAAAGAAACTACAAAATTATGTCACAAAGAAAGTCTACCAGAAGCCATAATAGTAGTACAATACATCATGTTAGATTTTGAAATGTCATACATTTCAAGTTGTCAGTTTTTCATTAAGTATATGGGAAAACAAAGCAACTTTGATTCAACTTTATAAAAAAGCAACATTTTTATTTTATTTTATAGGTGGATGCAAAACGTTTGGGCCATAGCTGCAGGATGTTCTGAAGGCCCAAAGGCCATGCATTCCAGCAGGGTGCTGTGAGCCGCTGCAGAGCGAGAGGCCCATACCCTATGATGCGTCTCTCGGAGTACTCCTTCCGCTTGTTGATGAACGGAGCGGCGAGGTTCAGGAAGCTCCTGGCTGGTGTGATGAGGACGGGATTGCATGGCGACACGGGGAGCAGGATGGGGGCTCTGGTCATCAAGAGACCGCACGAAGACAGGTGCCTGCATCAGGGAGGAAATCAATACATAGATAACAGGCAGAGGGGAGGAGACTTCTTTACCTCTCTCAAGGGAGTGTGTGTGTGTGTCTGTGTAGTTTGCATAATTACTATGGTGGTTTAAATAAAATCACCCAGAACTATTAAAGACTCAACAATGCAGAATGTCAAACTGCAAAAAAAAGCTTCATAAATAAAATGTCTTTAGAAATGTGTGACCATTAAGAGACCCTTCACACTTTCAATTAGGAGTGCAATCCATATGACCCGCATGCAAGTAACGTGCATATACCCATCCCAGAAGAGACTATAAATAGCACGGTATCACGACCTACATAATAACATGCAGAACGGCAATGGCATAGAACACACTGTACCACGCCCACAAACTGCGTCAGCATGATCTGCCTTCACCAGGTCATTCAATCAGGTGTCAGCATTACTGTGACCTACATTCGCAGTACAGTAGGAAGAATAACCAGACATGCTGTGGAACAGGCTGCGCCTCCTTCCCCTAGAGACGCACATGGGGAATGCTACAGAGATAGCATCCATAACTATCACAACACTCACTGCTGTTAAAGAATACACAAATACTCAAACTTTATCGGTTGAATGACAAACAATTCAGGGACCAGATGAAGATCAACCAAAAAAAAAAAAAAAAAAAAGAAAAAGGGGGTCAGCAGGCTTTTTTTACAGTGAATAAATGACCAGCATGTTTTGTCCCCTCCTGATGCCCAATTCAGCTAACAGGATAACAGCAGCCGAGGCAATTGGCAGGGATGCCGAGTCATGCCAGGGCCTGCAAGCCAACCCAGGAATATTACAGCATGCTCTATAACCCTCGCCTCCACTCAGGAATATTACAGCATGCTCTATAACCCTCGCCTCCACTCAGGAATATTACAGCATGCTCTATAACCCTCGCCTCCACTCAGGAATATTACAGCATGCTCTATAACCCTCGCCTCCACCCAGGAGGCGGAGCAGCTCAATAGAAATCACAAGCTTGCCCTTGGGCAGGCTCTGTTCCCAAGAGTAAAAGCATGAGTCAGGAATGAGGGCTCCTACAGGGTGGTCCCATGGTGACTAATCATGTTGCAATTCACACAGGATGCCTGTACTAACCAAGGCTTTAAACAACTAGAAACACACTTATTAGCAGAACAATTACATTTTATTTATGGATCATTTAGGGGATCCGAACACCTGCCACACAGGGCATGGCAAAGCCTTGGGTACTGTTACTTTAAAACTATCCTACTGTAGCTGCTACCCAAGAAAGCTGATGGCTGCGTGGGATAGGCTTTGTTGCTGCTACCCCTGTAAGCTGCACCAGGCCAGAACAGATTCAGGGTATTTTGGTATGCTTCACAGGCTGCAGCAGGAGCTTCTGTCTGTGCTGGAGAGGTGCTTTGTTCTTACAGTCTGAACACACACCACTATCAGGATTGCGTGGAAACAGAATACACGCTTTAGTAGAGATGGGGAGTGGGCTGTAGAAATGGCACTGTGATTTAGTGATTATACTGTACTGTAGAGGTGCAATCAGCAACCACATTGCTTAACCAAATATCAGACAGGCAAAATAAATCAACAGTGAATCGGTGCATTAACACTTTTAATACTCTGTGTAGACTTCACAAAATAAAACTGAACACATGCATGTGCAACATATTAAACATAGGATTGAAAAATATAATAATAAATACATTCAATTCTACCATTTCTCAAATAGATAGTTCATCACAAAAACAAATATGAACAGATTAGCTTTGTGAAAGCGTGTGTTTCAGGGTAACTGACTCATGAGGCTCCAAATAGGGTACTGGGGCGATTTATCATTTCATTCAGAGCCGCTAAATAAAACGGGTGGCTGATTCACTGTTTTCATCCCTACAATACAGCGCAGGTACACAGCCCGTGTACTCGCTGCTGCTTTTTGGCAGGTTCCCCAGTCATCTTGTGACTGTCTGCTCACTGCAGCTGCCTGGCTGTGTTGATACAAGAGGTTTCCCCTGTGCGCGACGCCCACACAGGGCTTTTACAAGGTGCAGGGTTAAAAAAGGAGCCCGTTTTCATACAAGCCCATGTTGGAAAGATCAGCTGGGTCTGCACTTGTGTAGTCAAATCTCAAATCTTCTTTCCCCACACCACAGGGTTCCTTCAGTCGAATCTCGACAACGCAGAAACGTTAATAAAATGCTTTTTACATTTTTTTGTTTTTTAAATAGATAATCAAAATATGCAAGTGCACATGTACATTCGTTGCCTCAAACACCCTTCCTCTAAGACCCCTGCGGGTAAAGAAAGTTGTAATTAACTGCACTGTTTTTCTGGCAAATGTAAAATAAACGTGTTTTGATTTGAAACAATGGCCAACTGAAATTAACATGGTTTCCAATAACATGGGGTCTGAACAGTCTTTGTTATTTTTCGTTTCAAAAAAAGTATTTTCTAAGTTGACCTCAAACTTTAAAAGGTCAGACATTTTCCAGTGCGGGGAGACAGATTCAGTTGCATTAAAACACATATTCAATAAATAAAGCTGGTATTATCCCCAGCGCCCTACCGAACTGCATTCCTGGAGCTCCTCTCACGGTTGGCAGTGGCCGGTAAATTGCTAACACACTCGGCTATAGCTCTCCTCAGCCCTTGCAAGCTCCTCGCCATCTTCTCAGCAGTGAAATTCCAGCTTCCACCAAGCAGCTGATACTTTCTCTTCTCTGAGCCCGCCCCTACAAAGGCGCAGCCTCTTACACGGAAGCTTTTGATTGGTCAGAGACGCCCATCAGCGGTGTGACGAGTCCACATTGTCTTGTTTGTTTGCGGTGGGGAGTCACGAGACGAGAAGCTTGGATTGGGTCTAGGGCTATATAAAGAAGGATAGGAAAATGATGTCACAAGTGGGCGGAGTTAGTAAACAGTGGAGCATTTCTGGAGCCCCTAGAGCACTTTAAAAGTGCACTCGCAATGCATTTAACGTATTCACGCTCGCCCTGGCAAAATGTTTCTCGACATAATCGCGCATTAAGTCACATAAATAACAGTCAGGCACTTTATATTAAAGATATTTTGTTTTGTTATTAAAAAAAATACCGGTATATCCTGGCACTGCAACACAGCATCGCCGCAATGTGTTCAGTGCTGAGTGGGCTCCACAAATGACGCCTGTAATTGAGTACCGAACTGTATCACGGGATTGACTGTTCTATCCTTCTTTATATAGTCCTAGGATTGGGATACCCTTAGCCGGCCCCCGTACCTTCTCCCTCTTCCCCCTAAAGGTTAGGGCTAAATTTGGGGGGGGTGCTTCCTTGAGGTATAGCGTGGCAACCAACGTCATAATTATAGTACTGTCATATTATGCAGTAATTCCTTTAATAATACATTGTACTGCACAGGTTTTTCCCTACTAGCTGGGTTTTGCTACACAATTAGGGACGACCTGAGTGCTGATTTAAAGTTGCTAGAACCCATGATTGGAAACTTTGTCAGGACCCAGGCGTAGGGCTGGACTTCAGAGCTGATTCTACCCATTCCCTGCCAGTACAGCCTCAGCTATTTTAGAGCATGAAGAGCATTGTACTACAGCAGGTAATCATGATTGCAGCAGCCTCTTATTTTTGAAGAGTAATCATGGGATAACCACAAATAGGTGGTTGCGCTGTGAAATGCTGACGTCTGGAGATTTTTTTTGTTGTAGTTGTAATCTAGGAAACCCCTGTAGTATTTTGGGGGCCCATCTACTTAGATGTGCATATAGTAGATACATATGCAATGGCTTTGTATTCCAGGAAGATAGGGCACCATGCCACACATCCATAAAACCAAACATGCCATACACAGGAACGCTGTGTGCTTTCCAGCAGCACAGCATGACAATGTGGCTGTCGAGGGTCTGTGTGCACTATAGATACACTGCACTGTACTCTACAAGTGCATGCTGTATTTGCATCCTTTTTAAAATCTATGTTCTCCCTCTACAATAAAAAAGGGACCCTTATAAAACTCTACCACTTTAAATGTGCACAGTAATTCAGCAGCCTTCCCCCATGCTTATACTAGACATGTACCATGGGAAAAGCATGGGGGAAGGCTGCTGAATTACTGTGCACATAGAGTACCATGGTTTACCATGCTTTATTACACTTTGCCATGCTTTATTAACCTAACTAGCTTCTCACTGGCTCCATGCTGGTGGCACAGGAACCCAGGATAATCCAGTCTCCACTGGGCTGTTTTAGTTATTATTATTTATTTCTTAGCAGACGCCCTTATCCAGGGTGACTTACAATTGTTACAAGATATCACATTATTTTTACATACAATTCCCCATTTATACAGTTGGGTTTTTACTGGAGCAATCTAGGTAAAGTACCTTGCTCAAGGGTACAGCAGCAGTGTCCTCCCACCTGGGATTGAACCCACGACCCTCCGGTCAAGAGTCCAGAGCCCTAACCACTACTCCACACTGCTGCCAAGTTCCAGGGGGTTGTAGTGGGTGACGTCAATATGGTCAGTAAATCAGTGGTAAGTTGAGACAAGCCCCTGTGCATAACAAAAGGCAAATGAAATGCTGTATGCTGGTATCCTAGCACCCACATTACAGCTGAAACAGATGCAATTTGTCCTAAGGTTACCTGTGAATTCTGCCAGGATAAGAGGTACCAACTGGCTCCATGCACACATGTGGAGAGGCGGTCATTGCAATAGGGAAACATTTCACCTTTTCAAATGAGGTGCTACCTCCATATGAGCAGAACCACAACCACAGTGGGGGTATCTGACTGAAAATATCATGTTTTCTATTGCAGTGTGGTCGAGTGGTCCCATTCTCCACTCCCCATTCCAACCTGGTATGACATACAGTTCAAGGTTATTTCTCACTAATACTATTGTGTCAGATATTGTAAATATACAGTTACTTTATTCTTTAGCTCAGAATATATTTGTATGTTTAAAACAATTAAATCGGTTACATTACATCATTGCAGGTGGTATCGACAGTCCTGCAGCGCAGAGTTAATTTGACTTCTATTGGACTAACTTGTCCAAAAACAGGTTTTCTGAAACCACTACAGAAACACAACGGCTATATATTTCTATTTGCTGGTTCATTCCAGTCAGGACCCAGCTCAATACACGCTTTATGAGTTCTGTGGGTATCTAAAGTTCAAAGTATTGTTGTTTACTGTCAATCAAAGTAAGCGCACAAGCCCCTCCCCTCCTCACTTAAACGCCTCTGCATTACCGCGCATGCGCTTAGTTGGCTCACTCCGACAAAGCGGAAGTCGTTGGAGCGAGGCTTTCCGGATAGATTCACTGCTGAACAAAATGGCGAAGATCGCCAAGACACACGAAGGTAGAGAAAACGACAACAAATACGTTATTTTTAAATTGAAGGGGGGGGGTGATGATTTAGAATACGGCTGCGGAGTTTAGGATTAAAGCCTCGTTGGTAGTTGTTTATTTTATTAATTTATTTTAACACGGTTTTGGAAAGACGTCGCTGTGTTTTGTGCGTTGCACAGTGAGGCGGATAATGGCGTCTTCAGTTTAGCTGCTTCCCCGCAGTGAATGAGAAATTATAAAAATGCCATAAAAAGACGAATGATTTTGAAATATAGCGTATTGTGGTGTTAATCGCAGGGTGCATGATTAAGTATAACCCCATTCACCGCATTATCTACGAATAGATGACTTGTGTTCAGTGGCGTGTTTTCATTTCTGTGTAATGCAGCAATACAATAGACAATATGTGCTTATCTGTTAACTTTCATTTAAGTTAGAGATATCGTTTTGTTAAATTAAAATGATTTGTAAGCGTTTTTTATTTCGTTGTTACCTCTTTTTATGTGCAAGGTTTTGTTCATAATAGCAACCGGCAATGTTATTACACTGGAGACATGCGTTTGCATGCAGTAGAGTTAATTCAATAGAAAATGGCGCACCCGTGTTCATGAAGGAACTGCACGCAACGCGTCCTGTGACCCTGTTCATATTTATTGCAATGTAACTTTACTGCGGGTTAGTGTCTTGTGTATGGGAGATGCGCTGCAAAGTTATTTCCTTTACGAGTTCGAATAGTTTCAAATTTTGAGCGCGGGGCTGGTGATGTCTGTACTGCATGCTGCACACTTGGGTAACCTGCAATTTTCGTGCATAAACACTGAAATCTACTTTGAATTGGTCATTGTTTTTTTAGAAGTTTAATAAAATGGTGCTTTGCCGTTTTTTTTATTTATTAATTTATTTTTTGATTTATACATTTACAGCCTTAGTTTGTGTTACTGTGATATTTGTCTTTTTAAATGGATATGACTTGTGCATTGTAGGTCAGTTTTGTAGAAAATAAGCTTATGAAAAATCTGATCGACTTGGAATTACATACACAGAATTGATTTAGCCTTTTTAATGGGAGTTCTGTGGACTAACGTGTCTGTTTCCTCTTGTTCTGTTGCTGCTGTCAGACATTGAGGCTCAGATCCTTGAGATACAGGAGAAGAAGGCAGCTCTTCTGGAGGGCTCAGAGGAAGGAGATGGAGGAGTGGGACTCGACTCCACTGGCTACTACGACCAGGAGATCTACGGGGGCAGCGACAGCCGCTTCGCTGGCTATGTCACCTCCATCGCCGCCAATGAGCAGGAAGATGTAAGTGGCTTTCTCTGTGAATGTTGTTCCTTATGAAAGGTATATAGCTACCCACAAAGTTCAAGCTATTCCGGTTTGAGACAGGTTTTACCCTATGCAGTTTAATTAGTCTAAATCCCCTTTCACACACAAGTGCTGCTACTGAGTAGGGCTGCTACGATTAAATCAAAAATCGATTTTTCAATCGATTCCATTCCTTTATATAGCCTGTTCAGTGACGGTATAGGCAATTCACACAGACCAAAATGCCTCGTCAGTGCTTTGTAAGCTGTGAGGTACAGTTGTTTCTGCTGGTTCAGATTGCTGTGATTGTAGCCGATGTGTTAAACTTATTTTTCTCTCGGAACAGGATGACGAGGAAGACTCCTCCACCAGCTTGCTGGGGCAGAAGAAGCCTGGGTACCACGCTCCTGTGGCACTGCTCAACGATATCCCACAGTCAGCAGAGCAGGTAAGTGTTCACCACCCCCTTTCACACTGCTTATCCTGTAGGCGACACGTCGGTCACTCGCATGCAGCTTGATGGTGTCTGATGTGGCTCACACTACAGTCTAGCAGAAAAATGTGATTTAAAAAAAAATAAATACATAAATAAATCTGAACGATATTTTGAATTTGAAAGTTTAGGGGTGAGGTGGATTGGGATTCAAGAACCTTTATCCTGGATTTGGAAAGATGAAAGATATGTAGGTAAAAAAAGACAGCAAAACATGAAAGGGGATGTTGGAATCAGTTGCTGATGCTTGTCTTGTAATGCAGTGCCTTCATTTCACTGACTGTCGCTCCCTCCCGCAGTATGATCCGTTTGCGGAGCACCGTCCCCAGAAGATCGCAGAGCGGGAGGACGAGTACAAAGGTCGGCGGCGGCAAATGATCATCTCTCCCGGGCGACTTCGACCCCTTTGCAGACGGTAAATTCACCCCCTCGCAGCCTTCCACTCCCGTGGACTGTACAGCGTCTGTCCATCCGTTGGTCTAGTCTTTAACCCTGAACACCTCACTGAGCTCAACACAGCCTGCATCATATACACAGTGACGATAGAGAGGACTGTTTAGCAGTAAACTGCTAGCACAGGCAGGTAGTGCAATTGCAGAATGGGTTTGGATTTTTTTCTTACTGGGGTTTATACAAATAGGTGTGATCCAGGCTGTGAAAAGCACTTCTGAGCTGTTTGAAGGGTTAATGGGTTTGTTTCCAATGCTTTACCTGTTTCAAGTGTACATTTTTAAAAATGTTGTCCAAGGCAGTGTTTATTGAACTGGGTTTCCAATTGACCAAGATTTCTGTTGATCTGTACAGGGAATAATTTACCTGCCACCCTATCTTCCCCAAATGTTACTAATTCTGCGACCAATATATGGGGCAGAAAACTGAGCTCATGAGGATTTTTGGGCAAGTGTTTTAACGTTTGTCACTCCAGTGCTGGTGAATACTATGGGAGGTTGAAACTTGGACAACTTGCCTGCAGATGTGGGTGGGTCTTTAACCACACTGCTGTTCATATATATACCTGTGCACCTAATTGAAGTGCATTTGAGATCAGAATTGGCTTGATGCACAGGTGAAATTAAGAGTTTAATTGTCTCAGGAATTGGAATGTACGCAAAGAATTTTTCTGTAGGCAGAAAATTGTTTGATTTGTTCCTTTATTTATTTTTTACAACCATTGTAATTTGTCTGTGGAATTGAGGAAACAAGTGTTTGGAGTTCAAGAGCCTTGAGGCCCCTTTCAGAGTATGAACCTGGAGTAAATTATTCCCTGTACTTTGCAGGTTATGTTGGGGGTTTCTTGACAGGCAGGGTGCAGTAGATAGAGCAAATACCATTTTAGTGTAATGCCAGTTTAAAATCTCGACACTGAGATTGCATTGAAATAGCTAATCTATTTCCAAGAATACATCTGTAATATCTCAGCTATGAAGAAGTGTCCCTGCTAGATTAGTACGAGTGCAGCCAAGTGAATCTTAATCTTAATCCTTGGCTCAAAGCTTGGTGACTGGGAATGGAGGGACAGGTTTATAGGAAAGGAGTCTGATTGTAGAAGATAGATTATCGCAGTGGGTCCCAAACCTCCAGTGGGTTACCTGCACTGGAATTGAGGAAACACTGGTTTAGTGAAGAAAGGTAGTTGCATCTTTACAATGAGACTGAGAGGGATGAGGCAGAAGGTAGTTAACAGGGCAGGGTCTGTTCTCTACTTCATCACTGAAGTCTGTCTTTTAGACAGCAAAGAACTGTTCTGTGTGTGTGTTTGTCTCCAGGGCTTTTATTATTCATGGAGGGGAAAAGCTTCCCTTTAGTTCAGTGCTTTCCAGTACACTCAAGGCTTCTCATCGGATGACTTCAAATGTGTACAATGTAAAGAGAATGAAGTCCATTTAAAACATTTGGAAATGTAGCTTGTGAACCAGCGAGAGGGGTGGCTTGTTTTGATGCTGTAAATTTGAAGACCTGGATTGTGCAGCTTAAATTCGGCTAGACTACAAGAATTAGCCAGGTACTTGCAAAGAAACCTAAATACTCCAAAGGAGTAAAGAATGAATAACATAACCACATCTATTATTGGTATACATTTTTGTATGTAAAGCTGTTACCAGACCTTTTGAAAGGCTCTTCTCCCATTAGTGTGGACTTTGGAGGATGTAGCTGTTTCTATAGAGTTGTAATAGTTAATTAAGAACGTTATGGGACAGGCTTTTGCCTCCCTGAATAAAGCTGTTCTGGAGTTGAGCACACCCCTGGCAGTTTCGAGGCTCCAGTATGAGCCCCTCTCGTGCTAGGGGGTAGGGAGCAGTCCACAGTGCCCAGGTTAGGAGTTCAGGAGCCTGCATGTAGCTCAGAGGTATAGAGGGTCATGTAGAGTATCTGATCTCTTTCTTTTCTGTAATAAAAACAAAAAACTGTAATACAAACAATTGTGCCACGATTCCACAGGCCCATACTAACTGTCCTTAATTTCTCTCCTACAGCAGTACTGCTATGCCAGTCCTGTCTGCATTCTTAAGGTTGCAGCTCAACACATCCTGTGTAGGTTATGGTGAACACAAAAAGATTGTGTCCAAAGGAAGTACTATCCCAATTTGTCAGGGGCCACGGGTCAAAGTGGCATGGTTTAAAGACACGAGTGGGGAGGGGATGAAGAGTTTCTGTAGCCACAGCAGCTATTCAAGCAGCCACCTTTCTAACCGCCTCTTCTGAAGCATTAGTGCTGGTGTAGGCATGTGCTAGTGGCAAATGAGTCCCTGTGCATTGAATAGAAAATAAAAAAAAAAAAAAAAAAATTATAGACCAAAGTGTAATTTTATATTAACCTGCCCATCAATGACACCTTAGTTTTAATGCCTTTACAATCTGCTTAAAAGCTCAGCAAATAAATACTGTGTGCATCAAGGCCTGATTTCATAGCCCTGTTTTGGGGCTGCTCAGTATGGCCGTAGTATTATTGAAACGATTTTCCTGCCCTATGTCGTCTTCACATTGCAGTGAAACCCTTGTTTAACAGGAACCACGCCTTTGCTATTTTTAAACAAACAAAATAACAATTAGAAATACATTTTAAAGTCTTAAGTTTCACGCATGCAGTATATTGATCATAACAAAATAAAATACGATAAATCCTCCCCATCACTCAGAGGCAGATTACCAATGTTAAGATTTGGGGATTTAGTATCGATGCTGCTTGACAACAGATTACATTAAACATTATTAGAACATAAAGAATCCCTCAATATAACTGGGTGTGGATGACTGAAGGAAGACTTTTTTGTTGTTTTTTTGCTTAAGTTACATTACCAGGAGGTATGCTGTGTGTTTAAGTTCAAACCTTTTCCAAAGTGTTACTAATGGTAAAGAGAATTTTCTAGGCTTCTTTTCTGCCGGTTGAAGTCAGACACTGCAGAGGGACACCAAGCACAGAAAGTGTACGTATTCTGGAGAGCTCAGCCCAGGACCCCAGCACCAATGATGGCTCTTTCCTCTGTTTATCTCCTCTTGTAATCTTCAGCATTGCAATTGTATCTGCATTTGTTAAATGAAGAGAGAAATGTTTCATGTAAAAGAGAGGAATGAAAAAGACATTACATTTGGTTGTCTGTTTTGGTTTTATTTTATTTTTCTCCAAATTGAAGATGACTAAATTTCTGTAAGTCATGTCAGTTTGTAAATTTCAATTTAAAAAAAAACAAAAAAACAAAAAAAAAAAACTAGAGAACTTGCTTAGTGAATGCCATTTAAGAGTGAAGCAGGCTAATTAGTCTTGTGAATTGACTGTGTGTTGTGTGTTTTGCGTTGTGGATGTGTGGCAGTACTAAGCTTCTCGTGTTTTGTTGCTGCTCTTTCCCACAGGAGGGAAAACCCCAGATCCCAAACTCCATGCCAGAACGTACATGGACGTCATGCGTGAGCAGCACCTCACAAAGGAAGAGGTGAGTTCAGCAACGCGCTTCCATGAAGATCTATAATCGTTTTGAGTTTTAGCTAATCTTTAACAATTGTCAAATATATATGTCCACTACGGAGGTCAGCTGTTGTCTTCTACAGTAGGGAGTGTGCAGTTTAAAGTTAATTCCTTTTAAGTCGTGACTGTACACAAATGTGGTGCGCATGTCGTCCCATCGACAGTGTTGTAGTGTATCATAGTGACAGCACTCGGATGGATTTTAATTAAAAACATTACTAATATACGTTTAATCCTAAATGTAGTTGACAGAATCTAACATTTAAAGCAATAGATACAAATGCTTCAAATGTGCATTTTAGTGAAGTTTGTATACATGTTTACAAAGCAATGTAAGCATGGCCGCCTTATCTTGTTCATAGGCAGTCTGTCCATGTGTAAAATAATCTCCTTCAAATGAACCAATTGTAGAAAATGGGTCGCACTCGGAGTTGCTAGCTGTAATAGAAATCTAAAATGAACCTGTAAAAAATCCTGCAGGAAGAATGTCAGTGTTTTGCCTTGGACTGGCTTAGTTTGGAAATAACTGCAAGTTTGTGATTGACAAATGTCATTTTTTTTGTTCTTTTCTTTTGCAGAAAGAGATCCGTCAGCAGATGGCGGAGAAGGCGAAGGCAGGAGAGCTGAAGGTGGTGAACGGCTCTGCTGCGTCCCAGGCTGCCGCTGCCGCAGCTGCAAAACGCAAGCGCCGGTGGGACCAGACTGCGGACCAGACCCCCAACAGTGCCAGCACCACGCCCAAGAAGGTGTCCAGCTGGGACCAGGCAGACGTCACCTCAGAGGTACAGGGGCAGCAATAACATTTCACTTGTATAGACGAGATAAAGAAACCTCGGCTCATAACCAGTTTGAACAAAGGCTTTGTTTTTTGCTTTTGGGGCTGGGCTAAGTGCCAACTGGTCTTTGTTCGTTTTGGCATTCAAAAGATTTACTGATCACATTCTCGCATAGGAAAAACATCATAGTACACGTGGCATAGCCCACAAGCAGTCTTGATCTTGAATTTACATAATTGGGTATGTGTCAAATTATTTTTTTCTAACATAGTTTTCAATTATTTTATTCTTTAAGCAAACTCCGGGACACACACCGGGACACACACCCTCTGAGAGCCGCTGGGATGAGACCCCCGGCCGGGCGAAGGGCAGTGAGACCCCTGGAGCCACCCCCAGCTCCCGCATGTGGGACCCCACCCCCAGCCACACCCCTGCAGGAGCGGCCACGCCTGGCAGAGGAGACACGCCTGGCCACGTCACGCCAGGCCACGGGGGAGCCACCTCTAGCGTGCGCAAAAACCGCTGGGATGAGACACCCAAGACAGAGAGAGGTCAGTCTGGGGGCCGCAGAAGAAACAATTGTATAGGTTTTGTAACAGTTAGGTATTTGTATTGCTGCGCTACAGGGATTAGCTGTAAATGAGTTTGCCGAAACTAAGGGTTTCATAAGGACTCTTTTCCATAGTGTTAATGTCTACTAAATGATCAGGTTTCTCCCTATCTCCCTCTTTGTCGGAGGTAGACTGTGCTGACTGTTTGTATTCTTGTTCTTCAGAGACCCCTGGCCATGGCAGCGGCTGGGCTGAGACCCCCCGTACGGACCGTGGTGGTGACTCTGTGGAAGAGACTCCCACCCCAGGGGCCAGCAAGAGGAAGTCGCGCTGGGACGAGACCCCGGCCAGCCAGATGGGCTCCTCCACCCCCCTGCTCACCCCGGGAAAGACCCCCATAGGAACCCCTGCCATGAATATGGCCACTCCCACGCCAGGTAAACACAGCCCACACACACACATGCATAAGTCTGATTCTACTCCATGTACATGGTGTCTGTCATTTCACTAGAGGTGTGAAATTCCATTTAATTTCCAAAACCAGAAAACTTTATAATCCTACACATTTTGAATATAGTGTAGGCTGGCAACTATCCAGATAGCCCATAACAAGAACTCGGTTTAAAATAAATTACACAAATATATCAATGCGTATAAGACCATGTGTACAACACAAATGTAAATATGTATTATGGAATAGACTGAATAAATTCTGAATATTAAAGGGATAGCCTTGCACAGTTATAGAAAATTCTCTAAATACTAAGGCCAACATCCTGGATTTCACATGCAGACTTCTGAATGTTTAGACATCGTTCTAAGTGTTTAAACTAACATTCCTCCCACATTTGTTTTGAAAAATATACAGTACATTTATATAGATGCATATGTAAAGCACATTTTAATCTTTCAATTCCACCCCGCCCTTGCAGGTCACCTGATGAGCATGACCCCCGAGCAGCTGCAGGCCTGGCGCTGGGAGCGTGAGATAGACGAGAGGAACCGTCCGCTCACCGACGACGAGCTTGATGCCATGTTCCCTGAGGGGTACAAGGTACACAGCCACTCCCTGCCTTGCCCAGTCTTAGTGTCTAGAAACACAGACAATCAAAACATTGCATCCAGTAAGGGATTTCTCCACAAAATACTGTGTTCTGTCTGACCTCTTAAGACAATAAAGATCAGAACTGTAACAGAATAACGATAAGAACATAGAACTTCACTTGGAAACTCTCAGGAATTGGGTAACTTTCAGAAACAGTGATGTGGATTTAGTAAGCGGCAACTAAAACCCTCATGGATTTAGTAGCTGATATCCACGTTTTTATTTTATAGACATAATGTTTTTTTTAAATGGAAAAAATGTAGATTTGTGGTGGACTATCTATCCTATAATGTCCCACACCTCTTCCCCCCAGGTCCTGCCCCTCCAGCGGGTATGTTCCAATCCGCACTCGCCCGCAAGCTCACGGCTACCCCCACCCCCATGGGAGGAATGACCGGGTTCCACATGCAGACAGAGGACCGCACCATGAAGACCATCAACGACCAGCCCTCCGGCAACCTGCCCTTCCTCAAGCCAGACGACATCCAGTACTTCGACAAGCTGCTGGTAAGAGAACGGGCTGGCACAGCATCCAGTCGGTGTACTGGGCTCTGCAGCAAAGAGCTCCTCTGTTACCCAATTGGCTTATTACCAGACAAGCGGCGAGGGCCCAAACAGCCTCCGCTTGTTTGTACGTTTTCTTATGTTATTGTATACAGATGACAAAAGTTTGGAAGGCATATATAGAAGTAATGTATCAAACTAAGGAATGAGGAGGTGAGTCTCAAAGGGGAACCAGAGCATCTCCCTGTGTGCCAACAAGACAACTTTTAATAACTTTAATACCCCTTATTAGGTTTTCACAGTAAGGTGTTTCATTTACTTTTGCTTTATTTTCTTAATGCACCAATCTTGGTGTTTTTAGCATTTATGCCCTGCCCCCACCAGGCTTGTTTTCTCCCTGTTTTTAATTTTTTTTTTTTGCTTGTTTTATTCCAGGTGGAGGTGGATGAGTCGACTCTCAGTCCAGAGGAGCAGAAAGAACGGAAGATCATGAAACTGCTGCTGAAAATCAAGAACGGCACTCCGCCAATGAGAAAGGTAGGACTTAATCAGCAGAAAGCTGTTCGGTTTCCTGCTGTGTCACCCTGCACCTTTTAATAAGCACAAGTCTGAATACGCTCTTCTTGGCTCTCAAGCACTGTCACCTTAATTATAAGCACAAGTCAATGCCATTCAACTCTTCTGCACCTTGATAATGAGCACTAGTCTAAGTGCTCCATTCTTAACTCCTGAACACTGTCGTCACTGTGTACCTCAATAATAATGAGCACAAGTCTAAAAATACTTCATGCTCCACTCTCCGGCACTGCCATTTTTCACTTGAATTCGCATTAACTGACTGCCTGCGCTGCTCCTGACCTTGTCTCTGTTTGAATCCCAGGCCGCGCTCCGTCAGATCACAGATAAAGCCCGTGAATTTGGGGCTGGTCCGCTCTTCAATCAGATTCTGCCCCTGCTGATGTCCCCCACGCTGGAAGATCAGGAGCGCCATCTTCTGGTGAAGGTCATCGACAGGATCCTGTACAAGCTGGACGACCTGGTCCGGCCCTATGTGCACAAAGTAAGCAGCCCCGACGCAGCTCCATGCAGCAACGGCTAATGTTTTAATAACCTGAAAAATTCTAAAGTAATTTGTTAAATATGTTAGAAGTGAATGGTTAATCACGTATATTATAAACAGGAAGCACAATGATTTTTTCATGGGTAGATCAGTCATTTTCAATGCTGCCCTGAATTTAACCCCATGCTCTGTTGTGTGTTTCAGATTCTCGTGGTTATTGAACCCTTGTTGATTGATGAAGATTACTATGCCAGAGTGGAGGGCCGAGAAATCATCTCCAATTTGGCCAAGGTGAGTGCATGAAACATCTCAAATGTGCTATATTGACAGAGTTCTTATTCTGAAGCAGTGTGGTATTGTCTGATGCTCTGCGGGCTCTGTGTACAGTAGGTATGTGCAGAGAGGGAGACTGACTGACTCGTGTTTTTTTGCAGGCTGCTGGGCTGGCCACCATGATCTCAACCATGCGCCCCGATATTGACAACATGGATGAGTATGTGAGGAACACGACGGCCCGTGCCTTCGCTGTGGTGGCCTCGGCGCTGGGGATCCCCTCGCTGCTCCCCTTCCTCAAGGCCGTGTGCAAGAGCAAGAAGTCCTGGCAGGCCAGGCACACTGGCATCAAGATCGTGCAGCAGATCGCCATCCTCATGGGCTGTGCCATCCTGCCCCATCTCAGGAGCCTGGTGGAGATCATTGAGCACGGTAGGCCAAGCTCTGTACAGTGGAGTCCACTTACTTGATTGTAATAGGAGTTTACTGGTTACTGCTGACTGCTTAGAAGGGAATTAAAACCTTGATGTTAGATGTGAATAGTTGAGTTAAAACACAAACATTTTCCAAGGGTCAAATGTTCAAGCTAATATTCTGAAAAAGATGCATATCTAATGGAGAGGTCTGCTTTGGTGTGTATACTATATTTTATATACAGTTCAAGGGAGTTCACTGTTGTCAACATGGATTCAGATTTATTTCCAGATCTTGTTTGTTGTACGTCATAAACAAGTAACAGCACTTAAATAGAGGGATGTTTATGATGCCTTTTCTGATTAGTAGCAAAAATTCCTTATGTTACATGTAAACGTTTTTAATCCTGAAGTTTTGGGTGTTTGAAGTTAAACATCTCTACTTGAACTGGTATCTCTACTTGAACTGCATATTTTTTAAAAATGCCATTTCTATCTTTAACCCTTTAGAGGTCCATTTATTCAGCGCGTCTTATTACTGTAACATCTCAAAAAGCTCTGCAAATGTCCGTGATATTGTTTGAGCACTGGATGCGGAAGCAGCTAGCTTGGTTTGTTTATGGCCATGTTATCTCTGTGGTGCCGGGGCTATGTGTTGCTCTTCTTTTTCCCGGCTTCTCTCAGCTCCTATCGGTCTCATTCAGCCATTGAATAGTTCTCAGCTTTTTCGGGAGAAAAAACAACTAGAGACCTGTGCTTTACGACTTTTTGACATCGGACCGGAAAGGCAAAATTGTAATGCCGGACCTGGTCCGAGATAGGACTGCAAAGGGTTAAATGTATTTACATTGTTTCTAATGCTAACCCTGTTTCCGGTCTGGTGGATGAGTTTTTATATTCAGTTTTATTGCACTGTATTGTTGTGAGTGGCGCTCACCCTGCTTTTGTTTCAGGTCTGGTGGACGAGCAGCAGAAGGTGCGCACTATCAGTGCTCTGGCTATCGCAGCCCTGGCTGAGGCAGCCACACCCTATGGTATCGAGTCCTTCGACTCCGTGCTCAAGCCCCTGTGGAAGGGTATTCGGCAGCACAGAGGCAAGGTGAGCATCCACACTCAACACTTCAATTAAACTAAATCTGAACAAAACCTTGGTCACACATTTCTTAAAGATTTGTTCTGGTGTTTTGTATTGAGAGATTATTGCTTCATTAATTTAGATGAAAAGTGATGCCATCAATATGTAACCTGAAATTATATATATTTAAGAAATACACAGGCCTCAATCTTGGACTAGTAAGAGTCTATGAAGCCACAGCTTTGTGGGATTTTTGAATGTGTTTTGCTGGGAGGATTTGTTGCGTTGTTGAAGGTCACTGATTGCTGTTTTCTCCCCTCCAGGGTCTGGCTGCTTTCCTGAAGGCTATCGGCTACCTGATCCCACTGATGGACGCTGAGTATGCCAACTACTACACCAGGGAGGTGATGCTGATCCTCATCAGAGAGTTCCAGTCTCCCGACGAGGAGATGAAGAAGATTGTGCTCAAGGTGAGAGAGGGAGGGTGTGAGGAGTGGTGGTCACCCTAAACTGCTATTATCTATTACCAGCGACCCCTGTTTTTGAAAGAAGATTGGCCTCACAGTATTTATAAACAGAGTTGTGTGCAGAGCGTCTCGCTATTATAGGAGATGCCATCTTGTGCAGCTTGGGTAAGAGGACCGTGAAACAAAGCTTGATTTTGCTTAAACTGTACAAACGTCTTTCTGTTGACACAGACACTATGCCTTAGCGTATTATAAATGATAAAAATGAAGACTGCAAAATGTAATGCAATTTTGGAGTTCTTATACAAAATTTATACCTCCTGTTTTGAAGAGTTTACTAGATGCTCTTAGTTGGGCTTATGCAGACAGTATTGAGATGGCTGACCAAGTAGTGATGGTTTGCTCACTACTCCCCTGAAAAGCTTTGCTACAGTTCAACTAGGGATGGTGTTACTTGACTGACCCTTTCCTTTCTGCAGGTGGTGAAGCAGTGCTGTGGCACAGACGGTGTGGAAGCAAATTACATCAAGACAGAGATCCTGCCGGCCTTCTTCAAACACTTTTGGCAGCACAGGATGGCGCTGGACAGGAGGAACTACAGACAGGTATGCACCACTAAAAGCTCTGGTTTCCCCATAATGGCATCTCAGCGAGCAAAGGCAGCAGAAATCAAGGTCCCAATCGGCTACTGCCGAGTTCTTTGCTTGTAAGTAGCGGTGCAGTCTGCAACCAATTTCCTAATCGAATTCTGGACAACAATTGATGCATTGAAAGCACTTGACTTCAAAAGCAAGAAGCAAAAAAGTGTAAACTGAAACCGTGCATGTTCATAATATACTCTCAATATAATACATGCATTTAGCAAAATGTATAATTTAAAGCAAGAAGACACCAATAAGTATTTCTTAGATTCTGCTGTGTCTCATCACAAAACAAATACAAACTGAAGAGCTGCTAACCATGCAAAAAAGCATGTGTTTCTGGATAGCTGTAACACTTTCTCCTGTCCTCTCCTCAGCTGGTGGACACCACAGTGGAGCTGGCTAACAAGGTGGGCGCTGCGGAGATCATCTCTCGCATTGTGGACGACCTGAAGGACGAGGCGGAGCAGTACCGCAAAATGGTGATGGAGACCATCGAGAAGATCATGGGCAACCTTGGGGCTGCTGACATAGACCACAAACTGGAGGAGCAGCTTATCGATGGCATCCTGTACGCCTTCCAGGAGCAGACTACTGAGGTGAGGGGGACTGGGAGGGAGTGGAGAGGGATGGGGAGGGACAGGGTCACCTAGGGAGGCATTAGCCAGAAGTAAGGGGAGCAGCTCGTAGAGTACTGAAAGCTGCATGGAGGTAGTGATGGGCAGGTACGGAGTAAAGCTGCTGGTGATTTAACTGGTGATGGCAAGAAAACACCTGGAATGGATCGAACTGCTAAGCAGGAGTCTTATTTACATCCCTTGGTGGCACGCTACATCAAGATGAGTGACTCTGTTTATGCATTAGATATTGTTAAATAATGCCTGAAACATCTAGTAGTAGGATGTGTATTTAGTCGTGGAATATATCTCGTGATTATGAACCCTGCAGTATCATGGATTACGCTGCCTGGGGGGATGGTTATTAAAGGTGCTGGGTGATGTGGGGTGTCCCAGGAGTTCATGAAGCATCCTGCTTACACTCCTCGTCTCTGCAGGACTCTGTGATGCTGAACGGCTTTGGCACAGTGGTGAACGCGCTTGGGAAGCGTGTGAAGCCCTACCTGCCCCAGATTTGCGGTACTGTCCTGTGGCGTCTCAACAATAAGTCCGCCAAAGTGCGCCAGCAAGCCGCGGACCTCATTTCCAGAACCGCCGTCGTCATGAAGACCTGCCAGGAGGTGAGTTGTGTCCGGCTGTACTGACAATAAAGGCGCCTATTAAATAAATAATATCCATTTCCAGGGATTTAATCCTCTGTAGGATGCCAAGTGTTTCTAGTGTGTGTTTTGTAAGCTGTGTACTGACTTTTTATTTATTTATTTATTTATTTATTTATTTATTTATTTTTATTATTCTCTTTCCAGGAAAAGCTGATGGGTCACTTGGGTGTGGTGCTGTACGAGTACCTGGGAGAGGAGTACCCCGAAGTGCTGGGGAGCATTCTTGGGGCGCTCAAGGCCATTGTAAACGTTATCGGTATGTTACCCTTTTCTTCTTGCTTACACTTGTGTACTTCTTCAGTAACACTTATGAGAAGAAAACCAAAATAGTCTTTAGTCCAATAAGTTCTGACCATTTGTGGTGTATATTAACAGAAAGCCCTGAAAGATTATCGAGAATAGAGTTCAGTCCTGCAGTACTTCAAATCTAGGGTTAGTTTGTTGATGTATATCGAGCAGTAAAAACAAGTTCCACTCTGTTTGTGTGCAGATGTGTATGCGTGTTTATTTTCCACTCTTGCTTCTGTTAACCTACAAATCAATCCTGTTTTTTCTAAAGGTATGCACAAGATGACTCCCCCGATCAAGGACCTGCTGCCCAGACTGACGCCCATCCTGAAGAACAGGCACGAGAAGGTCCAGGAGAACTGCATCGACCTGGTCGGGCGAATTGCTGACAGGTGAGAATAGGGCGAGGGGGAGACTTTGATCTGCTGCAAAGGGACTCGATCCTCACAGCTGCTGCTAGAGCACACTGCCTGTCTGACTACAATTAGAACATTAATGTCATAAACATAACAAGGTGCACTGTATACTTGATTTATCCAAATGGCTGATTGCTCTCGATTTTGTCCCCAGGCATGCATTGATGGAAAATAAATACAAATTTAATAAATAGTTTCAAACTTCAATATAACAATATGGTTTTTACCAGATCAATTATTAAAGATACAAACTTGCTAAAAACAGTGAAGTGGATATAGAATATATATATATATATATATATATATATATATATATATATATATATATATATATATATATATATATATATATATATATATATATATGCGTGCTGTACATAAAGTGCACAAGATGTAGGCTATATGAAGAGCATACAGTGTAAAACTAGTTTAGCTAGCTATCAATCAACCACCCATATTGTGTAATAACATAATTGTATAGATTTCCTTTTTAGTCTCTAGTTTGTGCTTCCATCACTGGTCGAGGTTCTGGTTTATGGTGGCACTGTGTGCACACTGTATCTAACCCAGTGTGTGCATTACAGGGGAGCTGAGTACGTCTCAGCCAGGGAGTGGATGAGGATTTGCTTTGAGCTGCTGGAGCTGTTGAAGGCTCACAAGAAAGCCATCAGGAGAGCCACTGTCAACACCTTCGGCTACATCGCCAAGGCCATCGGGTGAGTCCAGCCCTGCCCTTTCCCTTCATTTAAACTGGATTGTCTCTTTGCTTGGTGGTGTAGCTGCTTCAAACCAGTGAATCTGCATTTTAAACCATTGTGCTGCTGTAAGTTGCGGGGTTTTGAAAAAATGTAGCGTTACTTGTCCCCACATTTTGCTACAGCTGTTTAAGTAACGCTTCATTGTTAACATCTTGACAACTTTTTACACTTACAACTTTACAGTCTGTTTAAAAATGGCTGCACTAGTGCACTGGGGTTTGAGATCTGTCCTCTAAATCGCTCCAGGAAGAGCAATTTAAAAAAAAAAAAAAAAAAGTGCTCTGGCTTTTCTGTTCCGTGCCACATCATGGATTGTTCTTGCTGTGTTACCTGTTTTACAATGTGTGGACAATAATCCTTACACTGTCGGTGCATTAGAGCTGACTTTTTTGAAGAGAGCTTTGAAACACTTTAGTTATAAGTGTAGAAAATTGTTGGGATGTTAACAATGAAAAGATAAGTTACGGATCTGTTTAAGCAGTGAGGACGTGTAAGCTATATTTTTTGGAACCCCTCTACTTACTCTTAAGGTCCAGCCATTCCTTGCGTATTGTGCCAGATGGAGTAGAGCTGGTGCATTTTAAATACACTGAGGCTTCCTTTTACCAGGGTGTCCTGGTAACGTGACCAGCAGCAGACAGCAGTAGTTACACACCATGTATTCAATCCAAGATTTACACTGTAATAGTTCTTTTAATGAGTACTGAGACGTTTTGCATTATTTATCTGATGCACTGTCCTGGCTATTCTAACCTGTGTGTGTCTCTCTCTGTCTCTCGCTCTCTGTCTCTCGCTCTGCAGCCCTCACGACGTGCTGGCCACTCTGCTCAATAACCTGAAGGTCCAGGAGCGACAGAACCGCTGCGGTGCACCACCGTGGCCATCGCTATCGTGGGCGGAGACATGCTCCCCTTCACCGTGCTGCGGCGCTCATGAACGAAAGTACCGCGTGCCTGAGCTCAACGTGCAGAACGGTGTGCTCAAGTCCCTCTCCTTCCTCTTTGAGTACATCGGGGAGATGGGCAAGGACTACATCTACGCAGTCACGCCACTGCTGGAGGACGCGCTCATGGACAGGTGAGGGAGGAGATTGTCTGTCTTTGTATCCAGTGCAGCATTTCTTTCCTTAACTAAAGGATTCACCAGCAATGGGTGATTAGAGGAGAGACACAGTAGTTCTTCATAGCTGTAACATATTGGGAAATTTGTCCACAGTTAAAGCCATCATGGGAAGTGCTGTTACTTTTTTTTTTTTATCGTTGGCAGCTGTTAAACTTAGGAATGATTCTAAATGTTTACGACTGGGGGGGCAGGGCAGGAGGTAGTTACACTTTTCAGTGCAGAAAATATATTGAACTGAATCTTGTATGCTTAAGTTGTGTGTGGCTAACTGAAGTAACGTATGTGTTCCCCTCCTGTTTTTCTCCACAGAGACCTGGTGCACAGGCAGACAGCCAGTGCGGTGGTGCAGCACATGTCTCTGGGTGTGTACGGGTTTGGCTGTGAGGACTCCCTCAATCATCTGCTCAACTATGTCTGGCCCAACGTGTTCGAGACCTCGCCCCACGTCATCCAGGCTGTCATGGGGGCACTGGAGGGGCTGCGTGTTGCCATCGGGCCCTGCCGCATGCTGCAGTACTGCCTGCAGGTATGGAGAAGAACATCTATGCAGTTTGTGGGTGTAGACTGAGGACTATTTCAACTATTTTAATCATTTGTAAATTAAAATATGTTCTTTTCCCTACCTAAGAATACCCTATTACATCTGGCGGGGGGAGGAAAGGATGTTTTGCATTCGGTGTTGTGAATATGCCTTGTTTAATAGTGAACACACTGCAAATTTACAGGACATGTAGCTTGGGATTTGTGGTTGCTAGCTTTTCATGTTTTGAGCTCTACTACATTTAGAAAATGTTAACACTATAAAAAAAGTTTATGAAGGTTTTGAAGTGCATGATATTGAAGAGATGCTTGAAGATATAGATAGAGATATAGACCTGTGTGCAATAACACAGACTTCACCTCTGATTCTCAGGGCTTGTTCCACCCAGCGAGGAAGGTGAGGGATGTTTACTGGAAGATCTACAACTCCATCTACATCGGCTCCCAGGATGCCCTGATCGCACATTACCCCCGCGTGTACAACGACGAGAAGAACCCCTTCGTCCGCTACGAGCTTGAGTACTCCTTGTAACCTCCACAAAACACCTTGTTTTTTATTAAACACCCCCAGGATTCCAGACTCCTTTTTTTTCTGCTTTGAACCTGTTTCGGGTGACAGACGAGTTATCAGTAGATGATTGAAGGCTGTTGTAAATCACTAGCCTATCAAAGTGCTCCGTTTGCAGCGACTTTCTTTATGTAGGGGTTGTGTTGCGATGCTGCAGAAAACATGCAGGTCCTGCAAGTTTAAAACCTGCAGTTAAATCTGTTGCATTGCAGCATCTTTATTTTAGGGGAAACCCATTTTACATTTTAAGATATAAAGTACCTCTAGTCGCAGATGAATTGTTTAACAGGATCTATAAAAATGCGTGTTTGGTGGTTGTACTGTTACACTTGTGTACACGGCATAATGCTTGTCACGGTGTCACAAAAAAAAGCATAAAACTACAGCAACCAAGCATGTAAACCATAATTGTTATAAAAACAAAAACGCTCGGAGCCTGTAGTGGGAGCAGATACAAATTTCTAACAGAAACAGTGAAGAGCGTGCAAGCAATGTGAAGTCAGTCAAGCTCAGTAGAGGAAACGAAGTACTTAAATTTAATAAAATTAATGTTCTGTGGAGCAAATCTGTTTTTTATCAAGGTTAAAATTCCATTTCTTGTGCTAATGGGATGTTTCTTTATTTGGCAGAATAAACATTTGTGTATAAAATTAAACTCTTCTTTTTTTGTTTGTTTGTTTTTTCTTTGCATGAACTAACGTTCATGACACACAGCTACAGCCCCTTTCATTCCCTCCCCCATTACAACTCTCCTCAAACCCCAATGCACTTTAGTGACTCCATTCTGTAGACCCCACCCCAATTACCTGCTCTGTCAGTGCAGCCTACTCGTGGGACCGCAAGGGTTACACACACCTGGACTCGTTGTTTTTAATGCTTTTCTGTCTTGGGTCGCATGTAGGGCTAAAAGGGGAAGCTTCCCTGGTCTGACTCACATTAGCTGTATGTTTGCTTCCCCTTGGTGTGAACAGCATCTCAACCCTGACCAGTCAACCCAATGCAGCTCTTGTAACTGGCTATAGTAAGTAACACAAGGATCAGATGCTGGGCATTCACCAGCTACAAATGACTTTCTTGGCTTATTCCTCAAACTAAATGTGTAGACATGTTATAAATGATAGTTTCAGAGTTAGAGGTATTTGTCTTCTGGACATTATTCATCCCCAATGTGTTTGCAGAAAAGAGGAAGAGGTCAAAACAAGGCACTGTGAAATACTTGCAAGTTTAAGGTTACCTTCTTCCATAACTTGTATGACTTGATCAAAAAAAAAAAATCAGCTCTAAAGAAACAGTTTGACCCACTTCTATTGTCTGAACAACGCCTGTATGTAGTGTTCAGGTTTGCTGACTTCTCTCTGCTGTTCCAGGTGCTACTGGTGGACAATAGCCCTCAATTGCCATCATTTAAATAAGTCCAATCAGTTTTATTGCAGAGTCCAGTCAATACTGTACTGTAGTTTTGAAGACTATTGTTACACGGGCACATTGTGAAAAGTGCTGTATTTAAAACAGGGTTTCTTTGCTCATTCCTGTTGTGCTGATTGTAAATATTTGAAAACAAGACGAATACAGAATTGATAGGGGGAAGGAGAGCTCTTAACTGCACAGTGAGTTTCCCAGCTGGGCTGGAAGGTGTGTCTCTGTGAGCTGAACTTCCTGCATCTGGATCTGATCAGATGGTGTTTCTGCAAGCTGAGAGGAGATGCAGGCAGCTTCCTGTTTCTGCACGCTGGCTAGAGGTATTGAGAACCATGCTGATCAGACAGTGAACACAGGTCAGGTGAATAAAACACTTTCAATTTCCCCTTAGTTATTCCCTTAAATGTTTCATGAGCTTAAAGATGCTGCAGAAACAAATGTAAAATGTGAACTAATCAGCAGAAAAAAATAACAGCTCATCCATGGTATAAAAATGATGCTCCTAGTTACTGTGTTGCTTGGAGGAACAGTCCAGTTTGGAAAAATCTCCTGGTGTTTGCTGTCACTGTTCCAAGTGCTCCTGAGCTTTGCTATATGCTGCTTGTGTCTGTGTGTGTTTATGCACATGTGTATATATATATGTATTGATGTATGTGCGTGTGGGGCAGTGCCTTGCTCAATAAACTTGGACTTCTTATTAGAAGCTGGTTCAGGGTAGTTCAGTGTTTCAAGATTACGGCTGAGCTGGGGAACTAAAACTGAAGCCAGGGCCATGTGAAGGGAGGTTCCAGCGGTTCCAGTGGAACCGGGCCTGCAAAGAACACGTGTGCTGTTTCTGAACTGGAGGCTGTTGAAGCTGCTTGTTGCAGCAGTGACATAGGAAGCGTGTGGTTTCACGTGATTAAAATCGCTGTGTGTGTCAGCATTCTGCTAGGGCCAACCTGCATCTCCAGCCTTTCAACAGAGTCTTAATCATTAGTTTAAAGTTCTGCCATCCAGGATAAAGACTTCAATGAGTATTTGGGCCATATTCTGAACCAACACTTGTGTGTTAGTGTTCACATAAGTGCGCTTTCTTAATGAGAAACCCATTTAACTTGATACACTTAAGTGAGCACTCAAGTGCTGTTTCTGAATATGTCCCTTTTTTGTGAATATTTTTAATTTTACACAATGTGATAGTACCATGCCCAGTCCCTTATAAAAGTTTACCACAGTATAGGCTCGTACCATGGTTTTGTAAGGGGCTGTTCTGCATTTACTAGTCTGTCCCAATACTGGTTGGAGAGAAGGCCTAAGCCTGCTGTGTGCTTCAGTGAGTTGGTGAAAATAGATAGGCCTAAATCTGAAATACATTCCACGGAAAACTGTTTAGATGCTGTAAAAGGCGGTCAGAGAGAAATATGTTGACTAGAAGTTTATTTTCTTTCAAGAAAAATAGACCAGGAATTCAATTATGGTATGTGAATGACACAGCGGGCCCTGTTGACTGAGAGACTGATTCGATGAATGGAGACTATTGTAGGCAGGAAACTGCTTTAGACTCTAGGACTGTTGCACATCAGGATACAGACCACAGCTTACAATGGAGAGCAGGGGCCTGGTTTGATCCGGATTCATCATCCATACACTCATTAGAAATGTTATAAGAAAGTGAATAAATTCAATGATAAAGGTTGCAATGAAACACGGAGACATACCTCTCGTCAAAACCTGTGTCATTGAATTTATTCAGTTTAATTTAGTAACTAAAGAGTTAACATGAATTGCTGCTACCTAAGAAGTCATTTGAATTCTTTGAATTTACAAAACAGATTTTCTTCCAGTAACTTATTACGTAATTGTATGGTGTTAACGTTCACACACACACACACTAATAATAATAATAATAATAATAATAATAATAATAATAATAATTTCAGCATTCCTATTTAATAATCATATAGTTACCTGTAAATTAAATAGTATTGCACAAAAAAACTAAGTTATTGTTTACAGAAATCAAACGAATGTAAAGCCGTGAATTATATTCTATATCTGTCATTTTGGGGCGGAATTTCGGTTGAAAACGGGCAAGAAACTGAAAACGGATGGAGTACAGGAATGTTTTTACTTGATTACATCCCAAGTTTACTTTGTGTTGAAATGCATTGACGAAGCAGGGATGCAATCCCGCGTTTCCCCAGCAGGGGCCGCTGCCGCCCCGCTTTACACGACAGGCAGAGAGTTCGTTGCTGGTCGATGGGAGCCGTGATGTCAGGGTTAAGCTTTGCATATGAGTGGAGGAGCTAGAAAGAGGACTTCCTGTATTCGGAGCTCCATCCAAACCGACTGCTGGAGTGCGAATAAACGGCGAATAAACTCGAGTGTCGCTACAGTAAATCACCAATCCACTCTCGCACCTCGTCGTCTTCAAACCAGCATCGTGTTAGCGGCCAATCCGAGTCAAGCGTACCGCAGCCTGCGTGTCTCAGTCGGGATAGCACAGGCTCTGCAGAGCCACTGTGAATATACGACGGGCCCGAGTAATACTACTGCAGTGCTGACATTACCGCTGCAAGAAAGATTATTTCACAGCAAAAAAGCGGAATTTATTACTTCCCCGCATTTCTGAAGCGATTGATGCACCGAGTCTTGATGTGATCTGTGTATTCTTCAAGAGGTATGGCTGTTCTCAAACTCACTGACCAGGTAAGTGGTTAAAATGAATGTCTGTCTATCTATATATACATAGCAGTCGTTAAGGATAGAAAAACTAATATTCTGATTTGGTTTGCAAAAAGAAAAAAAAGTAAATACTGTACTGTATAAATGTTGCCCTGATCAAAGCCCGATTTGATGTGTACGGTCGGTAGCTGCTATTAAGTGCGGGTGAAAAGGCGATCTTTTATTTCGTGGTTTTGTGTTTGGTGGAAAACAGGGCAGTGTAACACTAACAGGGTCTGTGTTTTTGACAGGGGTATTCAAATGTTGTTAACGTGTTTTTAAAATGCCTTCTTTAATTATTGTTATTCTCTATAAAGTGTGCATCTTTGCTTGTGACGTTGCTGCCTTGTCAGATCATAGTGTTTTGCTTGTTCTTGCAAGGCAGTATTGTCAAAAAAATAAAACAGCTATTAACATCGTATTTTAAATATAAGAATCGTTAAAAAATAAAATGTAGACAATAAAGGAACAAAGCATCGTATCGTTGTTTTGTAACAGATAAGTAGAACGAAGCCCTGTTTTTTTTTTTCTCTCATACCACAGAAATCTTTTTTTTTTTTTTTTTTTGTTCAAGCAGTAGGCTGTATTTTTTTTTAGGTTCCTTATTTCCATCTTCCTCACTGAGCGCGACTTGGCGGTTTGTCGGTGCGAGGTGTTGCAGAGGAAGTGTGTTATTAGCTGTCATTATTTAAAATAAGCAGACCGATTATTTCAGTGTTTCTTTCGGTTTTAGCTTATATATATATATATATATATATATATATATATATATATATATATATATATATATATATATAGTACAATGTACATATATATTGAGTATTCACAATATAGTCTATGTCCCGGCGGCGCATTCCTTTGAGCACAGACTTTTAAGTGAGCCTGCTTGATTTAATGACCTGTTTTTTACGTCTGTGTCGACACTCGGTATTGCTCAAATAAATTAACTTCATGGACTCCCTCGAGTTTATTTGGTACCCAGGCAAAAAAAACCCCAAAAAACCTCCTTGTAGTGATTTAATTGTTTAACATTCCCCACAACCATACTTATAACGTAAAATGGTACTTATTAATTACAGACGCTGCAAACGCGTTGCATATGGTTTTACAGTACACTTGTTGCTAAATTGAATTTTAAATTTTAAAATGCCATGCAGACTAGTGTAGCCTCACTCCCCGGTACTTTTACAAGAAGGTATCTAAAGCTGAGGAAACACAAAGCCACTTTTTCAGGAACAGTGGTTTGAAACCTGGTTCCGGGAGACTGGGAGACCTGGTTTGAGGTGACTTTGCTGTATCAAACCCCAAGTCTCCCCTGGTGTGCCACGCAGCGGCCTGAAACCTAGTCTCCTGAAACCAAGTCCCAAGCCACAAAGTGGCTTCATGTTCCCTCAGTTTAAGAGTTTGATTTGGGTTGCTACCCGCTGCAGTGGATGAATAACATTCCACAGTCTTGCTATAAACTGTTACAGGACACCCCTGCAACCAGGGTTTAGCATGGCAGTGGATGACACTATAGTTTACTATATAATTTAGTGTTCATATTCTAGTGCAATAGTAAAGTGACAGTCCACAGGGATGGAAGTAAGACTCCTATTGCATAGCAGTTTCACCCATTCCAGGTTTTACTACCACCTCAGTTAGCCACAGTGTACAGGTAACAAGCTCAGATGTGTTCCATTAGTCATAGTAAAACCAGTAATAAAATATTTTGCACAAAAAGCAGTGTGACGAAACATCCACAGCATGAACGGCAGACATTATCAAATACTGCTCGCTGCTCTCTGCTCAACAGAGACACTTCCTGTATCGGGAAGAATCATGAAATCTAGCTGAGCTATAAAAAAAAGCATCTCACCACAGAAACTGACTTCTGAGTCTGTTGCACTTTAGCCGGCCATTTAAATGTCAATATATCTGTGATCAATCATAACTCGTAAAATCATGGGTGGATACCTGACAGATTACTCTATGTACTGCAGGCTAGGCTACGCCAGGCGTTTCTCGTTCTTTTCATTCAGTATTTTGGATGGCAGGATCTCTGAACTGATGTCACTCACAAGATGCCAGTCATTTGAATGCCATTGAAAGACCTGCTTGACTTCTGGTGACATCATCAACCTAATGGCAGCTTACTAAACGGAGCTCCCTTCCTTAACGAGAAAAGTTATACACCAAAAATAATCATTTGAAAACTTTTGAACAGTTACAAATGACTTTTTTTGATATTTGCAAATTTAGGGATTACATTTCTAAAAATAAAAATTATGGAAAACTGACAGAGGCACCCACTCCCATTCAACTTTATTTTCTTAGGGTCTAAAAAAAGGAGTCTAGCTCTAAGGAAATCACAAATGTCTACCAAGCCATGATTTTAATGGATCCTAACAATTCTTACCACATTAAAAGAAAATGAGATCTTGAATTGCATCACGAGATTAATGATGAGGTATGGGAGCACATCTGTATGGAAGCACATAAGGTTACTGATTCAAATATGTGGCGGGATTCAAGTGGAAAGTTAAGTCGATTCTTTAGATCCCTAAAACTAACTGCTAAGGCAGGTTCTACATCCACAAGCAACATCTTTTGCGGATCTTAGCAGGAGCAAAAAACTCTCGCTGTGAATTGACTTAAAGCCGAGCCTCCAACATGAGATGTAGCTGAACAAAGTTAGGGACGTGTTTGTAATGGAGAAAATCACTAGGTTGAACATATTTCTTGCAACTGTGATTCTCTCTGTCATACTGCAAAATGTTATTATGATGACCAGTATAACTGTTATTCTGTTTTATTTTCTGCAAAAAAACAACAAATAAAACAATAAGTAAAAAAAAAAGACCTGCTCAAGTATGCAAATGAACTGGTAATATTAATATCAGGTGAATGTGATCAAAAGATGATGCAAGCGTCCACTGGAACCGCAGGAGCACTGTCCTAGTGTTTTCATTGGCTGAGGGGAGCGATGGCTTCCGAGTTGAGGATGTGTAGCTGAGACAAGCGGTAGCTCTAGTGGTTGCCCTGGTAACGGTGACGGGTTTGTGTCGCTGAGGAAGTGCAGTTTCGTTTTGCCTCCTCGGTGAGAAAACCTGCCTTATATGGGGCTCGCTGCTGCCGAGAGCTGTGGGCAGGTTCACACATCCTGTCGGAGTGACAGCATATTGTTTTCTTAAACCGTTACACAGTGGCCCATCTGGAAATCTGCAGCAGGACCGGCTTAACAGATCTAACCCATATAAAGTGTTGACTTTGAAGACTCAACAGCAGTGATTTGTACAGCGTGCGCCACTATGGTGAGCTGTGCAGTCATGTATCTTCACACTGTCAGAACACGCCCCTAGTGAAGCTGGACTCGCATCAGGGATATGAAGCTTGTACACAATACAGAACACTGTCGGTTTGAGGGACTTCGTAATACAGAAAGCCATCATGGGAGATGCTCACGACTGTGGTACCCCCATGCGTTGCTTCCTTGCTGTCCTCCCCGTGGCACAAAGCTGTACCCAGGTCTCCCTGAAGGCGTTTCTGGAAAGCAGTTTGCATCAGCAGAAGATCTGCCGCAGGCAGGAATAATCAGACACATCCAGCAAAAAGTGGAAAAGTGGGTTTCTGCTGAGACCTTAGTGCCAACCTCACTCAGAGCAGAGAGACCAACTCAAGCACGCTCTGTGTGCTTGAGTCTCTGTGCTATGTTTCTGTGGCTGTGCAGGTTCAGTGCTATGCTGGGTACAGGGGCCTGTGACACCTCTGGGCTTGCTGCCTATACCGTTCAGCTAATTAGACTCCTGCCACAGTAAAACCAGGATGCACTAGGAGTCTTATTTAGGTACACATTGCTGCTGCTGCTCCCTGACCTCCGCAGTCCCTATAAATGTTGTGTTTGGCCCTGGCCCAGTTTGGTGTGTTTGTTGTGCAGAGGCTGAGCTCTCCAGCTCTCCTTGTTTATATTTGTATGGGTTTAATTGCAGAGTCGCCTGCCAGGGGAAGAGAGAAGGTAGTAGTTGAGGACGCCCTCTCAGTTTGGCAGCCAGGCCTCGTGTCTGCTCTGCTTTGCTGTGATACAAACACACTGCTCTCTGCTCTGACAGTCACACTGCAGGAGCTCTGATACAAACACACTGCTCTCTACTCTAACACAGTCACACTGCAGGAGCTCTGATACAAACACACTGCTCTCTGCTCTGGTACAGTCACACTTTTACTGTATAAAGGTGACCTTAGCTATAAGGGTAGCTAGTTGTTTAGTTGAGGCTCACAATTTGCGCCCAGCCTCTGCTTTTCCTGATTAATTGAATGAGCACAGACAGCAGTGTGACAGCGTGGTGTGGTGCTAGTCCCGGATCTCCCCTCTCCCTGGCTGTGTCAGTGTGAGTTTGTGATATGCTTTGATTGGAGTTTTTTCCCTGGGAGGGGTTGCACCGTGCCAGTTGCTGAGTCCAGATTGATTGTGGCAAAGCCGCCGGCTGCTCTGTGTGTTAGAGACAGGAGTCATGGCTGGGGCTTGGCAGCAAACCACATGTCACTATCTGTGTTATCATGAGTGTCTTCCTCTCCTCCTTTTTATCTCTCTCGCTCTCTCTCCCTTTTAAGGTATATTATATTTCTTTATCATTCTGTCTCTCTGTCTCTATTCATTTATTCGAGAAAATTCAGTTCAATAGTAGTGATTGTGTGGGAATTCCCTAGAAGACTCCTGATGGGTGTGCAGGGGGCACAGTGTACAGTGCTGTGACCGGGGCACAGTGTACAGTGTGCTGTGACCGGGGCACGGTGTACAGTGCTGTGACCGGGGCACGGTGTACAGTGCTGTGACCGGGGCATGGTGTACAGTGCTGTGACCGGGCACAGTGTACAGTGTGCTGTGACCGGGCACGGTGTACAGTGTGCTGTGACCGGGCACGGTGTACAGTGTGCTGTGACCGGGGCACGGTGTACAGTGCTGTGACCGGGGCACGGTGTACAGTGCTGTGACCGGGGCACGGTGTACAGTGTGCTGTGACCGGGGCACGGTGTACAGTGTGCTGTGACCGGGGCACGGTGTACAGTGCTGTGACCGGGCACGGTGTACAGTGTGCTGTGACCGGGCACGGTGTACAGTGTGCTGTGACCGGGCACGGTGTACAGTGCTGTGACCGGGCACAGTGTACAGTGTACAGTGTACTGTGTGCCGAGTGTAATGTAGGAGCGATGCCCTGGGCACCCTGAAACACTGCCTGGCCTCTTGCCTGTCCTCTCATTCAGCCCTCTTGTCTGCTCCATTGTTCCCAGGTCTGCAGAGACACAAGCAGGCACTTTGTTTGGGTGTCTGTGTGTGCTGCCCTGGGGGAGGCTGGGTTAGGGTTAAAGGAGGATTTGTGACTGTGAATGTGAGAGATTCTACTGCAGACAGATGCCCTCACTGTAGGCTGTGACACTGGGGGCTGGTTTCTGTTTAACTTTTCACGTGTTTTGAACATTTTAACTTGAACATATTGGGAATGTTTCAGAAAAGCCATGCTAAAAACCACTCCATCACTACAGTTTAAATTACTGCAGCATGAATAGGCGTTTCAGACTGCCAGTGGACAGCTTTTTATTGTATTGATTATGAAATATATAATGACCTACACTGTTCAGCTAATGACAGGGTTCCAGTTCTGCAGACATGAATCCACCCTGTTCTACAGCAGCGTTGTTTGTAGTGGAACAGTGTGAGTTTGTGACCCTGCCGTGTTACTCAGTCTCACAGCATGTTTCTTTGTTTTTATCTGGCTGCTGTAAGGAAGTCCACACACATGTGTCTTGCTAAACTGTTTCTTTGTAGAATTGGATGGAACTCTCTCGCTCTGTACTGGGTGGGGTTTTCTAAATTGAAGTTGGTGTGTGTGGTTTCTTCTTCTCTCTCGCCTGCCTCTCCCCACCCCTCCCTCTCTCACTGTGTGTCTGTGAGAGGAAGTGAAACGGCCAGTCCTCAGCATTCTTATACAGATTCCATGGAATTAAACAGCTCTGCATTACCCCAAGTCTTATATCAAGCAGACAGACAGACAGACTGAAAGCAAACACACTGAAAATGAACCAGGCATTCGGGGGAATAAAAGCAGGGAATTTCCAAGACTACAGCTCCCTCTGTCCAGGGTTCAACATGAGATGAAAGAGATTCTTATTTGTTATTTTGGGTTTTACACACAAACTCTCATTCAGATGCCGTTGTCCTTTAAGAAACACTGCGCCCAGCCATTGCCCTTCAGAAGTCACAACTTCTCTTTGTTCTTCTGCGCATCCTTGTGATGTGTAGTGATGTCCTGCTCTATACTAGCAAGTTGTTCTCAAACGGTTTTGTAAATGGGGAATTTTATGAAAATCTCTGGGTACAGTGTATGTGGAGGTCCGTGAGTATCTGTGCTTGTATCTTACACACACACATCTCGATAGCCAAGGAGAATCAGGATCCAACAGGACACTTATCAATCACTTGAAATACTTTAATAAAGAAGAAAAGTCTTTATTAAGTATTTCAAGTGATTGATAAGTGTCCTGTTGGATCCTGATTCTATTTGGATATAGAGATGTTTGCTGTTTTTGAATTCTCTATAGTAATATAATATAAAATAAACTCGCTGGACACATTACATTTTTGAAGTCTGAAAGCACATATTTTACATTCCACGCAATTAAATTCTGCTTTATCATATAATGCAAATTATACCAGTTTAATTTTTGTTCTGTTTGTCATACTGATAGATACTGTAGATAGCAGGAGTTTTGAGCCCCCCCTGGTGGTTGTTTCATGTGGTGCATGCTGCACTGCATGCCTTGCTCACAAAGAGTATTTTACCTTATTAAGAGAGACAGGGAGCAGGGGTCAGCAGAACAGATTGTATAAGTTCAAAGAATGAAAACAAATTGTTTATCAGTTTTCATTTAAGTATGTGGGCAAAGTGCTTGTTGGGTGTGTTACTGATTGAGGATGGGAGTTTTACCACGGCCCCTAAGTGTTTGCAGGTTGTGCCAGGGCTGGTAGGAAGTGACCTGGAGTTCACCTGGGTGCACTCACACACCCCTGGAGGATGGAGACAGGCTATTAAAGGCAAGCAGCGGGCAGGCTGCCAGGGACCGTGGCCAAACTATCACTAGTGTGTAGAGAGAGAGCTGCACTGCACTGTGAGGCTCTGTGAGTGGGGATGGACTGACAGTAGCTGCACCCCAGAGAGTGAGAGATACTGGCAGTTATACAGAACCACATTGCAAAGCTGCAGCACTTTGAAAACTCTGCAAATTCTCACACTATGCAGGAACAGCTTGTACCATCTGATACGGCAGTCCCTCCACTTCGCAATCTGACCTGCGCTTCAAAAAATGCTGGCTTAGGGAAGGGCCCCCAATACAGTACAGTGTTCAGCATCATGTACTAACAGTGAGTTAACTGAATTTGAGGAATCGCTGCTTTCACTACCTCTGCATTTCCAATCGCTCTACTCTCATTCCCTTTCACTGGCTGCATACTGTTTGTACTTTTCCCTTTTGTCTGTGCTTCAGAATAGACTCCCCAGAATTCCATATGCATTCAAACTTTTAAAGACTCTATTCACAAAGCGTTTGGTTATGTGAAGAATGCTTTGCCATGAATAGCTTTGTATTCTGGCAGCAGGTCACAGGAGCCAGTCATCACACTTCTTGTCTGGAATGCAGTGTGCGTTTGTTAGAAGATGCCGTGTTGGTTTTGTAATATTTTTCTAGTTTATTTGTTGCTCTGCTTTCTCTGTGTATTTCCTTCAGTATAAAGGCAAGCTTGTGGAAAGTTTCTGATAAGGACGTGTGATGTGTGGAGGTTGTCTGTGTCCTGCACTCTTCTGTTGTAATCTCTTGTAGTGATGTATCTCATTAGCAGGGTGTGCGTGTGCGTGTGCGTGTGCGTGTGTCACATGAATGAATTGTGAGGATGTTTATTAGAAGGACCAAGAGGATTCCAAAGCTGTAACGGAGGAAAGTTACAACAGAAAGAATTGTTGAAGAGTGATGCAACCGCAGGTTAGGTATAATAGGCTTGATTAGAGATCCTTTTTGTATTGCGTGCTGATTTTGATGTTTAATAAAGTGTTCCTATTAAACTGACTATATTTGTTGTAGTGAGTGAGTCATTCTGGGCTCATCCACACAAGAAGACTCGCACCAGTGAGCCAGTTAACAGGTGGTACAGTCTGTGTGCTGCTGTCTTTATTCCCAGGTAGAGAGACACCTGTTGAGATTGAAATCTTGTTTTTCAAGGGGGATGGTAGCGAGCGCTGAATTGTACAAGGGATGGGATGGTTATAATTCCACATGTACACGTCACGCGCTCAGCAGAATGGGATGTAGACCTATGCTGTGTGTTTTATGCACTGGGATGACATCTGCTGTGTACACAAGATGAGATATATACTGGAGTTTTGACAAGTCTTTAATGGGGATTGTTTCTTTAAAGAACAGGACTGGGTATACAGTACCACGCAGTTCCTCGGCTTTCCTGTAAGCTTTACACATGACCTTATCTGATTAGCATGTGCTGTTCAGGGCATTTCCACTCCTGTACTGCAGCAGCTCTGTAGAGTAACATTTTTCACAATGCCATGCTATATAAAGACCTGCAGTACAGCTGTTAGGAAGCTGACCATGAACAATTACCGGTTAACAATTCAGTTCACTGTGAATCCACTCATCTCATTCATTATTCATTTCAGTGGAAAGTAACACTACTGGAAGTCATGTAGACAAAGCAGTGCAGTAGCGTACACTGAAGACACACAACAGCACAGTTCCACATAGAGCTGGTTAATCTGCATGGCTTTCCCATTTCCAATTTATAAACCTACATCTTCAACAGTACTAACAGTTTTGATACTTGGCAGCTCACACTGAAATGAAAGGTACACAGGTGGTAATCAGACTCCAACTGCAAAGCAGTGCAACCCATTCCAGGTTTTAATACGAGCTTGATTAGACACGGTGTGTATAGGCAGCAAGCTCAGATGTGTCTTATTAAACTGCTATGCAAGTCTTATTTCCATCCCTGAAGGCACATGATCGGTTAGTGGTCAGAATTCTGAATTTCTAAAGCAAGCACGTTCAGTCTGTTTTTTGGTGATCGAGTTCCTTGACGTCTTGTTTTGTTGAATCTGTTTGGGGCTCTGGAGCTTCTCTCTGAGGATCTGAGCGTTCCCTGAGCAGCAGCTCACAGGGCTCTGTGATTCCAGTGCCACGTTTGGACCTTTCTATCTATTTACTGTGTGTCTTTATTTCTTTTCATTTCCAGCCCCCGCTGATCCAGGCTATATTTAATGGGGATCCGGAAGAAATCCGAATGCTGATCTATAAGACAGAGGATGTCAATGCTTTGGTTTGTATTATTATTATTATTATTATTATTATTATTATTAGGAATGATGTAGTGTATATAACACTGTAAACTCCTGAAGTTTAGACAGATGTAAATCTTAAGTACTAATTCCTTTATCATCATGGTTATTGTTCTTGTTGTAGTTGTTAGTGTGTTTCACGTGGCTGGGTGAGAACGTCCTTCTCTTGTTTCTTCCAGGACTCAGAGAAACGGACCCCCCTGCACGCTGCAGCCTTCCTGGGGGACGCAGAGATCACTGAGCTCCTCATCTTGTCAGGTACTCCTGTCTCACTTTCTCTCACCCTCGCTCATACTCCATGACCCTCCCTGACAGTCCCATCCTACCTGCACCCTGTGCCTCTCTCCACCCCTCCCTCACACTGACAGAGAGTCCCATCCTACCTGCACCCTGTCCCTCTCTCCACCCCTCCCTCACACTGACAGAGAGTCCCATCCTACCTGCACCCTGTCCTTCTCTCCACCCCTCCCTCACACTGACAGAGAGTCCCATCCTACCTGCACCCTGTCCTTCTCTCCACCCCTCCCTCACACTGACAGAGTCCCATCCTACCTGCACCCTGTCCTTCTCTCCACCCCTCCCTCACACTGACAGAGAGTCCCATCCTACCTGCACCCTGTCCCTCTCTCCACCCCTCCCTCACACTGACAGACCTACCCATCTCACATGCTCTGAATAGTTTCTTGTATAACTCTCTCTCTCTCTCTCTGTCTCTCTCTCTCTCTTTCCCTCCACGGTGCTCTCCCTGTGTCTCAGGTGCCCGTGTGAACGCCAAGGATAACATGTGGCTGACTCCCCTGCACAGAGCCGTGGCGTCGCGCAGTGAGGTGAGTGCTCTGCTGCGGCAAGCCTTAGAGCTCCACATCCCTTTGTTAGTTAATGCGCCTCGTGCAGTTTGGTCGTGAGGATCATGAATCTGAGCGCATTTGTCTGCTCAAACTGCAGAATGACTTAGAGTCTGCACACCACATGTTAAATCACAAAAAAAACTTTTATTTAACATAGCTCCTTCTGTATCCCCTGTGTCTGTCTGATCTCTCAATGAAAACTGGAGGTAAGCATTGTTCCAGTTTGCGTGTTTTGTGTCCCGTGTTCCAGGACACGGTGCGCGTGCTGATCCGACACTCTGCCGACGTCAACGCGCGCGACAAGAGCTGGCAGGCTCCGCTGCATGTGGCCGCGGCAAATAAGGCGCTGCGCTGCGCTGAGGTCATCATCATCCCGCTCCTCAGCAGCGTGAACGTGTCAGACCGGGGGGGCAGGACGGCGCTGCACCACGCTGTGCTCAACGGACACGTGGAGGTGAGGGGGGGTGGGCACCCTGGTAATGTACAGATCGGATACAAAAATCAGATAATGAGTCGAATGTAAATTGGATATCATCAATCTATATATCATGGATAGGGCCGTACCTATAATTGGCCCATGTCCCAGTGTACAATTCAATGACTAACATTTAGACTATAGGTCTTTCTCAGTGTCTTCTTCAAGAGAAGGCCTTGCAGTTGAACGTTTGCACTTGACTGTTCCAAGGTTTGACGTACCTCTTTGGAGGCCCCGTGTCTGTCTGTGTGTGATCTGGCTCGTTTCGTTTCAGATGGTTAACCTGCTCTTAGAAAAGGGAGCCAATATCAACGCCTTTGATAAGAAGGACAGGAGGGCACTGCACTGGGCTGCTTACATGGGTAAGAGTGGGAGTGGCGCTGTGGGGCTGTAGGGCTGCACAGCAGTGCCAAGGGCATGCCTTTACTCACAGAATAGCTTCCATCTCAGGCTTCTAATAAGGTCTGTAAGGGGGGTTTGATTGGACAGTATGGGATTCTCAATACAGTTGTGCTGTGGGCCTGCAAAAGAAGTGGATTGATGCATCTGGGGTATAATTGACTGAAAACTTCAGGAATATGTGGTATGAACTGGACAGCTTTTCTGACCGTGTGTCTTGTGAAGTTCTGATCAGAGCTCTGTACTCTGAACACACAGGGATTAGGGGTGCATCAGTGAATCACGAACATTTCTTTAAATGATGAATCGTTTCCTGATGGAGGTGTGTGTCGTTTGTATTGTGAGACAAGACCAAGAGTGCGACACAGCTCGTTGTAGTTGATGTGAATACACACTCTCCCTATCCCATTGCATTTTTATCTTTTAACAAAATAGACCATCGTTAATTGATCATTTGAGGTTACTGTGCATGAGGCAGGCAGGGCCAGCACATGCATGGTGATCCACAGCGGATGGCGACCTGCGTGTCGGGTGGTTGATCTCAGTGCATCGTTGCTGCTGACCCTGATCCCTCGTGTTGTCTGATCCCAGGTCACCTGGAGGTGGTGTCGTTGCTGATCAACCACGGAGCGGAGATCTCCTGCAAGGACAAGCGTGGCTACACCCCCCTCCACGCTGCGGCCTCCAACGGGCAGCTCGGGGTGGTCAAGCACCTGCTCAACCTATCCGTGGAGGTCAGCGCTTCCGCATTCTTCTTCTTCTTTTTTTTTAAATGTTTCAATTTCACTACTTATAAATTCAGGTTCAGGGATGGAAATAAGACTCCTATTGCATAGCACTTTCACCCATTCCAGGTTTTACTAAGAGCTTGATTAGCCACAGCGTATTGAAGGTAAGAAGCTCAGGTATGTCTTATTAAACTCCTAGTAAAACCAGGAAAGGATCAAACTGCTCTGCAGTGGGAGTCTTATTCCCATCCCTGATTTGTTTTACAGAGTGGTTCTTGGAATGTATTTGAGAGCACTGGAGCAGTCTGCATTGAAAAGATAGATTGAAATGTCTGTGCTTCCTGAGGCCTCTGTGTATTTACCAGTGTTCATTTGAAATCAGCATGGTTTTCATAAGCTGTGAATATACTGGAACAGAACAGAACAGACTAGATAAGGGGTACGGTACTGCAGGACTTGAGAGTGTAGGACTACGTACCTCAGTTAAGGGTCAGTGTTTTAATGAAGTTATCCTTGGGCCTGTAGAACTGCCTGACCCTGCATGTAAACCAGGAATGCCAGTGCACTAAAGACACTATCCAAAACCTTTCTGTGTAAGAAACATTTTCACGTAGTTTCTTGTGGTTTTACATTAATGTTTAAGGGGGGTTCAGACAATTGTTGATATTGTAATATAATTTTTAAGGGCATAATATAGATTAGTGATGGGAAGTAATCCAGGTCTCAGATTACCCCCTCTCTTCCTCATTATAGCCCCCCCTCACTCTGTCCCCTACCCTCACTCCCCTCACTCTATCCCCCTCACTCCCCTTTCCCCTTCTCACTCTGTCCCCCTCACTCACTCCCCTTCCTTTCTCACTCTGTCCCCCCTCACTCTCACTCTCTGTCTCCAGATTGATGAAGCCAATGCGTTTGGTAACACGGCTCTGCACATCGGCTGTTTCAATGGGCAGGACGCGGTGGTGAGCGAGCTCATTGATTACGGAGCCAACGTGAATCAGCCCAATAACAAGGGCTTCACCCCCCTGCACTTCGCAGCGGCCTCCACACACGGGGCGCTGTGCCTGGAGTTCCTCGTCAACAACGGAGCTGATGTCAACATGCAGGTGTGTCTCTGGGGTCTGGGTCTGTGGCAGCAGTGTGATTCCTCTCTCGCTCTCTCTCTCTCTCTCTCTGTGCTCTCTCTGTCTCTCTCACTCTCTCACACTCTCTCTCTCGCGCTCTCTCTCTCTCTGCTCTCTCTCTCTCATGCTTTCTCTCGTTATTGTTCCCGCAGAGTCGAGATGGGAAGAGCCCTCTCCACATAACCGCTGTGCACGGCCGCTTCACTCGCTCACAGACCCTCATCCAGAATGGTGAGACACCAGGGCAGGGTCACGAAGGGGGGAGAGGGGTGAAGAGGGGGAAGAGAAGGCATGGCTTCACCCCCTAATCAAAATGCCTCTCGCATGGAACGCACCTGCCTTGCTCCTCCACACTACACTGCTGAGTGAACATGTGAAATCTGCCTGGCCTCACATATTCGTCTGGAGCACTTGGCTCGCTGGCCAGTCCTGCCCTGTATCGCACACATTGTGCTGTCATTGCTTGGAGGGGGTTGGGTTATGTTCTGTCTATACTGAGGATTCTACAGCAGCTACATTGTTACGGGTCACCTGGACACTATCCAGGTCTGGAAGGAGATTCTTAGACAGTGTGCTTCTTCCTCTCTGTGCTGGATAGTTGCCCCCCTGCATTGTTGACTCTCTTGTGTTAATGAAATCCCAGTTGCTCTGACAGATACTGTTACTTTTCATACATGCACTGCACATTCCTGACACAGTGTGGTCTAGTGCTTAGAGCTGAGGGACTGGGAGAGAGGGAGGCTGGGTTGCTGAGGGACTGGGAGAGAGGGAGGCTGGGTTTCTGAGGGACTGGGAGAGAGGGAGGCTGGGTTGCTGAGGGACTGGGAGGGAGGGAGGCTGGGTTGCTGAGGGACTGGGAGGGAGGGGGGCTGGGTTGCTGAGGGACTGGGAGAGAGGGAGGCTGGGTTGCTGAGGGACTGGGAGGGAGGGAGGCTGGGTTGCTGAGGGACTGGGAGGGAGGGGGCTGGGTTGCTGAGGGACTGGGAGGGAGGGGGCTGGGTTGCTGAGGGACTGGGAGGAGGGAGGCTGGGTTGCTGAGGGACTGGGAGGAGGGGGCTGGGTTGCTGAGGGACTGGGAGAGGGAGGCTGGGTTGCTGAGGGACTGGGTGGGAGGGAGGCTGGGTTGCTGAGGGACTGGGAGAGGGAGACTGGGTTGCTGAGGGACTGGGAGGGAGGGGGGCTGGGTTGCTGAGGGACTGGGAGGCTGGGTTGCTGAGGGACTGGGAGGGAGGGGGCTGGGTTGCTGAGGGACTGGGAGGGAGGGAAGCTGGGTTGCTGAGGGACGTGTTTAGTGGTGGGTGACGTGGTCTTGCTGTTGTGTTGCAGGAGGAGAGATCGACTGTGTGGATAAGGATGGGAACACCCCTCTGCACATCGCAGCCCGCCACGGACACGAGCTCCTGATCAACACTCTCATCACCAGCGGAGCCGACAGCACAAAGTGAGCAACAGTGACGCTGCTGAATCCGTTAGTCATAAAGAACTCCATGAAGCTGTCAGTCAGTTAGTTACCAAGTCGACCTTGGGGGTGTAGCCAACAGAAACATGGCAAATTAAATTTAACGTTAATAAATCCAAAGTGTTACAAAATGTAGGATTCAAACACCAAATGGGTGGTACTGCATAGAACCAGAACAGAGCCAAGAGAAATACGTTGCTGTATAGAACTGGAACAGAGCCACGAGAAATACCTTGGCGTTGTAACCAGACAAAAAGGAAAACAGAATGCTTGGGTATATTCTCAGACATGTAGAGTACAAATCAGAGGCGGTTAGACGAGGTTGCTTTGAGATGGCACCTAGACTACTAGTTTGTAAATGTCCTTGTGTTGTTGTGACATTCCCCTGCTGGCGGTGGATGTTTGCCCTCGTCACTGTCGTTGTTCCTCTCCGTTTCATGCTGTATCTAGGCGTGGTATCCACGGCATGTTCCCACTGCACCTCGCTGCTCTCACGGCTCACTCTGACTGCTGCCGCAAGCTGCTCTCCTCAGGTAAGGGGGGGGGGTTAAGAACGAGATGTATTGATGTAGAACACCAGGGGTGTGTGTGCGTGTGTCTGTGTGTGTGTGTCTGTGTGTGTGTGTGTGTGTGTGAGTGTTGGTGTGGGAGATGATACACAAGGTTTTCTCTATTTCTTTTTATCAAACTGTCAAGGCGGAGGGCCCTTCCTCTGTTCTCATGCCTGGGATTGCAGGAAGACTCGTGTTTCAGAGCAGTTTGAGTGGGTTTCTCCTCTCTGCAGAATACCCAATAGAGCAGTCTTACTTCTAACCTGGCATAGGGACTGCTGTTTGTGTGTCTCTTCTCTCCTTCACTCTCCATCTCTGTAGCACATCCTCGCTTTGCAGAGATTGGAAGTTTGGCCTCTTCTACCTCTCTCTCGTTCCCTCTTTCTTCTGTTCTAATGTGTCTTTCTCACCTCTCTCTCTCTCTCTCTTTTTCTATCCTTCTCTGTGTCTCTTTCTTTGTCACACCAGGCCAAAAGTATAGCATTGTTTGCTCGTTCAGTAACGAGTCGGTCCTGTCTGCAGGCTTTGAGATAGACACCCCGGACAGCTTTGGAAGGACCTGTCTGCACGCTGCAGCCGCCGGAGGGTGAGTTCACGACCTCTTCAAGTGTGAGAGCCGTCCAATTACAGGAGAGGAAGTAGAGTCGTATTAGATAGGAAGCTTAGCTATGGATGGAACACATTGAAAAAGACTTTGAGTCTAAATGTTTACATCAGCGAGTGAAGCTAGAGAACAGAGGTCATGCTGCTTTGTTTAAGCTCACAAAAATAGAACTGCAGTTGGGAAACCATCACTGAATCTTTACGATCTTTAAAAAGCTGTTGCTGTTACTTTAATGTTCGTTCTTGTGGATATACAGCAGCTGTATGTAATGACACGAGAACAGCGAGTTTGTCATGTACAACACCCCCCCCTTCTGTATGAGGATGGAGGTGCAGTAGCTGTGTGCAGTGCTCTGAACTTTGTTTTGTTTCCTACAGAAATGTTGACTGTGTGAAACTCCTGCTGAGCAGTGGGGCAGACTTTAACAAGAAGGACAAATGTGGAAGGTGAGTGGGCTTTATTAACAAACTCCCTCCACCCCATCTCTTAAAGCACAGCAGTGTTATAAAGCACAGTAAAAGCACTGTAAATGTAAGAGAGGTATGGGAAAGCATATTAAGACATGACCAAGGAAAAACCGCAACATGATTGCAGTAAACTTTGGTGCCTTTCGGAGTAAGTCCTCCAGTCAGCAAGCCGCAGTGCTCAGCCAGTCCTCCCCACTCTTGTGCTCTCAGCAAGCCCCAGTGCTGCAGTGCTTAGCCAGTCCTCCCCACTCTTGTGCTCTCAGCAAGCCGCAGTGCTGCAGTGCTAAGCCAGTCCTCCCCACTCTTGTGCTCTCAGCAAGCCCCAGTGCTGCAGTGCTCAGCCAGTCCTCCCCAGTCTTCTGCTCTCAGCAAGCCCCAGTGCTGCAGTGCTCAGCCAGTCCTCCCCAGTCTTCTGCTCTCAGCATGCCCCAGTGCTCAGCCAGTCCTCCCCACTCTTCTGCTCTCAGCAAGCCCCAGTGCTGCAGTGCTCAGCCAGTCCTCCCCACTCTTGTGCTCTCAGCAAGCCGCAGTGCTGCAGTGCTCAGCCAGTCCTCCCCACTCTTGTGCTTTCAGTAAGTTCTGATATGTCGTTGCAGGACCCCGCTACACTACTCTGCGGCGAGCCGTCACTTCCAGTGCATCGAGACGCTTGTTTCCACGGGAACCAGCGTGAACGCAGCCGACGACTGGGGCCGCTGTGCCCTCCACTACGCAGCGGCCTCTGACCTGGACAGGAAGTAAGAGCACGGCTCTACAGGAAGGGAGCGTGAGCTGCAGTCGCTCTCTCAGTTAGCATCCACACTGGTCCCCCATTTATTTGGCTGAAAATCTTTTGGCTCGGTTCTCACTTGTTCTTTTTGGTTGTTTTTTTCACATTTAAGCTGTGCAGATATTTCAGGTACAGTACAATGCTATTGATAAAATGCAGGTTCCTGTGCTGTAGGTCACACATGGTCTGATTTGCAGCTAGACCACTGTGAGAGTGAACTTGATCTATAACTTATCACAAAGTGATTAGGTACTCCAGGAAAGAGAAGCTGCAACTTTTCAGCAGTGTGGCATTGTCTTTGAAATACCTGCAAATGTGAAGCATAAGAACCAACAGATCTCAGTGGAAAAGGGGGGATCCGTGATAATTGAGACTTTCTGGACCACGTTCCACAAACGTATGACTTTGTGAGGTTTGCAGAATCTGGAAAACTATGTTCCTTATTTCTGAAAATGACAGGAATGTTGTTTTTTTTTAATGTTTTATGACAGATCATTATTATCAAGCCTTTAATGTTGTTTAAGTTTAAATTAATTAAGCACTGGGCTAGTTTAAAAAAAAAAAAAAAAAAAAAAAACGAAACAAAGAAAAATCCTGAAAAGAGCTCTTGTCTGATTGGTCTGTGAAGGAGGCGCAGTATTCTGGGGGAGACGCACGGAGCGGTGGAGGAGAGTGAGGGATCCCAGGAGGAGAGAGAGAAGGAAGCCTCGCTGTAAGTGAAAGACATGCCGGTGTGCCCACACTAACACCCCCTCCCCCGCTCTGTCTGCCTGGCTGCTACCCGCAGGGGGCAATCCTGGCGTGACTAACATATTCTACTGCTGTTTAAAACAATTACTAACATGGCAGTGCCTCTCGCGACAGGACTGTGTCGTCTTATTTATTACAATCTTACTAGGGCTGTGCAGGTATTTGGGAAATGCCAGTTACTTCACTGTAGGTTGTCTTTAAGTTCAATTAAATAAGAATGCAGTAATTAATGAAAACAAAGCATTCCCTCGTTTGGCCTTGTCTTCACAATTATCGAGTACCAGTCTGTAGCAATCTGACAGGGTGATTTTAATAATGTAATGTGATCAAACTAACTAAAACCACTCCGATTTTACCTGTGATTATTTACCATTCTTTAATATGAATTCATTTAGATTTTACTTTGCATGTTTTCATAGAAATGTGTAATTTCTGCAGTGAATTGTGGGACTGTAGTCTTGGGCAGATTTAAGCTCTGATTGGACTCCACAAACAAATACATTTCCCAGTGTGCACAGCGACTGATAATGCAGTCAGTGTTTGCTTTTCTGGTTAGGAAAAGTCAGGTGTACATGACAGTTGAGGGGAATTTGCTTGTTTCATTTCTGCGTGTCAGTTTATGGACTCCCCTGTGGTACGACAGTTAAAATGTCTGCTCCCGGGGTAAAAGTAAATTCACTATCAAGCGGCTTTTAAATCCCTCAATGTGGAAGTTAATTGCCATTGCTTGGTACAGAATTGTGTAAGTGAGGGCAAATGAGAGAGAGAGAGAGAGGCAGTTTTCTTGTGAAGTGTACACATTTTTTAAAAGGCTTGTTTCGGGTTTGTTTAATATCGGCAACAAAACACATGTCAAAGGGAATCGCTCAGATTTCCTGAATACCTGCACAGGTCTAATGCTTCCTAAAGGGTGGACTTTGTATTGTGGGGCTGTGAGGTAGCAGCATGTTGTGAAAGTGTGTGTGATAGACCATGCTAACCAGCAGGGTCACACTGAGTCACTACACTGACACACAGACACTCTCACACACTGACTCACTCACACTGACACACACCCTCACTCTCTCACACACACACCCTCACTCTCTCTCTCTCACACACACACCCTTGCTCTCACTCCCTCAGACTCACACACACCCTCACTCTCTCACACACACACCCTCGCTCTCTCTCACTCACACACACCCTCCCTCTCACTCACACAGTGAACTCTCACGTCTCTTGTGTCTTGTTCTCAGGTGTCTGGAGTTCCTGCTGCAGAACGAAGCAAACCCGTCAATCCTAGACAAGCAGGGCTATAGCGCTGTGCATTACGCTGCAGCCTACGGGCACAGGCACTGCCTCGAGCTGGTGAGTGTCTGAACAGCGCCACCTTCCCCACTGGCAGGGGTACTGCACCTCCACAAACACTGCCGCACTGTGATGACAAAGCCCTTTACAACAGGCTGGGTGTAGCTACAGAGAAAATAAATACCATTTGCCACTAAGTAATTCAAACCATCTGAAGCACAGAGTAAATAGCAAGTGTGTTCATTTGCTGATGTGTAGAAAAATATCAGATCTTTACTTTAATGCATTTTAACAAAACAGACTTCTGAGGACCTGCAGGTGTGGAGATGTTAACTTACTTGCTGGTAACTGTTTAAACCCTTCCCTGAAGGGCTTGGAGTTCACAAGCCACAACCAAAAGACTGCACATGACCCGCTGCTTACCACAAACCACTTACTCAATATTTACCCATTTGCACATATTACATGTCTTCTTGCTCCTGGGGGTGCTTCATTTAGAAAAACGATACTCATTGAGATGGTTTAGAAGACAGCTGTGCAGTGTACTTTGGTGCTATCCAGTGGAATGATGTGTTACTGCCACCAGGTGGCTGAAACAGCTGTGCATTGCAGGGGTGGGCAGGGAAAGAGATATTAATAACGGCAACATTGCACAGAGAGAGAGAGCACTCCTAAAACTATCCCAGAGCAGAGCAGAGCAGCTCCTGTTGTGATGGGGAGAGCGGTCTCATCGACTTCCGTTCTGTAGAAACAGCGCAGCCTGCTGGGGCCTTGTTGGAAGGAAGTTGGGATCAGAGGTCAGGGGTATGGGGTCATGTGAATTCAGAGTGGCCTTTTGCACTCTGACAGTCGGAGAGAGTTACTGCTTCAAGTATCATGACCTGTCGGTAAATTTTAAACCCTGCTTCGTGCACCTTATTGCAAAAAACAAGAAAGTTAGCTTCATCTGTCTCTTGTATCTTTTGTTTGTAACTTGTTTTATATCCTGTGTTTGTGTGTTCAGATCACCAGCAAAGCCCCCCTGAAGATGGTATGTGAATCTGTCTCTCGCCTGCATGATGGTGGGGTTGCTGGCTCTCCAGACCCCCCCCCCCTTCTCCCTCTCTCTCTCTCTCTCTCTCTCTCTCTCTCTCTCTCTCTCTCTCTCTCTCTCTCTCTCTCTCTCTCTCTCTCTCTCTCCCTGTCTCTCATGTGCATGTCAGTGCAGTGCATGGCCCCTGCCCTCTCCACTCTGCCTCTCTCTCTCTGACAGGCCTGTAAGGGACGTGGCAGGGCTCACTCTCAGGAGGGTCTACAGTAATTCATATTTCAGGAATAACCCGCCACTCTGCTGTCTTGCAGCTCCTGGACCGGGCCCACAGCAGTCCAGAGGATTCAGGATCTCAGGGTGGAGCGAGAAGCCCCCTGCACCTTGCGGTGAGTGTGTGTGGGAATGGCAGGCTTACAAAGTCTGTGCCCTGTCGGTGAGGTGAGATGAAGTTAAAAGCTCTGTAACTACTACTGCAGATGAGCCCGGCTCTTTCGCATAGTGGTTGAGACGCTTGCTAACTCAGTAAACACAAGCAGAGCCTCGTAGTTACACGACACCCACAGCTGACACAACTCTTAAAACTGGAGACCGGGCTCCTGGCTGCTGTAACTTTGGGGGGTGGGGGGGGGGGGTACTCCTGCATTCAAGACATTGAAAAGTTTATTTAGTTTCTTTCAGTATTTCTAAATTCTTTTTCTGGATGTATTCAAATCAAGTTTTCAGTAGGTTTGTTGTTTTGGTTTCTTATGCGGAAGTTCCAAGCAGTTTTGCCGCATGCTCTTGATCTGCGCGCTGGTCCTGATGTGCAGTATTGGGAACCAGACTGATCCCTCCCAGGGCTTAAAGGAATGAGCTGAGAAGGTTGAGGAGCCTCAATCTATTTACCCTGGAACAAAAAAAAATATTAAAAGGAGTGGACAAACCCAAGCAAATACTTTCGCTTAGCACAGAAACCAAGATCCACTGAGACACAGTTAGACGTGAAGTGGAGACGGACTGAATCATGCTACAGAAGACTACTCTTAATCCATGTTTCAATAATTTGTGTTTTGATAATCTGTGCAGTTTAATACAGTACATTATCAAAATGTATTAGTGCGGAAATCATCTGATCTGTGAGGAAGTGGGTATTCGCGCTCTTTATTAGTGTGGAAATCAGCGTATCTGTGGAAGCGGACGGTCATCATTTAATTTAATTCAATTAAATTGAGTACAGTATACTGCAAGCCAACGGACCGTACTTGTAGTTACTGAAATCCGTGATATTCGGGCTCCGATCGGTCCCAATCTGCACGGATTAACGGGACGGAGACGGCGTTGTTGATCCTTCTTGTTTGAGAATGTTTTCCTGTTGCTCTCGCGGTGTGCGTGTGCTCAGTGCTGCCCTCGTGTGTCTCGCAGGCGTATCACGGGCACGCGCAGGCTCTGGATGTGCTGCTGCAGTCAGTGTCGGACCTCGACGCTGTGGATGAGGGGGGCAGGACGCCGCTGTCTCTCGCTGCACTGCGTGGACACGCAGAGTGTGTGGAGGCTCTGCTGAGCCAGGGGGCCTCCGTCAACGTGACGGAGAAGAGCCGAGGCAGGACCCCTGTACACCTGGCAGGTAAGCAGTGACACAGGCACACACTGTGACACACAGGCACACACTGCGACACACCCACGCACAGTGACACAGACAGACACAATGACAGATAGGCACACACCGTGACACACAGGCACACCGTGACACACACAGACACACACAGTGACTCACAGGCACACACTGTAACACACCCTCATACCATGACACAGATAGACAAAATTAGATGCAATTTTTCTCTTCCAACACGGCACATCTTGGTTTTGTAGTTCCAAACCCATGAAATACTCAGAACAGCATTGTCTGGGTCCCCAGGAACATTTACACTTGCTGTTTGCCTCCTGTTTTGGGCAGGTGTACATATTTCCTCACTAACACTTGATTATACATTTGGTATTACATATTAAAAAAAAAAAAAAAAAAAAAAAGTGTATAAATTACTATGTGTTCAGCTTTGGTCGGTTTTCCTCTGTCTCCTCAGCAATGAATGGACACACGCTGTGCCTGCAGTTGCTGATAGAGGGCGCCGAGAGTGCAGACATTGTGGACGTCGCGGACTCCCGAGGACAGTGAGTCTCTTTTCTGCTCCAGAACCCCTTGATAGAATTACAGCTTTAGTATGCACCATTCGATGGACATCATCCCTCATGATATTAATGTGGAGTCTTCTTAACGTTGGATTTATTTCGTTTCTTTTAGTATTTCTAAATTGACCATTATCTATGAAAAAGTGTTGTTCCCGAATAAGTGTGTAAGCTCCCATCCTGCCCTTTTAAAAGTTTCCTATAGGAAAACCGTAGCAAAGTGTAATAAAGCATGGAAGCGTGGTACACATAGTGAAAGCAGAGGTAAGCATTGGAAAGCCCTCTCACTGTGCTGTGACCTGCCCCCCCTCTCTCAGTACCCCCCTCATGCTTGCCGTGGCGAATGGTCACATGGACGCCGTGGATCTGCTGCTGCTGGACAAGGAGGCGAGGGTGGACCGAGTGGACTCACAGGGCTGTACCGCCCTGCATCTGGGGGTGAGCTAGTCTGTGTCTGTGCCTTGGTCTGTCTACCTGTCAGTATATGTCTGTTGGTCTGACTGTCTGTCTGTCTTTTTATTGGCACCTAGCCTTTGTTCTCATTTAGTGTGTGTATCACAATGGAGGGCACTCTTTATCATCCACATTCTCTCTCTCTCTCTCTCTCTCTCTGACCTCCACACACCCCCTCTCTCCCTCTCTCTCTCTCTCTGATCTCCACACTCCCCCTCTCTCTCACGTTGCAGATCCTCACTGGTCATGAGGACTGTGTTCAGCTGCTGATGGAGCAGGAGGCCTCATACCTGTTGGGTGACTGTCGCGGTCGCACGGCTCTCCACTTTGCTGCGGCGCGAGGCCAGGCCACGTGGCTCTGCGATTTCCTGCCAAACACCTTCTCCGAGGGGAACCCTGCACTGCGGGACAGCCAGGGCTACACGCTGCTGCACTGGGCCTGCTACAACGGTGAGACAAAACGCTTGTCTGCTTCACTCCGTTTCTTCTAGTTTAACCTCAGTAATAACCCTGGTGAAGGCACTAGCTCAAATGCTTGTCTGCTTGACTCGCACACTCATTTGAGGGGTGGAGGGGTGGGGTTCACAGCTTTGACATCCTTCCCGGCTGTCTCTCCAGGTCATGAGAACTGTGTGGAGGTCTTGTTGGAACAGAAAGCGTGTCGCAGCTTTGAGGGGAACTCCTTCTCCCCGCTGCATTGCGCTGTGTGAGTATCTCTCCATCTCTGACTGTGTCTGATTGGCATGTCTCTGTACTGTGCGTCTCTGTACGGTGTGTGTCTGTACTGTGTGTCTGTACTATGCGTCTCTGTATGGTGTGTGTCTCTGTACTGTTCGTTTCTGTATTGTGTGTCTCTGTACTGTGCGTCTCTGTACTGTGCGTCTCTGTACTGTGTCTGTGTCCTGCGTGTTTGTGTCCTGCGCTTCTCTGTACTGCGCGTCTCTGTACTGCTCGTCTCTGTACTGTGTCTGTGTCTCATTGACTGGAGTCTCTCTGCAGGATAAAGAATAACGAGAGCTGTGCCTCGATCCTGCTGGACACGCTGGGTTCCGGCATCGTGGAGTGCAGAGACATCAAGGGCAGGTAGGAGCTCCGCATTACTGCAGCGCTGCCTGCTTATCAATCAATCCATCCATCCATCCATCCATCCATCTCTTTATTAAAACGGGTACAAAAACAGTTTATTTGCAGCCGTGACTGGCTAAGGAGTTTCCAACTGTAGCAAAGACAACTTACAATGAGCACCCGTCCCAAAAAATACGGAATTAAAATTATACCCACAGACTGCATATATAAAATACTTTCATCACAAACAGAACAGCACCATCAATACGTGAAACGATAAAAGAATAAAACATTGCCCATGTAGTGGACAGTTAGTCATAGCAAATAGAAGCTGTGACTAAAAGGTTAGCAGAAACTAAACTAATTCATTTTATTTTTCCTTTTTAAAGTATTCCAGCTACCGTGCTGCTGCAGATTCAAATAAGACTAGGCACTGCCAGCCTGCGCTACAGAATCTATGCAAGCGTAGTCCATTGTGATTCCTTGAGCTGGAAACTTAGTAGCCCTCCTGCACCCAGTCCTGGGGTTCAGAACTACCTTCAGTTATCATACTTTTAAACTGATCAGGAGCCAGGAGTTTAACGTTAAATACATGGCTCCTGTCTTCTAGCTACACAAAGAAGTCTCGTTAGTGAATCGACGTACTTCGCTGTGACGTGAAGTGCGATCAGTTTGTTCAGATTTAGCAGGGCCTGACTGTTCAAACTCTTGGTCATTTTGCTAATAATAAACCAGGGAAGTTCTGAAAGCCTGGGAGCAGGGTGTGGGAGTCTAGCTGCAGTGTTTGATGTGCTGCGGACCCCTCTCCTCCCTAGGACCCCCCTGCACGCGGCTGCCTTCTCCGATAGCGTGGACTGTGTGCAGCTGCTCCTGAGCCACGGCGCGCCCGTCAACACCGTCGACCAATCAGGGAGGAGTGCTGTCATGATGGCAGCAGAGCACGGCCGGGCGGGGGCTGTAGGTAGGAGCCGCACGCGTCTACTTCCCTCCCTCCCTGTCTGTGTCTGTCTGTTTCTCTGTCTGTCTGACTGTCTGTGTCTTTCTCTCTGTCTCTGTCTTTTGTCTCTATCTGTCTGACTCGCGTTCCTTTGCTCTGGTGTTTTCCAGAGGTGTTGGTGACGAGTGCCAATGCGAACCTGAGCCTGAGGGATAAGAACAAGAACACAGCGTTCCACCTGGCCTGCAGTAACGTACGTGTCCACCGGGGGATCGGGTCCTCACCAAGCAGAAGAACAAACACAGGGCAGCTCTGAAGACAGCAGCTTTATTTAGTATTACGAATACCGGGGGAGGGGGGGAGGGAGTACTGCCCTTATAAAAATGTATTTTCAATATGCTTTATTACACTTTGCTATCCTTTTACTACGGGAAACTTTTATCATGGTGGTACTAAAATCACATAAAATGAATAAGCTCTCTTGAACAGGCCATGCAGTATCATTGAGAAGGAAAGTGTGTCTGCCTTGTATAAAAAAGATTCATAAAACAATGCATCAGACTATAAATCTTAAACACACTTCTAGTGAAGGTTGAGTAAACAGTTTGACCGCTTGATCAAGGTCTTTGTTGATATGACAAGCATTTCTAAAGTTAATGCAGCGGCTATTAAGAATAATATAATAATATAACTTCTTTAGATGTGTAGTTTCTTCTCATGCCCTTTCGTCAAGAAACCTCCTTCTTTTTCTGCCGACTTGAGAGAATTTCTGTGTATTTTGTACAATTAAATCTCTCCTCTCTCTCTCTCTCTCTCTCTCTCTCTCTCTCTCTCTCTCTCTCTCTCTCTCTCTCTCTCTCTCTCTCTCTCTCTCTCTCTCTCTCTCTCTCTCTCTCTCTCTCTCTCTCTCTCTCGTCTGCAGGGCCATGAGAAATGTGCCTTGTTGATTCTCGGCAAGATAGAGGACCAGAATCTCATCAACGCCACCAACGCAGCCCTGCAGACGTGAGTCCCAGCTCAGCTCCGCTCTCGTCAGCATGTCTTTAACAAGGGGGTCCGCAGGGGGCACAGCACACACTCACACTGTGTCTGTATGGGTCGAGTGTTTCAATAAGCAGTTGGCCCTCGGTCCGAGGGTCTTACTGTGTGGTAGTGGAGGGTGTCAGGAAGTTAACAGCTACTGGTCAACTACCAAGGTGATGCCCGATAATCACGGTCTTACTGCGACTTTGTTGTCATTGTAAACATTAAAGATCTCTTATTCACTGCACAGTTTGTCCACCAGTCCAGCGCCTGTTTAAAGGCATCAGTGAACTGCCCTGTTTAGCTGGTGTGGATCCAGCCTGGGATTTCACGAGGCTCGAGAACAGGGCAAGGTTCTCAATCCTCAAGAAGGTTGGATAAGCAGGGGGTAAGGATCTCTGTTGAGTCCCTGAATTCTGTGGTTTCTGATCTTCTCTCCCTCTCCCTGGTCTCCAGTCCTCTCCACCTCGCTGCCAGGAATGGACTGAAGCAGGTCGTCCAGCTGCTTCTCTCTCGAGGGGCGAGTGTACAGGCACTCGATGAGAACGGTATGTCAACACCTACTGTACACACAGACACACACAGACACCTACACAGACACACGTATAAACACTCTGACACAGACACACAACAGACACCCGCACACTGACAGAGACACACTGACACACACACACACTGACACCCGCACGCTGACACAGACACCAGCACACTGACACAGACACATGTACACACACACACTGACACAGCAGTGGTTATTTTATTTTGCAGCCCCATAGTGTCTTTGAAGGCCCTGACCTTTTTGAACTGTGGAATCTAAAGAGTTCTCTCTCCTTGCCATGTTGGCTCCCTCTGCCTGTGCCTGCTGCAGACTGGCTGTGTAATTGCACTCGCTCGCATGACCGTGTCCCAACCCATCACAGTCTGCATGTCTGTGTGTGTTCTTTCTGAAAACAGCATTCAGAAACCTGTGTCCTGATAGGACTCTGTGCTGGTCCATCCACAAGTCAGTCTGTCTCTGTCTGTCCCCTCTGTCTCGTCCTGTTTGCATGTGTCTGTGCCCCCCCTCATTCAACGGAATGCTTTTCTCTTGTCTTCTTGCTCTGTGCCCCCCCAGGTCACACCCCAGCCTTGGCTTGTGCTCCTAACAAAGACGTGGCTGACTGCCTGGCCCTCATTCTGGCTACCATGATGCCTTTGTGCTCCCCTTGCAGCTCGGGACCCCCTCTGTTGAAGCCTGGCCGGTCGGGGAGGGGGGTCTGTGATGTGCGGGACCCTCACGCTCTCCGGGGTCACGGCTGCTCCAGAGAGCCCCCCCCTCCCCAGAGCAGGAACAGCCAAGCGGAGAATGATTCGGACTCAGAGACCTTTTGAGACACAACGAAGCAACGCGACACTGCTTTCCATGTGCTTCAGTGCAGCCTGCCTGCCTGCTTCCCTCCCTGTACAGCCCAAGAAATGCTAAACAGATCCAAATTCTCAACGCGGTGGGGGGAGAGTGCAGGAAACTCCAGCACCCAGAGCTGGGAGCTGTGCTGGCCTCCAGCAGAGACTGTAAAGTCCTGTCTTACTGTATCGTTCTACAGCTCACTAGCTGATGTCTGTGAATCTAGTTGGTGTAAAGCTTTTTTTATAAACCAGTTTAGGGTCAGTTACCAACCAGAAAACAATGAACCTGTTTTCTCAGGTCTTCTGCTGTCAAAGTCCCTGTCCTTGTGAGATGATGCCTAGGCCAAGCCCAGGACTCCAGTATGTCAGTAGAAACATGGCTGACGTCATGCTCAACCCCCTCGTTCCAGGGAGGGGGGGGGGCGGCCTGTTATTGTAGTCTTCTACACAATCACTGTACCTTCAAACTGTGCAGCAGGGATAGCTCTGAATGCGTCCAGAGCGCTCATTTAATCTAATCAGATGACCCCTTAACTGCCAGCTCTCCCTCCGGCCTGTTGCATATGCAACAAGTTCTGCCATTCCTCAGGTCTGTAGGTATTGTATCTATCTGGGAGGGGGTTGCTAACAAATGAAAGAAAAAGTGCTGAGTTTCACTCTTGTGAGGAGGCAGGTAGACCACAGGGGCAGCCAAGTTGTTCTGGGTACATTGTAACAGATAATGAAGTCTGTTCTTGCACTTGCACTGTCTGCAAACTGCACAGTATTGCCCCCTGCAGCTTGCATTGCTTATTGCAGCAGCAAAGGCATTGTCAAAGCAATGCAGTGTTCTGTAATAAACATTCTACTGCAATGTACATATGCTGTAGTTTAAATATTTTAAACCGTAACGCAGTGGTTTTGATCTTAGCGTTTTGAACATTCTGCATTGATTCCAGAACCCTGAACTAACCTCTCAATTAGAGCAGTGCAGGGAGTGGACTGCAGGGGGCAGCAGAGACACGGGCATGGAGTCAGACTGCAGCAGGGGTTACAGTAAACTTAGTGGGACCATGAGCTCCCCCCTGCACTCTGTGCCCTAATATTTAAATGATTTATTACTGTTATGTAATGGTACTAACGGAGCACACTTGTATAGGGTGTAGTTCCAGAGAGATCCTCCCGGAAGGGGTGTGTTGTCTCTTTTTTTCTCCAGCAGGAAAGCTTTAGGGTGGAAAGGATCCCACTGTTGAGAAACTGGCTAGCTCTGCCCATGTGTTTGAAGCTGGCTAACTGACATTGTGTTTGAAGCTGGCTAACTGACCATGTGTTTGAAGCTGGCTAACTGACCACGTGTTTTCTGCTCTAGTAGGGGACCCCTCGTCCACCGCGGTTTAGGGTCTGTCTGTGAAAGGGTGTCCCGCTGCACGGAATCATATGGCTCCAATGGACACACCCGCACAGCGCCATCTGCAGGAAAAGGACCGACACAGTGGGGAAGAATCATCTGTTTGATTTTAGATTTTGTTCTTTTTGTTTTCGTCTTTTGTCTCTTAATCATTTTAAATAATAATTTCTTTGGAACTTTGGACAACTGCCACTAGACCGCATTCCTACACTTCACACAAGGACCTTGTTAAACCTTCTGAAACTGACCCGCTGGTACGCCTTCTAGGGGGCTGTTGGACTAGCGGCAGGAGGGTGAGTGGACGAGTGAGTGAGCACTTAATAATGAAAGTGTGACTGTTTTTAAAAAAACATAATAGTATTTAAGACCAAGCAGAGATGCCAGGGTAAATTGCCAGGCAAAGCGTTGTTGCTTTTCTATTGAAATCCCAAAGCGTTTCCTTCTGAATACTGTAGCTGTTCTCCGGCTCTGGTACCATGCAGACTGGATCGGTTCCCAGGACAGGCAGGCGCATCACTGAAAATACTGTACTGTCAAGAAACAAGACAAGTCATTTGTTTATTGCTTTCAATGCAAATGTGACGCATGTTTGAAATCTTTAGTGACATAAAGAAACTGTTTTTTTCCAATCCCCTCTGTGTTGGGAGGGATCTGTTCTTGTCTGAGAGGGCAGCTTGGTCTTGGCAGCTCTGCAGTGTGTGTGTGTGAGTGTGACTGGGTTCTGTGTCAAAGGTACGATTTGTCATTATTTATATAAAGAAATGTGTTCGCTGAGGATGTCGGGACCACATTGTCGACTAAGGTTTCGTGAGTCCCACAGATCAACTACTCGCTCATTGGGTGTGCGAGGGTGACAGTATTCTTCTAGTCCTTCCTGTGTCTTGCCTGCTTGACATGAGGCTCCTAGCAATGGGGATCACTCCAGTGTCGCAAACCAAAAGATTAAGACATGTTCTGTGATGTAAAAAGAGGCAAAAAAAATGTTTTAAGTTATTTCCTCTTTATTTTTTTTACCTCTCCCCCATTCTACTCTAGCAGCCCATCCCTGTCGCACCATCCACGTTTCAGCAGTGTTATAACTCTAGATAGTTCCCTTCCTGTAATGGTGTGGACTTTAATTGTGTTAAAATGTGTGTCAAACCTGCACCTCCATTAGCGTGTCTGGGGCAAGGATTGTTGGCACTGTACTGTACTGCAGCCACAAGTCTTTCCAACCTGTGATCTACCAGCAGAACCACTAGGGGGGCACTAGTCTCCAAGGAGATTCAGTGAACGATGGGATTGAAACTAATTCAACTTTGTTGAAAACGCTTAGTCGTGTGTAAACCAGTTTAGGACCTGGATGCAGCTTTTTAATTAGTGCACTTAAATCATTTAGAATAGGATTGGAGCAAAGACCTGGACTGGAAGGACCCGGGACTGCAGTTTGCCACACTTGAATCTGGACTGGTCCTCCTGAGAGGCAGCCAGCAGTGTCGGTGCCTCTCTTCCCCTCTCCTCTCTGTAAGAGAGAGCTGTGGGTGCCAGGTGGCTGGCTGTGTCACAATGAGGAATTGTACTGCCTGGGGCGCCAGCTTTCTCCAGCGCTTTGTTTCCACTGTCCTGAAATCCTGCTGAGGAAGGCAGTTGATGACTAGTGGGATCAGTCACACAAACTCTTTAGATACACCATGCTCTGATCTGAAGAGAGGAATTAAATATTGTTTTACTGTAGAAACCTAGCAAGAAATGGTTCTTCCACCCAATGTCTTTCCTCCTTGGAAATTGGCAAAAACGGGTCCCATTGTCTCTGCCTGGAATCCCAACAAGACTCCCCTTCCTGAGCTTCGGTTTCTATATTTGAAAGCAGACGTGTGAGCACAGTTGTATTGGACAGAGCAAACATAGTGTGCTAGTGCTGGAAGCTGTGGGGATGCTCTTATTAGATTAGATTAGATACCCTACCCATGTGCCACTCTCACTCAACTGTCCAGTGCCTTTTTACACCTCTTTGTATTCTTAAGACCTCTATTTGCTCTATTAAAAATGATTAGATTTTATGTTTTTTGTGTTTTCTATTCTGTGATATCAAAGCAATATGAGACCAGTGAATTTTGTTCATTCAGGGAGGGAGGATTGTAGGTCAAAATAAAAATAAAAAGGTCCTCCACTCCTCTCTCTCTCTCTCTGTTGAATGTAAAAACCATTTTATTTCATAAACTTGTCAGGGTGCAGAAATTTTTTTGTACAGAGCAATTGTTTTGTTTTAACGTGAGGCAGAAGAAGCGGTGTTGACTAATTAATAATAATAAAAAAAAAGGTTTCTGGAGAACCCAACAGTATGAAATTGTACGTCAGTGTTATTTTGAAAAGACCATTGAAAGTTGTGACAATCTGCTAACTGTGTGAGTTTCTGATACTGTAGTTAACTAAGATCTGTTTTATATATATTAAAATATAATATAAATATCATCTTCAGTGTGTGTTTTTGTTTAACGCCGCAGTATCAGGACAGCAGCCTCAGTTAACACATTATAAATCACTAACGAGAAATCGGCCAATCACGGTTAAGGGTTTGTCAGAATCCCAGCACATCATATCCTGTGTCTGATTAGGTGTCACTGGAAATGTTTAAGTATGACCCAAACAAACGAGAACAGCGCTGTGGAGGAGTTAAACACATTTAATATCGGAATATTTTACAAAGAAAGGTTAACGAGTTAAGAGAAACTTTGCTAAGACACATCCTTTAGAGCCAAGACATCGCGTCTCATTAACAGGGCGTCTGGGCTCCAGTAACAACCCCCATCATCAAGGGATATAAAGTGAGTGTTTTGAACCCCGATCCCCTGGCTCCTGGCTGGTTATTTCTTGAGCGCCCGCCCGTCGCGCTGCTGATTTTGTCCAGCAGGGCCCGGTCGGTGGTGGGGGTGCATCGTGACAGGACCAGGTTCAGTTCACTCTCACTCCTCCTCTCAATCGCAGCCTCCACCGCCTGCTCCAGATCCCTGAGCAACACAGAGCAGTCTGAGTCACGCTGCAGTTCACCTGGACAGAGCCCTCCCTCCCCCTCCCCCTCCCCTGTCAGGCGGGCTGGCAGTACTCACCCCACCGCTAGATGAGCCTTCACTTTCTGCTCCAGAGTCACTTTGGTCACGTATTTCTTAGCTTCGTACTTGTTTTGATGCTTTACACAGATCTCTACAAATGGCTGTTGAAGAAAAGAAAACAAGTTTGTGTTCTCAGGTCACCCGTGTAAAATATTAGGGGGGGGTCACTCACATTGCCTGGAGATCTCAGCTGTTACTATTTTTTAAGCATTTAATGACCAGCTTGTATATGTAAGTGATGTCACAACCATGGCTTCACCAAGCTTTTAATTCAGAGCTCCTCAAAGCAATGTTCAATCCATTTAACAAAATCAAATGACTTCATTGAGTCTGTGATTGTAAGTAAATGGTTAATTCTGTGTGGTATAAACAGAATACACATTGCGGTGGTTGGTGGGGTAAAGACCCCATGCCTTTGTGTTTGTTTCTTTCTTCCCTCACTCATTGATTATTAGAACCATCGTGTATCCTCTCGATACTCCTCCCCATCTACACACAACACTGTCCAATCCAACCTCAATACATTTCAAAGGCTATTAGTTAAACAAGTGATTGGTCATGGCAGTTATTTTTCAGTTTGTTTTCCCTCCTGCTTGTGAACCTGTCCTTAGCTCTGTGTGAATCAATGAAGTATCACAGTTCAGAGCCTGGCCAGCTCTCTGCCGGGTGCAGGAAGTAGGATGCTGGGTTAACGTACCAGGTACCCGATCGGAGACTTCTTACTCTTGGAGAACTTCTCCAGCTCCTCCCAGTCCTCCTTCTCGGCCAGAGCAGAGATTTTCAACCACCAAAACCTGACGGACAGGCAGGAGACACGTCAGGAGAGTGAAGAGGTCAGGTGAGGAACAGACAGACAGGATACAGGAGAAGGAGAGACCGACAGACAGGATCCAGGAGAAGGAGACAGACAGACAGGATCCAGGAGAAGGAGAGGTAGACAGACAGACAGGATCCAGGAGAAGGAGAGATAGACAGACAGACAGACAGACAGACAGACAGACAGAGAGAGACAGACAGGATCAAGGAGAAGGAGATACAGACAGCCATGATCCAGGAGAAGGATTGGAGAGACAGACAGACAGGATCCAGGAGAAGGAGAGACAGACAGACAGGATCCAGAAGAAGGATAGACGGAGAGACAGACAGACGGGATCCAGGAGGAGAGACAGACAGACCGACCCTGCTGCAGGTATAACCCTGTACCCCGCACCCTGACCCTGCTCGGAGCCCTGCCCCACCTCTTGTCCGGGATGCGGAAGTCCTTGTACAGCTGCTCTGCCTGCTTGTGCTTGCCGTCCAGCAGCAGCGAGTGCACGGTCTCGTGGAGGGAGCAGTCCAGGTAGGGCTTGTCAAACTCCTCCTGGAAGCGACGCTGCCACCGCAGCAGTTTCATCTGCTCCTCCGTAGCCTGAAGAAAACAAAACGCAAACAGACACAGATACATGTTAGATTATTGGTATTGGTTTAGCGCCCTGCAGTGTTGAGACATTCTCTTTACTATAGACCTGTATACAGCTCTGCAGTGTTGACAGACATTCTCTTTCCTATAGACCTGTATACAGCTCTGCAGTGTTGAGTGCAGTTCTCTTTCCTATAGACCTGTATACAGCTCTGCAGTGGTGAGTGCAGTTCTCCGATGCTCTCAGCACTGCTCACCTTGGCAGAGAACTCGTTCTTGGCTTTGTTAAACTCGTCCACGGCATTCTGCAACGCTGCCATCCGAGCCTCGACACTCTGAAATATATATATATATATATATATATATATATATATATATATATATATATATATATATATATATATAGTACCACTCTAGGAAAATACACATCCTCACCCCTCACTGTCCCGTCCACACTGCCCTCCCCTACCCCCTCCCGTAGCTGGCTCGCGGGTGGGTTCCCCCTCCCCTCCTTACCCCCATCCCGTGGCTGGCTTATGGGTGGGTTCCCACCTCCCGTAGCTGGCTCCCGGTGGGTTCCCCTCCCTCCTTACCCCCTCCCGTAGCTAGCTCGCCGGTGGGTTCCCTCCCTCCTTACCCCCTCCCGTAGCTAGCTCGCGGTGGGTTCCCCCTCCCCTCCTTACCCCTCCCGTAGCTGGCTCGCGGTGGGTTCCCCCTCCCTCCTTACCCCTCCCGTGGCTGGCTTGCGGTGGGTTCTCCCTCCCTCCTTACCCCTCCCGTAGCTGGCTCATGACGTAGAAGTTGCCCAGTTCCTGGTGATCATCATCCTGGTTGAAGAGGTCCTTCAGCGTGTTCTGCTCCTGGTGCTTACAGAACTGAAACACAGGGCAAAAAACAAACATCAATACTCTCCACACTCTTGCAAGCTATCCTTCTCATGGTGCTTACAGAACTGAGACACAGAGAAAATGAATAACCAGCAATCCTTCTGCCGGTCCCTGTCCCCTCCTGCAAGCTCTCCTTGTATTCCTCACAACTGAGTCAGAGAGAGTATCATCGATGCTCCCTCTCTCCTTACACTACGGGCTAATCTCCTAGTACAAATCAAACTGACAGACAAAACAAAAGAGATCTCAACTGTGGCTAAAACCATCCCTTTGGGCAGTGGTTCCCAAACCGGTCCTGAGGAACCCCTGTGTCTGCTGGTTTTCATTTCAACTGAGTTCTCAATTACTTAACTAGACCCTTAATTGAAATGATTATTTGTTTAATTAGATCTTTAATTGTTTTCAGTTCTAAAAGTTAGCTATAACATTTTATAAGTAACTTGAACTCTGCAACTGTTTAAGAACTGAAAACAATTAAAAAGGTCTAATTAAGCAAATTATTAGTTAAATTAAGGGTCTAGTTAAAGTAACTGAGAACTCAGTTGGAATGAAAACCAGCAAACACAGGGGGTCCTCAGGACCAGGGTTGGGAACCACTGCCTTAGGGCATACCAGCAACCCCTGGTAGCCGCGCAAAGTATAAGAAATGTTGAACGCTTCTACCTGAGCCATTCTTGCTTGGTACGGACAGCTTGCTGAACAGGTGTGGTTTGGTTACCTGTCTGTAGAGGCTGAGTGCGACTGGCTGGTTCCGCAGAGTCATGAAGAAATCCCCACGGTTCATCTCATTCTTCAGGTAGGTCACCACAGTGTACACTGACAGAGAGAGTGGGGTTAATAATGAAATCGCTGTACGCACAGAGAGGAGTGAAAGAGAGGGGGAAGGAATGGGGCGTGAAAACAAGAAGCAACTGTGGACAGTGGGGACTTGCACACTAAGGAGGTCATGCAAAAAAGTCTGTTTCCAAGTACCTTACAAAAATGCATTTTTAACTAAAATAACAATAACAAAGCAGATGTATGAAGCCTGCAGTGGCCGGGGCTCCGGAGCTCGTACCCAGGTCAGTGTCCCCGCTCTCGATGGCTTTGCTCAGGGCCAGCTGGCTTCTCTTCATCTTCAGCAGTAGAGGCACCTGCTCTCCTGACCGGGGTTCAAACTCCAGGAGCTGAGAGAGGATCAGAGGGAGCTGGTCAACAACACCCATCACACTGATCCTCACCCTTCCACCACATCCCTCTCCCTCTCCCTCCTGTTCGATCTCATCCGTCTCCCTTCTGTTCGATCTCATCCGTCTCCCTCCTGTTCTATCTCCTTCCTCTCCCCTCTGTTCTCCCTCTCCTCTCCTACCCCCCCTCACCTTGATGGCCAGCTCAGTCCTGCCACACTCAGTATGCCCTCAGCTGCGATCTCGAGTATGAGATGCCCGCCGTGTCGCCCAGCTTGTGGTTGATGGCGCAAGCTATGACATCATCAGGCTCCTCCTTCTGCTGTACCTGGAGACAAAACGAACCAACGAACCCGGGGTCAACATTAACACACTCTGGTCTACCCTGTCTGTCTGTCTGTCTGTCTGTCTGTCTGTCAGGTGAATCTCAACTCACACCTTGTCATGACCCCTGTATGTCAGTGTTTCAGCGTGTGTGTGTGTGTGCGTGTGTCAATGTGCCCCGGTATCTCTGAATCTCTGACCTCCGTACCCCCATGTAACTCTGACTCCCACCAGTGTTCTGCTCACTGTCTCAGGCCCAGTGTTTCAGCATATGGCTCACATCTCTCTTCCCCTTGTCCTCTCTCCTATGCCCCCCCTGTCTCTTCTTTCCCCTGTCTCTGTCTCTCCCATCCCCTCACCTTGAAGCAGGCCCAGTGTTTCAGCACCCTGCTCACCCCCTGGAACTCAGGGATCTTCAGGTAGCGGCAGATCTCGATGGCGAGCGGGTAGAGCCGGCGGAACACCAGCCTGCAGCACAGAAACAACGTCAGAACATCACCGGGACCTGCAGTCCAACCGCCACACTCAACAGAGTCCTGCAATCTATCAGCCACACTCAACAGAGCCCTGCACTCAACACAGAGTCCTGCAATCTATCAGCCACACTCAACAGAGCCCTGCATTCAACACAGAGTCCTGCAATCTATCAGCCACACTTAATAGACCCCTGCACTCAACAGCTGAAGATCCACACATTAGTTAAGGAGCTGGCTGGAACAGTCCTGCAATGGAATGGACAGGAAAAGCCAAGGGGCCATATTTCCAAAGAGTTTACCTCAGTCTTTAACTTAACTTCTATTATGTGAAAATAGAAACACAGCTTTTGACTTTACAAAACTAGTATCGTGTGACTGAACGTCTCTTAAGCACTCTGAAGTTGCCAGTTTCAGTTTTTGTGTTAAAAAATGAAAATGAGTTCACTAAAGACTGGAGTAAACGTTTTGAAAACATGTCCTGAGGTTTCCAGCCCCAGCGCTGGATAGATTGAAAGGATTCCCTGAGCAATCCCAGGGGGGGGTCTGTCCAGCAGTGAGGCTTGTCATGAATGCACAGCACTCACCTGTCAATCAGCACCTGCAGAGTCATCTGTTTGTATCTGGATGCAGAGTTAAGGACAGGTTTGAATCAAGGAGAACAATCTGTAATCTGAGCTCACGATACCAAACAGCTGTTTAATGTTTAATAATAAATAGTGCTTGCTGGAGTTCCCCTGGGACTCATAGCATCCTACACTCCACACTGTAAAACTACAATGCATAGGTCAAAGGCAACATTTCACAGTAACATTCAACCGCTATAAAACTGTCAAGAATATCCTCAGAACAAGAACATGTGTTGTTTCTTGAAATACAATTTGCTTTTGCACTTGAATCCAAACAGGGCCCCTAAACTTGTGTTTGATGTTTAAGCGGTGCGCAGTGAAGGATGCTGTGCGTAGGTGAGTGGGATCCCCACGCTGTAGTCTCGCACCGCATTGAGGACTCGCAGGTCCAGACACATCCCCACAAACTGCTCGGGGGGGAAGTTACTGAGAAAGCACTTCCCAAAGGACGAGGCCTGCCAGGGGAGAGAGAAACACTGTGACACACCGAGACAAGAAACCACAGCAACACTGACACACACACATGCACCCAGAAACACTCAACAACAACACACAGCACAGACAGACAGACAGACACACACACGCACCCAGAAACACTCAACAACAACACACAGCACAGACAGACAGACAGACACACACACGCACCCAGAAACACTCAACAACACCACACAGCACAGACAGACAGACAGACACACACACGCACCCAGAAACACTCAACAACACCACACAGCACAGACAGACAGACAGACACACACACGCACGCAGAAACACTCAACAACAACACACAGCACAGACAGACAGACAGACACACACACGCACCCAGAAACACTCAACAACACCACACAGCACAGACAGACAGACAGACACACACACGCACGCAGAAACACTCAACAACAACACACAACAAAGACAGACACACACACCACAGAAAAAAAGAGAAACGCTGGTACTATCACACACATTTCTAGTGGAGTGTTTATGAGGATTTTGCATGGACACCTATAAAGTCTCACTGCCTCACACTCGCGTTTACATACGCACAACAATTACAACAGTATTAGCACTGAAATGCCTCTTCTCTTAACTCACACAGCGTCTCACTCTCTGACTCCCACATTCACACTGCCTCACTCTCACTCTCTCACTCTGAGCAGGATTTTCTGTGTCTCGGGCTCATGCTCAAAGCCGGCTGCCTCCACACACTGCCTCACTGCCTCAGGAAGGAGGTTCTGCTCTTTGATTTCCCGCAGGTACTCGTCTGCCTTCTGACTCTCCTTCTGCACCGTGGGACAGGGAGGAGAGGGAGGGAGGGGAGAGGGTTATTCATACAGAGAGTTCAACACAAAGCCTACAGCGCACAAAACAAGACAGACCGGCAGATTTACCTCGTACTCTTTGTGTGCCTCCAGCAGCAGAGCCCCCGGAGCCATCGAAGCGATCTTGAAGATCTCCTCACAGGCACCTGCAAGGCAGCCCAGCGTTACATTGTGCTTGAGGATTCGGCACTGGCTGCAGGCAGGCCTGACCACTCCCTGCCTGCCTGCCTGCTTGGAAAGTGTGGTAGGGGTGTCCACCAGGGGCTAGGTTGAGTCCACCAAACTCATGTCATTTGCAACCCAGCAGGACCCTGTGTGTTGCAGTTCAGGAACCCTGAAGGGAGCAGTCAGCTCACCTGGCACCTCGTGCAGGAACTCGTGGAAGCTGCGGCTCACGATTCGAACCCCGTCCAGCTCTGGGACCAGGAAGGATTCCTCATCCAGGTGGTACGTGCACGACGGTTAAGGAGGAATACACACGACGGAAAGCCAATCCCAAACACAGCATGCACAGGAGTCTTGCTGGTAGTAACTATTCTAATTCTTGAACATGGCAATCATTGGTTTACTTTGTTTAACAACATTAACGAGCTGTTACCAATGTGCTCACAATACAATTGTATTGCATTACATTGCATTGTAATATTGATAAAGGGTTCTAATGAAGTTGCAGGGGAGCGGGTGTTTAGCACACTGCAATGTGTATGAGGTGCTGCACACACTGTGAAGGATATTTGATGCTCTCTTTGCACTTCCCAGCCACCAGGAGCAGTCTGTCCCACATCAGAACCACGGAGGGCTGCTGGCTCTTGGGTCTGCGGCACCTGGAGGTAAGGACACCACACTCACTCCCACTGCCTAGCAGTGTGATCCATTCCTGGTTTTACTATCAGTTTAATAAGACTACCGTGCTACCTATACACTGGGGCTAATCAAGCACATATTAAAACCTGGAATGGATGAAACTGCTATACAAGAGGAGTCTTATTTCTATCCCTGGACACTGACACAAGAATGCATCACTTTCTTATGACACCTTTCCCAATATATGTATATATATTTGCATTAGAAAACATCTCTTTCTAGGTGAGCCCTGATTTACTCACCAGACCATCTGCTTTGGAGGGCTGCGGACTTTGGTGTCAAACTCACTGAGCTTCTCCTGGAACAGAAAAAACACAGAGAGACTGAGTGCTGCTGGGAGCAGGAGACAAACAAGACGACGTGACTGCAGCACAGCACCCCCACTCACCCCAATGCCCTTACAACAGCAAAGTGCAATAAAGCACAGTGAAGCCATGGTAAAGGACAGATAAGCATTGTTAAGCTCCGAGAGAGGTATGGCAAAGCTCATTTCAAAACACTGCAAACCAGTGTAAACTATGGGAAATGCATTGCACAACCATGAGAGAAACACTGGGAAACTGCCAAATTACCTTGCAAATTTACTGCAATAAACTCCTACCTTGAGGTTGGAAGTGCCCATCCACACGTGCCCGGTGTCTGTGAACAGTGCCAGGTACTTGTAGCTGAAGGATGCTGCCATCTGGAAGTAGCTGCTAACCTGGGGGTCTATCCCTGGGGGGGTCTGGGGGTGGGGAGAGGAGACAGAGCGCTCAGAAACACTTGAAGACCCGGGAGAAGTGTAAAGATTTAGAACAGTAAATCTACACCATGTGGGAGTCGATGCAGGTTGTGTGTGTGTGTGTGTTTATCAGCATGTATGCATGTGTGTGTGTGTGTGTGTGTGTGTGTGTGTGTGTGTGTGTGGTTATCAGGATGTATGCATGTGTGTGGGTGTGTATCAGTGTACAGATCAGTAATCCTCACCACTGGAGTGCAGGTTGTGTGTGTGTGTGTGTTTATCAGCATGTATGCATGTGTGTGTGTGTGTGTGTGTGTGTGGTTATCAGGATGTATGCATGTGTGTGGGTGTGTATCAGTGTACAGATCAGTAATCCTCACCACTGGAGTGCAGGTTGTGTGTGTGTGTGTGTTTATCAGCATGTATGCATGTGTGTTTGTGTGTGTGTGTGTGTGTGTGTGTGTGTGTGTGTGTGTGTGTGTGTGTTTATCAGCATGTATGCATGTGTGTGGGTGTGTATCAGTGTACAGATCAGTAATCCTCACCACTGGAGTGCAGGTTGTGTGTGTGTGTGTGTTTATCAGCATGTATGCATGTGTGTGTGTGTGTGTGTGTGTGTGTGTGTTTATCAGCATGTATGCATGTGTGTGTGTGTGTGTGTTTATCAGCGTGTATGCATGTGTGTGGGTGTGTATCAGTGTACAGATCAGTAATCCTCACCACTGGAGTGCAGGTTGTGTGTGTGTGTGTGTTTATCAGCATGTATGCGTGTGTGTGTGTGTGTGTGTGTGTGTGTGTGTGTGTGTGTGTGTCTGTGTGTGTGTTTATCAGCGTGTATGCATGTGTGTGGGTGTGTATCAGTGTACAGATCAGTAATCCTCACCACTGGAGTGCAGGCCGTGTTGTCCAGCACGTACAGGTCTTTCCCGCTGGCCAGCACCACCTTGGTTTGTCTGTCCTGCGTCAGCACGGCCCAGCATGAGGGTGCCACCTGCAGGCCTGGTGGAGAAACACACACACCACTGTGTTGGAGACAGGAACACAACACTCCTCTGTTCAGGGTTACAACTGCTGCCAATGCAGCTTGCATTACCATGTCACTATATAGGTCACAATATAAGTCGCTACAGGTCCTAAATGTGTAGTTTTGCCAGAAGTTTCTAGTTTTGCAGAAGTTTAGCAAACCCTTTCCTGGTCATTTGAAATTGTCCCTACCCACCAAGGGCTGCCTTTCCTGTTAGTAACCAACCAGCTGCTTCCGCTACTGACTGACGAGTTCTGCAAGCTGTGCCTGCAAGATGCGTGATGCCGAAGACACTGCTGAGGTGAAATCACCCAGACTTCCTGGAAGGGAAGGCAAGCAAACTAAGCACTTTATTTAACCTAGTGTAGTACCTGATGTCATGTTTTAAAATGAAAAAAAAAAAAAAAAAAAAAAATATATGTTTGCTATAACTTGTGTTTCTCTTTGGAAACTGAACATTTGAGACCCATAGTCAACGGAATTGCATGACAGGAAAGACTTATTATTTTGTTAGCTACAACCAGTTTAATAAAGCTGTGTGCACTGGGACCAATCCCCTGCAGGTCAAACACACGCACGCACACCGTCTCCCACCCTCAAACGACATGTAAAGCACTTTGAGATACTGTGGTATGAAAGGTGCTATATAAATAATTCGAATTGAAATGTAATACAAGCTGTGCTGTTCTTTACATTATCATGATAAACTCAGCAGACGGTGTATTGAGCAGCTCCTGGCTGCAGTACCTGGGACTTCTGGCAGGCGGCGCAGTTTTAGGTCGTCAATGTTGGTAGCCAGGGTGAACCGGAACGCTCCGGTCACTATGGCAACTCCGGTTCCATAGGCAGAGTGGAACACCTTGGCTTCAATCACTTGATTCTGCAGCACTTCCTGCAAGTAAACAAACAAGAGTTCACTGGGTCTGCTCCAAGCTGCAAGCATGGGGTCTCTGTGCGGTTATAAAGGTAGGCATGGTGGTGTATTATCCCGGTATCTGTGTTGGGTGGTGTAGGTGCAGGTGATGGTGGTGTATCTGTGTTGGGCGGTGCAGGTGCAGGTGATGGTGGTGTATCTGTGTTGGGTGGTGTAGGTGCAGGTGATAGTGTTGTACTATGTTGTGTGGTGTAGGTGCAGGTGATGGTGGTGTATCTGTGTTGGGTGGTGTAGGTGCAGGTGATAGTGTTGTACTATGTTGTGTGGTGCAGGTGCAGGTGATGGTGGTGTATCTGTGTTGGGTGGTGTAGGTGCAGGTGATAGTGTTGTACTATGTTGTGTGGTGTAGGTGCAGGTGATGGTGGTGTATCTGTGTTGGGTGGTGTAGGTGCAGGTGATAGTGTTGTACTATGTTGTGTGGTGTAGGTGCAGGTGATGGTGGTGTATCTGTGTTGGGTTGTGTAGGTGCAGGTGATAGTGGTGTACTATTTTGGGTAGTGTAGGTGCAGGTGATGGTGGTGTACCTGCGTTGAGTGGTGCAGGTGCAGGTGATGGTGATGGTGATGGTGATGGTGATGGTGATGATGATGTACTATGTTGGGTGGTGCAGGTGCAGGTGATGGTGGTGTATCTGTGTTGGGTGGTGTAGGTGCAGGTGATGGTGGTGTATCTGTGTTGGGTGGTGTAGGTGCAGGTGATAGTGGTGTACCTGCGTTGAGTGGTGCAGGTGCAGGTGATGGTGATGTACTATGTTGGGTGGTGCAGGTGCAGGTGATGGTGGTGTATCTGTGTTGGGTGGTGTAGGTGCAGGTGTACTCACATTGCCCATGCTGAAGTGCCGGCGGAAGTTGCCGAACATGTCATAGATCAGCACGGTGCCGTCCTCCTGAATGCACAGCAGGTCATCACTGACTGTCCAGCCAATGTGCACCACCACACCACTCTTCCACTGCAAACACACAGCGAAAACAATCAAGACAACGACGCACTCCAAACCACCGCTGGAGTCAGGAATTCTCATTTTTTATTTACAGACGACTCAGCAATGGTCTTTATATATGACCTATTTCACAGAAAGTTTTCAAAGGAATCAGGATGTAAACCGAGTGTATTTTAAAGCCAGACCCCAGTGTAACTGCAGGTACAAGCTTGAAACTGTCACCATTGTTGGCACTTTGAAAAATCTGACGATGCATTGAACTACAGTGTTTAACAAGGTGTTAAACAACACCTCTGCGTGTGTACTTGATGACGTTTTAATCAGATTTGTTTTTTTATTTCTGTGTGGAAGGTAAATGTGCACCTCCTTTAATTTCCCTCACCCTGGTACTGTTGAGAAAGTGTGTGTGTGTGTGTGTGTGTGTGTGTGTGTGTGTGTGTCAGGGATTGAAATAAGACTCCTACTGCATAGCAGCTTCACCCATTCCAGGTTTTAATTTGATTAGCTACAGTGTATAGGTAACAAGCTCAGGTGTGTCTTATTAAACTCATTGTAAAATCCACAATGGATCAAACTGCTATGCACTTATTTCCAACCCTGTGTGTGTCTGTGTGTCTAGGCGCGCAGTCTCAATGTGTTTTCCCTGAACAGCTTGTCAGTGAATGAGGTGGAGTCGTACCGGGAAGCTGGCCATGGGCACTCCGGCAGCTGAGTAGATCTCAAGCAGGGGCCTGGCACTGGCAGAGCGCTCCCGTCTCTGACTCTCCTTCAGCAGGGCTACAGGAACAAGCAAACAGGTGAGCACACAGCAAACAAGCACACAGGTGAGCACACAGCAAACAAGCACACAGGTGAGCACACAGCAAACAAGCACACAGGTGAGCACACAGCAAACAAGCAAGCACACAGCAAACAAGCAAGCACACAGCACATGGAACAAGCAAACAGGTGAGCACACAGCAAACAAGCACACAGGTGAGCACACAGCAAACAAGCACACAGGTGAGCACACAGCAAACAAGCACACAGGTGAGCGCACAGCAAACAATCACACAGGTGAGCACACAGCAAACAAGCACACAGCACAGGGAACAATCACACAGGTGAGCACACAGCAAACAAGCACACAGGTGAGCACACAGCAAACAAGCACACAGGTGAACGCACAGCAAACAAGCACACAGCACAGGGAACAATCACACAGGTGAGCACACAGCAAACAGGCAAACAGGAGTGCACAGGGGCCTCACTATGCTGTACCAAGCTTTCTTTTCACTATGCTTTATTACGCTATGTTTTTACTATGGTACTCCCCCCACACCTGGAACATGTAAACAGCTGGATGTGCCCACCTATAGGTCCCCCGTACGGGGCGGCTGCAATGAGACAGTCCCTCAGCCCTTCTCGGAGGTTCCATCCCATCTCATACAGCTCGATCTTCCTGAAAACACAAAGCGGCGTCACAGATTCACTTTAGTGCTGGGATCAGTACTCCAGTATTGGAACAAACTCCTGAAATGCACCACGTTTGTTATTTGTTCATATACCAGAATTTATGAATGAGTGTTAAAAACTTATCATTGGAAAAAAACAACACATTAATGAGGTATGAAACACATTGTACTGCACAGGAAAGCGTTTCTCTCTATTCATGATAGGTCGTGTCAGCTAGGTTTGATTGACTCCATAGATATTTTTATTTGTACTGTAATGTAGTATGAATTATATTTTAGTTTTGTTTTCCAGCTAATTGATACCTGCTGCCATTAGTTTAAAATGAGGGCCGAAAGACCATATTTTATATTGTATTGACCTTTATGAAGAGGATGGGGAAATTAATTGTGTCAAACGCCTTTGTGCCAAATAAAATCCTACTGATAGTAACTACTGATAGTAATTAACCCCCAATTAAATCCCCAATCTAATCTAATTTTTAAAAAAGCGTTTATGCGGGGGACACCACTGTATTATGCTAAAAAATACAAATGCATAACCTGATAATCAACAAAAGCAGTACTTCTGGCGACTAGTGTAACTGACAGCGTCAGATGAGACGACTGGTGCAGGCAGTCATATGACACAGGAACGCGACTGAGGAAGTCGTATCCAGCGTAAACGAAAATTAGTTCATACCTGTAAAACGCTTCCCCCAGCGGGTTCCAGTTTGCTGTCACGAAAGCCATTATTATACCCCTGAATGCGCATTCGTCGGTTTACTCCAGCATCTATATATCATTTGTTTTCGTGTATGAGATTGTGTGGTACAGCCAGGCTGTGTTGATGCTGTTTGTATGAAGTCCCACCCACTCCTTCTTCCTCAACCTTCTCACACCGGTTTCGCTGGCGCCATCTACTGCGTCGGAGAAACCGTTTTTTGTGACGCATTTTAGGAAGATGAACTGTAACACAAATGCTTATTGCAAACTGCTTTTACTCCTTTTTTGATTAAGTAAAAGTAAAACTCAGATGGAGTACCAACATTGTTATGTAACTCTTTGTTTCCTCAAAAATGGTGTAAAGTAAATGGTGCAAGTTTGGCACAGTGTCAAGCAGTTTTCAAGGGGCTTGTCCACACAGCTCAAACACAGCCATTCATCAAGGGCTGGTTTTTGATATGCGAGTGCAAAAAAAAAGCCTTAAATTATGGTCAAATATAATAAACAGAAATTATTCTAGATTTTTAAAACTGGGTTCAAGCGTGGCAAGCTTGTCTTGTCTGCTCTCTCCTTTTCCACGTGTCGGTCACTCCACTGCGGGCTCCGTAAGGCGAGGAGGAGTATACTTCACTTTTTAATACCTACACTAACATTGTTGGTTGTTCAAAGGCTTAAAAAAAATATCTACTAAGACACACTGCCTCCCAGCCTATCAGGATTAACCATTAGACCACACTGCCTCGCTGTTTCCTCGGCTCTCGCTACAATAGAAGACAACACGTCTCTGCTTTTCCCTCCCTGCAGGTGTTCAAACCATAGCATGACATGTGCCTCTTCCACAATGACTTGCAGCGGGAGTGTAAAAACTGACAGAGAGGTCTGAAAAGGTTAGGCAAGGGTGTCTGCCAAGAGGGTAGAGAGAAGTGCGAGGGAATTTCTGAAGAAATAGCAGAAGAAAAAAAACATACTAGCATCAACAGGAAGAAAAGCCTGAAGTTTAAAATAAAAGAATAAAAACAGCAAAATATGTTGGTCACGGTTGTAAGAGTTTATTATGGTAAATATATAATTTCATATTACTTGCTGTATTATACAAAGTCCACTCTCTAGTTCGTTAATGGTCCCATGCAAATATTCTGTATAAAAATGTAGAAATGTTGCTCACATACTGTACTGTAAATTCCAACTGTCATTTAAAAATCACATCCATGCCTACAGGGTTTTATACAATGTATTGTGTCATTTTGATTTTAAAACCCCAAACCTAAAATTTAACCGAAATCCTGGAACTTCAGGTCATTTGAACTTACTCCAATGTAAAGAAAATGTCAGTAGCCTTGTGAATAAAAATGCACCACTATCCCACTGTAACAGCAACGGGATAACCATGCAATACTGAAATAACATTAAACATTAAACATAAACACAGCCCTTTAACAAACAGCATTTCTTTTGATTGTCAGAAAAAATACAAAAAACAGCAAAGTAAAAAACGAGCCAGCATTTACTGAAACACATCTGAGTGGAAGGATACCAGGAACCATGTTGAAAATGCATGTACACTGTGCAATACGTTCTGTATGACAAGGGGGGAACTTCAAAAACAGAACAGAACTACAAACTGTTTTAAATCATGTATCTGTCATTTCACTTGAGGAGCACAGTCCTGCAGAATGAAATGATGACTTCTGAAGCACCTCTTGCATACAACAGGATTTAGTTTTTTGACTCCTGGATCAATTAAAGCTAAAATGAAAAAAATGGGTCTCTGAGCATAGTTAACATTATCAACTGGGAAATTAATCTTGAACAATCTCTAAATATCAAGTGCAAATTTCAAAAAACACCGTGCTTGGTCCCTCTTTACAACCAACCTTGAGTAAAGAACAGATGGCGTAGAGTAAACTGTACATTGATTTTGAACTCCTGGTATTAGAACATGATCAGGGTAGACACACATTAACTAAGGTAAAGAACACTTGGGGTTTGCAGTCTTGCATGCATGCAACTGTAGAATTCAGCAGCATTCAGGACAACACCCACAACTGGAATGAATGAGAAACTAATTCATTTGAGAGGTTACAGTTCAACCGGGCCACAGACCCACTTGTGCGTCACTGCTGGGTCAGTCCAAGGAAGCTTCTGGAGGGGTGTTTCCACCACTTGTGGTTTTTGAACACGTGCGATTGAGAAAATGGTGCCAGGACAGATTGTGTGTGCGTCCTGCGTTTACAATAAAGGACTCAGTACATTGCACTGTGTTTGGGGACTGTCCTTCCCACACTGGCTTGAGAACACCCTGCCTGCCTTTACAGAAATTATCATGGGGGCGCCCTTTCCTCGCAGCTAAATGCCATAAAACTACACATTATTCAAAATTAAACATGGTCTCAAATACACACACAAAAAAGACATGTCGTTCATACCAACTGTATACAATTACTTGTTGCCACTTATCTTTACGATCCTCCCGGTATTTTGGTAATTAAACACAACCCATCAAATTACATTTCTAAATTAAACAAGATATACACGTTGGTCCACACTGCTTTTGACAGAGAAGCACAGAATTGAAAAAATACTTGGTACATCAAACTATTGTCATAATTATACATTGTACTTAAAGTACTAATCATTTTAGTGTTAATACAAACAAAACACATTTCCATCTTGTTGTGGATTTTTTTTCTTTTCTGGCCAATGCTCTACGCAGCACTGCGTAACTGACGCACAATTTTAAGAACAATTCACCACATACAAAGTAATTTTTTCCCCCTAGCTTGTAAAATGGTTTGTTTACAACTTCCTTGTAACAAATAACAAATAACCTTTTTAAATACAAAACTCACAAGATGACAACAACAGCAAGTGGGGTTGCCTTCTGGTGAAAATGTAGTTGGTCACTGGCTGATTATATTATTGAGAATTACTGTATAAAATGCCCCTGACAATGATGGAATGGTCTTCCCAGAACTTAAAACATAAATATTCACCAGCCATACTGTAAGCAGAATACAATTCATGTTTTAAATTATTTATATATATATATATATATATATATATATATATATATATATATACACACACACATACATATATATATATATATATACACACACATTATATACATTATATATATTATGCAAAACATGCATTTTATTCTGCTTTTTTTTTTAAAACCACATTTTTTAAATATTCTTCTCCAAATTGCTTCAAAAATCCAATTAACGAAACATTCATCCTCTAACAGTTAAACTGTTAGTATTCATCCCAAAAAACTATGATTTCATTTTAAAAAAAGTTCAGATTCCTTCTGCAAAGTAGCCATTGATTCAGCAGACAGTAGTTAAATATGTCCTCTTCTCTCCATCGGTACACAAAGGCATTCCTCTCGGGGGGGAGATTCCTGGTTTAATTGCTCTTTTGATGCTCCTCCCCACTTGCCAAGACCTTCTTTCTTTGACTCATCATGTGGAAGTACAGCTGAGGAAAAACTGATAGAAAAAACAAAAACACAAGGTTTTATTATTGCAGCACAATACCTTCAATATTAGAGATACATGTTTTTTTTGCATCATAGTTGAATTGTCTCTGTGGAGCATAAAGTTTGCATTTCCAAAAAGGGAAGTTAAAAAACAAAACAAACACACAAAACAAACCATGATCTGCAAAATTCCCCAAAAATGAAGAAACATCCAATGGTTGATTTGTGTTTCGGATATTTGTTCAGATCTCAAAACAGTGATCTGTTAATAATAATAATAATAATAATAATAATAATAATAATAACAATAATAATAATAATAATAATAGGCTATACAAACGTTTCTCAAGTACTTACGTGGAATGTAGGAGACCATTACGAGAATGAGGAAGGTGTAGTAATCAAAGGAGAAGTTGTACTTGTTGGGCAGCGTTACAGAGTACAATCCGGTCTTCTGGACGTAGGGCAGAGCAGCGTATATCGTGAGCAGCTCTCCAGTGACGCCCATGGGGTACAGAACAATGAACAGAGTGTACCTGAATGGAGACAATTCAGAGGAGTGTCTTACATGAAATACAACCACTGCTGCTGTTCTTGCATACTCAGCATTTGTTCATTAAGGTTGAACTCCGTTTCCCCCAAAACATCAGAAGACATTTTATGCATCAGATTGTACTGTAATTTGAGGCCGATTTGCAGTTTGCAACAATGCAACATTGATAACATAAATCAGGTTTGATAAAATTAGACAAGACGCTATTAAACTTAAGTTACTCACAAGCTTTACTGTACTTAATCCAATGTGCTGGTGATTGCTGCTACAGTTTTAAAAAATACTAAAAGAAACTGTATCTTCCGATAAGGACTTCTAGTCAAAAATTCTGCCAAAGAATGTTACGATATTTGTTTTTAAGCATGTCATGCGATTGTTTTATAGCTGCGGATGGATTGATACATTGTTTTAACGTCTCTAATTCAGATAAGTACTTCTGATACAACTGTTCTGTTGCAGGAGCATGTCTTGATTTAGGATTCTTGGTGCAGAGGGAGTGTGATCCCTTTATACTGCAGTTAATCTTGGCTTTTATCATTTCCATTACCTGGCCCACTTGATGAGGAATGGGAGGTGGTTTAGGAGGCTGAAGGTGTAAAAGGAATAGCGGATGATTTCTGTTACTGTCCAAGCAACTACAAAAAGCAAAACACTATCTTCATTTTGTACCTGCAATAAAAGGAAGACAAGTTGAAACACGAAGAACATTTAAGTGAAAAGAAAAGTATCTGTTTCTGTAAAAGTGAAATCCCAGGAAGTACCATGCTTCTAGAATGAGATGATAAACAACACTGGGGTTTCCTTGGGCTTTAACCATTTGCTACGAATTTCTTCTTAATAAACGTCTGTCTCCATCCCCATCATTCTGACTAACAGGGATGGGAAACTTGCATAGCAGTTTCACCCATTCCAGGTTTTAATTTATGCTTGATTAGCCACTGTGTAGAGGTCACAAGCTCAGGTGAGTATTATTAAACTCATAGTAAAACCAGGAATGGACAAACTGCTATGCAACGGGAGTCTTATTTCCATCCCTGTGCAAGTAGATTTTTGTTCTTTTGCACCCGCTGGACAGCACAGGACCCACTTCCCAGGGGACCTGCTTGTTTTCTCTTATTCTGCACAGTATTATTTTTTGTTGAAATGTTCAGCACTTTGAAGAGCGGCTGCAGGAGGGACTGCACAAGTCTGGATCATGCTGTGCTGCTGTTGTGTACAGTCCCACCTCTCTCACGCTGTGGGTGACTGCCCAGGTAAGGAAGACTCGGGACATGACTTGGAATCCAGTCAGAACCACGGACGAGGGAACGATTCCTGCAATAACAAAACAGCACAAGTTTAAAGTAATGCAGTGTATTGAAGGGGACATGGGATGCAGTTTTCCAATGTGCAGCTTTTGCAGTGATTACAGCAATTCAGAATGAGATTATGAGATTAGACAAACATTCTTTGCCATACTACTGTCAGTTGCAATACAGCACCTTACTGTTTCTGTTCATTACAAGCACAGGGGCAACATGGATGAAACACACACAAAACAAGCTAGCGACTATATCTGGCCAGCAGAATTTGCAGTTAAGAGCTTTTGGTTAAAAAGCAAGAGGTCTAATGGAAAAGGTCAGACCCCAGTAACTGCATGTAACCTGCTAACCTGGCAGCGTGGATGTCTGTGCATTCCCTTGATCTATCAGATTAGAAGCAGGTTTAACACAGTACCGCAATCTACTGAGAGGCGTTTTTTATCTGAGAAGTGACTAGTCTTCCTGTAATTGCTTATGGCTCTGCAGGTGTGTTTTACACTCCCTGGTGTCTGGTTCTAGTGAATTCTACAGGGTGTTCCAGAACTCTTTAAAATGTAACAAAACATAAAGGAAAACACTTAATACAGCACAGCCCACAGACTTAAATAAACATGTTGAGCCGGATTACATTAGATTACAAAAATAAAAATTCAAATAATAATCTTAGCAGTAGCGTGGTGCAAGGTTATTCAAAATGACCATTTGTGTGCCAGTTTCATTTCTGCTGGGATATGCTGGTACCAAGAACACTGGAAACAACAGTGATGTTTTTTTTTTCTTGTAATTTTGGAGGTTATTTGATAATACCGTTTAACACTAGAACTGCCATGCCGGTCAATTTGGCCCATTTTGGATTTAAAATGTTAATTACTCTTCGGTTGTAAATTGTATGTGTATGTCCGTTTTTGACTTTTCCTAAATATATGAATTAAATATCCATACGGCGTTTGATAGCCAGAATCGCAAAAATGATAAAGTTATAAACAGTTCTACCTAGAACGACCACGTGGGTCAATGTGACTCATGCATTACAATACATGTCAAGCCTTTCTTTGTTTGTAGACTGACTAGGAGACAGAGATTGCTATGATTGCGGATTTGTCAAGATGCAAACTCAGTGAAAGCCTAGTTGCTGATTTTTCAATGTACCTGAAGACAACAATCCTTCGTTTTGTTCCACAAATGCAACTGGGAATATATCAGAAGGAAATATTTAATCTTGAAAGTAGTCATTTTGATTGGAATACGGCAAGCTGCACTCAGCAAACCGAAATGACAGCTAGGATAAGAACATAAGTGCCTAATATGAAAAATATGTTATATATTCTTTTTTATATTATTAGAAAAAATATATATATATTTTGGTTTTACAGGTTTGTGTGTACCAGTTTACACGTGTTTACACAATAGTGTTCAATGGACTGCGTCTGTTTACAACACAGCTCCTGGATGCAGGCACAGTCAGCTGGCAGACGCGTACGCTCCTCCATAGAGTACAATGCAGCCGTCATAGTGGAAGTAGTGTTATATTTTCTTTTTATGTAGTATTAGAAACAATGATTTGGGTTTTATAGTTTTGTGTGTACATATACGCGTTTACACCTGTACATGAGCATATGTACATACCCGGTTCTTTTGAAATGTCTATTTTAGTCGTGCTGAATATGCGCTCATTTTAAAAATAAAGCCTTTATGTTTAATTTTCCATTTAAATTGTGTTTCTGTGATGCAAATGTTAGATATGATGCTCATGAATAAAAGCTTTCAGTTGTATCCGGTAGTATGTCTAATTTTCATAACGAAGCAGTTTAAAAATGTATGGGTCACAGTGACCCACGTGGTGGTTCCAGGTAGTTCAAAATCTGGCGGTTCTAGGGTTAAACTGGTTAATGTTTAAAGCAAAATTAGCTGAAATATGACCTACCTACAGCACAGTGTAAAATCTGAGAGAGAGAGAGAGAGAGAGAGAGAGAGAGAGAGAGAGAGAGAGAGAGAGAGACAAAACAATTAGTTCCATTGTTCAGAAAGTCAGATCATTTGTAATGTTTTTTTTCAGGGATTTAATATGAGGAGGTTTATGCCATGCTACTAGTGCGCTGCTTATGACTGTACAGCACATTGTCCGTTCACCCGGAGTCAAACTATTGTAATGTATCAGACTGCAACATTGCTGCTCAGTCCCCAAAGGTGGCTGTTGAAATGCTACTTCTCTGTAAGGCAGATGCTCTTTCAATTGTGGACGTTCCTGGAGCATTTGAGTCCAGACAAATAAACAACCTGTGGCTGTAGAATCGGTGCCAGAAGACCAGGGCTCTGAATTAAAGGTAGACACCAACCCAGCTGGACCACTGCACTGCCCTTCATCAGGACTGAATGAAGACTTACAGCCTGTGACTCGACTGGCAATCACCCCAGTTCAAATACAGAACACAAGTTCCTTAGGCTTTAAAAGAAAACCAAGGAGGTATACAATTGGAAAATGTTAGAAAGACCCCCCAAATCCTGTATTAAATGCAGTTTTGCTGCATGTCAGTACAGAACAATAAAATTGTAAAAAATAAAAAAAAACCTGGCATAATTTTATTCTTGTTATTTGTTGATATCTTTGTTTTTCACTGACCCAAAATACACAAGCGCAAAATAAAATATAATATGACGTGCTAAGAGCACTATCCACTTCCTGTGTTACAGGTGATGTAGCCAAAGTAAAGTTTACAGTCAGGTGCTATTCTGTACTGGAAACCATGTGGTGCCAGGTGCGCTTCCGTTACCTGTAACACAGGCAATTAATAGGAAGACAAAACAATGTGCCAGCATCAAACCTACAGTGTTGCAGCAGAACAAAATGTGAGAATGCTGTTTGGCAAAGAAAAAAAAAGATTATTCTCCTTTAAAATGCATATGGCATAATAGAGAAACCATTGAACTGCACTGTGTTCAAACTCTGTTTTAAACTAAAGAATCAGGTGATCTGTTCTAAGCCATTAGCGTCTGCCAACAGTGGCTACGATAAGAAGTGGCCAGATCATAAACTCTGGCTTGCTGGTTGAAAGCAAAGGGTCAAAGGTTCAGCTCCACCTACCTCAAGGAGTGCTCCAGTCTGGAAGAATTTCAAGGGTCTCTCTATTGAGTAATACAGGCCATGGTAACTGCCTTTGGAAAGATATGCACGCACCAAACCAACAGCTATAACAAGCCACCTAAAATGGAAACAACTGTTACTTGAACAGCTTTGATAACAAAAAAAAAAATGTGGACATTGTGCACCGACTCCAAAGATACACACTGTTGTCAGAACCCCTTTGTTCCACTTTGCTTCACACTCAGCACTCTTAGAACTCAACGGGTGATTACATCAGTATGTGTTACTGGAGGAAACCCTGGAGAGCTGAGGCAGAGATAGTGAACTTGCAAGCCTCTCCCTGCCAGTGTCACAATCAGACAAGGACATAAATGGGCACATCTGGCCACAAATATTTACAAAAGCCCTTGACAGATCTCATCTGTGAGAGGAATATGAACAGTAACTGGCTGTTTTTGCCTCAGGATGAATTCAAATGCGCATAATGGAGTAATTCAACTGTGTTCATTTTCCTTTTATTTTTCAGCTCATAAGGACCTGGAGAACATATGAAGGGTTTATGTGAGCCACATTGGTATTAGCGCAACACAAATGCATTACATTATGGAGTAGCGCAGCAAAACAAGACTATTGATTTTTTCATATTGCTGCTGCTTTTGAAATTGCTACGTATTGCTTTACATTTAAAACAGATCAATGTTTCAGTCTAAAAGCCATGTTACAATGATACTGGCGTCACTGTAGCTGCACAATTCATGCAACTACAGAATATGAATCAATAAAATATTTCCTGCAACAGAAAACAAGCTGCAGTTGGACCTGGATTAAAAAACTAATTGAATGTAAAATCGGTCAACAACCAGTATATTAAAAATATTACCTTGTTTTAGAACTAGCAACAGAATCACTGTGTCCTTGTATTGAATAGCTTTTTTTTCACTTGTTTAATTCGGGATATGCGGATATTTGGAAGACAAAGGAACAGAAAGAGGACTATTGATCAGTTTGCTGATTAAAGACTTGTAAAGAACTGACGAAAACATAGTGGAAATAAAATAGCACAAAGTCCAATCACACACCATTTTAAATAACGCGTACCTGCCTGCTTATTGCACACAGCACAGTCTCACATTGGCTTGCATTCTGTCTGTATGTGTAAGCCCCCCTTTTTGTATTTCTGACATATATGAGTAAGAACTGATTAAAGCTGCACACTAAGATCCAGGGGAACAAGCTGAGTCTCCAAACACATTGTAACAAGAATGATTAAACAGCCATCATGGGGGGGGGTCTCTCTCAACATCCAGATGAAATCACACAATTAGGGGATCAGGTAGGTAGCCATGAAGAATGCCCACATTGTCCTGTTATTTCCCAATGGGTGATGTCAGGCTGGAGATTCCGGCCACAATGCGGTTTGGACCTGTCAGTTACATAGTACCTAACTAATCCCTTTAAAACGGACACTACACAAGGGCCATTCAGAGAGAAGGCTCTACTTGTTACACTGATGTCACTGATATGAGAGCCCAAGACTTTTTGTGGCGATAAACACAGAATTGTACATGAAACAAACTTCTTTTCATCGAATGGACCCACAAGTAGTTTTAATGCTGTCTAATCCCTCCAAGGCTGAATACATACTGACACGCAATAATGAACCATTGCACTTTGTGTCTATCAGGTTTATAAGGTAAGATTAGATGTGGGTTTAGCCTATACCAGTGTTCATATCTATCTGGTAAGGATTTCAAAAGATGCTTGCATGCATTACGAACAGAACTGTACAGAACAGATTGGGCGTTAGTGTCTTCAAATAAAGAAAAGGATCTTCAAATCTGCATTTGCAACATCAAAAATGCTCTCTCTCTCTGCAGAGTTCATGAGTTTCTTATAAAGATAAGAGCAAAATTCACATTGAAAAATCACTAGTTATTACTGGTTTCAATCCCAGTTGCGGGTATTTTCCATGATGACCCCACAGGGAACAAGCAACCTAGATATACTTTCAGACTGCGTACCAGGAAGCTGGCACAGTAGCTGCCTGGTCTGGTGCTGCAGAGACATTGATTCAAGGGGCTGTAATATTGTACCTATATATATATATATATATATATATATATATAATGCAGTGCACAAAAGGTTTAAATTATTTTAAAAAGCATTTACTTTAGGAAGTTTATATATAAGTACAGTATATGACTAAAGAGGTTAATCCATTTCTTATTTTGCGAGACAGATTCTTGTGTTCTGAAATGACACCCTCAAATCCAGGGAATCTACTTTTCACTACGCTTAGCAGAAGTATTTAATCTGTACATGTTAAGTGCTTCAAGGGCAGTGGTAGAAGGATATTGCCAGTGTTACAGTACCATCCTGCTCGACACCGCTGGGGGATTTGATGTTTTTTGTATTTTCTGGTCCCAGATCTGAGGATTTACTTATTTATTTTGTTCTTTTATTTTGTGTACTACATGAATTACACCAATGTCTTATTTTAGTACCAACACTCGACACAAAACAGGTCTAATAAACGTTCAAAATACGCATCAACAGGAGCTTTTACGAAGTGGGGGCTGTATTTCCCATGATGTAGCCTTCTGTATGGTCGCTTGCACTGCAGTACGGTAGGTACTAGGAAATATTGCGAGCTGTTGTGGGTCAGTCAGGGTACATGAATCTTTCTTACTGTCTGACTAACAAACGCACTACATTTTTTTGTCAATACGGATATTGCTTTGGAAAAATACATTACTGCTCAGCCACCAGGCAAACCAGCAGTCCAAAGAAAATCCAGATTAAAACAATAATAATAATAATAATAATAATAATAATAATAATAATAATAATAAATCACTACTTAATTACTAGTACATGAAACAGTACTGGGAAGTTATTAAACATTTGAAGGTGGTAGAAGTGATCCAAAATGCACAACGTCTTCATTCATTCTTCCAACAACCAGTAACGATAAATCACATTTTGTTGCCGTAATATTTTACATACCCCGCCGTCATCACCACATTGTAGATGACCAGGTAGGCTGTAGCTAGGGCTCCCGGTCCCTTCTTCTTTATTGAAGCCACATCATTTTGAGCTGTTCTGCTGGTCCCCTTAGCAGGTGCTGCCATGTCTGCTCTGCGCTTGTGAATCCCTGTGTGTGTGTAACTGCCTGTGTGACACTCCCTTCATATGTGTGTGTGTGTGTGTGTGTGTGTGTAACTGCCTGTGTGACTCTCCCTTTGTGTGTGTGTGTAACTGCCTGTGTGACACTCCTTTCATGTGGACAGCACAGCGAGTTAACCAGGAAATGGAAGAGTCTGCCTCTGTACACTAATGCCTCCCTCGAAGGTGCTTGAATTCCAAACAGCGTCACCTACCGGAGAAATACAAACAGAATTGACAATGCTTGGGAGTAAAAATCATAGACCTTCTGAGTCGGTTTATTTCACATTTGAAAAAAAAAAATTAAAAAAATCTGTCCGTTTCTTTCTTGTTTACCATAATTTACTATACGTCCATGGCCACGGTTTACACGCTTTGACATGGTGTACCAATGCTTTTTTAAAAAAAAAAAGTAATGTCTAAATTCACAGTAATACCAGATACCTGGACCCAACTGTTATATAATGGAGTCTCGTCAGCGGTCTCTGTTTAATGACACATGGTTTTAAATCAGTATTGTGTGTAGAAAAACAAGCTTGCTCAAGCATCACTTCGGTAGGGGCCTGTTTTATTTCAAAGGCGCATATACTGGCTCTGCTGGTTTTTCATTGTTCTCAATTTGTATAGTCGTTGCTGTTCAGCCTGTCATAACCTGTCGGAACAAGTTTGTGAAGAAATTGCAGAAAGGGAAGGTCAGACAAATACAGTTGCATCCACAAGTGCTACTCTGAGTCTGGCAATACAATTAATTCTGATTTTTGTCGACCCAGAAGTGCTCCGCCCCTGCTAACCTGATACGATGGACAGCCTAAACAATATCCCTATATAAAGCCAAGATGCCTTACAATATTACATTTAATCAGTGCTGCTACAATTAGTTTGTATTAACCATTTTATTATTGATTGCCTCATCAACTAATGAAAAAAGGTCCATCTGTACAAGACGCTTAAAACACCATCATGCTGCATTAATGGGAAGGGGTTGTTGTATTTTAGTGCGTGGATTTCGATTTGTTGACGAAATGGTTTGTGTAAAAAGTTAAAATCAATCATTGAAGACCCATAAAAACTGACATTCTTTCTTGGTTAAAATGTAAAATAAAGAATGTACTGAAAGCTTGATTTAACCATAGAAAAAAAACAGGGTTGATAACATTGGTTCAGGCACATCAAGCTGAATGAAATAAAACAACCCATCACAAAAACACCTATCAAGCTGTTAAGCAACTGGGCTCACATGCAACACAAGCGTTTCTTCGCAAGTAAACGTCATGTTGATCAATCTTAATGGTATCTCTTCTCTCCTTGGTAGATTACACATTCACGAGTCAATAAAAACTAAGATTTACTGCACAAAATATAATTCTGTGGCCAGCCATTTTGGTTGTCAGCTCTTTTTTGCAATTATGCATTTTTTGTATTAAGAAGATGTTGGGGTTGGTGTTGCAGCAGCTGCAAAAGAAGTCCTCAGACATACACATCTACACATACCAATGGCGTTACAAAGATTTGGGAACACAAGTCCATTACTGGTACAATAATCTATATGGTCTCAACAGTGCCCAAGGTTCAAAACTGTGTTGCCTATACGAACCCAAGCCTGTCACACATAGTAATAAAGATTATCTATTAGTTTAAATGTGTGGCTTTATTTCAAAACTGTTCTGCTTAGGTTAATTTACACTGGTATAACCGCATCAAACACCTTTATGCAGGGGTATCTGGGCTCGCTTTTTCCTTTATCGGAAATGCGTTGTGTAGCCAGGCTTACTTGGACCTTATGTATGCAGGTGACAGGCTAAAATAGCCATACCCACAGTCACAAAAATAGAGTAAATAAAATTCAGCCTATTAATTTCACGGCCAAACTTATGTTTGCCACTGGATGGCATTCTCGTAACTTTGAAGAGATCTGCTGAGGTGCCTCATTAACTGCCTGTGCAAAAATCTTCCCGAAATAAAACAAACTATAAGTAAACTTAGTATTCAATTGTTTATGAAAATCATTAAAAAAAACTCCAAACATAGCAATTGAAAAACAATAATACAATAAGAACAGCGGCAGACTTTTGTGCAGGCAGTGGGTTAGCCGGTGGCGTTTACGGACTATCAACTGGTGAAAGTGAGCGGAGTTGGATGGATGCGGAAGGGATTTTTCTGAGTTCTTCATAAACAAACTGTATTTAAAAAACAACAACGAAACGCCGTGTTCTGCTTTAAAGGGATCACAATGCCTTTGTTTTCGGCGAATCCGTTTGACCAGGATGTGGGTAAGTCAAAGTAGTCTGTATTCTTTGGGTTTCAACCGTGCGTTCCCATTGGAAGTAAGTCTAATGTTTTTAATGTCGTGGCCTGTACAGCTGAGTCAAGTGACTGTGAGCTCAGCTCAGCCCAGCCTCGTTGATTCTATTGATTAAAAACAAACAACAGCGTTGGTTTCAATGACAATATTGTCACTATGTTGTGAAAAGGAAGCGGGGAAAACTATTGGAATTTCTAAAATGCCCGTCTTGTATAACTAGTATTTGTTGACAAATATGAACATTTATGCTGGATTGTTGATGTTTGGAAAAGGTGCAATTCCGTCACGTATAGTGGTGCTTTACCTGTCGTACCCCACTGAACGCATTCTGTGCTGTTGTAACTTCATCAGTATGTGCCAGCTGATTTGTAATTGTGCTGCTTATATGTTCAAAGTATACCATAAATAAACCATACTCCTTAAACTCTTAAGTTCATTCAAGTGTTTATACTATCCATAAACTTGAATCTACTGTTATAGCCATAAAGGCCACGACATATTGGTGTTCTTTTTCCCAAAGAGTGATGGATGTGCTTTGGGGACTGCTGCAGTATCTGGTGACTCGGTTCCACTCACTCACTCACTCACTCACTCACTCACTCACTCACTCACTCACTCGTGAGAATTAGAAAACGCAAAGCACGTCCACCAGTACAACGCCTATATACAACTCTCTCTCACACACACAATGTACCGTGCAACTTTCATTTAAATGGTAAATACGTGTCTGGACACAGAACATAATTGATAGCAATATGAATGCACATACAGGGAGACAAACTTGTACAAAATAGAGTATGGGAATTAAAAAAATAAAAAATCAAAATCATACTGGGTCTGAAATACAGTACCACGTTTCCATTTGTCACAAATAACCCCTAGTTTTGACGTGTATATAACGTCTGGTTTTGAATATGAGCAAAGCTTCCAGTATCACAGATTTTCTGAAATGCTAACGAAGCATTGTTTTCTATTCGAATATATGGTGACTTGCGTGCACTGTATGAAATGGCTGATTGAAAGCAGAGCAGGGAGACGTTATGTCTTTGGTTTTTTTGTTAGCTGGTATTTTATTTTTGTTAACTGCTTCTTCACAGAGAAGGCAACGAATGAAAACAACACAGTAGAGGACTGGGGCCTTATTATGGACATCTGTGATCGTGTTGGGACTACACCTAATGGGTATGATACAAATATAACTTCTCTTAATGGAAAAAGGTTATAACTGGCTTACCTGCTAACCTTTCAGTATGAATACTGTTTAATTTGCCATCAGTTTGATGTGTTCTTAATTATCTTTATTACTGTTTCAGCACTCATGGGTATTCACACCAGCATATTATACATTACCTTTGATGCAGACTGAGCAAGCCTGAGCAAGGTGGACTTTCTGTAATGAAGTCAGTATAAAAATGACCACTAGGGGTGTGCACAAGTAATTTATTACCCCCATGACGCAGTGCGTTTGTTTGACATTTCCCATGGAAAACCTTTATCAAACTCACTGTTTTGTGAGACAGTCCCAAAGGTAAATTATGCTGGTGAGGTTTAAGAATATCAAATACCCATTTAACGTAATGGAATAATTCGCAGATAAAACATTCCAATTCCAAACCAGTCTGTTAAATTTGATCTAATTCTTAAAGCAGTTAAACTGAGGCTGCCAGTGCTTCCATCTGCAGCACAATACATTTGCAATCAGCTGTTTTACAAAGGCTGTGTTTTTTAATCCACTCCTATTTGTCAATTAATTGACCTGCTTCCAATATTGCCCTGATAGTAAATTAATTGACAGCTCTCAATTCAGCCCTCATTAAACTGCCACCACATTAGCGTACTTTGCATGAAATTAAATTCTCCAGTACTGTACCTGGATTGTATGAAAAAAAAAAAAAACATTGTCTGAATGTACTCAAATCCATTATAAAATAACATGTACAGCACATTTAAACCTTCAGCCAGAACTTGTGTTTGGCTTATCCATAACATTCAAACACTCAATTATAACAATGATTGTTTTAACAAGCTTTTGTCATTTTTTTTTAAGGTTTATTTGACATTTGTTTTCTAATGATGTTTTTTTGTTAAACCTTCAGAGCTAAAGAATGTTTGAAATCCATCATGAAGAGAGTAAACCACAAAGTTCCACATGTTGCAATGCAGGCTTTGAGTGTAAGTGTCAGATACGAATTATGTTTTGCTACTGAAGATCGCGCCTTGAATGACACGCAATGTTAAAAATACTCCGTCCAGCAGATTAGCTTTGCATTTCATAAACATTTATTTGGGTAAGGAAATTTGACGCACACATTTATTCTACCAGCATGCAAAATCCTGATTGCATGAGAGTTATTCATGTTCACCGTGCGACTACAGTGGACAAACCCACTGGGTTAAAACCGTGTCAAAACCACTTCATCTGTTTGCATACAGCTGTTTCTATAATACATCAAATTGGATACAAAGAGAATCTGACATGGCGATTTGACTTCTTGCTAAACAAGTTCAGAAAGTTATGCAGGAAAAAGGTTTCTTTTTGGAAATTCAGACAAATCAGATCCACTTGTCACTTTCAGCTAAGGTTGTCCTATATCCACCCTGCCAGAATTTTAAAGGGCTCTGCTGAAGTCAAGGATCTTAAAGTACAGGGACGCTCTTTATGAATCTTGGACTTTTTACGGTCATCAGCAACGTACAGGTCCTAGTTTTTTTTTCACTTTATTTTTGGAATGTGTGAGTTCAAATGTCTGTCATATCTGCTGGACAATGAGATTGGTCTTTCCCATGCTTTGTTATTACTCCCAGTGCCATGTATAGGACTGGTCCCTGTACCCCCTACTGGCTGGTCAGCATGTCTCTACAGTGTTTGTTTTAGACTCGCTTCAGTTCCGACTGGGGATTACATATCAAAGGAGCATGATTATTTAATCCGACTTAATGTCTGACTGTTTTATGTGTAATATTAACTGTATACAATCTTCATTCCATAAATCACCTTAAGGTTAACATTGAGAAAATATTATATTTTCAGTTGCTGAGCGCCTGTATTTCAAACTCTGGGAAGATTTTTCACTTAGAAATATGTTCTCGAGACTTTTCCAGTGAGGTCCGGAGCATATTAAATAAGGTACAGTAAAAAATACAATCCCATCTTTTTTGTAATATAGGATAAAGTTATGATCGCTGTAGAAAATTATACTGTTTAATAGTTCATAGATATTGTAAAAAAAAAAAACTCATGGTAAGTTATGTAACTCGTGGGAAGTTAGGATAGTCTGGATTCTGTAAGGTCTATTTTAGTGATAAGAACATAAGAGAATTTACGAACAAGAGGAGGCCATATGGCTCATCTAATACCCCTCTCAGACTAACGAGTTATGACGGCTCAGAACCAGCACCAATGTGGTATTTTGGTCTGTATGAATTTCCTTTACTGTCACATAGCCATCATATTTTATGCCGTCTCTGAACCACCTCGCGAGGTGGTTCAGAGACGGCAATGAACCGTCTAAACTCCCGTGTGAAATAGAATGTTGGCACTGAAGCGCTATAGTGGACATGAACTGAAATTCAACATCCCACGTCTCTATGTTCTATGATCATTTAAAAGCTAAATCCTCCTCTGCAATAGGATCACAATAATCCTGGTATTTTGGATCAAAGTAATCCTGATCTCCATTTTACATTCTGAAAACCCAATTACAACATTTAAAAGTGCGATCGGATTACCAAAACGAAATCCGGATCACAGTAATCCTGATTGCATTTCTATGTTTTGAAAAACCCAATTGCACAATATAATCCAGATCAAACACGGAAATCCGATTGCCAAAGTTTTAAAAAACCGGCCCCAGATGTAAATTTACTATACTATAATACAAACAATTTACTTCATTGTACCATGTACCAGTGGCGTAGCTATGGTGGTGGTTTTAGAGGTTTGAACCCCCCCCCCCCCCGAAATGAATTATTTAACTACGTGGGACAATAAAAAATATCAGCCATGTGGAAAAATCTCAATCCCTCACTAGAACCCCACCCCCACCCCGAAACGTAATCCAGACGATTCACCCAGAACAAAATCCTTGCTACGCCAGTGTTATTAACCGTCATCAAAAACAAAATCCTGGCTATGCCACTGCCAAGTACATTTGAATACACTTTTTTATTTTAGGCTCATCCAAAGGTTTGTGAGAAGCTGAAGGCGTTACTGGTGGAGTGTGCAGACGAGTTTCAGAAAGACCCCCAGCTCAGCCTCATTGGTGCAACTATCAAATCGCTGAAGGAGGAGGGGGTGACTTTTCCTAGCTCTGGCTCACAGGTACCGGATTTCAGTCACATGAGTAGGGGTCAACAGCTCAAGGGTGGATCCCTCTCTTCAGAATTTTCTCATTTATTTTTAAGGCATAAATGTAGCACTTGGCCTAATCAATCTCAGTTAAAAAGTTAGGTGTATATTTTCTGGTACCTGGGTCAACAACTTGTTTTAGTAATCAATGATGACAACCACAGGGAACCGTCAAAAGATACATTCTGTCTATTGATTAAGAGGCACTTTCCTCCTAAATGTGGTTTTCAAAAACATGAGTAACTTTCTTACTTTTATTTTGCATACCATTAACAAGTCTTGTCTTCTACTTTGTGTTACTAGTTAAACCCCCAGAGTTTGGCTCTCATCTAGTACAGACCTTTGTACCTTTAGGACAGCTTTCTACAGTTGAACAGTGAAGTTGTAGCCACTATGCTAGCTGTCATCTACTTTTGAATCCTCATATAATATATCTGCTGTAGAGTAACTGATTGGTTGCATGCAAATTTATTTGCAAATATGCTCCTCTGCTAATCTGGGAAGAATTTGCATCCTGGTTTAAATTCAGTTGAATAAGGTTTAAGTCAGTTCCTGGATGATTTTCAGGAATGACCCAAATGAAGGGAAGTTAAAGAGAAATAGTTAACAGCAGGATGATTGTGAACCTGCTCTTAGTGCTTTAAAAATGTTAGCTTCAGTGCCAGTTAGCCATCTAGGTGGTGCTTCTACACTAGAACCACTTCAATAAAGTGCAGCAGCTGTAACTGCATTTATTTGCATTTGCTATGTAAAAAAAAAGTTTCAAGGTGAATAGACAATTAATCTAGTGTTTTTTTGTTGTTGATAGATACTAGAGTTGAAACAACCTTTCATTATTGGAGAAAGGTGCATTGCAAGAGACAATAAGTTTGAAATGTGAAATGCTTTTTGAACTTTGACAAGGCTGCATATATTCCAACTAAATCGTACTTGAGAGTATGAGGGAATATATGTGAATACCTGAGTTGGTGTATTGTTATCCTGTAAAATGACAAACTGTAATGATGGGTTTATTTCTGCTGTTTTGATAATAACTACAGAGTACAGCTTCTACAAAGACTAGTACTCCTTCACCAAGCAACATTGCAGATGATGATTTAGCAAAAGGTAAGGGTTTGGCAAACCTTTTTTTTTTTTTTGGTAAGATTTCTAATAATTGATTGAATAACTACGTTAACATGCATGTCATTTGCTCTTCCCCCCCACTCCCCATTTGTAGCTATTGAGCTGTCCTTGCAGGAACAACAGCGTCAGCCAGAGACTCGACCGCTTGCCATCCCAGCTGACCCACCCTTCAATAACAATAAAGACTCTCGAAAAGTCCGTGCCCTCTATGACTTTGAGGCAGTGGAAGACAACGAACTCACGTTTAAAGCAGGAGAACTTCTCATTGTTCAAGATGACAGGTACCTTCCCCTTTAACTGCCTCCTAGGAAATTATTCTCATTCTTGAAAGGTTTTTTTTTGTTTTAAACCTGAATTTTTATGGTAAAATGATTTTACCATATATGTATATGTATGTATATGTTTTAGCTCAAAGAGCCAGCTGCCCAATGTTTCGATATGCTGTACATATCTTTCTCAAGGGAGCCTGTGTTTGAATCAAAACATTGGAGGCATTTATAGGTTTTTGACGGCATGACAGCTACTCGTTATTGTTTATATTCAAATCCATGATTTATTCTTGCATGATATAATGGTGTTCTATATATTGTGACATCATTTCTACTTCTATCTTAAAATCAGTATTAATTCTAATTAACAGTACCTTATATAATTATATTATCATGCAATGCTGGCTCTGAGGATATATATATATATATATATATATATATATATATATATATATATATATATATATATATATATATATATATACTGTGTGTACTGTATATACTTTATTTTTTCCCTTAATCAGTGACCCAAACTGGTGGAAAGGAGAGAACCACAGAGGAGTTGGACTGTTTCCTTCTAACTTTGTAACAACTAACCTGAACGCAGAGCCTGAACCAGGTGAGAACATTAACATGTACTTGAATCTCATATGAGATTGACAGATTCCCATCCTTAAAGTGAATCAGTGGAGATGCCTGTACAAAAGCAGCAAATAAAATGTTAAATCTAATGGTTGGTATTTCCTGGCAACATAACTAAGCTATGTATCTTAGTCCTAAACAACATACCTAATCTACATAGCTTTGTTCTTAAACATAACTTTGCATTTATCCTGTGTGTCATTTGGTTCTCATTGAACGACGGGGTGTTTCAGTGGAGTTTTGCCCTGATATGTAAATGTTTAAAGGGGAAAGCATTAATGTAACACACTTCTGTTGGAATGTTTTGTTCCCCCACCATTCTGAAGGTAGAAATCCATCCAAAGGTATAAAAGCAGTATGTACACTTCAAGCTTGCATTACTTGACATGTATTCTTATATAATATATATTCTATAATGATATGAAGTGTCTGGGTCCTGGTTAAAGTAGAGTGCTTTGAAGCACCTAATACAGTCTTCATTTTTTTAGTGGTATTTGTAGAGAAAACCAGCTTACCAGAAGAAACAAAACCAGAAACTAAAGAGGAACCTGAACCCATTTTCATAGATGAGGTGCGTATTATGTAGTAGTAGCTTTTAAGATGGAAGTTGTTTTCAGAAATTTTTCACAGTGTCTTTGTATAGCACGCTTGTAGTGATGAAGCAGACATTCTTATATATATATATATATATATATATATATATATATATATATATATATATATATATATATATATATATATATATATATATAAATAATATTAAATAATGTATATATATAAATAATATTTTTTTTTATAGAAATGTAGGTATTGTTGCATGCTAAAGTGTTAACTTTGGTGGTTACGGAAGGCAGGTGTTGTAGCACTTCATATTGGATAAGGTATTTCAAGGTTAGTGCTGGTCTGTGAAACCAGCCAGTGATGTGTCATTTTGAAAGTGATGGTACTTATATCAGGCATTCATTTGTGTGTTCAGGAAAAGATGGACCGAACCCAGCACTTACTCCAGAACACTGACCCTGCAGATACACAGCCGGACTCTGCAGAATTGATACATTTGGAAGGTAATTGGGATAGTGCCTGGCAATCCAAAAAGAATCATTGTTGTTTAATATTTCCCTTATCTTTTTATAAAGGAAATCCTGCTTTCCAATAATAAATAATACTAACAAAGCCTGTAATGCTAACATTATGCTATTAACGGTTGTCCTAGCACTGGCCATTATTAGGGCAATACGTACAGTATATTGTTTACATACAATATCCTTTCTTCACTCCCTGCAAAAAAAAAAAGAATGGAAATGCTCCCCCTTCAAATGAATAATGGTGTGCTCCAGCAGGGTGTTTTCTGTTCATGGTTGTGATCCACAGAGAGAAGGTTTTGATTTGTAGTAGACTGTATTGATATTCATCTGAGCTCATAGGTGTTAGCCCACCCTATTGTTGACGTAGCTTTTCATTTTTCCAAAAGACGTTTGTCAACAGATGGGTCCAATGATTGATGAAAAATTAGAAGAGATTGACAGGTAAGAAAAATTGCACACTATTTCTGCACAGGCACTTTTCTTTACTATGCCATTGTATTGAATGTGTAACTGACTGGTCTAGTGATATCCATTAGTGTGGGAATGGTTTAATAATTGATCTTGGAGACAAATCCCTAATCGTAACCAGATGTAGTGAGGGAATTTTGGATCTGGGTCCTTGTTTTACTTTAAGAGCACAGTTCATTTCCAACCAACTTGTGTGCTAAATTTGTGAGACTTAGATAGACCTGCTTACCGGTTTACTGCCTGGTCAGGTTGCAACCCACACCTTCTACCTGACTAAATAAATAAGCAGACATTTGCTTGCATGTTTTGACTGTACAAATCAGCTTAGAATCATGGTTGCTGGTGTCCTTCTGTTAACAAACAGTAAAATGTGCAGTTTTTAGAATAAATTGTAAAAATGACACTGGAACAGATTTGGGGGGGGTGTTTGTGAATAAAAATGCCTTTGCTCTGTTATCCATTTTTAAACTCTCTCTCTTTTCAGAAAACATTCAGAGTTATCAGAATTGAATGTGAAAGTTCTGGAGGCCCTGGAACTTTACAACAAGCTAATGCATGAGGCTCCAATGTATTCCGTCTATTCTAAGATGCAGCCTCAGGCACATTACCCACAGACGTCAGCTGGTGTCCCAATGCAGGTCAGAGCTCCTCTGTGGATATAGCAGGAGAAATGAAGGACGGAAGGGTTAGACAATTATTAAAGAAAAGTCTGTGTGGGGTATTTTTTTAGCAGAGTATTATTATAAGTATTTTGTAATCTTAGGAAAGAGGTTGCAATCCAGGGTCCCGTTTTATAAAAGTCTGTGGTTGCGAGGACGCAGAGGTTGGCGCTGCGTGCGTTTCATAAAGCACTTTGTAAGTGCCGTCGCTTGTGCTCACTCTTTTGCAATCTGCGATGAGTGAAATCACTAATTCGGTAATCCATTTTAAGCCACAGTGACCGAGTAGGTAAATACACAATAGCGGGTTGCAAAGGAAAGCAAGTTTTTTTTAAGAACAAAAAATGATACAATTATTGAAGTGGAGCTGGTCGACACAAATCCATTCTACTTGGCAAGTTTTCTGGAAGTGACGAAGAAAAAAAAGTTGCAAATGATCGCTGCTGCAGTAAAAACACTGTTGGGGAGGTGCAAAGAACAGTAGCCGAAATAAGAAAGAAATAGCTATCAAGTTGATTAAGGAAAACCAAAATACCTCACTATTGACAAGAGATTTGGAGGTGTGAAAAATGACAGGCTGTACTTTGAAGTTCTATACAAACATAAGGAAGGCCCTTCTTCAGCTGTGTAGAAAAAAAATCAACGCTGTGTAGCAAAGGTATTTTAAAAAAGTGTACTGATCTGTGTTTACTTTTGACCTTGCCTCAGTTACTGTTATTTTTCACCCACATAACTTTGGGTCATGTGTCATTAAATACATAAATATGTTTTGTAATTATTTAAACCTTTTGTAAAAAAAAGTTTACTGTGTGTGGTGGTGTTATAAAATACAGAGACAAGTTCATATTGTCATCAGAATATTTTACCTGGAAAACCGTTCAATAAAGCGTACAGTTCCACAGTGAGCTAGTAGTATGGGCGCCATGGTATGTCATAAAACAGGATCTGCGATGGAAATTGCTACTTGCGACTGCTGTCTGGCAGTCGCAGGTTTCTAGTGAAAATCTGTTACGTCGCAGCCCTGCGAAAGTTTTATGAAACACAAATTACAACCAGCCAGGGGTCTGTGACAGCGATTCCTCGCAAATCGCTTTTATGAAAGGGGCCCCAGGGTGATTCGATGTAATTGTTGTTGAATGACATTAACTGTCTCCTTTCTTTTTAATTCAGAATTTACAATGGAATATGTTAGTCGCATACAAGTATAAAACAAATGGCAAGCGCAGTGTTGACCTCATTGAAAGGGTCTTGTTTGTTCCTAAAATTCATGATAATTATTGGGGTGTTTTCTACACGGCATGTGTGTTTTGGTTTTTTTGTGTTTGTTTTTAAAGATTTTCCTGTATTCTCTCCTTCTCTGCAGGCATACCCTGGTGCGGCTCAAAGTGCAACTTACATGGCTTCAGGCATTCCTCAAATGACTCACAGCCAGGGCTACAGTTTAGGACCTGACCAGATTGGCCCTCTGAGGTCACTTCCTCCAACTGTTAATTCAACAAGCCAGCCTGGCCAGACGCCATACATGAGGTATCTTTACTATACCTAACCTATAGTTACTGCAGTAAGATAATTAATGTATTCCTGCCAGTGAGGGCAAGACCACAAGAGGTACAGCCTCAAGTCTCGTATCTGTCTGTCTCTCATTAACATAGTGTAATTGTCCAAACGTGTAATTGTACAAATTTTTTTTTTTTTTTTTACACAGCGCTGGTATCAATGCAGCTTATATGAACCAGGCCCCGGGTGGCCCTGCCTCTTACCCACAGCAAGTAGGAGTGGCCATGGACATGTCATCCTATCAGAACAGTAATCCCAACATGACTCAAGCATCCAGCTATCCAATGGCAACTCAAGCTCATCCCGCTCCACAGCAGCAAACTAACTATTACCAGCAACCTCTCCTTTAGACAACAAAAAAAAAAACTTTAGTGCATTTCATTGAAACCAGTTAAAACAACAACAAAAAAAGTTAGATCGCATGGTTTTAATCATGGCATTGAAATATTCCTGTTATAGTTGGCAGATCCTAGCACATGATGTCAGTGTTGACATTGAAAGTTAGTGAATAGTTGGCTGTCTGAAGTCGGGAATGAAAACCAGGTGCAGAAAGGCCCATGCACAATTATGAGTCCCTGTTCAGTTTTTAAATTATTTTAATTAAAAACGTTTATTATTTTGAAACCAATATCTCCCTAGGTTTCTCCTGCCATTTTTAAAGCCTTCATTGTGAAGGTAAAAGGCATCTTAAACTAAATGACCGCTGTCAATCCTAAAGGCTTTGAAAAACAGCAGTCAATCAAGTAACCAGACAAATTAACAGAACAGTTGCTGACCCTCCTTGATAACAAATTGAATCAAACTTTGCAAACATGAAGATCTTATAATACCTGGCTGTCAGTGTCACATAACTTTGAGATATTACAATGAAGTGTATTTTCTTTTTCTGTTGTGTTGTTTGTTTATTTTTTTCTTCTTTGTGGCAAGGTTCACTTGGGTTATTACACTTAATCTGCATCCTGTGTTAGCGCATAAAGTAACTATGTTAAGAAATATAGGTTTGGGTGTGTGTTGTTTTGTTTTGTTTTGTTTTGTTTTGTTTTGTTATCCAGAATGTATACCCTGTAAAATCCTCTTCGAGATATCTTATCTGAATTAGAAGTGTAAAAGATCTGTGCTCTCTGATAATCATTCTGCTGGATTCCACCCTGTTGTGCATGGTTTACTTCCGACTGTAGAGAAGTGGAATATTGCACAATTGATTTTCACATTTAGCTGTTTACTTGTCTATGTCTTGCAATCAACCTTTCTACTGTCCTAATTCTGAGCACTCCAGACACATATTTTCACATATAGAGATCGGTAACTAGCAGTGGCAGGGCATCTTTTTATAAGCTGTTGCTGTCATGGCCTAGATAATACAGCATTGAATGGGCATGTTTGGTTATAGAGTACACATTTTGATATGCAAAGACTAGTTTACTCTGCACAGTGAGATGGAAACTCTAGTTCTAATGTTAATTTTAATATTTGTAAATGACAACTCGTGACTTATAACTTATTTCTTTGTGTTCTTTTGAAAAAGATAAATACCTGTATATGTAATTGCTTTACTGTCAGTATGCAAATCAAAACTGGATTTAATTTTAAATCGGCGCTCTCTTTCTCTTATCCACATTTAATTTCAAGCAACATGAGTAAATTGCAACAAAAAATTGACATGGAGGGATATATATATATATATATATATATATATATATATATATATATATATATATATATATATATCTATCATTTGACATACTTAGTGTGATATTATTGCCACTTATTTTTTGAAATTTGACTATGAAAAGAATATGGTGTTATAATTAACTTGGGGGAAAATGTTCTTTTTTTGAGGCACTGAAGGAGGAGATCTGCAAACATGTTTCAAACACTGATGGACATTGGGGAGCCTGAAGTACAGTTGCTGTTAAATTGTAGTGTGCTTTATGTTCATTTTGTCTGTCATATTTTAATTATATAAATTCGGAGAAACATTTATTTTCCTGACGCAGTGAAGTCTTGTGCATTAGATTGAAGGTGTTCTACATTGTTGTTATTGCACCTTACCTTTATATAGATCTATAAAAAAAATTATAATAATCTCAGCCACTGGCTGCCTTCCTTTCTTTTAAACAAACAGAAGAGGGGTTCATTTGAAAGGCTGCTGTAAATGATAAGCTATGTCCTATGCAGGGTTTCTTTTGGAAGTTTCTATTCAGTGCTTGCACATATTCTTGTGAACCATGTTTTATAACATTGAAATTCTTAATCTCTTGTTATATTTGCATTGTACAATGTTTCATTTGTAATTACTGGTATATACTAAGAAGCCTTTGAAATAAATGTCATCCTGTATTAGCAGGTTGTTGTAAAGGCTGCCTCAGTGGCTTTAAATGACTTGTCTTTTTTTTCTGATTAACTTTTGAACGATGCAAAATCACTGTTTGATCCACACAGCTACTCCAGATGAGTCTGCCTCATACTTGCCTTGAAGGCAGACTCGAACCCCTTAGAACAGGGCAGTTCAGGGTCCATACTCCTGCAATGCTTGTTACTTTAGGTACATTTAAAACGTGAAAAACATGATATAATGATGATGTTGCTGGTTACTTTAAAGCTGTTGTTGCTGCTTAATCTAATGAAAGCACTTGTATTCAGCCTTTTACATGTACTCAAGTAGGTCTGAATAATGAGGCGTCCTGTGCTTGTTATGTTGTAGTGTCTAAATTTAGGCTGTACAATTATGCAAAAACATTTTTGAGGATGTGTTTTGTTGTTTTTTTCCTATTATCAGAGGTACTTGTCTGTTCCCTCAATATACAAATCAATTGTTTGCTTTGAACTCAAATTTACAAAATTGTTTATTTTCTTTTGTTCCCCCCCTGTTGAGATACTGTAGAACTGACCCAATGTTCTGTCTAGAATTAGTATGCACAACTCATTTTTGAATTCCAGTTGTTAAACAAATAATAAAATAAAATCCAGTGCTAACAAAACTCTGAAATATGTATTGTGGGGGTATTCTTAAAAGAGGGCTATAGTGTATATCAAACTTGCTCACTTTTTCCTCTAGACTATTACGTTTTTTAAAAAAACAAACATGTATAGGCTTTTTAATTTTGGCATCATTGACCTTGAATCTGTAAATCCGATGACCTGTATTTCATAGACCTGTGAACATTCATGAACAGAATCTAAAAGATGAATACAGATACTCCTCACTCCCCTGCACTGCGAATGCATTATGAAACATTCATGAACAGAATTTAGCAACAAATGTGCTTAATGTTTCCAAAAAAAAAAGATTTTGGAAAGTGGTAAGTCAGCCTAAAATTAGTTCTACCTATTGGGACGTTAAATACACCAGCATGTAACATCTTGCCCGCTATGGGTGTTAAACTGTAATTTGTCGTTCCTTTGAAGAGATTTTTCCACAGAATTTACAGATTCACACCTCTAGTCATTTCTAGGGTTAATTGCCCTCGATTGGCATTCAGTTGTAAAGGCGAGGGAAGGACAGCGTTTGTTGTTTTGAAATCAATGCATTAATGAATGGATTTATTTAATACCTGCCGATTAAATACTTCTTAAAGACAGTTAGTAGTGTGCGTAGCAGCACACCCCAAGATCTTTAAAATAGCCTCTCTTCAGAAATTAAACTTTTCAAAGTCTTTTCATAAGCAGCCTTGTATTGGAAAAAGGACAGTAGAAAATCTAGTGAATAATCTTGTGAAACAACAATAATAAATTAAACACGTAAGAAATAAAATATTAAGGAAACGACGTTAAGTCTCTCCTTTAGTATCATGAACTAATGTCTTCTGCAGGTATACTGTTGAAAAAATGAAATAAGCAAAACACGTGACCATTGTAGAGGTTTAACACAGCTCGAAGATGCCATTTCGAGCCCGCTGCATTTAAAAGCTTTAACATTCACAGTTATCCCAGGATAGCGGTGGTGTGATCGGCAGGTGTCAGGGGGTGAGGAAGCTCATGTCCATGTACCGGGCAGTGTTGTGTGATTCACTGCCGTTACGGACTGCCCTGTCGCCTGTCGGTGAGAGGAGGTGGTAGTGCATTATAACCTTCTCTTTTGCGTTGTGGTTAGCACACTGTCTTGCGGTGTGCAGGGTCCACCGTGTTACAGCCATACTGCTGCTGTAACTACATTTGGGGAATGTAAACAAACAGGACTTACAAAAAGGTCTGTTTTCAGATAGCTCTGAACGATACCAAAGAATTATATTTTAGTGTAGAACTCCAAAGTAAAAGGGGGCGGGACAGGAGCTAAATGTTAAATGTGCAAAGGGTTGCATCCTAAAATTAAATCTCTTCTGATTATCCCTGTTTTTTTTTTGTTTGTTTTTTTTTGAGGTTGAAATAATCTGTTGCAAATGCCCACTATCCACGATCGAGTCCACGTGGAAATGTGGGTATAAAGCAGTGCCGCTGACACCATCCGAGTGTTTCGAAATGTCGCGCACACTGCAGTTCTAGCAGCGATGGTTGGCATCCTCAGGTAATAAAGCTCCACAGCCACACGCAGCCTCTCGCCGGTGTAATAGACACAGAGGTCGGGACTGACAATTCACTTCTGAAATTACCGTTTGTCTGGGGAAAAAACCAGTCTCCCACCTGGACAAATGATCTATCGGAGATGTCCAGACAGCTTTACACCAGACACATGATTGGAGATGGACTACAAACACCCATCTTTCAGGTAAAAAAAAACAAACAAAAAAAAAAAACGGGTTGTTGGTTGTTGTTGCTTTGTGGCTGCTTTCTGTGTTGGCTACAACAGACAAAAATAAAAATAAAATTTAAAAAAATGTTTCGTCAGGATTTGTTGAGCAATACAATGTATAAAACCTTAGTTTGTACAAAAACGTGTTTTAAAGAAACTAAACAAATTAGGCATGCTACTATTGCTCTTAAGAAATTACAGTAAATTGCTATGCTATAATTGTCCACTAGATATATATATTTTTTGGTTAAAACATATTTTAAAAAGAAAGAACCTGAGATTATAGATCTCTGTTAATGACTGTTCTGAGGGAAGTTACAGCTGCTAGGACATTTTGACGCCTGTGTCACATTTAACGCATTCACGGTTTACGGTTTATTATTTGTAACACAAACAATAAACAAAACATTGAACGTGTTTGTGAATGGTGTTGGTTAATTAATGTATCCCATTGAAAACGACGTTTTGTGTTACATTTCCTGTTGTTTCAATGTTTAGGGATGCTGCGTTGGATCCATAATGTGATGCGGCCAGTGTCAAACACATTAGAAGTTACGATGTGGTTATGCATATAAAGTAGTTTGCATGACTATACAAATTGTGTTGTGTATCACAGATATAGATAAAAATCACAAGAAAGTGCAAGGTAAACCCTGATTTGCTATACTAACAGCATGGCTTTCAAAGGAGCCACATTCAATTGAGTGTGAATTACACAGTATATAAAATAAAAATACACACACAGCTGTTTTGGTGTGAATCAAGTTTAGAAAAACGGGTGGTGACCTAGTTCTGATTTTTTGCTTCTTTTCAAAAACAAGCTGCAGTAATGGCCATGAAATGAGGGCCAGTCAAGACTGATACTTCAGGTGTGTTCCTAACACACAAATCTACAGTATCAACACCTGCCCCCCCCCCACCCCCACCAGACTGTACTGGGGTTATTCAGACATTCCATTTATAAACACCAACTCCCTCGGGTTCACTGTATACATGAGCATGTTTACTTTTGTTACCTAGGTTACTAGAGGAACCCAGTCGAGAAGAAGCAGACTAAAGAGATCTGATGGCAGCACCGCTTCCACCAGCTTTATTCTGAGACAGGTAGGAGAGGAGAGGAGCAAGCCAAGCCCTGCACAGGGTTTCAGAAATCTGCCTAAAAGAGAGAGGAAGAGGGGGACAATTACTATTATGAATGATCGCTACAACATGCATCCGTCTCATCTTCATAAATATTTCTCTAACTCCAGGGTTTGTTGCGTCAAACAGGGCAGAAGCTGGGCGTGAACTGGCAACCCTGTGCACCACAAGCGAGTGTCTTAACCTCTGTGCAAAACAGTCGCCTCATCTGCATGCGTGGTTATAGAGCTCTTAACCTCATCTCATCTCACCGTATAGGCAGTGGATCACACAGGTGCAGCAGGTTAATGCGCTAGCCTTTTTAACCTCAAGAGGCCAGGGTTTGAATACTGTCTTAGACACTGTGAGAAGGATTGGATGGGCACAGAGACTGCACTGGAATATGTATATAAGCAGCTAAGTTAGTATTATTATTATTTATTTCTTAGCAGACGCCCTTATCCAGGGCGACTTATAATTGTTACAAGATATCACATTATTTTTACATACAATTACCCATTTATACAGTTGGGTTTTTACTGGAGCAATCTAGGTAAAGTACCTTGCTCAAGGGTACAGCAGCAGTGTCCCCACCTGGGATTGAACCCACGACCCTCCGGTCAAGAGTTCAGAGCCCTAACCACTACTCCACACTGCTGCTCCTAGTATAAATGTAGATAAACAGATTAAATACGTTATTAGCTTTAATGACTTGCAATAAACTTGTTTCACCTCTGGGCCTGACACAGCAAACGGTTTGTGAGAAATACTCTCTCAACTTGGTCAGAGGAGGCCATGGGACACTTAGAAACATACAGTCAATGTTTTAAATTATTATTATGGCACTGTGGCAAAGTGGCTGCAGTGTACAGGTGAAGGAGTGATGCAGTGCGTAATCAGGAGACAGACAATTGTTTTTAATTATAATCTGGGTCTGGGGACCAAACAATAATTCCAGGTAGTACACAGCAATGTGTAATGCACTGGAATAAATAAATGGGTTGCAGTCCAAAATAATAAACACAGTCAATAGTACATGCACAATACACAAACACGGTCAGCAGTCCTGGGTGCGTGCTGCAGTGCTTGTGGTGCAAATACAATAATTATCGTGACACAGGTGTAGTGATGTCCGGGTTCGTGCTGGCCTCTGGGGACAGCTCCGGAACGTGTTAGTCATCTACTAATAACAATAATCAACAATTAGAGATGGGACTACTTAGTGCCCTCACAGGTCATCAGGGAGATTTACCACCAAGAATCACTGTACTTCTGTCTCAGGGACAATGCACCTTTAACATCATTCGGAGCGCACTCTTCATTTTAATGTTTCCCCACGGTAGTCTACAGATATTTCAGTAGCATCATTATCACGAGTTACAGCAGCACTGGGATTGCTGTTTGCAGGTGGTTTAGTTTCACATATTCCAGCATATAGACGCCTGTTTGGAATATTGAACACAACAGGGAGCCCCGCATGACTAGCAGAAATAACATCATCAGCGATTCTTTTGGTTCTTGTGGGTATCAGATGGTTTTCAGCTATGCATACTTTAAAAGTAGGTCACAGCTGATAACTAAAGCCCACTGTTTTCTGTTGATCTCATTTTGTGTTTTTTTCTATCCAACAGAAATACAAGTCCTTCAGTACTGTACACTGACAGCAGTTTTGACACATTACATTTAGATGTTTTCTGACAAACTTATAGCAGTACATGTGCAGGTAGTCACACTGTTGTTTCTATGTGCTGTACAGGTGTTTATTGTACTGTTTATTGTGGGATATATGTTACTCTCTATTACCTGTACAAAACCATTTTCCACTTTTGTTCCTCACTCTCTCTCTCTCTCTCTCTCTCTCTCTCTCTCTCTCTCTCTCTCTCTCTCTCTCTCTCTCTCTCTGGGGCCTTCCAGAAACAGGTGTATTTAATTTGAGATCATGTGACACTTTAATTGCACACAGGTGGACTCCATTCAACTAATTATGTGACTTCTGAAGGCAATTGATTGCACCAGAGCTTATTTAGGGGTGTCACAGCAAAGGGGGTGAATACTTATGCAATCAAGACTTTTCAGTTTTTTATTTGTAAATAATTTTGAAAAATATATAGTTTTTTTTTCCCCATTTCGACATTATGGACTATTTTGTGTAGATCAGTGACAAAAAATCCCAATTAAATCCATTTTAATTCCAGGTTGTAACACTACAAAATGTGGAAAAGTCCAAGGGGGGTGAATACTTATGCAAGGCACTGTATATATATATATATATATATATATATATATATATATATATATATATATATATATATATATAGCGCAGCTGTGAGTCAAGTGCTTCCAATTATATATGAAACCCGTGGGAAATAGTGAAATAATGAGATGAGGCTCCGATTTGCAGGCAAGGTCAACAGACGGAGAAGGGAGTGTACAGCTCAGGTGCACAAAATCTATTCAAACAGTTGTAGTCAAAAGTTTACATATCCCAATGGAAAGTTGAAATTTCTCAAAAACAAATCATTTTAGGAAAAACCTTTTGTAGCAAAAGTTTTGCTTTTGTGGATGAGGAAAAAGTTTCAAGAAATAGATTACTTATTTCAGCAATTTTTTGCAAAACTCCAAAAATGCAAATTCAAAAGTATTCATACCCTGACAAGGGCAATTAAATTAATAGCTAGTTGAGGCACCTTTAGCAGTAATAATCTCTTTTAAACGATTAGGATATTTGTCAATGAGCTTTTGGCATGATTCTTTAGCGATTTTTGACCATTCTTCAATGTAAAATTGTTCCAGTTCATTCAAATTCTGAGGACTTCTCTTGTGAACAGCCTTCTTCAACTCATACCAAAGATTTTCAATCGGATTTAGATCGGGACTTTGACTAGGCCATTCCAGAACCTTGATGTTATTCTTCTTTAACCATTCTGAAGTAGATTTTGATGTGTGCTTTGGATCGTTGTCATGTTGGAACGTCCAGTTGCACTTTAAACAAAGTTTTGTAGTGGAGGGTTTCAGATGATTGGCCAGTAGCTTTTGGTATACTATGAAATCCATTTTACCATGTATTGGAGCTAAATTTCCTGTGCCATTAGAGGAAAAACAGCCCCATAGAAGGATATTACCTCCTCCATGCTTCACAGTAGGTATGGTATTATTTTATTTGTACGCCTCACCAGACTTTCTCCAAACGTAACGACTATCAGCGTGACCAAATAGCTTCATTTTTATTTCATCACTCTACAAAACCTTTGACCAGAACTCATATCCATCATTCAAATGCAGTTTTGCAAACTTTAAGCGATTGTCCTTGTGACGTTTTCCTAAGAGTGACTTTTTCCGGGGCTCCCGAGTGGCGCATCCAGGTGCTCCACGCGGAGTGCAGGATGTGCCCTATAGCCTGGAGATCGCAGGTTCGAATCCAGGCTATGTCACAGCCGACCGTGACCGGGAGTTCCTAGGGGCGGCGCTGGTGGCTGGCGCTGCCGGGTAGGGAGGGCTTAGGTCGGCAGGGGAATCCACGGCTCACCGTGCATCAGCAACCCTGTGGCGATAGGCGCCTGTGGTTCTGCAGTGGAGCCATCAGATCTGTGTTGTCCTCCGGCACTATAGGTCTGGTGGCATTGCTGTGGATCTGCAGTGCGAAAAATGACGGCTTGGCGGGAGCAGTATCTTTTTCCTTGGCCTGCGACCATTGAGACCTTCACCATGCAATACTCGACTATGGTTGAAATGGAAACCGCAGTCCCACTTGCAGCCAAATCACTTTGAATATCTTTGGCAGTCAATCTCTGATTGTTATTAACCTTCCTCACAATTCTTCTGCTTGTTCTTGGTGAAAGAACCTTCTTTCTTCCAGATCGAGGGAGCGCTGTGACAGTACCATGAGTCTTGTACTTCTTTATAATAGAAACAATAGTTGAAATTGGGATACTCAAATGCTTGGAAATCTTAGCAACCTGGTTAGCAACACATGCCAGGGAGTTCTGGATAAAGGTTTGTTAGATGTTGCAAGACAGACATCTCCCAACACACCACCATCTACTTTAGACCCCCACGTTTAATCAGAGAGGGACTGTATCGTCCGTGTTCAAAATAACTACAGGTCCACATGCAAACATAAAAAAATCACTGTCGAGTGGATTTATTTCACTCTACCCAGGTGAGCTGACACATTTTATCTCTCTCGTAGCTGATCACACCGTACTCCGGATTTAAGGTGCGTAATAAATATCTGAAGCAGATTCATCCAGAGCCAAACATTTACAACCCATTATCCAAGTTACTGTGCTCAATAAAATAAAGAAGTGACAGATAAGTCCTGTAATTAAACTTGTTCCCTGATTCACTGTCTAGTTTGTTGCTATCACATTGCTGCTGACCTGGGCAAGTAGACTCATTATTAGTCATAAGAATCTGAAGCTCTCCTCCATCGACACTGGGTAAGCCTGCACACTTCACTTCTGGGCTGTGTTTAGTGAGCTCGACGCAATCATACGTTCTCGCCACTGATGGTGCTAACACATTAATTGTAGATTTTTGTCAGAAGGATAACTGTATTAACTGTAATAACACTAGAGATGCTGTGAACAGGACAGATTGTGACAAGGGGGAGAGCCACTTACGCGTATGAATAGAACTGACTGCAATGAATCTACACACAGCAGCGTTGGGGTTGGGCTGTTGTTTAGCTGCACTATGTCTGTGGCTCCAGTTGTTTTGCAGTGTTGGGGTCTGCCCTGAGAACTATCCTTAAGGGAAGTGCTTTTCATCAATAGCTATTGCATTCAATTGTAAGACAAACGCCTGAGAGAGTACTTTTTACGACACTGGCTGCATTTGTGAATTTGTGGGTCGATCTGTCTTTTTAATTAAACTTAATTCACCTCAAGTTCTTTAGGTGCGAGAGTGTCTGAGTTATATAAGAAAAAGTGTTAGTAAGTGGTTTTGGAGCCCCTGGGCCTGGAATCCTCAGGAGAACTTGTATCCTCCCTCGACTGGCTGAATTACATTGAATCCAGTCCAGCAGATGTTCTGACCTGTTTGTGTCTCCATGGTAACACAGAGCTTTGTTTTTTTTTATTTATTCACAAAAGTAGCACATAGCAAAAAGAGGAGTATTAGAAATGTAGATGGTTCCCATAGCAACAACATAATTAGGGTTGAAAAGCCAGACTATAGCCTTGCTTGCTCAGTGAGTAGATTAGGCTTGAAACCACATGTGAATCATAAAAAGAGAACTACTTGAGATGATAAATGCCTGTTGAAAAGCATAACTTACTGTTTGTTTTTATATATGGTGCCTCATTTATTGTGTCTGTTGTACTTAAAGAGAAACATTGCATCATCTACATTTCCCTAACATTTAATGCATTGCCTGTTTAATATCCTGTTATTTATAACTCCGTTGTTGTTTCTGCTTACATCAGTATTTGCCAGGCTCACTGACTATTCCAGAACAAATGCATTGTGGGGGAAGTGAGGTGGGGAAGAATGGCCGTGTTGAACCAGCTTCTGTGCACAACGCCTGACCTGCAGTGTAACGCAAATATCCTTCCCCACCTGTCAGCCTTGGTGAGATGGCCGATTTATGTTTTGTTATTAAATCTTGAAATGCTTCTATCTCAAAAACTATAGTGTAGTTTTAATTTAGTTGTCATTTCCAACAGCAGTGAGGTCTTCAACCCCCAGCCCCGGCTCCAAGGCCCTTTCTTGTTTGAGCCCTGTGTGATCTACCAGCTGTGAGCATGCTTTACTAGCAATCAATGAACCTGCCTGTGAGGGCAATCGTTAAAACAAGATGCTGACACAGAAGGGTGCTGAGAACAGTACTTCCTGTAGTGTCATATAGTTCACACATCTTCCAGGGATCGCTGCCCTAGGAAAGCACTATAGAAATCGGTCTTTTCACAAAATGTTCTTGATGCAGTTCAAATGCAGTTCTGCTCTGCTACTGGTTGCACCTCAATGAGCACCTAATGAGACTGATCATTATAGATTCTGTTCAGAACTTGAGATAACCTTTCAAACCCACGTGAGAGGCTGTACAGGATGCTCCATACCTTTAAACCCACAATCCTACATTCAACTGGAAACTAAAAAGTCCCATAGAGCTGTATTTTTCTAGATTGTCAGCCTTCTCTGCTTATCTCATTAGGAGATAAAATCTGTGGATTCATTTAATGAGCCTATTTACCACTGCAGCACTTAACTGAAAAGGCCTGAATCAGAGTGTCTGGCCAAAAACAGGCAGGACAGGTCTATGTGAACTGCAAGAACAAAAAAACGTCTGAAAACGCTGTCGACTATGGTGTCTAAGAGAAGTCTTGCCTTGATAGATGTGTTTGTGGCGGCTGTTTTGATGATTTCTGTTTAGAAAAGGGCCTGCAGTTTTGGTAACTGTGAGCACTGCGTACAGTAATAACAACGAGGTGAAGAAGAACAGGATTTGGGTTTTTTATTTATACTTCTAATATTCTACAGTAGAGCGGTGCTAGGCTGTTTCTGAACACCTGGGGTTGCCTTTAGCAACAGCTTTGCTTTATCTGATTTAAAAGCGTTTGCAAAAGAAATGTCGATGCATTCTTCACATTGTACAAAATACAGGTACAGAAAGTACTGTACCTGAGAACCAATGAACTGACCCGCCCATGAGAGGCCAAACAGGTTTGTCCTGGCCCCCAGAGGGTAGGGTAAGAGAAACCGAAGATGGAAAATTCATATTGAAACTATTATCTTGATTCATAGCAAATGCATAGTCAGGTCAATGGAGGAGGGTAAACAAATCCAAAAGAGGTGGCTTTAGTATTGCAATGCTAATTAAATTGTCCTAGCAGTTTAGGACTTTATTGTGCACGACTCTGCAGTTGTGTGTTACTCTAGTGCCCCCTGCTGGTAATATTAATGCAGTACCTTTAAAAAATAATGATTGTTATTTGTGTTATTGTAAATCCAGATGTGTTGAAAACAGTATATATACATGGTACACAGTATATATTCGTGTATACTTTTTTGTCGTTATTTTAAATGTGTTTTTTTTTATCATTTATTGTACTGACCTATCCTTCTATGGTCAGTCTTTTCAGCTCATACCCTCTCTTCATGGGGTCCACAATCAATGTTTATAAAATGTAAAGACTCTAGTGAGCACTGGTATTTCAATCCTAGATAATATCAATGGATTGGTACAATTAAAAGGAGGGGTCAATGCAGAACTCATTCTGTTTAAGGACTGTGGGTGGCAGAAGGAGGTTCAGAGGAATCCATTCATTTGGATCAGCTCAATTTGATCCGCTCATTGGGATTTGTGTGTGTGTGTGTGTGTGTGTGCCGGTGAATGGGGTTTCTCGCACCATGTTTATTGCAGTTGTTGGCCTTATTGTCAGTGCTGGGACTGGCATCTGGACAAATCAATAAAACCAGATTGTTTAGAAGATGAATCTCGCCCCTTTCTGCTTCCCTAGTACCTGTGAATGACAGGGTGCTATCTTTCTGTTGACAGATGAATGTCTTCTCCCATTTCAAAGAGCCTGATTGTGCTAATCCTGGACTGCCAAATGTTACCTTTGGGAAGGTATTCCAAGAGGAGTGTTCATTGGGCTCTGTGAAACCAGCCGTTACACACTTGATTTATTTTAATCCACTCACCAACATTATCTCGCCTCACGTTTTCTACATGCCATTGAGGTATACATCGCACAATGTACAGGCATGCATTTTTGTTGTTGTCGTATAACAGTTTTGAAATAAAAGAAAAAATCTCGTTCTAATATTATTTGTCATGGAACCTCAGCACAGTTAGTCAGTAATAAAATCCTCAAAGTGTTTTCGAGTTAACAGCTCACATTCTGTACTGGTCACTTTATTTAGACTGTGGCCCTAGGATGCGGGTTTAATGAGGGTGCTGTTATCCTTTTTTGTTGTATTTACCAAACTACCAACAAAAAATATATATTTATATATATATAACTATGATACGTGTGTGTAATTACTTAATGCTAGCACTGCAAGTTGTTCCTTTTACTTTGTTATTTGTTACTATTTAAATACAGCTGTAAAGAATGTTTTCGTGCACATTATTTGGATTTTATTAACACTGTTAATTCATATTTATTTAATAATTGCGGATCAGCTGTGGGGCCACTCTGTGAACCACATTTGGCCCTTGGCCCTTGTGCTAAATACTAGGGCTTTAGCAAAATTCAGTATGCACATTTCTGGAAAGATGAGAAGTTAATTTTAGACCAGTCTTGGTGTTTTTGTACCATTACTGCTCAGATGATTCAGATGGCTGCTGAAGTACTGCGTGATCAGGAGATCAGATGCAAAATAAAATCAGCATTATGATCCAGATGCAAACCAGCATATTTTGAAGCTAATCTGCAGTGTGCTGTATAAAGAGGGTGGAGTGTATGGGCTTTCACATCATGCAAAAAAATGGGTGTGTGTATATATATATATATATATATATATATATATATATATATATATATATACTGTATGTATATATTTTCAGTCAATAACATTCAGATAATTTTGCTTTGGCCTTTGGCATTAACAAGAGAGCTTCTGTAGACATGAAATCATGTGGATGTAGTCTGACGGATTGCTACATGCCACTGTAATCTCAAGCATGGTATTTTATCGGTCTTTCCAGGAAATAGGAGAAGAGAGAGAGACAAAGTAGGAGAGACAGAGAGGGAGAGGGACACAGGCAGCAAGCGATAGAAAAGGCTGCTTTCTTTTCCTTATTCACAGTCAAGGAGAATGTTCTTCCAGCTGAGTGGAGCACAGCCCAGCCAATCGGCTGCCTCCCTCTCCGCTTTGTCATCAGGATCTGATTGAGGAAGGATTTGCTTTCCTGCTCAGTATTTGGAAGGCAGATAAAATGCCAGGTCTGGATTGCCTCTAGGGATAACCTTCCTCCCTTATAATGTGAATGAACAGCATCTCAGCTTGGGGGATACGCATACAATTCACTAGCAGGCTCAAGAAAACCAGTGTAGGCCTATTTGTCGTCGTCTTCGTTTTTTTTCAGTGGTTTTGGGTTATTGTCACCCCTCCCTCCCCTCTCCTCTCCATCCTTCTGTGGTTTTTTTCAGTTTTATGTCATTTTTTTTCATTTGTCAAGGGGTGCTTCTTGGGATATTAAACCTCCATGTACGACAATTTTTACCTGCATGGATTCGAAGACTCGGAGGCGGTGAGTGCTTATACATTTTTTTATTGTGATCTCTGGGAAACAGTATTTCGATAGGGTTTGCCTGTGTTATGGAGGGCCGGTGGGGGGGGGGGGAGAAGAGGGACGACGACTAGGTGAAATAAAGCATGGTGTTTATTACACATCTCTGCCGAAGAGAATGCCTGTAAGTCACCTGCAGCAATCCTCCATTAAATGCTGTTTTATCAGGTTTTTCATTTTTTAATGTGCATGGAAAGAAAAGGCAAGACGAGTCTGTCACAGGCTGTGTTTAACAGATTAGATGGAGGGTGCTTCTACTGTATGTCTGACATAACCGGGATGCTTTTAGGATGAAATACATGGTGGTCAGGATAGTTTTGCCTAATCAAGTGCAGCCTGATTGTTCCTGTAGGATATTGATTTGTTCATTTAGAATTTTACAGCCCCCTTAAATGGGATGCATTTATTTTCCACTTAAAGGGACAATACCCCAATGTCATAACACAGTGCCCTGTTTTAAACCTTCAGAGCACTAGATATGGGGATGTGTTTTGCTGGAAGGAAGGTAAAATCCTTGTTCCAGCTTTGACTCATGCCTCCAGTATCTGCTACTAGAATGTATGTATCACAAACTGAGGTTCTATCGAAAACCTTGCCCTTTCCTTGATTTCAGAAACATCCCTGGTTAAAAATGTGGTTAAAAATCTTGTTAGCCCCACACAACCTTTTTTCTGCTTAAAATAGTATTTCTTTCAAAATTGTGGAACCAGGTACAGGGAATTGAGGCTGATTGTTTGTGAGTCAGTTGGGTTTCCATATTATATTATATATTATACAAGACTAATATGTGCAGAGGGGACTGAAATAAAATCTCTTGGAAAATCATGTGCAGGTGTTTAAAAGTCTGTTTGAATGCCTGTCAGAATTCAAAGCTGTTTGAAAAACAAGCTTAATTAGCCGCTGGAAATAGTGTTTGGAGATACTGTATTTTTCAGTGTTATGTTGATTTTGTCTTCTAAATGTTTTGCAGTAATTTGTGCCCATGTGCGGGGTCGTGTGTACATTGAAGCAGAGCTGCGTCGACTTTCTTTATTAAACAACATTCACTCACCCAGTCATTCCCCAAATATGCATGTTACTATTGTCACTGTTTTGTAATGGTCAGTCTCTACCGTAACAACAGCAATAAAATACCAGAAAAAAAATTTAAACACATGCTGTTACTGGTGTTCTATTAAACCTGTGTCTTTTTTCTGGCTCAGAAGTAGGCAGGCATTCACACTATATATATATATATATATATATATATATATATATATATATATATATATATATATATATATATATGTATGGCAATGTTTTAGGGAGTGTTGCACTATATGTAGTACTGTACAGTGAACTCACACACAGTTGGTAATTTGCTGTTAAGAGGATGGAAGCTGGCTCAAGTGTCCTGACCTAAGTGGGTTGGGAAATACAAGCATTCCATTTAAACAGGTTCTGACTGAGTGAGTGTGGAATTGGGATAACCTTGGTACCACCAACGAGATCAGAATTATTTTAAAACCATGCAGACCTGCCTGAAACAAAAATATATATTTATAGAATCATTTACATGAATGGTGTGAATCTTGGATGGGAGAAATCACCCACGTTGACATTGATACACAGCCCTGATTAGACATTTCATCATGTTTTATTGTTCATTAAAAAACAAACACAAAAAAACACTTTTTCTATTGAAATGTAACCACCAAGCATGGAATACTCCAGGCCATTGCAGGTTTAACAGATAAAAGGCGCTCATTAACTACTTAAGAGTTTGGATGGATGTTTTATTGGTTCAATTAAACAATTTAGACCAGGGTTGGACCAAAGACCAGGACTGCTAGTTTCTCCAGCCATAGTTACCCTATTTTCCTGGGGATGCGTGGCAGGTCATATAGACTCATTTGAATGATTATATATAAGAAACTGGTAAGGGTTTATTGTGGGGTTGTGCCAATTATTCAGATTTGGGTCTTGTCCCTTTTAAGATTTTGCCTGTTTATTGCAAAACTTAGCATTTTGATTTATTTGGAGTAACCTCACCCAAAAGGCAGGGTGTTGGCAATCTACTCCAAAACTGAGTAGAGCAATAATGATCGCATTATGTAATAAAGGCAGTAAATCCTGATTCACAATTTAACAGGGAATCATATGAACTGAAAGCGAAGTCGCAAAACCGAACAAGCAGCACCCCTCCCAGATTACACACACACCAACAATTCAACCAGCGCACCCCTCCCAGATTACACACACACCAGCAATTCAACCAGTGCACCCCTCCCAGATTACACACACCCGCAATTCAACCAGCGCACCCCTCCCAGATTACACACACCCGCAATTCAACCAGTGCAGCTCTCCCAGATTACACACACCTGCAATTCAACCAGCGCACCCCTCTCAGATTACACACACCCGCAATTCAACCAGTGCACCCCTCCCAGATTTCACACACCCGCAATTCAACCAGCGCACCCCTCCCAGATTACACACACCCGCAATTCAACCAGCACACCCCTCCCAGATTACACACACCCGCAATTCAACCAGCACACCCCTCCCAGATTACACACACCCGCAATTCAACCAGCACACCCCTCCCAGATTACACACACCCGCAATTCAACCAGTGCACCCCTCCCAGATTACACACACCCGCAATTCAACCAGTGCACCCCTCCCAGATTACACACACCCACAATTCAACCAGCGCACCCCTCCCAGATTACACACACACACCCGCAATTCAACCAACGCACCCTCCCAGATTACACACACCCGCAATTCAACCAGCGCACCCCTCCCAGATTACACACACCCGCAATTCAACCAGTGCACCCCTCTCAGATTACACACACCCGCAATTCAACCAGCGCACCCCTTTCAGATTACACACACACATCCGCAATTCAACCAGCGCACCCCTCCCAGATTACACACACCCGCAATTCAACCAGCGCACCCCTCCCAGATTACACACACCCGCAATTCAACTAGCGCACCCCTCCCAGATTACACACACCTGCAATTCAACCAGCGCACCCTCCCAGATTACACACACCCGCAATTCAACCAGCGCACCCTCCCAGATTACACACACCCGCAATTCAACCAGCGCACCCTCCCAGATTACACACACCCGCAATTCAACCAGCGCACCCTCCCAGATTACACACACCCCAATTCAACCAGCGCACCTCTCCCAGATTACACACACCCCAATTCAACCAGCGCACCCCTCCCAGATTACACACACCGCAATTCAACTAGCTGCACCCCTCCCAGATTACACACACTCTGCAATTCAACCAGTGCACCCCTCTCAGATTACACACACACAATGCGCAATTCAACCAGCGCACCCCTCCCAGATTACACACACCCGCAATTCAACCAGCGCACCCCTCCCAGATTACACACACCCGCAATTCAACCAGCGCACCCCTCCCAGATTACACACACCCGCAATTCAACCAGCGCACCCCTCCCAGATTACACACACCCGCAATTCAACCAGCGCACCCCTCCCAGATTACACACACCTGCAATTCAACCAGCGCACCCCTCCCAGATTACACACACCCACAATTCAACCAGCGCACCCCTCCCAGATTACACACACCTGCAATTCAACCAGCGCACCCCTCCCAGATTACACACACCCGCAATTCAACCAGCGCACCCCTCCCAGATTACACACACCCGCAATTCAACCAGTGCACCCCTCTCAGATTACACACACACAATGCGCAATTCAACCAGCGCACCCCTCCCAGATTACACACACCTGCAATTCAACCAGCGCACCCTCCCAGATTACACACACCCGCAATTCAACCAGCGCACCTCTCCCAGATTACACACACCCGCAATTCAACCAGCGCACCCCTCCCAGATTACACACACCTGCAATTCAACCAGTGCACCCCTCCCAGATTACACACACCCGCAATTCAACCAGCGCACAGCATCATTCACTCAATTCAGTGAATTAACAGCGGGGATAAAATAAAGTCCTGTCTTTTCTAAAATATTTCTTAAAGCCAACAACAGTCTAGAACGTTATTTAGATTTTGAGTTAAAGCTTACCGAATGGGGCCAGAGGTCACATTTACCTTTGCTGACCCTGCCTTGAGATTAAATAAACAGCACTCTTAGCGAGTTAAACGAGGCAGGAGGATGAGATTCTGACATGGTAGGTGTGCCGTATTTGCTCTCTGTTTCAAAGTTCCCTGCACTGCAATGAAAAAAAAAAAAAAAGATCAAAGTTTTCAGATTCAGAGAGGATTTAAAAAAAAAAGATGATTACCTTCTGAAGTTTTGTTGCTAGAAGCAGTGGATTGTGTGCTGTCCGGGCAGGGGAACAGTTTGGAAGATGCACTGAAATGAGTGATTCCTCAGATCACTTCAGCAGCAGTGATACTGTGCCGTTTCCTAGCGAACGAGACCCATGCTGACTCACATTGTGCGGGGTGGACCTCCTCCGCAGTGCCAGCAAGTTATTATTTCACGTGAAATAACTATTGCTTTTGTATGATTTGCAATTTGAAATGTGACCACCTTTTAGATGGGGGTTGTTTTGCCATTACAGTAAAGGCTATGATCTAGCTATAAGGATGCTATGCCCTTGTAGCCGAGACTGCAGTAACTATGTATATTGTGGGTACAGAAGCTATGTATAACACTGTAACTCAGGAATTCAAAAATACTTTTTTATGACAATAAGAACCGTAGATATAACAGGGAATTTCTTTACTTTCCTGGTCATTTTTTTAAAGTTATTTTTGTTGAATGGAATTAAGAAATAATAATAAAATCAGTATATCAATCAATGAATCAATCAATGAAATCATTTTTATATAGCGCCTTTCACAGCAAGCCGTCTAAAGGCCATATAAAACACAAAGGAGCGCCTTTTTTTTTTTTTTTAAATCGTTCCATTTACTAAATTGCTGAAACCTGTTTGTGAAATTATCTGTAAGTGCAAAGCAATTGGTGGATAGAATAATATTTCTAATACAAATGACTCAGCAAACACAAAGACGCAAGATCAGTAATGTGACAAGATGCAGATGGATGATTCAGAATATATATTTTTAAATCCCAGAGCCGATATGAATATAAAAAGATAAGTGTAGCTAGGGCAGCTGTTGAATAATTTGACACACGTAAAGATGAAGCAGTCAAGTAACTGGCACTCGCAATGCATTCAAAACAAGTGCCAGAGTGACTAATGGATCTGCCCTAGCTATCAGATTATGGACTAAGATTCTCACTATTATTTTTGACGTGCTATCTAAAAAGAAAGAAATAAATAACTTAACGTTGACATCTAATTTTCAAGATCCCATTGCTATGATACAGCTTTGAATTGTAAAATGGAATGTTGCAACACAGTGACACGTTGGTAGTGTTTCTGGGGACATTGCTGTTTAAGCACTCTGATTCTGCTGTTATCTAAGGGATCAGGTCGGTTGGGTTATTTTGGGTTACATTTCTGTAAAGGACTGTCCCCATATATATCATATAGTAGGAATGGTGCATAATCGTTTGGATTGGACAGCAGGAGTTGTAGTGAATACTTGTTTCTTTAACTAGATGTATTGATCTGGTAATACAGTACAACCGAGTTTAATTATTATTATTATTTATTTCTTAGCAGACACCCTTATCCAGGGCGACTTACAATTGTTACAAGATATCACATTATTTTTACATACAATTACATTATTTTTTTACATACAATTACCCATTTAATGCCAACAGCATATGGATTTCAGAGCTTAAAGCTGTAGGTAGCTACAGCAAGTTTGAGCAGGGGTAGGAAACTGGGTAAATTCACAGAAAATATATATATATATATATATATATATATATATATATATATATATATATATATATATATATATATATATATATAATACTGATCACGTCAGTTGTTTAGTCGAATCTTTCCTAAGAGTCAGTGACATCAGTCGGACATTTGACATTGCCCTGAGACAAGGTGATCAGATTTTTAAGTCCTTAAACTGAGACAGTATGGAAATATTGGGAAGAACATCCAAGCTACAGGGAAGGCTAGGGTTTTTATTTTCACTTTGGCAATGTTTGATCTAAAATCATATTGAAAGTGAATGCAGAGACTCGTGGTGATATTCAGAGTGGAATCTTTTACTTTCAAATACCTTTTTTGTGAATAAATGATCTTATTGTCTTTGTAATTTAATTTCTACACAACAAGTATTGTTATTACATTACACAGTAGCAAATTCAATAATATCAAATTCTGAGATTCTGTTTTATTGCTGATTACTGCTGCAAATCTAGTCCCTTTTCCATCTCGCTCTATCTCTATCTCTGTGCTATCCTCGAGTGACCAATCTGCAAACCAGGCCCTTCCTGTATGAAAACATTACATATCTCAATATTTCTATTTATTAAATGGAATAGAATCTTTTTTTTTTCTTTTAAATATTTAATTTCTTACCATTTAATATGGCATGGTATTTGTTCTGTATATATTTTTTTCTATTGCAGTGTCTGTTTGGCTCATTAGTTGCCGTAATTAATAGATACTAGGAATTTTTTTCAGCCACTTTCTACTATTAAACTATTATTATTAAAGGGGATGAAATGTGTTAAATATTCTATCTTTTGACTGTGTGCAATATGTGAGTTTTGTTTAGAAGTTGCCCTGGTTGTAGAAACAGGAATTTCCTTCTGAAGTAGTTCTTAAGTATTGTAAATAGCAATCCACACAGGCAAACCCTTTAAGTTTCTCCGAATAGCTATATTTCCAAATTCCCCCTTTAACAAGCTGACAGGCATTGCTTAAAACGGAAAGGAACCTGTTAAAAATGTGTTCATTGCATGATGAAATGTCCTGCTTATTCAATTTTTCGGTACCAATCAATGATCATGAGAAAGCGTATTCTGACAAGCTAAATTAGATAGCTACGCATTTTCTGAAGGCTAATTTCTTTGCTGATGTTGGCTGTTTAATTTTTGGAGTCAACAGTATAGGCTGAGACATGGATCAAGGTGTAATAAGAATAAATCATAATTCTTTACTGATCAAATGAAATGCTGTCACTTCTTTACTTGCAAAACCAATACTATTTAATCTTCCCTAATAGAAGCATACACATTAGCCTATGTAAAATGCGTATAGAAGTTTTCAGATTGTCAGGAGACACTTTCTCATTATCATTGATTGGTACTGAAAAACATATCATTGATTGGGACTGAAAAACTGCACAGACAAGGCAGGAAATGTCATCATACAATTAACACACTTTTAACAGGTTCCTTTCTGTTTTAAGTGACACCTGTTGGCTTAAAACATGTTAAAAAGGACATTTGGAAATAAAACTATTTGGAGAAACTTAAAGGGGTCGACCCCACTCCCAGCCCCCCAGTAATTCAAGCCCTGACCTTTGCCTCTTTTGCTGAAGGAAAAACATGTTTTTATCAATGTGTTGTTTTTCTTCTATTAAATTAATAGCTGTGTAAAATACTTACAAAATACCTTATATAGCTACCACACGTGTGCAACAGATAACGTTAATCTTAATATATAAACCGTGATGTGTGCTTGGCAAGTTCTTGGCTTTAGATTTTATAGACGTTCTAAAGGTTTTATCCTACTCAGGAGCCCCAGAGTTTTTTTCTCCCATAAATAGAAGGTGAGAATCCGAACAAAAACCTACAGTATGTACAGTACATATTTAGTAAATATAATATCCTTTGGGTTAATGTTCTTATTTTCTCCTCCCAGAGTTAACTGTTTGCAGTGGGGAGCACGTTGACATTGAAGCCTGTAAACTGCGGAGTCCACCATCGTTGGAGATAATTTTAAACTTCAGGGCTTCATAGACAGAGAAATGTGCTTTGCCTGCAAAAACAGTGGCATCACACTGACACCAGCAGCAGTATTATACAAGGAGGCGAAAACAGGATTTCAGCTCTTGCAGCTTAACCTCTGTGCTTTTTTAATAGAATTTATATAGGCGTTAACATTCAACCTCAAAGTGCTCAAATACGGCATGATGTTATCTGCTGAGTATCAGTCAAAAAAACAAATAAGATGGTGTGACAGGCTGACCAGGGTAAGGAGACTCAGAGTCAGGATGTGCAGGGAAAACAAAAGACTTTTAATTAAACAAAATACACAAAACAAAAGGCACGATGGCCAACCAAAAAGACAAACACAAAAACAGGCTTTAAACTCGAACTATCCAAAAAGAACCACTCACTCTCACAAACACTCACCAACTAACATACCCAACCACTCCCTTTTATACAGGTGCCTGGGCTAATTGGGCAATTCGCACCTCTTAAGCCCAGGCACATTCCACACATTCCTCACACAAACTCACTCATATCCACTCTAAACAATACAAAAATACAAAACCACCACAAAATAGGCTGCACCCCATCACAGATGGCCGTTCTTTCACGTGCCTGGTGATTACTGTAACGAAAGTCTCATTATTGAAAACAACTTAACTAATAAGGTGTAGATTCAATCAAAAAAAACTCCGGCTCTTTCATGATACAGTCATAATTGGACACCACCCCCATTAACCCATACCTACATATTTCCAAGTAATGTAAAAACCCAATAAACTACAAGTCACATCAATGACATAGTAGTTAGCAAGTAGAAGCCTAGTGAAGTTCAACATCTCTTTCATCAGTCAGTATTTTAGGTGCAACAGAGACATCCCAAACTGCTTTACATTAGCATTTTGTATAACCAGGAATATATCTAAGCCTATTACAGTAGCAGCGAGCTGTGCTGACATGCATAAAATCTAAGCGTGGCACTGTGGCTGTAGCTCAGGCTGTACATTGCATTTTTATTAAAGCTTTCTAATAATAGGACTAGCTAGTGACAGTCAAGTACGGTACAAAGCTGTATTACAAGCAGTCATCGGAGTCTTGGCACAGCCTTACATTTATAAACCTCCTCTCACTGTATTTTTGTTGAATGTAGGTAACAAGCTGGTCTATAAATCACCCCCAGGGAAACTAATACTGAGTTAATGAGCAGCATTATTTAGACCTGCCACTGTGTACATCATTAACAGATATCCTTGTGCTTCCACGAGGATCTGTGTCGATTGTTTAAAATACGCAGTAACTGTTTCGCACAGGTTTTTCACAAAGCTGTAAAAGTGACCAAGTTGAATTGAGCTTAGGGCTTTGAATACGTGGGGATGTTTATGAAAACTGAAGGAACAAAGTGAGTAACCTTCCTGCCGCATCCCAGAGCTGTCTGGCTGTTGGCACTATTTAACTGCGTTATATTGCTGCTTGATTTCTTCTTTTGCGAAGGCTGTGTTTTGGTATTTTTTTCTTTGAGATCTGAACTCTGAAGTGACAGCAGTATTTTTTCCAAACCTTTTGGAATTGGAGCCTGCGGTATTGGAGGACTGGGGAGAGATCCACCTAGCTGTGCATTGCATCAGCATCCATGTAGAACAACATTCTCAGCGTTGGCCTGGGTTACGGGTTGAGGTTTTGTGTAGATTCCCGACTGCTCGTGACAAAGATGGTTTTTCACGAACAGGAAATGATATCCAGAAATGTGATTTACTATATTGTGGGATGGTTAGCTTTACTAAAGGACTTGTACACCACAATGCTACGCCATTTCATTTGAATGTGCTGTAACTGGGACTCTGGGTACACTGCAGTCCATTGCTATTGGTGTCCCTTCCTAGAAGAACTCCAGTGTTTTGTGAACAAAGAGCTGTAATAGTAAAGGGACAAAGTACGAATTTTGAACTGAAAAACCGAAATCTGCAAATATATAAAAAAAGCAAAAAACAGAAGCACAGTAGAGGAAAAGAATGATCAGGTATCCTTGTCACTGTGGGGTAATTGAAATGCGGTGATGCCGTCTCTCTCCCACTGTTTCTGAAAGCATGTTAGTCACTGAACTGGGAGTGCCTTACAGAATGAATCACTGTGGAGTCTGATGTCATCTCGCATGCTGCAGCCCGGCATCCTTATCTTGTCTGACTTTGGTGTGCTTTATGTAACAGCGGTCACGTGACAGTGGAAGTGTGGAGTGATGAAGGAATCTCAGGGGGTGGTGTGGCTGCTCTCCGACATGGTCTTGACTAATGACATTGTCCAGGACTCCTGTCTGAATATACAGACGTTACCTCATATGGACATGGGCACATTCTGCCAGATTAAGGCTTCACGTTTGGATTCAGTTCCATCAGATACCTTGTGCGATTATTCAAACCAGGTTATATCTAGTACATCAAGTTATATATAGGGTGTGCTGCTGTCAAAAAACAAACTGAGAGCAATGAGACTTGGCAGGTAGAACCACACATGATTCCTGGTCTACCCCCGTGTATCATAAAGATAAACTGATGCTCCACATAATCAAAACCACAAACACCCTAAGCCATCGTATGTCAAATCTCATGACCCCCTGTTCAAGCCAACTACAGTAAAACTAAATGACGAGTCTTAAAGCTGTTGACTGTGCTATAGTCTGAAAACTGCTGGAAGAACAAACAGCTTTGAACTTACGCCCTCCCCATCATTTCTGTGGCATTCCCGAATGACATTTACGGCCTGTGCCTGCTAAAATATATTGTAGAAATATTACAAAGCAGAGCCAGAAGAGGACAAAGCTGTTTTACAGACTACAGCTATTTTGTTTATTTTCCATTTTAATTCTTGCTAAAAATAGCACAGATCTTCCGTGCACACTTTTACCCACTGGTAAAATCAAATTCAAACTAAATGCTGCGAGGAAGCTCAGAGGGCGAGAGAAAGGCGTTAAACTTATCGAAAGATCATTTGTATTTAAAATGTTTTGTATTGATTGATGTGCTACTTCTGAATCGTCAACACTGGGCTACTAATCAGCTGAGACTTTAATCAGAACTGCTGCATTACTGAACCCCCATAATATTTTACAGTACAGTACTATCCTTATTTCTTACTGTTGCAGACTCCTGAATGCTGAAGATTTATTACTGACATTTGTTTTAAAACATGACTATGATTGGTTTGATATTTTCTATCTTCATGTCTATTAATCAACTTAAGCATTGCTACCAAATCTCCTGGAACAAAGAAGAGTCAGGGGGGACTTGACTCTTAAAGAGAGATGACATAGTCAACCCAAACCATTACTTCAAGCACAGCACAGAAACTAGGACCAGAGGCCACAGTTGGAAATGAATTGGAGATAGACTTAGGACAGAGGGAAGGAGACAATTTTTAACACAGAGAAGTAACAAGGGAAGTAATGTTAAAACTTTACAATGCATTAGTAAGACCTCACCTAGAATATTGTGTTCAGTTCTGGTCACCTCGTTACAAAAAGGATATTGCTGCTCTAGAAAGAGTGCAAAGAAGAGCAACCAGAATTATCCCGGGTTTAAAAGGCATGTCGTATGCAGACAGGCTAAAATAATTGAATCTATTCAGTCTTGAACAAAGAAGACTACGCGGTGATCTGATTCAAGCATTCAAAATCCTAAAAGGTACAGACAATGTCGACCCAGGGACTTTTTGACCTGAAAAAGAAACAAGGACCAGGGTCACAAATGGAGATTAGATAAAGGGGCATTCAGAACAGAAAATAGGAGGCACTTTTTTACACAGAGAATTGTGAGGGTCTGGAACCAACTCCCCAGTAATGTTGTTGAAGCTGACCCCCTGGGATCCTTCAAGAAGCTGCTTGATGAGATTCTGGGATCAATAAGCTACTAACAACCAAACAAGCAAGATGGGCTGAATGGCCTCCTCTCATTTGTAAACTTTCTTATGTTCTTATGTATGGAATAGACTACCTACAGTAGTGATGTTGATGAAGCAGAAACACTTGGATCCTTTAAGACCCAACTTGACAAAGTTCTGAACTCAATCAGCCACTAGGAACCTGACTAGCTTAGATGGGACGAATGACCTCCTCTCATTCGTAAATCTTCTTTTTCTTATGTTCTTAAATAAAAGTCCCTTTGAATCTGTCCCTTTTCGGAAGGCTAACTGGATATTTTCCCCAAAGACAGTTCATCAAGGGAGTAGTTAGCAGATGATAAAGGAGTCTTTTTTCTGCTAAAATATTCAGTGCACAGAAATGAGCAAACCGTGACAGTGTTAGAAAAGTTACACAATGTTGTGTGATGCTTTTGTAAAGACTCTCTCAATGATGCCGACTGTATGATTTTTCTGTTTTATATTTATTTTCTATGTCTGTAAACCAGAGACACAAATTTATTTTAAAACAAAAGTACAGATAAATCTTGAACGGGACTGAATGGAGTTTGAACGAATGATAATCAACCTTTTGCTTTCTGAGAAGCTTTTGATTTCAATGACCTACATTACTGCTGTGGTCAATGTCTCTCATCATAAAGAAGGGCTTTCCTTTAAAAATAAATAAATAATAATAATCTATTTGCCGCATATTATATACCTGAATTTATCAAACATTCTATTAATAATAATAATAATAATAATAATAATAATAATAATAATAATAATAATAATAATAATAATATCTAACTGTACTGGTATTTTTGATAAGTTTAATTTTTGATTGTTTAACTACAGTAAACACATAGAATCCTGATTGTTCAGAAATCAAACGCAATTTCAAATGCTATACCTGGCTTCTAAAGTTAGTCACACAAAAACCCAGGTAGAGAATTTAAATATGTAGGATTGGAAGGGTGAGTAATAGGGTGGCTCATTAAGGACAGTGAATAAATACAAAAATAAATAGAAATGTGTGATGTCGAGATCATGAGATAAATTATCTTAGAAACCTGACATTTCAAACCGTTCTGTCGAAATCACAAGATAAATTTTCTCAACAAGCCGCCATAAACTAGAGTACTCGGGTCATCTAATTAAAAAAACCCTGGAATAGCAAGGTAATACATATACTCTCCTGGGGTAGAACAATACCCAGGGGGGCAGATATGAAGATTAAAACACCCAGTTCAGAAATTCAAGGGCAGATTACAGAAATACCCCCGACAACTAACCGTGTTCCGCTGACATAAACAGGAGATCCCTCTGTACCTTTCATATTCAGAGCCTGCTTTCTCTTCCAGTGCAGTTAAATGTCATCTGTATAACAAGCAGTGTGCAGGAAGATGCTAGGAGCAGCACTGTAAACCAGTTCACATGATAACTATAATAGTTATAGAGCAGGCATGCTGTACCACATAGAGGTATATGGGCAGCAGTGTGTAGTGGTTAGGGCTCCGGACTCTTGACCGGAGATTCATGGGTTCAATCCCAGGTGGGGGACACTGCTGCTGTACCCTTGAGCAAGGTACTTTACCTAGATTGCTCCAGTAAAAACCCAACTGTATAAATGGGTAATTGTATGTAAATAATAATGTGTAAAAAATAATGTAATTGTATGTAAAAAAAATAATGTGATATGTGTATAATGTGGCATAACGTGATATTGTAATTCTCCCTGGATAAGGGCGTCTGCTAAGAAATAAATAATAATATAATCTATTCTAATGCATTCCTGAATTATAATAATTATTAGCATAACAAATATGCCCTTTGAGTTAATTAGAAGGTTTATTTTTTCATGTCCAGTTATAGAGTGTGCAGTATAAGTAAACTGAGAGTTTAGCTGGTAGACCTGTACTGTTCCATAGCTGTATATGGGTTAGGTTTTGAGTAAGGTAAGCCCAGTGTGCAAGGAAACATTTCACTTTATGAGTGACAGTGAGCTGGCTGCCAAATTGCAAATTGGATTTAAAAAATATAAAAAAATGTAAGTTAAAATGAATGAATTTAATGCATTTCATTCATCAATTCATTTATTAGGTTTGGGCTCCCTTAGTCCTTAATAATTATCCCTACATTTGCTGCCAAGCCCTTCCCAATGAGATTTTTTTGTTTCTTCTTTTTATTGCTAAAAGTAAAGCGGTATTTATCAAACATTCCTATGTATAACACAATGTTTCATATAAGTGTCCAGTAGTTTATGTAAGGGACTCTTGTGCAGTGTGTTTGCGGTGCTCTATTATAAAGCCAGCTGTGAAAGGCTTTGCTGAATTGTGTGAAGTGTAAAGAACTGTCTAGTTCTCGAACGCGATATTTACTTTGTCGCTGTTTTCCTGGCTCTTGTTTAATTATTTTAACAGTTCACTCGTAGGGCGGTGGAGAGCTTCAAAAGGCTCGTAATATGTTTGAACTTGCCTGCTTTAATCAGTGCTGCTTTGATCCTGTTTCAATATGACGCGGTGCTGACCCTCCTTCACTGTCACTGTGTAGACTGCACTGCACAACACGCTGCAAACTGACAATTGCCACAAGGAGCCGTGATCTAAACCGGATTGTAAACCTGGGGATAGGATTGGGTTAAAAGGATTGTATTTTACAAACATGTATGAACAAGGTTTTGTTTTTTGTGATGCCTGTTTTAATAGCATCAGTATATATATATATACTGGTTAAAAAATGCAGGCATGTCCAGGTGTGCTTGTAGCAGCCCTTCATTAACACCTGTTCATCTTTGCAGTTGTTAATTGTGTTCCTGTTGAGGATGCATATCCCTGGTGAAGGGCTGGGACACAGTGCTGTGGTAGGGGATGAATGTTACTAATGTACTGTTCTTGCGTTTTTTTTCTTCCAGAGAAAGTGGTACTGTTACAAGAGCTTACTATATTAAGCTCTTTATGTTTTTTCATAGACAACACTTGAGTTATTTGCCCCCTTTTTATAATTAATGCTGTGTTTAAGTACCTAATTAAAATTCAGACAAGCAGTGTCCAACAAACTCCAAATTGGCTGTGAAAAGGCAAAGGAAGGGCAAGAGTTTCCTACACTGTTCCAGTAATGCTCAGTGCAGCTCCAGTCTCTGCAGAGGGGCCTGTGTGAGGCTGGGTCCGTTAGAAGAACATTTTCTGTACATCCTGTTTTTTCACCAGTCATGCTTGACAACTTCACAGCAGCTGCTTGATTGTAAATCGCTTTGCATATGGTGGAAGGTTGCTGCAGTAGTTGCACACAACTAGGCAAGTGCTAGCTTTGACATCAGTACGTTGCAAGCAAATGTGCCTGTCCCTCAGATCCAGTAGTGTTAACTGGAGTTCTACCTGGAAAGGCGAGTGGAGCATTGAGGGCTCTTATTAGTTCAGACCAAGAGGGGTGTTCTGTTGCATGGGCCCACAGGGAGAGCTGCATTGGCATTCACTCTCCCATGGGTTAGGGAGACAATCAGTCTGGGATAATTCACCTCCTCTCACTTCAGAGACCCCTGCTGGTCAGGTGCCTTACAAAGCCAGGCAGTGACTATAGCCGGGCTGGGTGACTTGTCTAGGATTCAGTAGCTTGGCTACATTCTTTGCTGCGGTTTAACAAGTGAAAAGAGGCTATTGCTGGGCAGCGGGAGTGATGAAAATGTTAGTGAAGGTAAAGCAGGCATGAATGGATTTTGAAAAACCCTTCCTTTTAAAGAAGCTGAATGCTGCTCAGGCTGTGCTGGTCTCTTTTTGTGGTTGTTAATGGCTTGCTGTTTGATGTCGACCTGCCAGGGTTCAGCAGACTCCTACACTAGCAGGCCGTCTGATTCCGATGTCTCTCTGGAAGAGGACCGGGAGGGAGTTGGGCAGGAGCGAGAGCAGCAGGCGGCACTGCAGCTGGAAAGGGCCAAGGTGAGAGCTCCCAGCCCCCTACAGTACCTGCACTACCCTGCCCACTTTGCATTGCTCACTTTCACAGCCTCCTGTCTGAAGAGACCACAAGGTAATGGAGGCCATCTTATATTTTCTAGTGTGCTCTTTTCTTAGGCCAAGGCGGTAGCGTTTGCAGTGAAGACCAATGTCAGTTACTGCGGCGCCCTGGATGAGGATGTACCGGTAGCAGGCACTGGCATTTCTTTCGATGCCAAGGACTTTCTACACATTAAAGAGGTGCGTTATAGTATTACATTTTCACTAGCACTGTGAAACATGCCTTTCTTTCTTTCTTTCTTTCTTTCTTTCTTTCTTTCTTTCTTTCTTTCTTTCTTTCTAACAGAGCTGTCCATTCTGCGAATTCCTAAAAGATCTACAATGTTTAGTTTAGTAAAAAGCGAAAAATCCATACACCACCCCTCCGTGTACACAAACCGGCCCAAAAATACAGAGACACTGAGAGACAAATGATCCCAAATCCACCTGAAAACACAGCACAGGAAAGATCTAGTCTTAAAAATGCCATAGCAGTGGAAGAAGGCTGCATTATTTACAGAACACAGAGTGTATTGAAGTTGCACTCAGACAAGGGGAAGCACACTCAGGGCAGAAGAAACTGCAAGGCAGACACATCCATCCACTTGCGTTTTCTTAACTCCTGCTGTGTCTCTTGACAGCAAATGGGTTTATTTCCAATGAGTGAAAGAGTTTATTATTCTATTTTATTCTAACTTTTATTCTAACAGACTCTTGATTTAATATTATGCAGTAGTTGCATCTTTGATCGTTTTAAACTCCATGGTTGACAAGAACAAAGCGTGTGATGAAAGTAGCACTACCACACACACAAAAGTATATAATGTGCTAATATAGGACTGGATTCCTACATTTCTGTTAATTAGTGTTAAACATTCAGAACTCTCCTTCGATGTTTAAACTGGAACCCCTCTAACCTCTCTAGTGTGGTTATTTCCAAACACAGAAGTACAACAATGACTGGTGGATAGGACGCCTGGTGAAGGAGGGCTGTGAGATTGGATTTATACCAAGCCCCCTCAAACTGGAGAACATCCGAATCCAGCAGGAACAGAAAAGGGGGCGCTTCCACGGGTAAGAGGGGGGACTGAAAACAATCCTTTCGGAACGTACTGTCTAGCTACAGCACTTCTTGTAGTTGTATTGCTGCTATCACTGTAATTACATGATAACATTTAATCACTGCGTTTCTTTCATATGGGGTATTTTGTTGACTGTGTTAGTCAGTTTACAACTATGGTCACACACACACACACACACACACACACACACATATATATATATATATATATATATATATATATATATATATATATATATATATACCATGACAAGGAAAATTAAATTAATAGCTAGTTGAGGCACCTTTAGCAGTAATAGCCTCTATTAAACGATTAGGATATTTGTCAATGAGCTTTTGGCATGATTCTTTCGTGATTTTTGACAATTCTTCAACGCAAAATTGTTCCAGTTCATTCCAGTTCCACTTCTCTTGTGCACAGCCTTCTTCAACATACCAAAGATTTTCAAACTTTGACTAGGCCATTCCAGAACCTTGATGTTATTCTTCTTTAACCATTCTGAAGTAGATTTTGATGTGTGCTTTGGATTGTTGTTGTGTTGGAACGTCCAGTTGCGCTTTATAGTGGAGGGTTTCAGATAATTGGCCAATATCTTTTGGTATGCTATGGAATCCGTTTACCATGTATTGGAACTCAATTTCCTGTGTCAAGAGAGGTAAAACAGCCCCATAAAAGGATATTACCACCTCCATGCTTGACAGTAGGTATGGTGTTCTTTTCTTTTGTACGCCTCACCAGACTTTCTCCAAACGTAACGACTATCAGTGTGACCAAATAGCTACATTTTTGTTTCATCACTCTACAAAACCTTAGACCATAACTCATATCCATCATTCAAATGCAGTTTTGCAAACTTAGCGATTTGTCCTTGTGACGTTTTCCTAAGAGTGGCTTTTTCCTTGGCCTGCGACCATTGAGACCTTCACCATGCAAAACTCGACTTGTGGTTGAAATGGAAACTCCAGTCCCACTTACAGCCAGTTCACTTTGAATATTTCTCTGATTGTTATTAACCTTCCTCACAATTCTTCTGCTTGTTCTTCGTGAAAGAACCTTCTTTCTTCCAGACCGAGGGAGCATTGTGACAGTACCAAGAAACAATAGATTAAATTGGGATTCTGCAGGTTCTGCATTATCATAATGAAATTTCAAGCACCTTGTAGACAATACTATAATAGCATCAAAGGATATGAACACTTTTGAATTAGCATTTTTGGAGTTTTGTAAAAAAAAAAATGCTGAAATAAATAATTGTATACAGCTATTTCTTGTAACTTTTGCTAGATCTTTCCTAGAATTCTTTGTTTTTGAAAAGTTTCTAGAAATTATAAATTTCCATTGGGGTATGTAAACATTTGACTACAACTGATTATATATATATATATATATATATATATATATATATATATATATATATATATATAGGTACACTCTGAAAAAGGCATATGTATAAAACTTTAGTTTTATCAAAGTCAAGTACAGTATTACACAAGCTACTGCTGTCCTATTTTTTATTGGGAGATAAAAAGTGGAAATTGGATTATATTTATTTGGAATTGGATGTGGCTAGGTTTCACTTCTATGTTGTAATAATAATTAGCAGTTAGTAACATGTTTACTAGAGACCCTGTAAAAAGCAGATGTATAACATCTTTTAAGATTATAGCAAATATTTATATAATACTGTCCATCCTATACATTGATTATATAATGTAAATCTCAGACCATTAAAAAAAAAAAAAGTTATTTGCTTGTGGTCTGTTACTGTTGTGGTCTGTACTGAACGTACCTCGATGTGACCAAAAAATCCATTCATTGCCTCCTGCTGCCTTGAATTGCTTGATATCATTAGATCATTAGATCGTTTCTCACCATGTTGTTTCCTTTTTAAATAAACCGAAGGAGGGCCAGCTGATTAGATTGCAGCCCTTTTAAAAGTGAAGATTAAAAGCTGAGTGCCTCTGTGGACTGTTGAGCTGTCACCAGGTGACAGTGTAAAGAAGATGCTGAACCCATGCTCGACCTCCCTCACTCTGATCCTTTAAAACAATGCAACGGTCAGACGGGGGGAAAAAACAAACAAGAACACTTGATATTTATTTATTTATGGCTGATTAGCCTAGTAAGATATTTCACACTTGATTTCACGTTAATCTAACATTATTGTCATTGCATGGGTTTTTTTTTTTTAAAGTAGAATTTTACCTCACAAATCACATAGAGTAACACTTTTAGAGCAAGCACACCACAGCTCTATAAACACAAACGGCAGCACTAAACAACACCGCTGGACACCAAACAAAGCAGTCTTCAACTAATGCTTTTTGTACCACTTGATTGCTTCCCACCTAATGTCAAAATATTGCATGAAAGGTTATTTAACTGATCTAAACCCGTCATCATTTAAGTAATTGAAACAGGGACCCTCCCTTTACGTATTGTTGCTGACAGAAACACACAAAACAGCTGAGAACTGCACGGTATGATGTTTGATTTTCCTAACCTTGATATATAGCATTTTGAAACAGCCATGTTGATTTGAATCTTGCTTTCACTTTCAGTTTTAAGGTGTTTTTATATTCTTCATACTCTTCATAATGCACACATTGGTTTTGTATTCAATTCATTCTGGATTCTTGTACTGTGCTGTTTGAAATTGTACTTAAAAAAAACTAACAATATACATTAGTGGCAAATGCAAAATATCTGCAAGCCATCTGCATAACTTCATAAAGAAATTGAAACAAGGCACGACTTAGCCATAGAGTCCCCTGACGTGCAGTACAAGAAAGGTGTGAAAAACAGTGCAACACTGCTTCGTTTATACACCTGGCTCCGTGACAGTGCGGGATTTCAAACATGAGTCAACTGCAGCTATTGTGGCAGCACAGATTTAACCTTGACATGCGTTTCAAATGTAATAGTAACTTTGCATAGGACTATTTTCAAAGTGCTCGCTTTAGTCTGTAATTCCTTTAAAAACAAATAGAAGTACAGTCAATTACAGATGGGGGTCAGCTATGAAAATATGTCCCACTTTTTATTTTTTCTTTTCAAGCAGCTCACTAGAACTTTTGCATAGATACCGGACTCTTTGGGCATTCATTTATTGAGTGTCATTTGGGTGCTGCACCTTCCTATCTGCACCCGGTTTACAGCAAACGGAGGTCTATTGAAGCTTGAATGGCTCAAGCAAAAGATAGCAATGCCAAGCAAAAGCAAACAGTGTTTTTTTACATCCCTTTAGCAGCTTTATTTTAATGATGTCTTCTATACTGTATTCATGTTCTCTTTTATTTTTCTAATGTCCCTTTTTTTTAGTAAGTCCAGTGGAAATTCCTCTTCAAGTCTAGGAGAGATGGTCTCTGGCACGTTCAGAGCTACACCCCCCTCCGCAGGTGAGATTACTGAAAGGGTGCTAGTGGATAAAATAGAGAGGGTCAGTCGAAAAAACAACCACGCGTAACAAAACTAGTAAGGACCAGAACAAGCAACAATCTGTGGTGAGCACACAGGAACTATTCAATTCAAAACCTCCACCCTGACAGAATGAATTGCAGCCCTGCCGGTGTTAAGTATACTCAACATAAAATCGTTCAACACCAAGAATTTCATTTAATTACCCAAAAGGTAGCCAGTTGGTTGACTTCATATAAACAGAGCTTCCCAACTGAATTATTTTGACAATGTGCTACTGTATGTGCCAGTATCAATTACAGTTCAGGAATATCTGTCCTTTTCAAAAGCTTTCTAGATGTATGTTTGATCCAGTGTTTAAAATACGACGCGTTACGTTTAACCCTTCACTTCCCTGGGTATGTTCCCATACTTATTAAATGCCTAATTTCTCAATGTCAGATATATTGGGCACTGGGCAGCAAAGGGTGAACCAGCAACAGTAATGAAATACCAGAGAGTGCTGGAGAATCACACAGCTAGGGAATCTGAATGTTTGTCTGTCACTGTTGTATTATAGTCTTTACTGTACCAACTGCATCTGCACTACTTACAGTGTACTGTTTTTTATATGGCACAAATCAACAGCTTTGTTGCCGTGAGTTGTGAGTAACAAAACTATAAAATACATTTGCCATTTTGCTATGCTGTTGACAACGTCAGCAGGCATCCATTTCAGCTCATAGAAAAGGACCTTGCTGTTTCTTGTGAGTCGAGGCTCATGTCAGTAAAAAGGGGCGAATCGCTAAATTGGGTAACTCTATAAGTAAACTGTTATTCTTGTGCTGCGTGATACACTGAGGTCCCTTTCTATCATGGGCATTCGCCATTACCATTCCAGCTCTCTCCTAGTCACATGATACCCCTACCTGTTCATACGGCTGCTTCTCACCAGCGCTGATCTTCCCCTCATTTAGTTATTATAAAGTGGCAGTGCAAGCTGCAGCTGTGGTGTTTGTGGATTGTAAATGCAGCATTGCTGTCAGAGTTAGCCAGGGACTGAGAATTAATATTAAGATGATGCATTAAAACAACAAATATAGGATTACGGGAATAATTCATGTTTCCAAAGAAATTATTCTTGTTTATTTTCTATTTAACAGTTTCATACAGAAAAATGCAATGCTCCTAGTTAATCTTGTCAATACATTGGAATGGTGTTTTATCATATCACCATATCATATATGGCAAAATTAAAATTGGGGGCACTTAAAAATAAGACTACTGCGGGCACTAATGTTCTCAGGAAAGATGGAAAAATCATTCATTCAAGATTACTTTCCCTTTTTGTATTAAAAATAGATTCTAAATGGATGTCAAAAGATGCATGCATGCCGGTTGAGCAACAGCTGAAACTGTGCTTGAATGAATGTTACATGAATGCATTTGCTGAAACCGAATGCAACAGCTACTTTAAGTGAAAGCTTATTTTGCTAAATTGAATGATCCCGCAAAATAATCAATTTTGATTCTAAAATGACTATTGTAGGGATTTAAATGTGATGTTTGGTATTACCTGAGTAATATAAAACATTATCAAAAACTTGATCTTGATTTGTTAATGTTTTAATAATAATATTCCTACATATAGTGTTTCTTTTCATCTTTTTACAATATTCTTTTTTTTTTTTTTTTTACAGCAAAGCAGAAACAGAAAGTGGTGAGTGTATTTTCATTTGTATTTTGCATATTAAAAAAAAGTTTGGTTACAAGCGTCAGCCATCCCGATGTATGTTTAATATACAGGATTGTGAGCGCACCTAAGGGTTTCCTTGTGACTCGTTTGGTAACATCGGCTATGTTCAGACCAGAAATAGAGGTGGCCCGCTATGATTGTAGTGCTACTGTTCCTGAGAGAAATAACCTTGACCCTGGCCTTCTTTATGATGACATGTGTTCACAACAAACCTCTAAGTGTCGTGCCAGTGGGAGTCATTTTATGGTAATTAACCCTTTAAGGTACAAGGGACATATGTGCCACAAAACAAGCAAAAAAAAACAATGCAAACTTTCTTATTCTTATTCTTATTTATTTCTTAGCAGACGCCCTTATCCAGGGCGACTTACAATTGTTACAAGATATCACATTATACATTATACAGATATCGCATTATTTTACATACAATTACCCATTCAAACAGTTGGGTTTTTACTGGAGCAATCTAGGTAAAGTACCTTGCTCAAGGGTACAGCAGCAGTGTCCCCCACCTGGGATTGAACCCACAACCCTCCGGTCAAGAGTCCAGAGCCCTAACCACTACAGCACACTGCTGGCAAAGATGTGCACGCAACAGGGTTTAAAAATGACTGGCAGGTTGGATCTGGTCATCCAAACCGTCAGTTTGCTCAGGATACCTGAGTCCCTCTCAAATGCATTTTAAGAAGACACTGTTTGCGTACCGCTCAATTCCTTCTGTACCTTAAGGAGTTAAGGAGGGGTGGCTATGCTAATATTCTGGATGTCACTCATTATAAGAATCTACTATGAATTAAACATGCATTGCATAAGAAAGAGCTCCTTCCTCACACAGCCATGCGATCATCAGCACTGTAATACGAATTTCAAGTTAAAGTCCAGGGGGTGAGTCTCTGAGCTGGGGTTGAGAGCAAGAAGCTCTTTGCAAGAGACATCAGAGCACAGTACTAATACTTTACAGCTTTCACCCATACCACCAGTTTACAAAAGAAAGCCTCCTTTTGTACAGCCTCCTTTTTCTAGCAGCTTAGGAAATGTTTAAAAACTGCTAATGTTTCAATTCCTCTACAGACAGAGCACATTCCTCCATATGACGTGGTTCCCTCCATGAGGCCCGTGGTTCTGGTCGGCCCGTCGTTGAAAGGATATGAGGTGAGTGATACAGCATCCCCGGGTCACCCGCCTCCCTCACTGTCAAGTGTTCTCTCTCCTGGACTCCCAGAGCCCTGTTCATTCCATCCGCTTCCCTTAGCCTTTACAGTGCTACGCTGGTATGCTGATCTATAGACCGACCCGTCTTGTCTTTCCACCCATTGTCTATGGTTTTTCTACCCTCTTTGTCCTGTTTGTTGTTTCCACCCTTCTCCTTTTTGGTTAGTGTTCAGCCATGCATGTTTGAGCCATGGTAGATGACCGTGGTACATGACCCATAAATAGAATAAGCTGACCTATTTAACAAACACAAACAGTGTCAAGTAGTCATTATGACATTTGACTGTTACCGTATTACTTTGACAAGAAAGTTACATGTTTGACTCAAAGGAAAGATTAGTCCAGAAAAGGAAACTCACAACCTGAAAACCAGTGTGCTTGGGTGGATCCTCTTATGTCTGGATGTTTAATTGAATTACGTGGATCATAAAGTGTTGCAGTATTTTTTGATTGAACTTATTTATTTTATTTTATTTTATTATTTACTAATTTTTTTGCACATATGTAAGACAGCATTTCCTATTAGCTGCTGCCACACAGGAGAGATACTCTACCCAGACTCGTTCACAGAAGTGAGGGTCCAGGGCCAACGAATCCATCCAATCAATGACTTTCTATTATGCGGCAGTCCGGCTTGGTTTGAGCACTATTGAGCCAGAAGTCACATTTGACATTTAAATAGAGCCAGACTTGAGCCAGCAAATCTGACCGTTCATTAGTGGAAAATCCAGTGATGTTTTATCTGCTAACGTGCACTCAAATCAGAGCTTCATAAACTGTGGCGCAATGGCTGTTAACCAACTCTAAACATTCGTTTGCTGTTTGGTTTTGCCAACTTGCAGTTTCACAGGAAAATAGTTTTGCTGTTCAGCTTCACTGTCTGTGTCTGCGTTTGTTTAATTTGTTTCTGTCACTGTTTTTAGTATCAAGAAATCCAGCACCTCTTGTGCTCAGGCAATGAACAGTACGGAGTAGGAATTGAGTCACTACACAGATGACATTGTTTAATTGGGGGGAGTTTATTAATGTTTCAGTTGAAGGTAAGATTCATTACCCTGGGGTGTGACTCCGACACTGAGCTGGTCGGAGAGGTAGCTGGTTTCCTTTTTCTTTTCTTAACTTTCTCCTTCTTTCTCTTCCTGTCAAAACTCTTTCTTTCCTGCCTCTCCCTGAATCCCTACCCAGGTGACAGACATGATGCAGAAAGCTCTGTTTGACTTCTTGAAGCACAGGTTTGATGGAAGGTGAGGCAACTGACAGTTTATGCTATCGCTTGTATATGTGAGAGAAAAGAGAAAAACCCACTTGAATATATATCCATATATATATATATAATGTATATGCTGAATATGTGTACAGCGTGGTTGAATTCACATTTCTTTGCACAGGAAAGCTTGCAGTCACTACCCGACACCCCCTAACCAAACCACACAGACCACATCCATTTTACAATGCACAGAGTTAAAATGCTTTGGGCATTTGTGGCGATGTGGCCGCGGCCTTGTGCGTAGTTTGTGTTATATGTTGCATGTTGCATGTGTTAATGTTGGTGTATAGCGATTGGTACACGGGATATAAGCGGGTCTGTGTTTCACGTGTGTTTAAAAATGTATAATTGTAGTTAGGCACGAGGTTGCACTTAATTAATTCACGTGCTGGGATTCAAGTAAATAATTAATTAGTAATTGAATCCCAGCACAACAGTATATATAGATGCACGTTTCACTCACTCGGTGTTGGGTGTTCGTGAGTGGAGAACGGGTGTGGAGAAGGAGAGAATATTAATATAATAAGAAGAAGAAGAAGTGTTTTTGTACTCACCGTGTTTGTTTGTCTCCGTGCACCGTTTGTTAAGTGTGTGTTCGCTTTGTTTATATATTTATTTTGGCTAAAGTGCCGTGTGCTGTTTTTGTGTTCTTTTATTTTGTTTATTAAATGCTGAGCACAACCAAGTGCTCAGCTTCACCAACCTCACTGTCTGTTGTGTGTTACTTCCTGTTTCTGGTCTGACGTCACCCACTGTCCGGCCGCCTTTGTGACACGTGGTGTCATCGTGGGATTACCAGCCCTCCTAGACGCAGACCAGAGCAGGAACCGCAATTTGTTGTTTAAAAAACGGGAAAAAAAAAAAAAAAAATGACAATGGCAGAAGACGCCATCAAACTGCGGGACTGGGTCCTGGAAAATGCTGGGCTGGAGGCCCAGTCTATGCCCATAGCCATCCGGATCCTGTGGCTGATGGACAGGGAGAGATGGGAGGCGATGAGAGGGAACACACCCCAAACTCCCTGGAGGAAGGTGTGGAGTTGGTCCTCAGCTACCTGGAGGCAGCTATAAGTGGAACAGCAGCCCAGGTAGCAGGATCTCCAGCAGGAGGATTCATGGCCAGCTGCACCTTCCTAGAGATTGGGGAGGAGCCCGAACGCCCCACGCCTGAGTGGGAGGAGCCCAACGCCCAACGCCTGAGTGGGAGGAGCCCGAACGCCCCACGCCTGAGTGGGAGGAGCCCGAACGTCCCTACGCCTGAGTGGGAGGAGCCCGAACGTCCCACGCCTGAGTGGGAGGAGCCCGAACGTCCCACGCCTGAGTGGGAGGAGCCCGAACGTCCCTACGCCTGAGTGGGAGGAGCCCGAACGCCCTACGCCTGAGTGGGGGGAGCCCGAACGCCCACAGCCCAAGAGGGAGGAGTCGGTGCGCCCACAGCCCAAAAGGGAGGAGTCGGTGCGCCCACAGCCCAAAAGGGAGGAGTCGGTGCGCCCACAGCCCAAAAGGGAGGAGTCGGTGCGCCCACAGCCCAAAGAGGGGGAGTCGGTGCTTCCATAGCCCTAGGACCCAAGCTGCCAGCAGAGGAAGAATGCCTGCTGTCCCTGTGTCCACCAGCAGAGGAAGAATGCCTGCTGTCCCCGTGTCCACCAGCAGAGGAAGAATGCCTGCTGTCCCCGTGTCCACCAGCAGAGGAAGAATGCCTGCTGTCCCCGTGTCCACCAGCAGAGGAAGAATGCCTGCTGTCCCCGTGTCCACCAGCAGAGGAAGAATGCCTGCTGTCCCCGTGTCCACCAGCAGAGGGTGAATGCCTGCTGGGTTCCCATCCACCAGCAGAGTGTGAACGCCTGCTGGTATCACTTCCCCCACCGTCACCACCCGGAGGAGAGGAACAGGAGCTGCCTCTGCCTCCACCACAGTCCCCTGCAAGAGCGGGAGAGCCGCACCAGTCCCCTGCAAGAGAGGCGGAGCCGCACCAGTCCCCTGCAACAGTAGGAGACCACACGCTGCTCGCACCTCCATCGCCAGGAGACTACACGCTGCTCGCACCGCCATCGCCAGGAGACTACACGCTGCTCCCACCTCCACCACTTCCTCCACTAGGAGCAGAGGAGCAGGAGCTGCCTCTGCCTCCACCACCTCAACCGCTTCCACCAGGAGCAGAGCAGCAGGAGCTGCCTCTGCCTCCTCCACCAGCAGAGGGTGAGTACCTGCTGGTTCCGCCTTCTTTGTCGTGGGAGGACTGCTTGCCTCTCCCACCTCCACCAGCAGAGGGTGAATACCTGCTGGTTCCGACACCACTAGGAGCAGAGCAGCAGGAGCTGCCTCTGCCTCCACCACCTCAATTGCTTCTACCAGGAGCAGAGCAGCAGGAGCTGCCTCTGCCTCCTCCACCAGCAGAGGGTGAGTACCTGCTGGTTCCGCCTTCTTTGTCGTGGGAGGACTGCTTGCCCTCCCACCTCCACCAGCAGAGAGTGAATACCTGCTGGTTCCGCCACTGCCCGAGCAGAGGAGCAGGAGCTGTCTCCGCTTCCCGCACCTCCACCACAGGGAGTATGGTGGCCGGAGCCCCAGAAAGGGGAGCTACCGGCTACAAAGACAGGGGAGAGGTCAGGAGACCACTTTCCCCAGCAGCAGTTTCGCTGCAGGAGTTCTTGAGGCCGGAGCCCCACAGGAGGGAGCTACCGGCTACAAAGACAGGGGAGAGGTCAGGAGACCACTTTCCCCAGCAGCAGTTTCTCTGCAGGAGTTCTTGTGGCGGAGCCCCACAGGAGGGAGCTACCGCTACGAAGAAAGGGGAGAGGTCAGGAGACCAGCATCCCCAGCGGCAGTTTCGCTGCAGGAGTGGACCAGCATGCTGTCAGCCGTGCCACTACCGGCAGGGGTGCTGACAGCATTGCCAGCCATGGGCCCACTGAAGCCTCCCTTCCCAGCCCGAGACTTTGTCCTGGACTGCTGGGTTTTAAGGGGAGGTGGCCGTTGAGGCCATGTGTGCTGCGCACAAGGGGGGGTATATGTGGCGATGTGGCCGCGCCCTTGTGCGTAGTTTGTGTTATATGTTGCATGTTGCATGTGTTAATGTTGGTGTATAGCGATTGGTACACGGGATATAAGCGGGTCTGTGTTTCACGTGTGTTTAAAAATGTATAATTGTAGTTAGGCACGAGGTTGCACTTAATTAATTCACGTGCTGGGATTCAAGTAAATAATTAATTAGTAATTGAATCCCAGCACAACAGTATATATAGATGCACGTTTCACTCACTCGGTGTTGGGTGTTCGTGAGTGGAGAACGGGTGTGGAGAAGGAGAGAATATTAATATAATAAGAAGAAGAAGAAGTGTTTTTGTACTCACCGTGTTTGTTTGTCTCCGTGCACCGTTTGTTAAGTGTGTGTTCGTTTTGTTTATATATTTATTTTGGCGAAAGTGCCGTGTGCTGTTTTTGTGTTCTTTTATTTTGTTTATTAAATGCTGAGCACAACCAAGTGCTCAGCTTCACCAACCTCACTGTCTGTTGTGTGTTACTTCCTGTTTCTGGTCTGACGTCACCCACTGTCCGGCCGTCTTTGTGACACGTGGTGTCATCGTGGGATTACCAGCGCCTCCTAGACGCAGACCAGAGCAGGAACCGCAATTTGTTGTTTAAAAAACGGGAAAAAAAAAAAAAAATGACAATGGCAGAAGACGCCATCAAACTGCGGGACTGGGTCCTGGAAAATGCTGGGCTGGAGGCCCAGTCTATGCCCATAGCCATCCGGATCCTGTGGCTGATGGACAGGGAGAGATGGGAGGCGATGAGAGGGAACACACCCCAAACTCCCTGGAGGAAGGTGTGGAGTTGGTCCTCAGCTACCTGGAGGCAGCTATAAGTGGAACAGCAGCCCAGGTAGCAGGATCTCCAGCAGGAGGATTCATGGCCAGCTGCACCTTCCTAGAGATTGGGAGGAGCCCGAACGTCCCACGCCTGAGTGGGAGGAGCCCGAACGTCCCACGCCTGAGTGGGAGGAGCCCGAACGCCCCACGCCTGAGTGGGAGGAGCCCGAACGTCCCACGCCTGAGTGGGAGGAGCCCGAACGCCCCACGCCTGAGTGGGAGGAGCCCGAACGCCCCACGCCTGAGTGGGAGGAGCCCGAACGTCCCACGCCTGAGTGGGAGGAGCCCGAACGTCCTACGCCTGAGTGGGAGGAGCCCGAACGTCCCACGCCTGAGTGGGGGAGCCCGAACGTCCCAAGCCCAAGAGGGGGAGTCGGTGCGCCCACAGCCCAAAAGGGAGGAGTCGGTGCGTCCACAGCCCAAAAGGGAGGAGTCGGTGCGTCCACAGCCCAAAAGGGAGGAGTCGGTGCGTCCACAGCCCAAAAGGGAGGAGTCGGTGCGTCCACAGCCCAAAGAGGGGGAGTCGGTGCTTCCATAGCCCTAGGACCCAAGCTGCCAGCAGAGGAAGAATGCCTGCTGTCCCTGTGTCCACCAGCAGAGGAAGAATGCCTGCTGTCCCCGTGTCCACCAGCAGAGGAAGAATGCCTGCTGTCCCCGTGTCCACCAGCAGAGGAAGAATGCCTGCTGTCCCCGTGTCCACCAGCAGAGGAAGAATGCCTGCTGTCCCCGTGTCCACCAGCAGAGGAAGAATGCCTGCTGTCCCCGTGTCCACCAGCAGAGGGTGAATGCCTGCTGGGTTCCCATCCACCAGCAGAGTGTGAACGCCTGCTGGTATCACTTCCCCACCGTCACCACCCGGAGGAGAGGAACAGGAGCTGCCTCTGCCTCCACCACAGTCCCCTGCAAGAGCGGGAGAGCCGCACCAGTCCCCTGCAAGAGAGGCGGAGCCGCACCAGTCCCCTGCAACAGTAGGAGACCACACGCTGCTCGCACCTCCATCGCCAGGAGACTACACGCTGCTCGCACCGCCATCGCCAGGAGACTACACGCTGCTCCCACCTCCACCACTTCCTCCACTAGGAGCAGAGGAGCAGGAGCTGCCTCTGCCTCCACCACCTCAACCGCTTCCACCAGGAGCAGAGCAGCAGGAGCTGCCTCTGCCTCCTCCACCAGCAGAGGGTGAGTACCTGCTGGTTCCGCCTTCTTTGTCGTGGGAGGACTGCTTGCCCCTCCCACCTCCACCAGCAGAGGGTGAATACCTGCTGGTTCCGACACCACTAGGAGCAGAGCAGCAGGAGCTGCCTCTGCCTCCACCACCTCAATTGCTTCTACCAGGAGCAGAGCAGCAGGAGCTGCCTCTGCCTCCTCCACCAGCAGAGGGTGAGTACCTGCTGGTTCCGCCTTCTTTGTCGTGGGAGGACTGCTTGCCCCTCCCACCTCCACCAGCAGAGAGTGAATACCTGCTGGTTCCGCCACTGCCCGGAGCAGAGGAGCAGGAGCTGTCTCCGCTTCCCGCACCTCCACCACAGGGAGTATGGTGGCCGGAGCCCCAGAAAGGGAGCTACCGGCTACAAAGACAGGGGAGAGGTCAGGAGACCACTTTCCCCAGCAGCAGTTTCGCTGCAGGAGTTCTTGAGGCCGGAGCCCCACAGGAGGGAGCTACCGGCTACAAAGACAGGGGAGAGGTCAGGAGACCACTTTCCCCAGCAGCAGTTTCTCTGCAGGAGTTCTTGTGGCGGAGCCCCACAGGAGGGAGCTACCGCTACGAAGAAAGGGGAGAGGTCAGGAGACCAGCATCCCCAGCGGCAGTTTCGCTGCAGGAGTGGACCAGCATGCTGTCAGCCGTGCCACTACCGGCAGGGGTGCTGACAGCATTGCCAGCCATGGGCCCACTGAAGCCTCCCTTCCCAGCCCGAGACTTTGTCCTGGACTGCTGGGTTTTAAGGGGAGGTGGCCGTTGAGGCCATGTGTGCTGCGCACAAGGGGGTATATGTGGCGATGTGGCCGCCCTTGTGCGTAGTTTGTGTTATATGTTGCATGTTGCATGTGTTAATGTTGGTGTATAGCGATTGGTACACGGGATATAAGCGGGTCTGTGTTTCACGTGTGTTTAAAAATGTATAATTGTAGTTAGGCACGAGGTTGCACTTAATTAATTCACGTGCTGGGATTCAAGTAAATAATTAATTAGTAATTGAATCCCAGCACAACAGTATATATAGATGCACGTTTCACTCACTTTCGGTGTTGGGTGTTCGTGAGTGGAGAACGGGTGTGGAGAAGGAGAGAATATTAATATAATAAGAAGAAGAAGAAGTGTTTTTGTACTCACCGTGTTTGTTTGTCTCCGTGCACCGTTTGTTAAGTGTGTGTTCGCTTTGTTTATATATTTATTTTTGGCGAAAGTGCCGTGTGCTGTTTTTGTGTTCTTTTATTTTGTTTATTAAATGCTGAGCACAACCAAGTGCTCAGCTTCACCAACCTCACTGTCTGTTGTGTGTTACTTCCTGTTTCTGGTCTGACGTCACCCACTGTCCGGCCGTCTTTGTGACACGTGGTGTCATCGTGGGATTACCAGCGCCTCCTAGACGCAGACCAGAGCAGGAACCGCAATTTGTTGTTTAAAAAAAGCGGGAAAAAAAAAAAAAAAATGACAATGGCAGAAGACGCCATCAAACTGCGGGACTGGGTCCTGGAAAATGCTGGGCTGGAGGCCCAGTCTATGCCCATAGCCATCCGGATCCTGTGGCTGATGGACAGGGAGAGATGGGAGGCGTATGAGAGGGAACACACCCCAAACTCCCTGGAGGAAGGTGTGTTACTTCCTGTTTCTGGTCTGACGTCACCCACTGTCCGGCCGTCTTTGTGACAGCATTGCAGAGGTACATTTTAATAATTAAAAAGAAGAATCTGTCTCTTTTGCACATAACCGAATAAGCCATGTACAGCAAATCATTTAACACGAGATGACTCTTGTTTGGATGGGATTTGCCTCTGCATGTGCCAGTGTCTGTGTATTCCAGTGCTTGTCAGGCAGGAGTCTTTGTTCGTAGGCTGCCCTGTCTTTGTGCTGCCATTAACCTTTAACAGCATTCCACTGCCAAAAGAGTGTGGAGCGGGTGGGTTGTTAATCCCGACCGTGAAATGAATGATCTCGTGCCTCAGTACCAAGTAAACTTCTCCTAAAAAGAAAGACATTCTCTGTTTTAAAATCCGGTGCACAGGAAGACTATTTAATATTGGGCAATCGACCCTTCATGTCCCCATGGAGTCTGATGGGCCTCTAGGCCTGTGTGTCATCTGTGTTTGCTGTTCATTGTGTTGTAATTATTGTTTCAGATATTCAGCCAGGTGTGCCCATATGAGCAGAGATGCTCATTCATGATGGAGTAAAGCCTCTTGAGAACATGGTTAGAGAGAACATCCCTGCTGTTCTTTTACAAGTGTTGTTACTTAACATGTGCAGCCTAACTGTTACATATTGCATGCCCCCTCCCCCTCTTTCTCACATGCATGTACCCCAAAAGGAGTATATAATGGATCCAATCCTGGTCCTGGAGGGCCACCCCACTCCAGGTTTAACAGGTAATACAAGATTATTAACTACTTCAGGGTCTAGATGCAGGTTTATAGTTCAATTAAACAATTTAGAACAGGGTTGGAACAAAGACCAGGACTGGAAGACCACACCTGGACTAACTCTTTCAAAAAGCTTGATTTGAGGTGTGCAGCGTGTCTATATTTGTTTTTGTTTTTTTAGGATATCTATAACAAGAGTCACTGCAGACATTTCTCTTGCCAAGCGGTCTGTGCTCAACAACCCCAGCAAGAGAGCCATCATTGAGCGGTCAAACACCAGGTCTAGTTTAGGTAAGTGGAAAATGTGGTGCGTTTAGTGTTTTACTGAACCTGGCTCGAGCTTACGTGTGTCTGTCTATATTCCCCTACTTGTCTAAATACTGTAGTACATAAACCCTATTGATAATAAACCCTAGCAGGTCGATTTTGTGTAATTCTCCTGCTCTGTGGTAACATTCCATAAAACTTTCCAAACTGTTTTTTTAAATATTTTTTTTGCCTAATATAGCTTGCATACATCCAGAACTCCAAACACTCTACAATTCTGCGGTCAAACTAGAAGACGTCAAACATTTCTGGTAAAGCCTGGTGTGATAAAGCTTCTGTCTGCTTTCCTTGTAGCTGAGGTGCAGAGTGAAATAGAAAGAATTTTCGAGTTGGCACGGTCGCTCCAGTTAGTAGTTCTGGATGCTGATACCATAAACCACCCAGCACAGCTTATCAAGACATCTTTAGCACCTCTTATCGTCCATGTCAAAGTGTCATCACCAAAGGTACGTGCCAACAAGAAAAAAAAGAGGCTTCTTAAAAATGATCTCTGGTAGCCTTTATCTAAATGTTAGGAAAATGCATATGTCTCTGTCCTTATAATAATGTATGTTATACTGTCTGTGGCTGTTAGTACTACACTAGTTCATCATACAGCATTTCAAGAAACGGGTAAAGGTATTTTACCACTTGTTATATTTAGTCCTGAAAAACTGTATATTTTAAAATTCTTATGAACTGTTTAACTGTTAACAAAGTGACAATCTGAAGGTCAGTGTGATTCTGTGCAATCTAACACAAATGCAGTCCTAGTGCTCCCTACTGGCTTTTGCTACATAAGATGAATCATTTGAAATCTGTTTTTATCACTCTGGTTAGTTTGTCCTGCTCCTCTACTGTGTACTGCATTCAGTAACATGTTGAAAATGTCTTTAAGGGTTTTTGTCTTCATCTGCTGCACTGACACTCACATTATGATTGAATAAACCCTCTGCATGTTGTCTGGATTGTTAGAAAATAATCAACCAGCCAGTAGGTCAATCATAGTGCAGTGACTGAAGCCTGTGAAACAGGGATTTGCTTTCCCACCTCACTTACTCCAAATCTGCCTTATTGAGGAACAGCAGTAGAGGATCTTAAAGTACACACTGTGGGGATGTTAAACAATTAGGACAATGCAGATGATACCAAGCCTCCCTTTAAGCCATTATCCCCCATTGTAACCCAGTCCCAGATCCTCCCTTTGTGTGCCCTTTGGGAATAGCTGTGCTTGTTCCTTGGATCTCCCGGCTCTGTGGGGAATCCCAGGGGAAGGCACCTACTGTATCAGTTCTTAAGCACACTTGTTTCAAACCCACAGCAGTCCTGTCAGTTGTGTGTTTATTTCCTTTTGCTAGGTTCTGCAGCGATTGATAAAATCCAGAGGGAAATCCCAAAGCAAACATCTCAATGTCCAGTTGGTGGCCGCTGACAAGCTAGCACAATGCCCTCCGGTACGTATAACTTTTATATATGAAAATACATTCCCTTATAATAATAACAACAACAGCAAACAAAAGATTCAGTCGTATTTGGTATATGACCTCCTACAGTAAAACTAGGAATACTGCAGTAATTGTAATAGGACATTTTATGTAACTATAATTTAATAATACACATGTTTCTATCATCTTCATTTGTAGTTTAAAATCTCCACTTACAGCAAAAGAGACTTTTGAGGTCACAAAAGCAGTTCAAAATGTTTCCTATATTACAATAAGTCCTATTACAAATACAACAAACCAAAAACCAAAAAACCCTGCAGTGTGCCTTAGGAATGGTGATGATTTACTAAAGATATAATGTTCTTTTAACTTTAAAAACAACATCAAATACGTGAGAAATGTCCTATTTTTCTTTGCAGGAAATGTTTGATATCATTTTGGATGAGAACCAGTTGGAAGATGCTTGCGAACACTTGGCCGAGTACCTGGAAGCCTATTGGCGTGCCACACATGCCCCCAGTAGCACTCCCATGAACCCTCTGCTGGGGCGGAACCTGGGCTCCACGGCACTCTCCCCGTATCCTGCAGCTATCTCTGGGTTACAGGTGATCTTACTGACAGACAGCAAAATCCAATATTGATAGGCATGTTAAATGCCATCTCTGAGGTCCAATCTACACTGCACTGTATCAATCAACCCTTTAACAAATAATGTGTACTTGTTTAGTGCTTGTGACGTGAATAGCATTATTGCATTATTATCAGGCACTTGTGAGCATAGAGGCCCAGTTAATCAAGCAGCTATTTCTGTGCTTGTGTTCGCTAGGGCCAAAGAATGAGGCACAACAACCATTCTGGAGACCACTCCCCAGTCGAGCGTCGGAGCCTGATGACCTCGGACGAGAACTACCACAGCGAGAGGGCAAGAAAGAGCCGGAACCGCCTGTCCTCGGGCTCCCAGCACAGCCGGGACCACTACCCGCTGGTGGAAGAAGAGTACTCCGACTCCTACCAGGACACGTACAAACCACACCGCACCCATGGCTCTCCTGGCGGCTACAGCCACGACTCAAGGCACAGGCTTTGAGTTTATGGGAAACCTGCTAGGCCTCTCCTCTCCACAACCCAGTACTGAAGAGCTAAGACAGTCCTGTCCAAATCATGTGACTTTGCCAAGTGTAATACCTCGTTTCCCTCTGACACTGGCTCATCTACACACGGGATTGACCTGTGGACAAATCCAAGAATACCAGTTTCGGTTGAGTTACACATGGGAGCCAGACATTTCTATCCCTGGCTTTTGGGTGTCCTGGAAATAGAATTGTCTGTTGTGTTGTGTTGGCTTGTAAGAAAAGTCACAAGTGATTGTGATGGAATTTACAGTTCCAGGTTTGTTTTGCAGAGCTAAACGCTCTGGAATTGCATTGTAGCCAGCACTCGGCCGGATTTAAAACCAGGCTGAACAGACCTGTGTTCAACACACACTGAGCCAGTGCCAGTGTGATGGAAAAACTCCCACACAGATGCATCCTGGGATAAACGCATGCTATGTGGAGCAAATGGAAAACGGGGTATAACATAGTCTTAACATCTTAATTGATTTAAAATTCTCTTCATTTGAAGTTTAGTATTCTCTGTAATCTGTAAGGCAAAGCTTGCCAAACCTTTGAATGAACTGTAAGGGGTTTTGACCCTTCCTTTTCTCCCCCCCCATACTTTCTACTACTGAATATATGTTGTGCCGTGCTACTATTATCTGGCTTGAGAAACCCTGTTGGTTCCCACAGGAAAACGGAACATAGCCTGCCATCTAAAGTAATCCAAGTGCCAAGCACTTGGCTGAACCAGCAGATGCTTTGCTTTGTTGCAGCCAGCTGGTGGACAGTGCTACGTCCCAAGCAAAACCCAATGCGTTCAGACCTTCACCTTCTATAATACATTAATTTCTGTTCAATTTTGTTGAAACAGTCATGCTGTGTGGTGATTAAATGGGGTGTGACATTGGAGGTGCGGTTCTGACGTGTAACGGCATGATTCATACCTCCCTGTGGATTGACGTCATTGGCATCTCATTCTTTCTCTTCGTAGCTGCCATGTGTCCTGCGCTGCAGTGCAGGGTTATGTTTTATGAATGAAACCCGGTTTGACTAGACTGGAGGAGGCTGTGGCTTGCCTCAAGGCTGCAGGGAATTAACCTACATAAATTTTAGAAGGGGTGTTACAGTATACATACCATGAATTTGGGAAGACGGAGAGATCTTCCCGTAGAATGTAGGCTAGTTCAAACCACAAAGGCTAGGTTAATTAGTTTTTGTTCACATTGTTGCCAACAAACTTTAGTATGCCGTTTCTGCTCGCCTGCTGTAGGGGTTCAGGGGAAACGGGTTGTGACCCCAGCGTGCGCCCCAGGCTCCGAGGAGCCCCATAGAGTACAGTACACTTAGGCTTTGATGTCAGTCCTTTCCTACTGTTGATGCTGCTTGTTGTCTGTAAGACCCAAAAGCCAGGGTGTGAACATTTCCCACTTTAACCCTCAGATGGTCAACCTTATTGTAAAAATGAATTGACCAATTCACAAGTAGAGGGTATTGAGAGCCTCTAGGTTGATGTCCAAGGGTTGAAGGGTTAACAAACACTCCTTGACTTCAATGTTGCTGCCTCCTGTGCATATGGTGTTGTACATTTCTACTCAAACACAATTCTTTTTTTGTATTTTATATCCGCATTCCCTGTTTGTTTTCTCAGTTTCCACAATGGAGGACGATGAAGATGCAGGGGAACTAGGGGTGCTGGGGGTGTGGCACCCCTGGCTTGAAGTACAGGGGTGCTGTGCACCTGCTGATGTAATGATAAATCCTGCTAGTTTAGTTAATTTTATAAACTGTGTGTGAGTGCACTGTGCCTTTCTAGGTTGCATTTGAACACAAACGATAATAGACTAGTCAGCGCTGACTGTCACAACAGGAGCGGGATATCTGATAAATTGCACGATTGCAATCTCACGAGAGTCGGTTAGTAGTTGGAACCCATGAGAAGCTTGTACACAGTAGAACAGTGATTGAAAATGTCCCAATGAAGAGTATCACATTAGTTGTAAATTCTCAGCGGCACCACCTGATAAAATCAGCTCGTCACAAATGCAGCTAACTGGATGGTGCTGTTTTGTGGAGCAATACTAAAAACACACGACACAGTGACATTCTGACTGTCGTTGTCTACAACTACTACTGTAAATAACATACAGCTGCTCCACCTGTTTTTACAAGTAAACATTTCTAAATTGCAGTATCTAAGTGTATCATAACACTATGCTCTGCTTCTTTAATTGTTTGCTCTGAACGTTTTATGGTAAGCATGTTGTAAACATTGTAGCAAGGACTGTGGCTAAAGCATTTTTTCCTTCAGTAGATAAAAGGTGTTGGTGTTGATGCTGCTTCATTTTATTACCATGTTTAACATACCAGCAACCCAATGCATGGCTTCCTTCATATACAGGGGTTACAGTTATGTTTCAAACTGGCTTTCAGCACCCCCACTATTAATCATGGATGGCAGAGAATGAGTTTGCGGTGTTATAGCCAGGACATGAAGCAAAGCATCCAATCAACACTATCTCAAGTCGAATGTATAGAGTGGTGACATTGTTCTTTCTTATGTTTGTGCACTTAGCAGCAACTTTGCTTTTTGACACAAAAAATAAGTGAAAATGAGCTGAACCTTTTGATGTGCATTGCTGTACGGCAACAGTGTTTGCGTTTCCTGCTGTGATAGAACACCTTTCTTTCCCGCTGTTAACTTTACAGTTGTGTTTTTTTTTTTTAGTGCCTCTTTTTTAAAAGCCTTGTTGAAAAGTCTTCCATGTCATGCCTGTAAAGAGAAATAGTCTGTCGACACAAACCTGAATGATATCACCTCCCCCCTGTATTAGACTAATGTGACTACTTATCAACTTTACTTTTGTAAGCATGTAAGCGTGATTATTTTGGGGCTGCTATAAAATATACAGTATAATTTCCTGTGTGATACAATGATAAATGTTGTTTTGTTTTTTCCTTCACCAAACAGTTCTGAAATGTGGATAAAGAGCACATTCTGGAGAAGGGATTGCACAATGGTGATAGCACAAAGTTAGAATAGAGAGTAGTTTGCCTGGGTTGATTTTGGTGACAAATAGATATTTAGAGATGGAAATAAGTGTGTCTCTTAGACATTAGAGCAAAGTGTAATAGTCAAGCTCAAGGCATTTCTCTTGAAATGCGTATTTTCTGTAACCGTTTATTCTGATTTACATCTGCATGGTGATTAGAAATACATGCATATAGAAATCTATTTAAATTATTGCACCCCCCTTTCCTACCTTACCAGTGTGCCGGTGCTATATGTTTGAAACAGGTATTTTCTAAAGGAAATCACTTGCTTTATGTTGGAAAGTCCTGCTGTGAGGTGGTGCTGCATCCACTTGCTAAGGAAACCTTTGCAAACGTGTTGTTATCTTATATAGATAGATCCTTTTTTTTTTTTTTTTTTTGTAGTGGTCAAACCTTTTCAGTGGGTGCATATTTAAATTGCCACTGACCGTTCAATAATTCCTGCTTGAATTTTCGGATAGAGCTGCTATTCCATTTGCCTAATGATGCTTGGCACTAGGGACTGAGAGATAAAAGCTAATACAGATTTAGCTTTTGCAACCCTAAACAAAAAATAAACAAACACATTATATTATTACATTCGGTGTATATACTTACAACAGAATCAGACATGCAGTGGTTTAGAACTGTCCATGGTGTCATTTACCTCTTTAATCCCCTTATTTTGATTTAGATTACACTTGTGCAAGACAGTTATATCCAGTGGGTAACATAGGGCCATTTGCCCCCTGAACAATGTACCTGTTGCAATTTGCCCCTTGATAAATGTTTTACGCGTTGTCGGGTAAAAATGATCTTTTATGAAAGGTCCTGGGTATCTAATGGTTGTGTGAGTTAAGTATAGCGGAACTCCTGAACTATATAGTGTATGTCTTTCTTTCTTTCTCTCTCTCTCTCTCTCTTTTTTTTTCTTTTTCTCTTTTTTTTTTTCTCTCTCTCATCCCGGCCAAGCACCAGTCAGATGTTCTAGTCGTTCTCAATCTCATGAATGTGAACCTGGCACCTGGCCTAGTATGGAATGTTTTCTCCACTTTTGTATTACTCTTAAACACACACCACGTAATTCGGCTATTTAGGAGTTACGATAAGAACCGGATTGGACAGGTCTACCCCTGTGGGACAAAAGGTATTTGGCTGACAGTGACAGATCTCTGTCAAATTAACCCTTTTTTTCATTCAATATTTTCGGCTTTTCTGAGACTGTGTTTCCATCTAGGAGAGGATTGCTCTGATGCTTGGTGATCTCAGCTCTTAAGAGGGGAGTTGGTGGGTTGAGTACAAGTAACCAGGGTCTGTATGTGGGGCTTAACCAGGCCACTGTAAAAAAAAACAAAAAAACACACACAAAAAACAAGTGACTGTTTACATACTACTAATATATTTTCTTTCTCTCATTTCTTACAGCACTTGCATTACATTCACCAGCTCTCTAAAGGTTAATGAATCAGGCAATGTAGTTCTAATTATCTTCAAAGCACTACACTGCTAAAACTGCTCTTTCCATGATTTTACACACTGAAAATGAATATTTTTCAAGTATGCCACCACAAAAACACTGACGAGAACTAAAGAGTTCTGTATGCTATGAAATACCTCTCTGAGTACTGTAAGACTAGCCTGTCCAGCAGAAAACAAAAACTAGACAAAAAAATAAATACATAAAATATATATATATATATATATATATATAGTATATATATATATATATATATATATATATATATATATATATATATATATATATGAGAAAGCGTGTTTTAATCTGCTTTCGGACACTTAGTTTTTATTAATATATATATATATTTAGAAGGTCTGTTGTATGGCTGCTCTATAATAGTTTGTGTTTAATTTTGGTTTTTATTTGATTTCACTATATATATATGAATATTTTTTGTAAAAAAACAGCCTTAATTTGGCCCAGTAAGTGGATATTGCATGTTTATCGCAGTAGTTTGTCAGGATTTATTTATTTTATTTTTTTTTGTATATTTGCATCTTTTTTTTTCTCTTTTTGGTAAATGGTAATTTGGCTTGAATGTTTTACTGTGTTTTTAAAGAAATGTGTATGTTTAACCTAACTGCAAACCCTTGTTGATGGATTAAAGCTGGAATATTTTAATATTTTAATTTTAACCCAGTCACAAAAAAATAAAATGAAATAATTTGTGTTTTAATTTCTGATTTGAAAACAGCTGAACTGGTATTTGTGAATAGCAGCCCAGCTGACCGTTTGCTTTATTTTTTTAATTTGAAGCCTTTTATTTTTGTTCTTTAAAAATGTAAAATCTGAATTCTGTGCAGTATTCTATAAAAGGCATGCTGGTAAAGATACAATCATTTACTATGCAAATGTGTACAGTGCTGCATGCTGATGCTTACCTCTCCCTATGCTACTTAGCGGCTTCATCAGAGTTCAAATGAAATTGTGTTGTTATTTTTGTGGAAGAAGACATTTAAAAAGGAAATGCAAATTGCATGCATAATATAACATTTTAATTTCTGAAATTTAAAAAAGAAAAAAATGTTTTATGGGATTTAGATGTGTAAAAAAATGAATCTAGCTGCATTTAAAGTTTCTTTTCTAAAATAAATGGGAACTCTCTAAAAATTTGTGTTTGTGGCTCTTCTTTTTAATCTTTAAAATCAAGGTCTGTAAGTCCTTTCTGTGGCTTCTCACAGGGATGATTTCCAGACGGGACTGTTCCTTAAGCTTAGTTTTTAGTTACACTTCCAAACTTAGTAACCATCACAATGACCTAATTACTGCTGCATTTTGAAGAAATCCTGTGCTTTAGCAGTGCCTCCTATATTATGCTGAGAATATTAAATTCAGGATATGCAAAAAAATTAAATACTTGATCCTGGTGCTGTAGGTCACAGACCATGATCTACCATTAGAGGGACTGCAATACATGAAGTGATTAGATACCAGGAAGCAACAACTTCTCACACATAGCGTTGTCTTTAAAATATCAGCGTATGAAAAACTGAAGTATACAATACAAGCAAACAACCAAAACATAGTATCAAGCAAATATGCATGTTTTCCTGCGTGTGCAGTATTAGGTGTGTAGTTCAGTGTATCACATCAAGAGTGATTTACTGAACTACATTACAGGCACTAGAATCGCCTGCAGTCTTATTTCGTTTGGCCCAGCCAGTGTAATTACATTGAAAAGGTGTTCTTGTGTATTTAATTTTGTTTTAAATGCATTTCCTTTTTAGTGACTGAACTATGCTCTGTATGTAGAGTATGCACATAACATAAAATCATCTCAGTAGAGGTGTGACTCTGCTAGTGGAGCTGATACTTCCTGGAGCCTTGCTTACAAGTCAACAGAGCATGTCAGCAGCTGATTCTGACGGGGTTATGAAAGTACTTCCTGAACTGCTGCAAAACTGCAGATGTTGTTAAAATCTCATTTGAAACACTCATGTGTCAAACCTAAATGACATCGCTGCACAACAGAGCTAGCTCTGTTAAAGTATTTCACAACCATGGCCACAATTAGGAAGTTAATAAGCTGCTGGTTTAGGGTACATGACTACCAGTTCACTACGAAATCTTTATAAAGGTTTGGAGCAATTCCTTGGTGCATGTTTTAAGGCATGCACAATCTGTGCACAGGGAAATCACCTATTCGTGTATGACTTGTGCATAATAATTAACCAGGACTACCGTTGTTGATTTTATCAAGACGACACATACAGTGCGTTTGTCAATAAAACATTTTGCGGTTGGCCACTGCCATGCAGACAATATGGAACCATTCACCATACAATGCCCCATTGCTGTTGATAACGCTGACAGTTGCTGTTAACATGCAGTAGAGACAGCTACTGTACAGTATCTGTGACTGAGGTGAAGTGATGAGAGAATTCCAGCAGAACTGAAGCCAGCAGACCTACTGCATTCAGTAAAACACAGAACAGGATCCTTTCCAGGAGTCACTACAGGTCACTGCATCAGATTGCAGGTACAGCTTTTGTTTCCATTCACAGAAATGCTACGCTTGACTTTCACAGCGTTGTTCTCTTCGCGAGATTTGCATTTCAAAAACGGTATGGCACAGTGTAGATTTACCTTTTTTTAAAATAATCCATTAAAAATCCGTATGTGAAAGACACGTGTATGAACACAGTTGTGAAAATCGTGTTTGTTTCCAGTACTGTTCTTTTTGATATGCGGCGTGTTATTTAAATTTAAAAACGTGCATCCAAGTTCAAATACAGAATCAGGTATATTTGGAATATAAGGTTGAATGTGGTTAAAATTAACACATTCCACTGTTTATTATTATTATGTTTTTTAATCTGCAAAAGATATTTGAGAACTCCCTCTCCAACCTCGCCTCACTAATAAAAATGACACATTATTTTACTAGGCGACTATCTCGGTTCACCCTGTTAACTTACATGTAAAATACGAAATAATCGACTCAGAACTTGTAACATGCAAAATTGCAACTCTATTACCTGCCGTGTGGTGTAACAAATATACACCGATGGCATTTGTCAGATTTAGGTAATTGTGTGACCAGACCGTCTTTGATAATAATAATAATAATAATAATAATAATAATAATAATAATAATAATAATAATAAATGAATATAGATAAATAATAATACAACTTGTTGTGTGAAAGGCCCTATGTAAATAAAAATGGTATTTGATTCGTTTCAAGACCAATCAAACACAATACCCACCCCAAACACAAAGTTAACATTCCACACGCAATTTCCGGCTACACATGACTAGTGCGCATGTCTGTGTGGTTGACGCTAACCCTGCCAGCCTCAGTGAGACTGCATCAGATCCGTACTGTTTGTATAACCGGAGTGAAGGGGTAGCTGGAAGAGGAATCGGAAGGGACTATTTCCCCCATTTCAGATACTCAGTCTAGAACTTCAAACACGGTAGACATGGCCCAGGATAAATAGTCGAAGAGTCGGAGTTTTCTATGGCGGTGATGTCATACACAGATGCCTTTGTGTTCAGTTTCCAGTGTGCTGTAAAATAGTGCCAGGTTGTCAGTTTCGCCAGGTACTGGTCGCATTGACAGAGCTAGTATTAGTGTACGGACTGCCACAGTACACAGCGTTAGCTATTTCACATTGACCGAGGCTGTGGCTGCTGCTGCAGGCCCTACAATCAGATATGGGAATCCTATTCACCAAACTGTGGAGGCTGTTTAACCATCAAGGTAGAGTCGAGGCGTGGTTTCTTTTTGTATTCGGTTGCTACCCGTTTGCTTTAACCTGCCCGTATTCTTTATGTTTATGTCGGGGGAAAAATTCCCGTGTCAAAGGATGGGTTGGAGATGTTGCTAAAACCGAATGGAGGGGAGGGGAATGTTGACATTATTTGTGCAGCTTGTTATGTTATTATCATTATTATGTATTACCGGTACTTCACATTGGGAGAGGATGTGACGGTATTAATATGTGAACACGAGGAATAAAACAACGCTGTTCATTTACTGCTTTATATTTGATGTTTTACAAAAAAAATGATGTCAAATGCACAGATGCATACCGGTATTGTTTTTGAAGTCCAGGACACTGACAATTACAAAGCTCAGATGTTGTTTTTGTTTAGTTTTTTTTAAAAATGTATTTTTATAGTTTTTGTTACATATCCTTTGTAAGCAATAATGTGTGTTCTGCTAATAACAACACGCGCTAACGTAGACCTCTCTAAATTGTGAAGTCCAGCTGTGCTTGTTTCCCAGCTGTGAGCATTCAAAACAGTGTCTAGTCGTAGAAACGTTGCCACATAAAATGGGGTATTATTATTTAAAGGGGAAAAAACCAGTGAAGTAGTAAGTTATTGATGGCTTAAGTACTTATTTCTACTAAATGTAATTAATGAAAGGAATACCCGGCCTAATATAGTATGCTTGTTTCATGCAAAAGTGTGACACATTAATTTGTGTCTAATTAGAGACTGAGCAGCAAAACAATTGATTTCACAGTGAACACGAAAATCTATTCGATTTCAGGTAAATAATTGGGATAGCATGTTAAGTTTTAGAAGTGAATGCAGTAAGCTATGGAATTCACTTTACAAATTGCATGAAAATGAAATGACAGCAAGTCTTTCAAAGGAATACCAGTTATTTTACTACTGGATGCCTGTAAGGGAAGTGACTTCGAAATAAGCTGTCTATATAGGTACCCTAATGTAATCCTTGTATTATATGTCATGAGTGCTTGGAATTACCCCAGAAGGTACAGTAACTATGCATGTATTCTCATTACATTTACTGTACATTGTTTTGGAGGTTACAGGGGTGTATTGTCTGTAGGGTTGGTCTTTGTCATTGAAAAAAATAAGACAATGTTTCACAGGAATCCTCTGCTGGTTATGCATGTTACCAAATCTTTTCCATGCAGCTGATGTTTGTGTGTTAGCTCTGTAGAGTGCATTTGATATGTATTCATTCATTATGAATGATGTAGAGCCTCATTAGATTTGAGGTTGCCTAACATCTAGGCCAACCGTGGACTCAGATATGATAGTCTCGAGGCATGATTTGAGTTGTGATCCAATTTCCTTAGAATATATGGGTGGACAGTATGTTTAATATGTGCTGTGCAACCAGCTTGAATGAGAGAAGATTTATTAGATCTAACACATGGACCTTTTACTGGAACATGTCTCTTTTGCTGATACTGCGTCATTTAGTTTCATCTTTTTTTGTACAGAAATATTCTGGACAGTGACAGAGCACATTTGTTTTTCTGGTCAAGTGTACATTTTTTATAAATGGTCTTTAGGTGAGAGGGCAGCTTGTTTGTGCTTGGAGCTGACCTCTTCAACAGTGTCCTTGATTAAATCTATAAAGCATTGCACGTAGTGTCTGCTCGTTTCACGTGACAGTTTTCGAAGGGAAGTGTGTACCGGCCCATGTTCTTGCATAGGATTCTTTTCTGTTCTCTCCCAGAACTCAGTTTCTGTAGCTGAACTGAGGATCGTCACTGTTTGCAACACTGTATAACGGAAGCTTTAAAATATATTTCAAAATCATTTCATTGGTCTTTAGATACATACACAGTGAACACACTGTGTGAAACCTCAAATACCCACTTGCTTCAGAGTGATTTCTTTAAAAAACCATACATGTTTTTTTTGTCAGAGTGATTTTATTTTATTGGACTGCACACCTTTGAAAATTGTTGTTCTCCATGGACTTTTCATAATTATATGAAAACATGTGTTTGCTTTAACTTGATAATGTTAAATAAATGTTTTTGTGTACTGTGAAGTGTGTGCCCTGTTTAGGACTGTAATCCCTAGAATGTGCTTATGTGGCAAATAGGCTAGATAAAAGATCCTGGTGATGTAAGTACTGGGGTGTTCTTCAGTGAAATGTGACCTTCTTTTATTGCAGTTCTAATACAAAAGTCTGTGTTGTGTAAACTTTTGTTTGTCTGCTGAGTTTACTACAGTTAAAGTACAGTAATACTAAGAAGTTGCAGTTGTGTTTAGAGTCTGTAGGGATTGTTGTCATATAAAGTGTTCATGAACTCCAAACTGAAACTGATTAGCCTATTTGCTGATGTCTTTTAGAGAGGCGAGATATAGTGGTCTCGTATTTGGCACACGATAAAAACAGCAGTGTTCTGTGATTCATCATTTACGGAGCCTCGGTACGATACCATGCACAATATCATGATATTCCATACTATCACCATACTTTGGATCGTATGTCCATTACATGTTAAATGGCTGCCACATTTCTTTTTAATAATGCTGCAGCATGGTGGAATGCTTGCTGTTTAAATGCATTTTGTATTTTTCTGTTGAAAACAAGTTCCAGTGTGTTCAAAGGTCACTGCCACTGACTAAAATTCAAATACAACTGATAAGAAAGTGCAACACCTAACACTATTTTCTTTATTTCTTATGTATAAAAAGATCAATCTGATGTTTCGGCCAGCTTTAAATACTCTAATTTCAAGAAATCTGTTATATATAACAGAAAATAACACAAATACTTTCCTTAAAGCAGGCTTTTTATAACTAGGCCAGGAGTTTTACATACAGGGGTATCTTAGAAGTGCTCTAAAAATGTGAACAAGAAATGAAAAAATGAAACCCTTCTTTACACAGAGTTGTGAGTGTTTGGAATAAACTACCCAACCATGTTGTGGAAGCTGATTCACATGGGTCCTTCAAGAAATGGCTTGCTTGGATCAATAAACAACCAAATGAGCAAGATGGGCCAAATGGTCCTCCTCTTGTTTATAACCACTCTTTCTTAAAGTCACATACATCATAATACCTCCATGCATATGTTGTTCAGATCTTTTAGAAAGTAAAACAAGTAAACACAGATTATAATGCTAGACTAGCGTGATTGATTCATGTACACTGTAAAAGAAAAAATAAATAAATACACAGTAATATGTTACTTTAGGGAATAGTGTGTGTGTGTAAGGTTAACACAACTGTTCAGTTCTACACACATGTTGTATTTCTTCATTTTAAACACTATGCGTTGATTTTACAATATGATAATCGGCATTTCCAAATTTAATAAAATGCAATTTTGTGGATGAAAAATGTACTTCTGTCAAACTGCCACTTCTGATAGTACTAAAAACACTCCTAACACAGACAATTCAATAGTGAAAAAGTTAAGCATTATATCTAATGCTGCATTTCTAAAACAAATGGGCTACTAATGTAGATGCACCCCTCTTACGTGTTAAACACAATTCTGCATATTCAAGCCAAATGTCTCCGTCAAAACAACGTTCCAGTGCACCTTAAATAAGAACATAACAAATGTAATTAACGAGAGGACACCATTCGGCCCATCATGCTTGTTTGGTTGTTAAAAAATCCTGCAAAGAAAGTAAATTAGACAAGACAACAACTCTGGCTACTATAATAAACTGTATGTGCTTTTTATTGCTTTCATGCTGAACATGCAGCCCGTCTGCATTGGCGGAGTTTTGCAGTGTGAAACTCAGAAGCTTCTAAAAGTCCTGTGCGTTCCTCTGCAGGTGAAGTGTCGCATTGATCTTATCTGTAGGGAAATGATATGCTTTAGCAATGCATCCAATCCAAAACACAGGAATTTCACAGCTATCACATCACATACACAAAAAATATGGATTACCACAAATCCAAAGAATATAAAAACGCCGCTAACATTTTTGACATGCAGTAGTTTTAATGGCACATGTCTGCAAAGTATACTTTTGCAGCAAATGCACTGTAGTGACAAAATAAACAAGCATCAATGAACTCCCTTTTGATCAGCTTCTAGCGCATTCCTGTTTTATTTGTTGTCTTTGCTGTGTTTTTTTTTTTTATAAGTAATACGTACGTACTTGTACTACTTCAACTTTTTACTGTTTACAAATGGACTGCATGATTCGAATTTTGGAAGGAGAGCTGGGATTCACAGAATGTCACCTTTCACTGCAGAATTTCAATATGTAATAAACTGGGATTCACTTCAACTAAAAGAACTAAAGAAACTACAGTCAAAGAAAAAGTAAACATCGGCACAGAGATGGGGGTGGCGATCTGAAAGATGTTTAAATAAATCGGTTGTGTTTCCACACCAAGCTTGTGGGTTTGGCTTTTTAAACCAACCTTCTTTCTCCTGCATTCACCATTACTGCTGTCTGCCGTATGTTTTAAAAGCTAAAAACAAACCGTACCATATAAGGTATGGTAGGATTTTGTTATCATAATATACTGTGGGTATCGATATACTGCGGAACACTAAAAAACACATTTGCCTATATTTTCCACTTGGACACATCGCAGGCAAATTGCCCTCTCCATAGTAAATGTATTACAGAGAGTGTAAAATTAGGCTCGGTAAGTTTACTGTAAGAGCATTTGTAATTGGAAAATGTAACCCTTAATTTTGCCCCCTCTTTATTTTTCAGAGCACAAAGTCATTATCGTGGGTTTGGATAATGCTGGAAAGACGACAATTCTCTATCAGTTGTAAGTATTGTCATTTTCATACTCTGCTACTGCTATTTTTAAAGACATTATAAATACTGTAGCAGACTTTAAAGGTGGCTTGGGGCGGGTTAGGGTTAGCACCAATTACCTAACTGGGGAATGGCCACACCTGTGATTGGCGACAGGAATGGGGTTACTGTTTAAAGCAGAAGGGCTTCTGCCTTGCCTCAGTAATATACTAAGCAGTTTAGGGAGGAAGCTCAAGTGAACCTAGAATCCAGTAGTGCTTAAAACTGCAGTGTAACAGGGCTTGAATTTCATTTTTGTGTGCTGGTGGGATTTCCCCCCTATGCTGCATCCAATGGGGAGGGGGATTCAAATTTTAGGGGAATGGCAAAAAAAGTCACTTTTGCATATAAAAAACGATATATATTTTACTGCATCATCATTCACACTGGTGTTGCTTTAAAATAAGCTGCTTTCAGGAGACCTAACAGCTGTTCATCCCTGTGAGGTAGAGCATTCTCCATTGCTTTTGCCATTGCCTGACGTGAAGTTTTTGCTGCAGCAAAAGAAAAAGGTGCTTTTCTTTTAAACCAGCGCTCCATTTCTTTTTTTTTTTTTTTTAACTCTTTACACTCAGCCCTATTTCTGCCTGTTTTTCACTGTTTTCATTAATGTATGTTTAACTACTGGATAGTTTGTACTGCATGCATGTAACATATCAAACGAAAGGCCACAAAATTTCCTTTCATATTATGTAAGTTGCAACAGGATCAGGCACTATATGTGGTAGAGATGAGAATATACGCTTTTGCAGAAAAATCATCTTTGGTCACTGCTATATATATTGTAATCATAGATGGCTTAAAACAAACAAAAAAATGCCCCATTGAACCTCAATATGAAACTAACATTTCAGTCTAGCTGCTTCAATGACGGAGCAATAGACTCAAAATGAAACCTAAGCTGTGAACTTTGTCACATGATGAGAGGCTTAAGGAGTACTGCATACACACACTGAATATGTCTTTGGAAAGCCCCGAGTCTGTACTTTTAAACAAGCCATGTTAGGTGGCTTTTACGGTGTCTGAGTAATATGTGTGTAACCTTTGGTGCCCTGGCACCCCAAAATTAATGGGGCTGAGTTTTAAGAATTCAAGCGAAAGTCACCGCTTGCAAAACACCTAGATAGACTTAATCGTATAGTTTTTCAAAACTGTTTACTTACTGCAGTGTACCGAATTTCTATAATGCTTAAAGATAGCGGCCGAGAATCACGTACGAGAGAATAAAGTCTCGCGGCACTTAAAATATCCAGCACTACTTTTTTTTATTTATTTATTTTAACCAGAACTACTCAGAATGCGGCTCATAGTGCATTAAATCGCTGACACCACTTCTTTAGAGATTGTTGTAGCATTTCAGGCATTCAAAATTGGGTGGAAAATACAGTAGCTTGGTGTCTTAAAATATTTCTGCGGATTTGCCCGCACTGAAAGTGGCAGATATGCGGCAGCAACGATTCCCGCGATCCCGCACTGAAATTCAAGCCCTGGTGTAAAAGCAGTATACTGAAAGTGAGGAGGAAGAAATGCATAAAGGTGCAGTCAATTATTAAACTGTTTTAAACAAATTGAATGTCAAAGCAAGATCCTTAAAAAATAAGACATTTTGGTTAAACATGTAAGCAGTGGATTACTATGCCGTTTAGAGTTTTATTTCCCTTTAACATTTAAATGTTTAAGCCTTTGTTTCCTTTAAATTTTACATTTAAAAAGAGTTATTTCCTAAGGACACTCTCCTGATGTGTAGACTCTTCCTTGTTGCAGTTCAATGAATGAAGTGGTACACACGTCCCCGACCATAGGCAGTAATGTCGAAGAGATTGTAGTCAATAATACACATTTCTTAATGTGGGACATTGGAGGCCAGGAGTCTCTGCGATCCTCTTGGAATACCTACTATACAAACACAGAGGTAAGGAGGAAAAAGAAAAGGGAAGGACATTTTAGGGAGCTTTATAAAAACTCAAAATACAATAGTACAACAGAATACTCAGGTCTGATTAAAATCTCTCACTTGTTTTTCAGTTTGTAATTGTTGTCGTGGACAGCACAGACAGAGAGAGGATTTCCGTAACAAGAGATGAACTCTACAGAATGTTAGCACACGAGGTAGGTGTGGTGTTCTTGGTAATATTCACAAGGAAGGTGTGGTGTTCTTGGTAACATTCGATCCAGTCCTATACTATGCTAAGCTAAGCGCAAGGTTTGGTTGCTCATGTACTGTACATTTATTTTTTTTGTTTTGTTGTTAAAGTTAATACTGTATATCTTTCTCTTCTTCTAGGATCTTAAAAAAGCAGGGTTGCTGATATTTGCAAACAAACAGGATGTCAAAGGCTGCATGTCAGTAGCTGAAATCTCCCAGTACCTGAAGCTGACCTCTGTTAAGGATCACCAGTGGCACATTCAGGCTTGTTGTGCCCTTACTGGAGAAGGGTATGATAATAAAAACCACACACACACACGCACACGCACATGCACATGCACATGCACACACGCACACGCTGCGCACGCGCTGCACACGCACGCACACACACACACACACACACACACACACACAAAGCAATAGGTTGTATAGGCTATATATTCACTTAAAGCTTTTAGCAGTATATTTGGCTTGGTGGGTTAAGTCAATGTCATTAGTCTGACCTTCCTCAACTAATGATTGTGATCTGTGTTGCACAATACTGGTTTACTGAAAATAGCATGTTTTGTGCTTTTCCATCACTGACATATTATCTAGCTAAACCAGGTGTGTTTGCTTTCTGTATTCACCAACACACTAGTAGAAGAAAAATTACCTTGTTGTGACAGTGGACAGTGGGCATAAATTGATCTTACTTGGCTTTTTGCGGGCACGCTGACTATTGCATAGGTTCTTATTTTAAACACTGCCTTCCCGTAATTGTTATTTATATATATATATATATATATATATATATATATATATATATATATATATATATATATATATATATATATATACTGTGCAAAAGTTTTAGGCAGGTGTGAAAAAATGCTGTAAAAGTAAGAATGCTTTCAAAATAGACATGTTAATAGATTATGTTTATCAATTAACTAAATGCAAAGTGAGTGAACAGAAGAAAAATCAAAATCAAATCCATATTTGGTGTGACAACCCTTTGCCTTCAAAACAGCATCAATTCTTCTAGGTACACTTGCACAAAGTCAGGGATTTTGTAGGCATATAGTCAGGTGTATGATTAAACAATTATACCAAACAGGTGCTAATGATCATCAATTCAATATGTAGGTTGAAACACAATCATTAACTGAAACAGAAACAGCTGTGTAGGAGGAATAAAACTGGGTGAGGAACAACCAAACTCAGCTAACAAGGTGAGGTTGCTGAAGACAGTTTACTGTCAAAAGTCATACACCATGGCAAGACTGAGCACAGCAACAAGACACAAGGTAGTTATACTGCATCAGCAAGGTCTCTCCCAGGCAGAAATTTCAAGGCAGATAGGGTTTCCAGATGTGCTGTCCAAGCTCTTTTGAAGAAGCACAAAGAAACGGGCAACATTGAGGACCGTGAAGCGCGGTGGTCGGCCAAGGAAACTTACTGCAGCAGATGAAAGACACATCATGCTTACTTCCCTTCACAATCGGAAGATGTCCAGCAGTGCCATCAGCTCAGAACTGGCAGAAAACAGTGGGACCCTGGTACACCCATCTACTGTCCGGAGAAGTCTGGTCAGAAGTGGCCTTCATGGAAGACTTGCGCCAAAAGCCATACCTCCGGCGTGGAAACAAGGCCAAGCGACTCAACTATGCATGAAAACACAGGAACTGGGGTGCAGAAAAATGGCAGCAGGTGCTCTGGACTGATGAGTTAAAATTTGAAATATTTGGCTGTAGTAGAAGGCAGTTTGTTCGCGAAGGGCTGGAGAGCGTACACAAATGAGTGTCTGCAGGCAACAGAGAAGCATGGCGGAGGTTCCTTGCAAGTTTGGGGCTGCATTTCTGCAAATGGAGTTGGGGATTTGGTCAGAATTAATGGTCTCCTCAATGCTGAGAAGTACAGGCAGATACTTATCCATCATGCAATACCATCAGGGAGGCATCTGATTGGCCCCAAATTTATTCTGCAGCATGACAACGACCCCAAACATACCATGAAAGTCATTAAGAACTATCTTCAGTGTAAAGAAGAACAAGGAGTCCTGGAAGTGATGGTATGGCCCCACAGAGCCCTGATCTCAACATCATCGAGTCTGTCTGGGATTACATGAAGAGAGAGAAGCAACTGAGGCTGCCTAAATCCACAGAAGAACTGTGGTTAGTTCTCCAAGATGTTTGGGCCAACCTACCTGCCGAGTTCCTTCAAAAACTGTGTGCAAGTGTACCTAGAAGAATTGATGCTTGATGCTGTTTTGAAGGCAAAGGGTGGTCACACCAAATATGGATTTGATTTAGATTTTTCTTCTGTTCACTCACTTTGCTTTTAGTTAATTGATAAATATAATCTATTAACAAGTCTATTTTTGAAAGCATTCTTACTTTACAGCATTTTTTCACACCTGCCTAAAACTTTTGCACAGTACTGTATATATATAAAATGTTATAGGAGGCTGTGTGGTCCAGTGGTTGAAGAAAGGGGCTTGTAACCAGGAGGTCCTCAGTTCAAATCCCAGCTTAGCCACTGACTCATTGTGTGACCCTGAGCAACTCACTTAACCTCCTTGTGCTCCGTCTTTCGGGTGAGACGTTGTTGTAAGTGACTCTGCAACTGCTGCGTGGTGCACACACCCTAGTGTCTTGTATCTTGTAAAGCGCTTTGTGATGGTGTTCCACTATGAAAGGTGCTGTATAAAAATATATATATATATATATATATATATATATATATATATATATATATATATATATATATATATATATATATATATATATATATAGAGTTTTAGTGGGAGTTATTCTTGGCTCGCTCTGATAAGGACAGTCAGGCAGTAATTGTGCATGCTGCGCTTATTCTTTAAATAATTTATATAAAATACACAATGCATATATTTCTAAATAGCATGTTTACACAGATAACCATGAATATACTAAAATAAAAGAGAATAGATATCATCTCGCTTTGTTTCAATTTGACAAATTTGTCAACACTATTCTGTTTTAAAGATCGCTCCAGTACAATTATTCAGAGAAAGTGGATTCGTAACTAAATCTACTACAGTGTTTCAGTTGTCTGGTGAAATTAAAAAATATATAGAGAGAAAATTAAATTCTAAATACTAAAATGTATTTTTCTCAATAACAGTCGGCGAAATTCAGTGCTTACCCGGCATATTAACACCCCTTTTCTTATAAGGCTCCTACATGATGGAATGCTCTGCCTTTTTTTAGAAGCTAGGAGTCTTGCTGTTTTTAAGACGAGATTGAAGACTTATTTATATGCACAGGCCCTTTTATTAGTCTTTTTATTACTTTTTAATTTTTTTTTTAGTTAAATATGATTGGAAATGTATTCATCTTTTGTATGCAATTTTAATGTTTTTATATAATCTCCATTTGTGACCCCTGGTCCTTGTTTCTTTTTTCAGGTCGAAAAAGTCCCTTGGGTCGACATTGTCAATACCTTTTTAGAATTTTGAATGCTTGAATCAGATCACCGAGTAATCTTCTTTGTTCAAGACTGAATAGATTCAGTTCTTTAAGCCTGTCTGCAAATGACATGCCTTTTAAACCCAGAATAATTCTGGTTGCTGCTCTTTGCATTCTTTCTGGAGTAGCAATATCCTTTGTGTAGCGAGGTGACCAGAACTAGACACAATATTCTAGATGAGGTCTTACTAATGCATTGTAAAGTTTTAACGTTACTTCCCTTGATTTAAATTCAACACTTTTCACTATATACACAATCATTATGTTGGTCTTTTTTATGGCTTCCTCACATTGTCTAGATGAAGACATTTCCGAGTCAACATAATCTCCTAGGTCTTTTTAGTAGATTCCTTCTTCTATTTCAGTATCTCCCATATGGTATTTATAATGCACATTTGTATTGCCTGCGTGCAGTACCTCACATTAAGTGTCATTTGCCATGTGTCTGCCCAGTTCTGAATGCTATCTAGATCTTGACCTTTGCTACTGCAATGGTGTTTGGCACTCCTATTTTTGTGTCGTCTGCAAATGTAATAAGTTTGCTTACTATACCAAAATCTAAGTCATTAATGTAGATTAGGAACAGCAGAGGACCTAATCCTGATCCCTGTGGTACTCCACTGGTTACCTCGCTTCATTTTGAGGTTTCTCCTATAATCAGTACTTTCTGTTTTCTACATGTTAACCACTCCCTAATCCATGTGCATGCATTTCCTTGAATCCCTACTGCTTTCAGTTTGAGAATTAATCTTTTATGCTGGACTTTGTCAAATGCTTTCTAGAAATCTAAATAAACCATGTCATATGCTTTGCAATTATCCATTGTTAGACACAATCTCCCTTTCCTAAAACCATGCTGACTGTGTCCCAGGATACTGTTACCATATATATAATTTTCCATTTTGGATCTTATTATAGTTTCCATTAGTTTACATATAATAGAAGTCAGGCTTATTGGTCTGTAGTTCATCTCAATCAGTTATCTAGCAGGTACTGCCTGTTATGTTACTGCCTAATTGTAATGGTGTGATATATTTATTTTTCTCACAGATATTGTATGGTTTTTTGTTTACCTTTTTACAGGCTTTGTCAAGGACTGGAATGGATGATGTCTAGACTTCGAGTCAGGTGACCTCAACTGACCCTGTAGATGGACGGTTTCCTCTCGTTGAATGAACCTCTGTTGCTTGCCTTTCTGTGAAGGCTTCAGTGAACCCCAGTGGGTCTGACGGTTATTTATTATACAGACTAAATGAACGTGCCCCACTTCAGAACCGTGAACTAAAAACGTTTTAACAGAAAAGGACACGTTCTTTTCAACTTGTTTTATTTCTGTCCTTCCAAAGATGGAAATGAAGACTAGGACTGTGTAAACTGTGTATCCCAGTTTAATTCAGCTCAGGGTAGACCTAGCATTTGGTAAGTATTGGAGAAGAACAATAATTATTGCTCTGTCTTTACAGTATTTAGCATTACTCTGTGCTTGCCTCATAACCCTTCAAAGATAACAAAATAAGCTGGTCTTGTAAAATATCATTAAATAAAGCCCCTTTACCTATCAAAGATGTGCAGACAGTTCTGTGAGACCAAGGGAGAGAAGATAATGTAACTCAACAATGGTCAGTATATGTAGCATCCAGCCACAAGGTTTTGTATGTATTTTTAAAAACTGTACTGTACTGTACTTTGTATTCTTTGAGTTCAGAGGGGTGGGTGAATAAGTATTGTGACCTGGCATCTCAATCTCAAATGTTAACTCTTTTATCTGCTGCGCTATTGCAGTAACCATGGTGTTGTATAATTTATTTTTTTTATGTAATGCTATGCTGTCCCTGTTTTGTTGTCAATAACTCCCGAGTATTTCCATGTGTAAAATGCAGCATCAGAAATAAATAGGCTGCTGTTGTGAATGACCAGCATTGTAATTAAAGAGGTATCTTCCTCTTTTTTGGGGGTATGTTCCAGGATCGAAGTCACTAGCTTGGAAGGTATTTCTGCTTTTCAAAGCTTGATGAACTTTGTTCCTTTCTGCCTTTTTATTTTATTTGCGTACCTGGTTGTATTGTGTTCTGTCACAAGAAGCCTGGAATGCCATGACAGCGAGCAGACTGTGGGTGGGCAGTGGGCAGACTTATCCCCAACAATTTGTACTGTACATTTGATACATGGTTTACATGTGGAGCTTTTACATCTGTTGTGATTAAACTTTAAAACCAGATCCTTTACAAGCGTTCCAGTAATTTGGTCTGTAGCTCTATGTTGTCAGCGTTCATTGGGCTGTAAATTTTTAAAATGTTGTTTATATGAAGAAATGCTCAAAGTTGATTATCATTTCTTTAAATGCAACTGTTTGCTTCTTTGTGGCTGTTGACTGTTGCTTAAAATCAACTGCAAAGGGAGGGTTGACTGTTGCTTAAAATCAACTGCAAAGGGAGGGTTACAAAAAAACCTTTCTGAAAACCAAGGACAATCTTTAATTGAACTCTTCAAAACAGTATTCAATAAGATCTCGACTAATAGAATAGTGTGACGCGGGTATAATGGCGGCACACATATATCCACACCTGTGTAACAGCTGTTGATTTTAGTCATTTTGATTAAACTTTTTATGGACAGAACAAATTCAGAATCTATTATGTTACTTTGAGCTAACTTTGCATGTGGTCTGGCCTGTTGTACAGTAGGTTGGGCAGATGAAGGCTATATCTTCAGAAATGCTCATTTGTTACAGGAAGTTATTCCACATTCTGTGAATGTGTAGATCTTTGTGAGCTACTTTTTCACATTACTGGTGCCTAATTGGCTAAGCTATGGAATGATATATATATATATATATATATATATATATATATATATATATATATATATATATATATATATATATATATATATATATATATACAGTACTGTGCAAAAGTTTTAGGCAGGTGTGAAAAAATGCTGTAAAGTAAGAATGCTTTCAAAATAGACATGTTAATAGATTATATTTATCAATTAACTAAATGCAAAGTGAGTGAACAGAAGAAAAATCTAAATTAAATCCATATTTGCGTGACCACCCTTTGCCTTCAAAACAGCATCAAGCATCAATTCTTCTAGGTACACTTGCACACAGTTTATGAAGGAACTCGGCAGGTAGGTTGGCCCAAACATCTTGGAGAACTAACCACAGTTCTTCTGTGGATTTAGGCAGCCTCAGTTGCTTCTCTCCCTTCATGTAATCCCAGACAGACTCGATGATGTTGAGATCAGGGCTCTGTGGGGCCATACCATCACTTCCAGGACTCCTTGTTCTTCTTTACGCTGAAGATAGTTCTTAATGACTTTCGCTGTATGTTTGGGGTCGTTGTCATGCTGCAGAATAAATTTGGGGCCAATCAGATGCCTCCCTGGTGGTATTGCATGATGGATAAGTATCTGCCTGTACTTCTCAGCATTGAGGAGACCATTAATTCTGACCAAATCCCCAACTCCATTTGCAGAAATGCAGCCCCAAACTTGCAAGGAACCTCCACCATGCTTCACTGTTGCCTGCAGACACTCATTCGGTACGCTCTCCAGCCCTTCACGAGCAAACTGCCTTCTGCTACAGCCAAATATTTAAAATTTTGACTCATCAGTCCAGAGCACCTGCTGCCATTTTTCTGCACCCCAGTTCCTGTGTTTTCGTGCATAGTTGAGTCGCTTGGCCTTGTTTCCACGTCGGAGGTATGGCTTTTTGGCGCAAGTCTTCCATGAAGGCCACTTCTGACCAGACTTCTCCGGACAGTAGATGGGTGTACCAGGGTCCCACTGTTTTCTGCCAGTTCTGAGCTGATGGCACTGCTGGACATCTTCCGTTTGCGAAGGGAAGTAAGCATGATGTGTCTTTCATCTGCTGCAGTAAGTTTCCTTGGCCGACCACTGCGTCTATGGTCCTCAACGTTGCCCGTTTCTTTGTGCTTCTTCAAAGAGCTTGGACAGCACATCTGGAAACCCCTGTCTGCCTTGAAATTTCTGCCTGGGAGAGACCTTGCTGATGCAGTATAACTACCTTGTGTCTTGTTGCTGTGCTCAGTCTTGCCATGGTGTATGACTTTTGACAGTAAACTGTCTTCAGCAACCTCACCTTGTTAGCTGAGTTTGGCTGTTCCTCACCCAGTTTTATTCCTCCTACACAGCTGTTTCTGTTTCAGTTAATGATTGTGTTTCAACCTACATATTGAATTGATGATCATTAGCACCTGTTTGGTATAATTGTTTAATCATACACCTGACTATATGCCTACAAAATCCCTGACTTTGTGCAAGTGTACCTAGAAGAATTGATGCTGTTTTGAAGGCAAAGGGTGGTCACACCAAATATGGATTTGATTTAGATTTTTCTTCTGTTCATTCACTTTGCATTTAGTTAATTGATAAATATAATCTATTAACATGTCTATTTTGAAAGCATTCTTACTTTTACAGCATTTTTCACACCTGCCTAAAACTTTTGCACAGTACTATATATATATATATATATATATATATATATATATATATATATATATATATATATATATATATATATATATATATATATATATATATATATATATATAATGTATATGTGTGTGATTTGCATGTATAATTTGGATTACCTTGTGCATGATTTCTTTGTTGTGAGATTCAGTTCCACATATGGTGGATGTATATTTTATGTGATTTCCCTGTGTTGCAAAAATCATTAACTAAATCAGTGTTTAATTTGTGTAGACATGCATTAAAACAAATGAAAAATTGCTTATTGTTCCGCAAACTTGTTTTTCAAAGCGCAATGTAACATTTCTGTGGGTTTGTCTTTAAACATCAGTGCGGCTTGCCAGAAATGTCTTAAACACCTTAACAATCCTTAATGGTGAAAGTGACATATGAGAGCTGGGGCAGCAGTTTGCCAAAGAGAACCATGCAGCCCCCACTCAGGATCTGAGTTTCCACTGTGGTGTTTTCTGTTGTCCATTACAGGAATACACAGCAGTACAGTGCAAACTGAGAAATCAGAAAGAAACACCATGAAGCACAGCTGCAAGTATTACAAAAAGAAAACCAGAATCTAAAACAACAGCAAAAAATGTTCACAACAATATCCTGATACAATTCAAATTATAGGGCAATAAATATGATGTTGCAGCGGGAATATAGAACTTTCAATGCAAGTGAATCGCGTGATTTTCTTTTTTATATATACACCAGTATTTGTATTTTGTCCTTCATGTTACAGGTAGGCTTGCGGTACTTTAAATCTTGTGACACAGTCACAAAGACCCTATAGACTTTCACACTTGCACACCTTGGATCTGAGGGGATTGTGCTCAGTGATGTAACATTATTCAGTTTTATATACTGTACACACAAAGTGCATAATCTTATTTAATTGAAGTTGCTTAATGTGTTAATGTGTGTGAATTTTTTTTTTCTTCAAAATACTGTATTGATCTTTGATAATTTTGAGTGGACTGCACCGTTGCTGGAGTGCTGTTTTTTTTTTTTCACGTGATACTTTTTAATGTTGTTTCTGTAACATAAATCATAGTCATGGGCAACTTCAAATGCAGTTTACATCCTTGCTGGTTGTCCTGCATAATATGGGCCAGATTCAATTAGCTAGTAAAAAAAAAAGCATTCAATGATAAAATACATCATTAAACATGAATGTGCAGATTTGACTTCAATCAATAAGGCACCAAAACATTCTCCACATTCATTTCGGTTATTCATCCAGACTTCTAAAACAATCAGAAAGGTCACGTAGCATAATGTTTGCATGAATGTATAACTTCCTAAAATGCTTTTTTTTTCCCTCAGAAAAAAAGTTTATTGAATTGGGCCCTGTATCACCAACACACTACATATTTCCTGTAGCATTACTGAAAAAGAAACTAAATAAATATATAAAATATAAAAGGCACCTGATTGTCAGAAATAATATAGTAAGTTAAGTCACAGCATTTATCAACAAATAAATTTAAAAAAAACGTTTTAACTGCACACCAGTTGCTGGTTAAAACAAACTGTAAGCAACATAAGTAATAACATAACTATAATATGTTTAAGATTATGTTGTCGAAAATGGCTTAAGTGTTTTAATACCAGTAGGTGTTTTACCAATGCTGTTTAGGAAGATAGTTACCACATATTAAATTATTATTAATTTCTTAGCAGACGCCCTAATCCAGGGCGACTTACAATTGTTACAAGATATCACATTATTTTTACATACAATTACCCAATTATTCAGTTGAGTTTTTACTGGAGCTATCTGGGTAAAGTACCTTGCTCAAGGGTACAGCAGCAGTGTCCCCCACCTGGGGTTGAACCCACAACCCTCCAGTCAAGAGTCCAGAGCTCTAACCACTACTCCACACTGCTGCCCAGTTCTTCAAATTGGTTGGTGTAGATTATTGCTTTACATATTTTTTTGGGCACACTGCCTGATACTATACTGAAGGTCCCTGGAAAAAGCAATAACTTCATGCCTTATTAAAAGCAGTTAACATCCTTTGGGCTGCTTAACTGGGATTTTATTTCATAGCAATGCTCCACAATTCAACTTCTCCCCCAGTAACAAGTAACAGTAGCCTTTGAACATTACTACTTCTAAAATTTGTATCAGTGTTTACTGCATTGATTGTTTCTAATGTGACGTGGTATCATAATCTGAAGAAGATCCATGTGACAGGCATTGGATCAGCCACCAGCTGTTGTCTCCTCTCCTTGCAATCATAAGCGATCGTTGCTTTTAACATGAACGGCACTAGGGGGCGCCCAATACACTGTTGACTTGGAGGAGTTCCAATGTTTCATATGAGAGCCCACCGTATTCTGTTTCATCTAGTGTTACTGAACTTCACTGGAATTGGGAATCTATTCATGACAAGTATACATGATGCATCTTTTAAATCTTTTTTATTTTATTTTATTTTATTAGGTTTTTCTTCCAGCTAATCTCCATTCACATATGTATATTGATATTGGCATACAGTTACCAGATTGCATTGATGTATTTCAGTTGACATACAGCACAGACCACCACCATACCCATCTACTTTGATTGTTAACTGCCAAGTCAATCAGTTCGTTTCTGAACAGTAGCTTGATCAGCCAGATTCAGTCAGGCTAAAAAATCTGCCTGGACAGGATTAGCCAGGCTGGTCGGGACCTCATGTATTTCCAATGCTGTTATGTAAAGCGCAGTCAAACTATTGTAAATGCTATTTTATAACTGTGATTGCTGCAGTGCAGAGAAATACACAGCTGTGCATAAGACTTTGGCTGGTCTCGCCCAAGTAACATATATCTATGGCAGGGAACTAGAAGTGAACAGCAGCTCCTGAACTCACAAAGTACCTGAACTAAAGAAACTAGATTTAAGTAACTATAATAACCCATTATAATGATCGCAAACATCATACAAATGTAAGCTGACAAAACACAAGAAAAATGTTATTTGAAGCTAAACTGCAAGCACGTGATGCGACAAATACGCACACTTGAAAACACCTCGTTGGACAAAAAAAAAAAAAAGCAAAGGAATTATCTTATGTTCACATATTGCACCGTTACAGTACGTTTATAATTACAGTAAAACATATAATTACCGGTATGTATCTCATTTACTCCACATGAAAGGAAAATGAGAGTCAAAAGAATATGCAGACTAGGGTGTAACAAGGGTGTAAAGTGAGTTCAAGTGACCTGAAGAAAAACAGAATGGGTTTCCTCCCACCTCGCTTTCTGTCGTAATATCACAATTCTGAGCACCAGTGCTTCGATAGGGAGTCAGTCATGATGGCATGCTTTGGTGAGTGTTTCGCTATGCTTGTATATCATTAATAAACTGTTCTTTTTTCTGTCGTTGTGGTTTGCATTTGCACACCACATGTCGGTCAGGTGCTAGGCTTCATGAAATGGGAAAATAAACACAAATACATGTGGATGTTTAGTTTGCAAGAAAATTCTGTTTCAGTTATGTTTCGGCACATACCAGTAACACGAATGGTATATTTTTTAAATAACCTGGCATCTTGGCACCTATTGATATATAGGCTAACAATGTATAATTAAAAGATAAGTCGTAGAATAGACAACATCAATGTATTTAGAAGAGCGGTCAAGTAGGCGTGACTGAGCTAACTTGTGTGCACACCATTGACGCGTTTTGTTTGTCGAGCGATTAAAAAACAACATTAATCTCAGAAGTGTTTACATTATGTTCTATTTTCAGTCCCTCTAAACATGTTTACTATGTTGTTTTAATCTGGACATTTTATTCTTCTACCCTAAGAGAAGGAGATGTGATACCTTTCATTGGATAAAACAATAATTAATCACAATCTTTCAAGGCCTCAGAGGTCTCTTCTTCAGGTGAAAGTAGGAAAGAGGGATTTCACTTGAAGAGACCTTTGAGGTCTTGAAAGCTTGTGATTAATTATTGTTTAGTTAGTCCAATAAAAGGTATCGCACTTCCTTCTCCTAGTCTATCATCACTGGACTAATATGGCTACCAGTTCATCTATCAATTATTTTACCCTAAGTTTCACATCATAAAATGTAACAGAGGCAAAGCAACACTTCATCAAGTTCACCGGATAAAACTCATAAGCAGAATATATTTGGGTCTTTGCTAGTTTGTTTTGCTGATGCTTCCTGGTGTGACCTGCAGAACAGGAAGCGATTAGATAACAGGACTCTGCAGATAAAACCCAAGCCTTTTTAATCCCACTGCATGAACTGGTCAAACATCTTCAGTACTTACATGGGTTCATCCCAATGCTATGGAAGCTGCTCCATCATCCCTTTGATCTTGCTAGTTAAAGAGTCCCCACTGTTAGAACAGCCGAAGGGATTTTAGTAACTGTAGTCCTGACCAAGGCCGCAGTGCTGATGCTACCGTTTCAAAAACAGAGCCCAGCAGCTGTCTCTGTCTGTCCAGCGGCTCAGACAAGTCTGTTTAAAAGGGGGCTTTCAGAGCAATCTGGACTAAAGAAACCTGACCAGCTGAGTGCAGACGAGTAGAACAACACTTCTACTTTCCAGTGGCTTCGGTACCAACAGAAACAGCTTGTCTAGTCCACTGAAGATTTTTAAAAAAACGAAACGTTTTATAAGTTCTATTCTTTTGACAATAACTACGTCGACCTGGTCGAGAACGTAGTAAGCTACAAATAAGGACTCCAAAATAAAAGAGTTAAATTCTAATGCAAAACAAAAAGCTTTTGGAGATGTTATCTAGTGAATAAAACACTTTTGGGTATAGCAAAACTAGTGAGCGAAAGCCTTGTGAAGTAGGGTGTTAGTGAACTGTTAAACAGCATCTCTACACTGAAGCCCTACCGTATCTATACCTGTTGATACAGGAGGTGGAATAGCATGGAGGCTGTCATCCATTGACTTCAGAGTTCTGCCTGTGTCTCTTATCTGATATGGTAATTGTGTAGAAAGAATTAAGACCAGTTTTGAGGTTCAACTGGAAGCCAGTGCAGAGCTGACATTCCTGAATTCCTGCTGCAGTCTGGAATTAAAGACATTGCTGGGGCAGCGTGAAACCCCTGTTTTGCACAATGTTTATTCTTCACTGCACTTCATCCTTTTCATCATCTATCTGTCAATAAATGCATACATTTCATCAATCAAATAACGAGTCAGTCTGATTCCTCATTATTGCTTAGTGTGTGTGTCTATTGAGATTCTTAACGCTAATTTGCCTTTGAAAATTTAATAAGCAACTTCAAGTAAAATAAAGCATATTCTACCATGACACAGAGTAGTCAGACTGGCTGAGTAATTTAAATAGTACATAAGGATCTTTTTATTTTATTGTGTTACATGTTCACATGTGTTGCTACAGCTGTTTATGTAAGGTTTGTGTATTGTTTTAATTTTTTTTTTTTACATTTTGACCACGTTTTAAACATTTAATTGCATTCCCTGCCTTAAGATGGCTTCCCATGTACCTGCAGTGACCTCTCAGAACTACATTCCCCATCATCAGCAGGAGGGTGATGGGAAATGTAGTTCTGAGAGGCCAATGCGGGTACATGGGAAGCCATCTTGAGGCAGGGAATGCAATTTAAAAGTTTAAAAAAGCGGTCAAAATGTAAAACAATACACACACCTTATGTAAACAGTTGTAGCAACAAATGGGAACATGTAACACAATAAAATAAAAAGGTCCTTATGTACTATTAACTAGTTTTACAATATTTCACCAAGAAGATCTGCTGTGGTGAAGCATCTGATTTACAAGAGTGTCCTGGAAGCACCCAAGCACCCCACCCCGAGGTTTATCACACACTACACCATGCACTATTTTTACTTTGTTTCCCCGGCTAGAATTCCTTTCAGTTTAAAAGCTCGTGCTGGGGTTACACTCTGTTGCTGGTGATAATGAGCGTGTGTTTCCTGTATTAACTGGAGGAGCCCATTGAAAAAATTGCTCACCAGTTATTATTGAGCAATAAAGCCAGGCAGGTGGAGGCACCATATGTTGTCAACAATATTCTTGTACTACCACCAGTGGTCAGGGAGGGCGCTGTAGCAGACCCCTATAAGAATTATAGCATTAAGTCATAAATATAGTAACCATTACCTTCACAGAGATATAATAAATGATAGATGCAATGTTATCCTAAACACACCTCAACCAAGTACCACAGCTCCTCCCAAACCCTCATCGAGATAGCATTAAAAACAGCAGTGCAGCATTTAAACAACAGTTCTCAGTGATGGAAATGACACTCCCATGGCATATCAGTTTGATCCATTCCTTGTTTTACTGTGAGTTTAGTGAGACACAACTGAGTTTGTTACCGATACACTGGGGTGAAGGAAGCACATATTAAAACCTGGAATGGGTGAAACTGCTATGCAACAGGAGTCTTATTTCCATCCCTGTTTCTTGATACATCTTGCAGTCCGGTTAAGGGATGTCTTCTCAGCTCCAGCAGCGCCAAGTAGCCAGCTAACTTTGTAATCTCCCTGTGTGTAATACATTAAAGTATCTTCAAATAGCTGCGTCTCGTTTTACACTGAACTGAATTGGCATGAAGCTAAGCTGACAATGCAAAAGGTTGAGGGCGTGAGAAACAAGAATACCTTTGCTTGCTGGGTTAGGAGCTCTGGGACTGATCTAGAATAAGCCAAACTTACAGGACAAGAGTAGGCATCAGCCTGGCAATGTTTTTTTTTTCCCCCAGAATATTATTTTTACCTCCGATACTGTAAAATGATATAAAATCATTTTTTCGCCGATGTATCTCGATTCAATGAATATGAATAAAAAAACAATCGTGGTTGCTTGGTTAGACGGGTCTAGACCATCACGCCATCCTACCCTGTGTGTTTGGATGTTTGCTTGCCACCTCACTGCATTCGCAAGCCCTCACTCTTTATTTGTGTTTCTCTTACGATTTGCTGAACAGGTGGTCTTCCGAAGGGGGTCACGAGGTATATTTAGCCTCTGAAACCTGAGAAAGCTGCATCCTGATTGGCCAGGCGAGCCAGATGATAATTTAGGAGCTGGGGCAGCTGTGTGCTCTCACCCTGCCTTTCTCAGGAGGGAAGAGTTGGAGAGGTTTGGCTGCTTGGAAAAAATATTACTTAAATCACTGGTAAGCATTATATTCCTGTTTTTCTTTATGCACATTGATTACGAATTGAGTGTTTTTACATTTGCAAAAGTCATAGAAGTGGCTGCAGGCCGATTGGTTTTTTAATTTTCCTAAGCTAGCCTAGCTAAATGATCTCTAGATAGCAAGTGCTTGCTGTATCTTCATCTGAATTGAGCTTAGGTGAGCCAGAGGTGATGGTATTCTTATCCTAGCACTATTACCCCCCAAGTCAGTAAAGTTTTTTGTGCATTTTGAATTTCAATTTTGTATTTTGAATTTTAAAGTCATTCATTTGATGATGTATATCTGAGACCTGTACTAAAAAGGGGACAGCAGTATGCGTTCCTATATATAACCTGCAGCCTCAGAAGGAATTGCAGCTTAGAAAGCTAAACCAAACCAGCCAATCACAGGCTAGCGTTAGCTTACATGAGAAATAACTTCAGGACCCGCTACCAGCTGTCGTGGCTTGTCTGTCTTGGGTGACAAGCATCTGATGCTTTGACTCTGAAAGTCCTGGCAAAAGCATTCCATGATAAAAGCAGAAGCATACAACACTTTTCTTGATTTTGTAGAATATGTGAATTTTTTTCATTGTTCTTGTAGGTTTGGAAAACTGCAGAAAGGACTAAAAAGGGGTATCTGATAAGTCCACGGTGAATGGAAAAAGCCCAGCTTCCTTATTTTGAGGTTGCTGATCATTTTGTTATTGGCTTTTATTCACGGTATTACCATTTTTATAGAGAGTGAGAGAGAGCGAAAGATTAATAAAAAAATAAATTGGTAACATTTGGAAATCCGATGTCCTCTGTATATCATAATAGTCTTTTACTATTAAATATATTTTTGCTATTATTATATTTATTTGCTACAATGTGAACTGCAGTTTATAGCAACAGTAACTACCTGACATGCATATTCTACAAGATGAAAGATCTAAGAAGGATGCCATTGAAAATCACAAGAGCAAATGTCTTTTAGGAGACCTACCTACAATAACCCAGCAAAGGTTACATGTCCCATTTATAAACAATGAAAAGAAAGACATGAAGCAAATAACAGCAATACAATGAAAAGACTTTACATGCAGGCATTCCACGAGATGCTACATGTTTGGGTCAGCAGAATGTTTGGTGCATAACATTGTTTATCATATAAAGAATCTGTGTTCCTGTGTCTAGATCTTTAATACTTAACCAGTATGGAAACGGAGGAAGTTGAATATGAGGAAGAGTATGAAGAGTATGAAGAGTATGAAGAGTATGAAGAGGAGGTTGTGGAGCAGGTAAGATACATTTATATGGAAATCATTTTATTGAATCATTGAAATGTTGAACATTGAAACAGATTATTATTATTATTATTTGTTTAAATATCTAAAACACGCTGTTCAATGTAAAATGAGGTTTGATATACATACCGTTAGTTCTTTAGAGAGTAAGTATGAGTTGATTGTGAAAGAGAACAATGACGTCTATATGTGGTTATCATTTTTGGGGGTATATAACATTTAAATAGTGAAGGTAGTTAACCAAGCTTGGTCTGATTACAAGCTGTCTATACTTAACTCAGATACTCATGCAGTCAGCAGTCCAGAAAAGTCCCTCTAAGCATTTCAGAGGAATGTCATATCCCATCTCAAATAGGTTCCACTCTGCATGTAGGCCAGCACTTCCAACGTCATGTAGTAATTCATCCAGCAGCTAAACTTCTGGCGGGTTCGTATCGATTTCTGACCTTTTATCGTGTACGGTGCAGTACAAGATCGCAGAGAACGTGCAGCGGCCTGTTCTAGTTGAAATGTGCTGCAAAGCATAACACAATTCTGAATACATATTTAGCTGGCTATTATCTTTGTTCTGCGATGTTCTCGTATTGCTTTCATTCAAATTCTTAACATGAACACTGGATATGTCAGAAGAGCTAGTATATTTGTGTAAATCCACACGCCCAGTCTATAATACTCTGTATTATTATTTAAATGGAGGTTGGGATTTTTAAAAACCACACACAGTAGTTTGTAATGTAAGGACCAACTACAACATGTTATGCCTTCACTAAAATGCAGTGAAGTTTAGTGTGTTTAATAAACAAGCTTCCATTTAATGGATGTGAGACTGAAAGGTCATGGTTGAAGATGGGTTTGGTTGTAAAACTAGCAGACCACACACCTGACCATGCTTTGTTGTTTAGATGAGTTAATGGAACGAGATAAACATATATGAGCAATTGTTCTATTTTGAAATGTAAATATAAAAAAGAAAATCTTACATTTTAACTAGGGAAAATATAAGAATCTTGTTTACCCAAAATGTAATGGACAGGAAACCCAAGATGTAATGTTTTATCTAATCTGTAGTTTATGGTCTCCATCAAGCATTAACTCATGTGTTATTTTTACCCGTGCAATGTAGTAAATCGAAGACAGATTTATATATCGGGCCTTAGCCTTTACCAAATGATTGAAAAGAATTAAAGAAAACCTTCATGTATTTTTTTTTAGTGAAATAAAACTTAGATTTCCTATATTTACTTTAAAGTCATGTAAATTACATTTTGTATAAATTCTGCTAAAAAGCACCAGCCATTGGTCAGCTATTTAAATTGAAAGTGATTCCAGAACTGGCAGGCAGTTTTCATTCAAGCCTTCCAGGTGTCTGTTGTCTCCTGTTTGTTGTCTGTTGTTTGTTGTCTGTTGTCTGTTCTGTTTTGACCAAAGCAGAAATTGACATCATTATTTGCTTGCAGCAACTACTGTTAAAATGAAGTTTCATCCCCGTAAAATACCTGACACCTAGCCCGTAATGCAGAGTGAAACAAAATCTCCTATTTCAAGATGAAATGAGGTTACATTTAAGAGCGTACTTGCTGGTACATTGTTTTGTTTTTATTAAAAATATATATATATATATATATATATATATATATATATATATATATATATATATATATATATATATATATATATATATATTATTTTATTTATTTGTTTATTTATTTTTATAGAAAAAGGTACATAGTATTATAAGAGCATACCGAGTCTTCACAAACTCTTAAGATTACAATACTGTGAATCATCTCCTATTTTCACTCTATTTTGACCATCCTTGTCACTCTGTCTTCATTCCCTTTGGGCTGATAAACAGGTGAAAATGATGGCTATGCTGTGGCGACGTTCAGCAAAGCCAGACTACTTTTGGAAGCCTTTATACTTGTGCTAGATAATCTCCAGTTCCGTCCATGCCCCAGTATCCTTGTGTTACCCTGAGCCATTCATCCACAGTGGCTGCTCTTATCAACCTGACTTGCTGTTTTAACAACATGGCTGGTTATTTGACACATATTTGAAAAACTCTTTTTATACCCATGACATGGACATGAAGCCAGGCTGAACTGCAGACAGCCTCTGTTCCATCATGAGAATGATCATGTGCAGCACAGTTGGGCACATTCTACTGAGTTGCAACCAAACTGCATTGCAATATTCAGTACTGCATAGAGCTCCCCAAGTCTGGTGGTTGTGACGAATGTTGCCACAGATACGTAAATATGTGTTATTTGAATTGGTGCGGAAAGTCACACTAATTCTCATGGAAAAAGTGACATGGAAAGCCTGCTGTGTTCCTGTGGGCTTGCGTGTTTGCATCGCTTACAGAACCATCTCATAATGACAATAAACTGCAACAGCAAATAAGAGTAGATATGAGGTCAGTCAGAAGCTGTGCTGGTCAGATAGAATATCAGTGTGTCCTCTCAGTCGCTGGGACACAGGCCAGGGCTGTTTAAAAATATTACTTACTCGCTGTTGTTTTTGGTGTTTTGTTAGTTGTTACAAGTTAGCTAAAGTCAAGATTTTCCATGTCATCATCTCTGAAGAAATCCATTGTTAACCAGCTTGTCCCTTGTTGGATCCAGTTGCCCTTGTCCAGACACTCTCTACAAATCATTAAAGTCTAAGAGAGGAAGGATTCCATTTTGAAAATATAGATCTGCTCTCTCTGTAGTGACCTGCATTATATCTACTGTTTTTAGCCTGTTTTCAATGTTTAGTTTTTGCGTGGGTGTGTCTGTGGAATGCCCCATGATGTTTGATAGAATGTCACAGATGAAGGAAAACCACAGGTCATGAAGGGGCAATGACAGAAGAACCAAGGTTAGCCTACCTCATCAGGAAAGAAAGAACTGCTATGGAAGTTCAACCAGAGCTGGAAAAGGACACAGTAACTTTACTGTTTATTGATATGTGTTTGATCCCCATATTGAAACAAGGGAGTTTGTCCTATATTTACAGGAGCTTAAAGAAGAGATCATACAGCATACAAGGGTCATAGAGGTAAACCAGTGCCTCTATGCAGATCATGGTGCAACCACGTGCAACAGTCTATGCTTTGAAGGTTATTTCACAAATGCAGCAGCTTGTCTTGCATAGAGTTTATTATGACCACAAAGAGAGCTGTATATTTCATGTCAACAACCTCCCATTTCTAAAAAAGAAATGTTGAAAATCTGAACTGCACTTAGCTGAATTTTGAAAGATGCATTTGAGGTTACAGCAGAGCCCTGAAATAACCTTCATATCAAAGTGTATAATAATGTGTTAGCCCTATACGTTAACAATCCCCAAGCTCGTTATAATACGCAAACACAGTTACTGCATGTGACTGTAACATGTGGTTGATTGTTTATAAGCTTATAATATTTCTTTGTTACAGGTAAGCATGCTGTATGTTGAATGCATCAGTGCCATTGTGAAGTGCTGTCAGGTCTTACAAGCTGACCAATGCTGTGTTTGGCTGTGTTTTTTTTTGTTGTTGTTTTTTTTAATAATTTGTTTATTCAATTCAATTTGAATACAAATGTGTCTAATGTGTATGGAAGATATGTTTGCATTTCCAGCATTGTGAAGTTAACCTTTTTGTTATTTAATTAAGTGCTAATTTTGTTTCGTGGTATGCTCATTAAAAATAATTCCAATTCTGGACATGGGAAGAACATCCAGCAGGTAAGTGAGATAAAGACGGGTTCTTGCTAATAATCTGGATAGTTCTCCATACTTCCAAAGTAAAAAATTACTCCATATAATTCTTGTCAAAATAGAAGTGAAGTAGAATACAGTGCACTTTTTTGTTGCCACTTGATAAGTATAGTTCCAATTTGTATTTTTTTCTGTATTCTGTTATGGCTTACATAACTGACAATCACAGTATAACAGTAGAAGGTTATTGTTTTTGTTTTCGGGCCCTTTGGTTTAGAACATTGTCCAATCACAGTCCTGGAGAGCCATTCTGCCCCAGGTTAACAGATATAATTAGATAATTAACTACTTTAGGGTCTGGATGGAGGTTTAATTGGTTTAATTAATCAATTTAGAACAGGGTTATAAAGAAGACCAGGACTGGAAGGGACAGCTTTGCCCAACTCCTGATTTATTCCTTTGGTTCACAACATTGGTTTTGAACATTTCTTTTAGGGCTGTTGCGATTTAGCTATTGGTTTGTAAATCATGTTTTCAGTCTCTGTGTCCTGTAGTTGACGCACCTGGGACTGGAAATCTCGTAAAGCTAACCCGTGTATTTCTTGTTCCCAGTCATCAGGAAGTGACCTCCAGGCGGGCCTGCCTGTGAGGAAGGTGAAGAAGAAGAAGAAGGTGGACACATCCAAATTCATGACCCCTTACCTGGCCCACAGCCAGAAAATGCAGGAGCTCTTCAGTCAGGTAAGGGTGTGGGGGATCACCAGTGATGTAATCAGAGGGTGGGCGTGTCTTGGAAGGAACCCTGAACTTAATCGCTGTCCTTCATCTTCCTTGTAGAACAAATACAAGGAGAATTATGAAAAGGAGAGAGGAAAACCCTATGGGATTGAAACTGACACCCCAGAACTTCGCAAGATCAGGAAGGCTCAGGAACAGCTCAGTGAGGTAAATCAGACTATAGTCATGTATTTACTATTTTATAATGGACCCCAGGGACATGCAGCTCCAAACTCCTGTATAACAGCATTCATACTGCAAATCTTTACAGGACGATTATAATAATTTGGCTGCTTTATGCCCAAGGGACTGTCTGTACACGGCAGATGCCAATAATGCCAGTCGAGATTAATTATTATTATTTTTTAACCTAGGTCAAGTACCGCATGGAAGGTCTTAAATCTCAGACAATGAGCAACTTTGACGGGACGGCCAGGGAGGTTGAACATGCGAAAAAGGTTTCACAGCTTATTAGCAAGGTGAGTCCAAATATTTCATAAACTCCAGGTATACATATTGCAACGTGCATTTGGGACCCTCTAGTTCCCAGTTGCAGTATTGGAATGCACCAGTGTGTGTGTGTCTGAGTTCGAGAGGGTTACGGGGTATGATTGATAGGTAAGGGTCCTATGGGTGTTGTTATCAGGTTTTATTTGGATTATTATAGGTGTTTGACTCCCAGGGGGGAGGGATAAGGGTTTTGATTAGTAAGGGATGCCAGGGTATAGAGAGAGAGAGCAGAGACTTGAGAGCAGACTGTGCCTTTAAAATGTGGTCCCAACCTCATCTTTATCCAGACACCCCTGTCGCCTCAATATTCATCAAACAAGAAATGCTTACATATAAAGAAAAATAAAACAACTTAAATGAGATAAATTACTGGTCATCCGTACCAGACTTAGGGCTAAACCTAGCTTTATAAACTTGAAGCAGTCACTTCAACTTGGTGTCGCAGTCTTGCAGGAATGCCCTCAGTACAACCTTGCCATTAAAACCCTTCCTTGTGTATTGCAGGTTCTGTACAGGCAGAAGTGGGATGAGATCAAGGACAGGTATTTGCTCCCCCCAGATGCCCCTGAACTTGTGCGAGCTGTGAAGAATGCTGCTAACTTCAGTCAGGTAACTATAAAATGAAAGTTTCCAGTGCGAAATCAATGTCTCTAAAATCTTGAGCTCTAGTAAATGAATGCCGTGTCTGAAAGTATGGGTTTGGGGTTAATTGTGGCTGCTGTCGCGTTTCTTTATTCTTTAGAGCAAGTCTTAACATCCTTTCTAAAAAATAAGTTTTACAGTTATTAATGTAGTGAATCACTGTCAGTTAAACCCCATCATTGTGTATATCTGTTAAACCCTTTCCATTTTATTCAAAGTTATACATTTGGTTTAGTTTTTTGTTTTTTTGTTTTTATAATTAATGCAGAAAAAATACAGTGAACTTTACCTTTAACACAGATAGTGAATATAAAAAGCAATATCAACAGCCAAACAATTAAGGGCTTGTGAGCATGTTGTTTATGCTACAAATGTGCTTAGCACGTTGTTTAGAGGCTGAACTGATAATGTAAGCCACATTTGAAAACAATGTTATTTGAAATGCTAACCATGGTTTTTCATTTTGTTTTTCTAAAGAAACTGTACACCGAAGCCTGGGATGAGGATAAGTCTATGTTCTACCCTTACAGTGACAGCCCTGAGCTCAGGAGGGTTGCAAAAGCCCAGAAAATAATGAGCGATGTATGTTGTAATTCACCGTTATCTCTGATTTAATAGTTTAGCAATGCAATCATAAAGACAGACGATACTGGTCTCTTAAACACAATGTGCAGAATACAGGTAGTCCATTTTAGAAAGACATTGTAAGGTTAATGCACATTGCTAATAACTTATACATTTGTGTTGACATTAGCTGATACTAAAATTGGCTTTCTGTGCTATTAATCCAGACAGGCAGCACACAGGTGCAGTTCTGTATTTAGTCTTAAAAGCAAGAAAGTTCAGATGCTGTTTCTATAGTGTTGCCATCCCCTTGCCGTTGCATGGTGTTTGCAATCGTTCTGAGTGCTCCTTATTGCAGTTACTCAAATACTATTGCTCTCTAGAACAAGTGAGAATTCGATTGAATTGCAAGAGCAGCTAAAACTTGAGACAGGTTACCAGCAGTATCTAGTATTGGAGCAGTAATAGGGCTTGCTGTGTTTAGTTGATGATCTCTTTTTCAATCTCGCTTCATATAGATTCAGTACAAGAAGGGACATGACGAACGCAAGGCCAAGTACACCTCGCTGGCTGACCCCCCTGAGGTGATCCTCGCCAAGAAGGTGTTCACACAGCGCAGTGATGTAAGTACTGTGAGACTTTCAATGATAATACCAATATAACCCATCACACAGCACAGTGATGTAAGTACTGTGAGCCTGTGAATATAACCCATCACACAGCACAGTGATGTAAGTACTGTGAGCCTTTCAATGATAATACCAATATAACCCATCACACAGCACAGTGATGTAAGTACTGTGAGCCTGTGAATATAACCCATCACACAGCACAGTGATGTAAGTACTGTGAGCCTGTGAATATAACCCATCACACAGCACAGTGATGTAAGTACTGTGAGCCTGTGAATATAACCCATCACACAGCACAGTGATGTAAGTACTGTGAGCCTTTCAATGATAATACCAATATAACCCATCACACAGCGCAGTGATGTAAGTACTGTGAGCCTGTGAATATAACCCATCACACAGCACAGTGATGTAAGTACTGTGAGCCTGTGAATATAACCCATCACACAGCACAGTGATGTAAGTACTGTGAGCCTGTGAATATAACCCATCACACAGCACAGTGATGTAAGTACTGTGAGCCTGTGAATATAACCCATCACACAGCACAGTGATGTAAGTACTGTGAGCCTGTGAATATAACCCATCACACAGCACAGCGATGTAAGTACTGTGAGCCTGTGAATATAACCCATCACACAGCACAGTGATGTAAGTACTGTGAGCCTGTGAATATAACCCATCACACAGCACAGTGATGTAAGTACTGTGAGCCTGTGAATATAACCCATCACACAGCACAGCGATGTAAGTACTGTGAGCCTGTGAATATAACCCATCACACAGCACAGTGATGTAAGTACTGTGAGCCTGTGAATATAACCCATCACACAGCACAGTGATGTAAGTACTGTGAGCCTGTGAATATAACCCATCACACCGCTGCCTCCCCCTTTCAGATAACTGCATTTTAACAGTTAAAATCCTGCTCAGTGAATTCAGATCAAGTCCGTTTTTAGTATGTTGGATTAAATACATGTATAGTGGAGCGTATAGATATAAATACATGTATAGTGGAGCATATAGATATAAATACATGTATAGTGGAGCGTATAGATATAAATATATGTATAGTGTGCAAGTACTGGTTGTAATGTTCTTTTCTCGCCAGAATATAAAAAGAGCATTGCAGTGATCTTGTTGTTTCTCTGCAGCTCAAGTACCACGAGGAATATAATAAGAATGTGAAGGGCAAGTGGAGCCAGACTCCTTGCTATGAGGTTGCTGTTGCAAGAATGGTCTCTGACAACCTCAGCAGTGTAAGTATGAACAAAACACAGAAGCATGCTAATGATTACTCAAATCACAGCTAAGAGCCGTGTTTATATATAATATATACTGTATGTGTCTTTGTAATTCTAGAAAAAGTACCAGGCTGCTTACGAGGATATGAAAGATCAGATTTACTTCATGCAAACAGATACCCAAGAATACGACATGAACAAGAAGGCAAGGATTGCTGCTAGCACGGTAGGTACCCAGAGCTTAGACTCACAGCACCTGAACTAAACCTTCCCCAAGCCCTACAATTCAACTGTCCCACAGCTCATGCTAATGAGATGCTACTGAGTTGACCTTCAGAATCACAAAATACACAAGAACCCTTTCAAACTCTTTGTCATGCTAGTACTGGGACTGCAAAGCCCCGAGATGATCTCAGTTGTGATTGGCGACGGTCAGTTTCCTCAGTAGAGCGGCTGGTGGTGATAAACAGATGAATGTAGAGATCAGTGTGTAAATAACTGCAAAGGGTAAAGTGATTGGGATTAAACTAGAATTATAATACCCCTTATAAAATGTTCTTTAGTTTCTTTAAGGTAGGTAAGACTGTGCAAGTTACTAAGCATTTTTCCATTTTTTAATAGGTGAAATACAGACAAGATTTTGAGAAGACTAAAAATGTTGCAGATTATAATGTGCTTCCTGCTACAGAGAATCCTCTGCTGAGGCAGCTTAGATACGCTGGGAAGATCTTGAGTGATGTAAGTATTAAAAACAGCAAATAGGAACGCCATGGCAAATGGAGTCACCGAATGTTGGTGATATGGCCTGGTGCGTGTGTTGCTACTGTTTCATTTTCAAGTTTAAGTGTCGTCCCATTGACACATCTGTCTTCTCTTTTTATTCTTTCAGAAAAATTACAAGGGCTCGTACGAGAAATCAAGAGGAAAAAGTATTAACTACTGCGACACGCCAAAGTTTAAAATGGATAACGTGCTGAAGCAGTTTAGTGACGTAAGTAATGCCAATCCTGTCAATTACATTTCCATAGGAGTGCACCTTTGTGCGTAGTTAAACGTTACTGAATTTCTCTTTTGACTTTTAATATTTGTATGTTTTGTCTTTTTTTGTTATAGGTCAAATATAAAGAAGCTTATGAGACGAATGTTAAGGGGCATTATATGGGCAGCTATGAGAACCCGGACATGCTCCACTGTCAGAAGATGGAAGAGCTGAAGAGTGATGTAAGTTCAACAATGTCCAAGTGACTTTATCATTAAATCATGTCATTTTTTTTAAAATTTAGTCATCGCCAATGGTTTTTACCCTGGTTTTCTCCCCAACTTGGAATGCCCAATTATTATTTTTATCCCAGTTCACCACTGCAACCCCCCGGTGACTCGGGAAACACGCGTCCTCCAAAACGTGTTCCTGCCAAACCGTCATTTTTCGCACTGCGGATCCACAGCGAAGCCACCAGACCTATAGTGCCAGAGGACAACACAGATCTGAATGGCTCCACTGCAGACCCGCAGATGCCCTATCGGCCACAGGGGTCGCTGGTGCGCGGTGAACCGTGGATTGCCCTGCCGACCTGAGCCCTCCCTACCCGGGCGGCGCTCGGCCAATTGTGCACTGCCACCTAGGACCCCCAGTCACGCTCGGCAGTGACAAAGCCTGGATTTGAACCTACGATCTCCAGGCTATAGGGCACATCCTGCACTCCACGCTGAGTGCCTTTACTGGATGCACCACTCGGGAGCCCCCAGATCAGTAGTCTTTATGAACAAATATTGAAAAAGGAAAACAAAACAATGTTGGGAGTGATTGGATTGCCAGTACTTGATGTTACGCTAATTCTATAATTAGTAGTATACTGTTGTATTTTACATTTGCTTGTTCTTTGTGGCTATGTTTCAAACCTTTTAGACTCACGTATAGTGGGTCCATGTAAAAAATACCCTCCAAACACATTTTTTTCTTCTTCATTTTTTCAGAAAAACTACAGGGCTGATTATGAAGCGGATAAGACAAGATGCTATTTTGCTCAAACTATTACTCCTGAATATGAAGCTATAAAGAAATCATACCAGTGTAAAGATGTAAGTGTTCTGAAGTAGCTCATTAGTGTTGACAGTAGAACCTGTCATATCCGATGTCATTGGTTCCAGGGGTCTATCGGATATGTGAACTAGTCTATCCCAGAGGGAGTCGTTATACTACATTGCAGTTGCGTCATTAACGTCGGGGCACTATAAATAAACACTGTCAGGTACAGCAGTACTATACAAAGAAAATCAGTAAAGATTACTGCACAAAAATTCACTATCAAAAACAAAACGCTGTCAATGTGGCTAAAACTGTTTTTACTGTACTTTCTCAGTCCATGTCAAAGTGATTATACGATTTCTTTTTTTGCAACGAAAGAAAGCGAGTGTTAATCCGAGATAGAAATGGAGTTCAAAATAATTAAAAAAAGGAAACACGCACATACTTTGAAGGTGGCAAACTTTTTCATGGTACAGTAATTATGTTAATCCCACGCTTATTTGTTCTGTTTTAAGTTGACTTGTGACAGCTAGCATGTAAAAGGTGAAACTGCATTCCCAAATGCACCGTCTTTTCAACTGCCTCTTGGTCTGCAGAAATACCCATCTCGTCTTTATGGCACCTTTTTTTTTTATATTTACCTGAATCTATTCTGTTCTGGTAAGAGTTGTTACTGTTTTAGACCTGTAATAAAATGTGTATTGACCCATTTCCATCTGCACTGTTCAAACGGTACCAGCATCATTTGTTCAGTGAATTCCACATGCCAGAAATACATCGGTTAATAGAGGATGTCATATTATACAAGATTGGCTAGGGATACGCCATAATCATAAGCCATGTCTATACTGACATCTGGTGGTTACAATGTGAAGTACAAGTGAGAATTAACACCATTGATTTTGTAAGTCTTTGTAGGACAAATATTGTGTCATTAACAATCACTTTTGGATTGTTTAAATATTAGGAGCATGCTATTTTTAGTTTAACCTACTATTTAGTGACTCTATAGATGTCATATACCAACCAGGACAATCTTTATGTGCAGTTAAGATTTTTTTCACACATATGCAACATTTGTGTTTTAAATGTTTCTTAATGGACTTTATATGATTCCATTAATTCTCTTTTCTTTCAGAGTGTATACAGACATCATCCAGATACTGTTAAATTCACACAAGTGACGGATTCCCCAGGATTAGTACAAGCAGCAATCAATGCAAGACAGCTAAGTGACGTAAGTATCTTAAACACGCAGCTTCTACTTAACAGAGTTCTAGCAACATTTTCTAAATGGTCTTCTGTTCTGTTTCTTTTTTTTTTGTCCACTTGTTTTACAGCTTAACTATAAAGAAAAATATGAGAAAGAGAAATTCAAATACTCCCTGCCTGTCGACTATCCATTTTTCATTCAGTCCAGAGTCAATGCCTTCAACCTCAGTGACGTAAGTATTTTACAAACAGTAAACAATCTTTGAACAGTCTTGAGTGCAAGCAAAACTTTATTAGTTTCATATAAACTGTGCGTTACGACTCTGTTTTACCTGAAGAAAAGGATTTTGCATTTATATACAATGGTGATCATTAGCATGTGCACCCTTGTAACAGCAAAACCCTGATTTAGCATATATAGTGCTTGTATATACAAATATATGAACAGTATTGCAAGGTCCTATTTAGTATGTAGTATTTAATAATCTTGGCATCTTGGCAATGGATTTCATCCCAGCTTGAGTTAACACCAGTTTTTTTTTTTACTTTCCATTTCCTGATTTCCAGAACTGTTACAAGTACGAATGGGACAAAACAAAAGCGAAGAAGTTTGAGATCAAAGTGGATTCGATTCCCCTTCTTGCTGCTCGAGCTCACACTAATATCGCCAGTGATGTAAGTCTCAGCACAGTGTCATCGGAACTGCATGCGGAAATATATTCTTTTAAATCTCATCCCTTATAAAAGTTTACCACAGTATTTTTGCTCTTTTACCACGCTTTTCCCATACAGTACTATGCATTTACTATAGTTTACTCTGGTTTATCATGTTTTTAAATATGCTTTATCAAACTTTTATAAGGGATGTATCTGTTGTTATATTTTGAAAATGGACACCATTTTCATAATTGCAATTGATGGTAAAATCCCGTTCACATTTCAAACTGTTATTTTATTTCTATGTAATCCCTTCTCAGGTGAAGTATAAGAAAGAGTACGAGAAGTCCAGAGGGAAGATGGTGGGAGCTCTCAGCATTCAAGATGATCCCAAGATTTTACATTCTGTCCATGTGGCTAAAATCCAAAGTGAAGTAAGTTATATGAAATCTGTCAGCTGTACTGTACAAACTCTTCCCGTTTGTGTCTATTGGCTTTCTACAGGATCTCTGTCTAGCTATGGATACATTCATGTTATATACACAGTAGGACTGAATGCTGACAACATGTTTTTGTTCATTCTGATATCAGCGCGAGTACAAGAAGGACTATGAAAAGATGAAGACCAAATACCACGCTCCACTGGATATGATCCTGGTTACCCTGGCGAAGAAATCCCAGAGCATTGCCAGCAACACAGACTATAAGAAATTGCACCACAACTACTTTTACCCCCCTGACAGCATGTCTGTGGAGCTGGCGAAGAAAGCTTACACCATGCAGAGCGAGGTAAGCAAATCACCAGCGTTATCTAAATGAGCTTCTTATTTGTCCATGGGTGTACCAGTTACACGTACCAGGGGTTTCTTATTTATCCATGGGTGTACCAGTTACACTTACCAGGGATTGCCCATTAGGTCAGCTTAATAGTTTCCCTTTCAGTTATTCATTCGTAATGTAGGAAAGGTCTCAGAGACAACTAATTCAATGTTTAGTATTGTTTATTAAAGCACACAGCAATTACAGATAAGTAAGAAAGAATTGAAGAACCTCTGTTATGTTATCCCGGAGCGAGATGAGAGACCCCAACAGGCAACTTCTGGAGCTAGCCGCTAAATTTGAACATTTTTTTTTTTTTTTTTGTAAATATGAAGTTGTCAGCAAATATTACAAACGTGTTCCGTCTGCCTGAGAGTAGGTGAACAGTCACAGTATATTATAATATATAAAGGCTTCTCAGACTTTTTTTATTATAAAATAATGCAATCAAATCAAAATGTCCCCTAATTGTTTTCTCAGATATTAAAGACAGTTAGAATGCAATGTAAAGCTGACATTGTGTAAATGTATTCGTGTAGTGCAGCCTGCGCTGATCTCTCTGCATTGGGGTCAGTGCGCTCATGCCGTTGTGTGTAGGCAGTGATGGAAACTTCAGCTACAGAGAAGCCCGGGGAGGTTTGCTCAGTTTGCTCAGCTTCCTATCCTGTGTTTTTTTCTTGTTTCTAGAATGATTACAGATCGGATTACAATAACTGCCACAAGGGCACTGGCTGGGTTCCTTACGGCTCTATGGAAGTGGAAAATGCCAAAAAAGCTGGAGCGATCCTAAATGAGGCAAGTCTGCCCTGGGGCTCAAAATCCATACTGGATATTAAAATGAACACAGTGGAGTGATTGGTGTAGCTGTTGACAGGGTGCCAGTGCTGTACTCCAGGGGCACCAGGTGCAATGCGTACCAGTTATTAAAAGGTGGCTCAGCAGATGTTTCCTGTACTGTATTGTAGTTATTCTAGCTAAACTGAATTATTTTATAGACACAGCAATGGTTTTAAATATTAGCACCTTTTGTTGGTGACAAAAAATTTAATAAATACATTTGCTTCCACATCCTTACTTAAGTCGTACCAATAAAAAGGTAATATGACTGAAAATTGGACGAATGATAAAACCCCAGAGCTTCTTCACTTGTGTTTACTTTGCACTACATTTATTTATTTTGTTGCCACCCAACTGATCATCTTTCAATCGTGGGGTATAAACCCAATCACAAAATCGCCTTATATCCCCTTATGAGATACGAGATATAGGCTTTATATAAGATACTTCCTACAGCATGTATGTCAGTCTATATTATTTTGTGGTAAACTGGTCATTCATAGCATATGTTGTTCATTCTTTTTTTATTATTCAGAAAAAGTACCGCCAGCACCCAGACACTATTAAATTCACTGCGATTGAGGACAATCCAATCATGGTGCAGGCAAAGATCAACCAGCACCAGAGGAGTGATGTAAGTCACCTTGTATTCTGTGACCCATTCCTGGGGCAGTTGCCATGTGAAAAATGTGCATATGCTTGTTTTGTTTGAATCTACACAGTATAACAAAATACATTAACAACTGAAATGTCCCCTTGTTTTTTTTCTATAGCTGAACTACAAGAAAGCGGGCGAGAAGGTCATGCACAAATATATAATGAATCCAGATGAACCCGCACTGATCCAGTCTAAAGTCAATGCTGTCAATATCAGCCAGGTAAGAACAGGCAATGAACCAGGCGCCTTCTCCTCTCTGTACGGTCGGTTGTGTTGAGTGGAGATATTTTTGCCATCTTGACCGCAATGTTTTTTGTTCTCTTGCAGAGCTGCTACACTCTTGGCTGGAAAGATACGATTCGCAAAGGCTATGACCTCAGGGTTGATGCAATCCCTATTATTGCTGCTAAGGCTGCTCGCAAGGCTGCTAGTGATGTAAGTGCTTATCTTCTCATTCTTAAAGGCACATGGCCAAAGCTGTCACTGCAATATCATACTTTGATTGAAGCTAACTTGAGACACGGTACTAATTTGAGAACAGTTAAGGAATAATCTGGATGCCTGCGCTGCTTTTTTCTTAAACTTTGACATCTATAGATGTGGCTATAAACGGTCTGCGGCAAACACTGTGTCAACGAGGCAGCCTTGTGAACCTGAGGATTGCGTCAATGACTACGTTAAGAGCCGGTGAAATGAAAAGCTTTGGTTAATGAAATTCTTTAACTTTAACATTGTTCCTTGTTTGTTTCTCACTAGTTCCAGTACAAGAAGGAATATGAAAAGCAAAGAGGCCATCATGTGGGCTTCCGCAGCCTGCAGGACGACCCCAAGCTGGTCCACTACATGAACGTGGCTAAGATGCAGTCTGAGCGCGAGTACAAGAAGGACTACGAGAAGTCCAAGACCAAGTATCACACTCCCATAGACATGTTTAATGTGATAAATGCTAAGAAGGCTCAGGACATTGCCAGCAACACCGGCTACAAGCAGCTGATCCATCACTACAGCCTCCTGCCCGATGCCATGAACCTGCAGCTTTCCAAGAACATGATGCAAATCCAGAGCAATGTAAGTGAACCCAAACCGGAATGTCTTACAGGGTTGAAAAGCTAAGCATTGACATTTTGTAAAATTAAGATAATTTTATTCATTTCTTCATTTTCCTTTTTTTAAAAAATGGTAGACAGCGTGTCTGCTGTTTAAAAAAGAAAAAAAAGAAAAAAGAAAAATAAAGAAGTAAATGAAGTCGTCTTTTTGTTTTGTTTTTTTGTAACGATGTGAAGTGAGTGCCTTTGATAATGTAGTTTTGTCATTAAACAAATTGCTGTTTATTGTATTAATTCCATCCTTTCCACAGAATGAATACAAAGCTGATTATTCTAACTGGGTGAAAGGAACAGGGTGGATCCCGATTGGTTCTCTGGATGTGGTGAAGGCCAAGAAGGCAGGGGAAGCCCTGAATGAGAAGAAGTACAGACAGCACCCTGACACCATCAAGTTCACCAGCGTGACCGACTCCCTTGCCATGGTTCAGGCTAAACTCAACGCTCACCAGCTCAGCGACGTGAGTCAAGTCAAAGGATTGTCTTCCATCCAGTTTTGTAAATAATGTAAATGTATTCCCCAGCCTGGGCTTCATTGATAGCACATCCAGATCTCCTAGTTCCATATTGCATGCCGTTAAACAAAACAAATACTGTAGTCACAGCCCAACTGAATCATTTGAAAGCCATTTTTTATTTATCTAGCCGTAGCGTGAGCATTTCAAACTTGACGTGCCTACTTTGACAGTGTGAGTCAGCAGCTGGGTTTGGCTTTAGAACCAGTGTTTTCTGGAACCCAGTCCAAAGCTTTAATAACTGAGCAACAGTGCTTCTGTTTACATTTAGTATTCATGTTGCCCTCAGTGGTAGATCCCCCCCCCAAAACAGCATCAGCCTTTTATGGTATATTAATATGCTTCTATAGTTTGCATGTCATTTGGAGTAATGCAGTTCATTTCTTATTACAGAAAGAATACAAAGCTGGCGCTGAAGAGATAAAGCACACGTATCATCTCCCAGCCGACGCACCAGAGTTAATCCAGGCTAAATGCAATGCCATTAACATCAGTGAGGTAAGTGCGGCACAAAAATGCATTTACACCTTTACCGTAATAGATGCCTCTTTTGTATTGGAAAAGGTGAGACATTTGAAACCATAGTAATTGACATTAGGTAAGATGTACCTGATTAGCTTTGCTAGCAATACGTACTTTAATTGTAACATCTTGCTTAATGTGAGGTGGGTGAGGACATCCAGTGGGTGATATAAATGTATTGAGAGCCATCATACCTTAATATGTGATTTGAAACACTAAAACCGACTCTTTTTATTGCAGAAATGCTACAAATTGAAATGGAACAAGAGTCTGCTTAAAGGACACAACCTGAAACAGGATGCTATCTCTATTGTTGCTGCTAAGGCATCCAGAAACATTGCTAGTGATGTAAGTACAGTACCGAGCAGCTGCTGGATTCCAGTACAGTACATACACACACACTTGAACATATTACACACCTTTGATAAACCTCTAAAGTAATTCATATTTTAAAGCTAATTATATTTTAAAGATATTTTAAATACCAGTTACCACGATAACATTTGGGATATTTTACATGCAGTTTTCTTTTTTTTTGTAGGGCCAAAATAGTAAAACATTTTACATTGTTCTAGATTGGGCGAATTATATAAACAATTCTGCATAAACGGTTTGTTATTTAGTTTATTTTTTACAATTAAAACAATTTAGTCCAATACATATTGTTTTTATTGTGTATTTAGAAATAAATTGTCATGCGTTTGAAACAATATAATTGAATAACAAGAACATGAATAGAGTGCTGTTGATTTTCAAGATTTTATCAGCCTGTGAAGTGTCTTGATGAATTGTGAAACGTTTCAACTCTTTGCAGTACAAGTACAAGTTGGCTTATGAGAAGGCGAGAGGCCATCACGTGGGCTTCCGCAGCCTGCAGGACGACCCCAAGCTGGTCCACTACATGAACGTGGCTAAGATGCAGTCTGAGCGCGAGTACAAGAAGGACTATGAGAAGTCCAAGACCAAGTACCACACTCCTGTAGACATGGTCAGCATCACATCAGCCAAGAAATCTCAAGAAGTGGCTACCAACAGCGGCTACAAGCAGCTGCTCCACAGCTACACCTTTCTTCCTGACGCCATGAACGTGGAGCTGTCCAGGAACATGATGCGCATCCAGAGTAATGTAAGCTCGCTCTTCATCCAAGCCACGCTCTCATCCACTTTCCTGCACCGCGACCGTACACAGCCCTCTTATCATTATGATTATAAAGATACCTTTTTGTTTAAGGAGTTCAGAAGCCCTGAAACACAAATTGTTAGCGACATTGTGTATTTAAACAGGTTTTTTTCCTTTGATGATTGATGAATTTTAATACTATGGTCAAGGGTGTAACCGATATCTAAATGTACAGCAAAAGGTAATCCTAGAACCAACACTTATAAAGATGTCTAGTCTAAATGTGTATTAACCCTTTCAGACTTGAATTATTTTTGTTGAGCTGAAGAAGGAACTCCTTTATTGAGTATACCTGAGAACAGGAACATTTTTTTTTAAATCTATTAATACACTACTTCAGACTGGGACCTGGGAGCCCCATGAGGTTCCAACATAATTTTTGACGGCATACTTTGCTAAGATCAGACTGAAAGGGTTAAAAGATTACTCGCCGTGTGACTGTGCTTTCTTTTCTCTTGCAGAATGAGTATAAGTCTGACTACAACAACTGGTTCAAAGGTATTGGTTGGGTCCCGATCGGGTCGCTGGAGGTAGAGAAAGCGAAGAAGGCCGGGCAAGCTCTGAATGAAAGCAAATACCGGCAGCACCCAGACACCATCAAATTCACCTCCGTGACCGACTCCATGAACATGGTCCTTGCAACAAGCAACAGCAAGCAACTCAGTGAAGTACGGGACCTTCAAGAAAATGCTTAACCACTGAAGCAGGCATAACAAATAGACTTTACTTACAGTATTGCATATTGTATCACACATATAATATACACCATCTGGACTGAACGCTGCATTACTCTGTATTATAATTCATCCTGGAATGGGTAAATGAATGAAGCAGATTAAACATTTTTATAACAAGCAGCTAACCTCATACCACTCAACCAAAAGGCAAAACAAAGTAGTTTGGGTTGATAGTTGAGAGAATGGCAGCAGAGGGTTAACAGATACAGGTGCAAACTTGAACAGTCAGCAGAGGTAAAAAAAAGAATAATAAATGAAAGATACAGCTAAAAAGGGATGACACCACATGTCTTCTAGAAATGTACTTAAAACCGTTTGCTGTTCTTGTTTTCTTTCTCCAGATCACCTATAAAGCCCCTGGTGAGAAACTGAAGCATAAATACCACCTGCCATCGGACAGCCCACAGTTTTTACAGGCTAAGGCCAACGCCTTGAATATCAGTGAGGTAACTTATTCCAGACGTGCTGGTTGCTTGCCTTATAAACGCATGAAAGAGGATGCAGTTGTTGAGCTTTCTGATACAATCATCATCATCATCATCATCATAGTCCATTTTCCATTTGGCCCACAAAGCTGTAATTTGCTTCCCAACCTGAACAAACCATTGTTTTTTTTTGGTTTATGAATTAATGCTGGTCATGGTTTGGCCATGGCCCCCATATGTTACTGCCATGCAAAACATTGGAATACTCTATTGATTTAACAGTTTCCACAAAAACCCTTTTGCTGTCGTGCATTCGGCAACATTTGTGCTCTCAGAGAGGGAAAATACATGAGTTGGATCTCTGAAGCAGTGATTTAAAGCTTTCATCAATGACTTGTTTTGTTTTTCTTTTAGTCTTACTACAAGCAGAGCTGGATCAAGCATCTTGCCAAGGGATATGACTTGAGACCAGATTCAATTTCTGTCCTTGCTGCTAAAGCTTCAAGAAACATTGCCAGTGATGTGAGTATTTATTTATTACTTTTGTTTTACTCAAAAAGTAAATGTATAACTTTAGTGAGACTGGAACCCTGAATCTCAATATATTTGAAATGCACAATAACAATATGTATATGTTTTTTTATTTCTTTCTTCAGTACAAGTACAAGTTGGCTTATGAGAAGGCGAGAGGCCATCACGTGGGCTTCCGCAGCCTGCAGGACGACCCCAAGCTGGTCCACTACATGAACGTGGCTAAGATGCAGTCTGAGCGCGAGTACAAGAAGGACTACCAGAAGTCCAAGACCAAGTACCACACTCCTGCAGACATGGTCAGCGTCAATCAGGCCAAGCAGGCCATGGCTGTCATAACCAACTCCAACTACAAGCAGCACTTCCACAACTACACCCTCCTCCCTGATTCCATGAATGTGCAACTGGCCCGGAATATGATGCGCATTCAGAGTGATGTAAGTTGTCAGAATGTTGTCATACATAGTGTACCACCAGAACCATGGTTTAAGTTCTGATGTCAATAATATTTAGAACCTTTATGCATACTGTTTTACTTATCCCTTAAAAGTTGGGTTATTGGGGATTCCAGAGGAAGCGTCCCTTTGGCCTTGGCTCCCGCAGGATTTGGAGGCAAAACTAGAAGGAACTGTTTCTCCCCGTCGCGCTGCAGCACACCCTACCGGTCAGGCACCCAGTGAGGTCAGAGCGACACCTGCAGGGCTGGCCTTTGTCCTCCAGAGGCCGCTAGCTCGCTGAAAAGCTGGCTTGGTCGTGGGATTGGAGGACGCCCACTGAACCTTCAGTTCCCCTGAGTTCTGTGGGAAAAATTGCAGCGGTGACGGGAAAAAATGATTGGACATTCTAAATTGGGAAGAAAATCAGGGGTAAAATAATTGGGCACTCTAAGAAGAAACTTGGGTTATTGTCTTCCTTCATTGTAAGGATGTGCATTAGTAACTTGTATTTTGATTTGTTCTCACTTTCTCTCTCTCTCACTCTCATCAGAATGAATACAAGAGTGATTACAACAACTGGTTTAAAGGGATGGGGTGGGTGCCAATCGGTTCTCTTGAAGTGGAAAATGCAAAGAAAGGTTCTGAAATCAAGAGCGAGAAGAAGTACCGTCAGCTCCCCGAAACCTTGAAATTTAGCAAACTGATGGACTCCATGGACCTTGTTCTGGCTAAGACTAATGCTCAGACAATGAACATGGTACGTATTATTCCTATTGTAAAGTATTAAAGGTGTAGGACCCTGTATGGTTCGCCTGTGGTACTAAAAATGCTCCCATATGCTGTAGATACATCCCACGAGTGCTTCCCATACAGCCTTGACAATATTGTTTCCTAGTTGCATTGGTGCTGCAAGATCTATTCTCAAGGTAAATTACAACCAGACCTATGAAACTTTAGGCTCGCTTAGTCTGGAGGACTGGAGGCTGTGTACAAATAGGTGTACAAGTAGAGTGCAGGGAGGCTACATTTTTGAAGAATGTCCTAAAAAGGAATTTCATGTTAGTCTAATACTGCCGCTTCAATACCCATTCTATCAATCAACATAACATGTAATCCATCGTTTGCTGCTTTTTTTGTAGAGAGCATACAGAGATGTCTGGAACAAGGAGAAGACCAAGATCCACATCATGCCGGACACTCCTGAAATAATTCTGTCCAAAGCCAACCAGATCAATGTCAGCGAGGTATGCTAACAAATTGAATTCTGTAGATTAGCATTATCTCTCAATCTATAAGAATTTTGGTTAGGTCAATATTCCAGTATTAACAGAGGCACAAGCCTGTATATACTGTTTAACGGAAGGTACTTTACATTCTTTTCATGTGTTTCTGACCCTTCCTTCCTTTGTGTTTCGTCTTTAGAAAGCCTATAAACAAGGCTTGGAAGAAATGAAGAAGAAGGGATATGACCTCAAACCTGATTCCATTTCAGTCAAGGCAGCTAAGGCTAACAGTAATATTGCAAGTGACGTGAGTGTTGCTTTTTTTTCTCCACATATCAATGAATTTATGTACAGTAATAAAGTATAAACTCTGCTCAGGTAGCTTGTACACGTTTGGTTGAGTGTACATATTACATGTTGAATGTATATCGTATAAGGTGTATTGAACAGCATTATCTTTTCACAGTACAAGTACAAGTTGGCTTATGAGAAGGCGAGAGGCCATCATGTGGGTTTCCGCAGCCTGCAGGATGACCCCAAGCTGGTCCACTACATGAATGTGGCTAAGATGCAGTCTGAGCGCGAGTACAAGAAGGACTATGAGAAGTCCAAGACCAAGTACCACACTCCCATAGACATGTTCAGCGTCATTGCTGCCAGGAACTCGCAGAATGTGACCTCCAATGCTGGCTACAGGCAGCATTTCAACCACTACACAGTCCTGCCTGATGCAATGAACCTGCAGCTGTGCAGGAACATGATGCACATTCAGAGTGACGTAAGTACTGGAGTAGCTCTAGCAAATAAACTCATTCAGAAATCTAATTCTACATATAAATATAAAGGCGGCAGTCGTTAGGTCAAATACAAGCACTTAATAAGTTTGTTATAAACGTGTTTGTTAATACAGTAAAGGCGAGCATTAATCGGTTACTCAGCATTGACTGTGTTTCTGAAGTGTCTGAATACACAAATCTTTTAGTTTGTATATGAACCCCTTCAGATACACAAGGAATGGCACGCTTGTTGTGCAAACGGTTTCTTCCTAAAATACTCTTGAGAGTGACTCACGTATCACATGGAGGAAACTGACTATTTGGACGACCAGATCCAACCTGCCAGTAAATTGTAAACCCTGGTTCATGCACCTCAATGCTAAAATAAGAAAGTTAGCTTCATTTTATTTGAGGGAGACATATGTCCCTTGTACCTTAAAGGGTTAAAGTGTTTCTGTAATATGAATAATATAAATATGAGTTTGAATGTTAACCTATGTAATATATATATATATTTTTTTTTTCTTCTTTCAGAACGCGTATAAATCTGACTACAACAACTGGTTCAAAGGTACAGGTTGGGTCCCGATCGGCTCACTGGAAATTGAGAAGAACAAGAAGGCCGGGGAGATTCTGAGCGAAAAGAAATACCGTCAACCTCCAGACACCATTAAATTCACCAGCGTCACTGACTCCATGGAAGTAGTCCTGGCTCAGGCCAATGCTAAGACAATGAGCAAGGTCAGTGTTCTTGTATTTTTAAATAATAATAATCATAATAATTGAATAACGTATGTAGTTTTTAATTTTTAATTTTTTTATTTTAGCTTAACAGTATGTCTCAGTTAATATCAGACATGGTTGTAATTTTCAAATAATTACAGCAGTACAATATTTTAAATAAAATGTTTTTTTTTTTTTTTAGCACCTGTACACAGACGCCTGGGACAAAATGAAGACCGCTATCCATGTCATGCCCGACACACCTGAAATTGTTCTAGCTAAAGCAAATGCCATTGCAATGAGCGAGGTGAGTATGAGCAGATTGCGCTCTCCCTGGAGAATCGTGCTCACAGTTCAGAGGAGAGGTATCCTTATACAGTATTGTGCTGTGTGTCTTGAGCTTTGTTAGACTGGTGAAACAAATTAGAGCTTATCTTTGTATGCCAAGCCCTGTTTGCCTTCACTAAGAGAGTAGATATACTGCATTTCTGTGTTAGAGCATCATATTTAAGGAGTCAGTAATGATTGTTATTGCAACTAATGTACACAGTCGATTATCTATTAACCCACATTAAAATACAAATATTTTGAAGGCCTGTGTGTGTGTGTGTTCTGTGGGCGTGTTAAATGAAATGTCACAGAAGCTAGTAGTTCTATCACGTTCAGTGCACCGCAAATACCACGTCAGTATTAGCAGGACAAGCTTGGTGCAGTATTATTATTATTATTTATTATTTGTTTATTTAGCAGAAGCCTTTATCCAAGGCGACTTACAGAGACTAGGGTGTGTGAACTATGCATCAGCTGCAGAGTCACTTACAATTACGCCTCACCCGAAAGACAGAGCACAAGGAGGTTAAGTGACTTGCTCAGGGTCACACAGTGAGTCAGTGGCTGAGGTGGGATTTGAACCGGGGACCTCCTGGTTACAAGCCCTTTTCTTTTAACGAATGCATCGTACAGTACCTCCCTTCCCTTTTCTTAAATTCTTTAAACTGTATCTCTATATAATCATATGCTCAGACTTGCTGTCAACCCCAAATCACAAGTATATTTAAACATCTTCGCATTAATGAGATCAACCTGTATTTATGTGATCTGTATGTTTCTTTACATGTGTTTATTTAGTTTCTGATTTGTTATTTTTTTATTCCTAAATTTCAGAAAAAGTACAGGCTGGGAATGGAATTGTCTAAGAAGAAGGGTTATGATTTGAGAGTGGATGCTATTGCAATCAAGGCTGCTAAAGCTTCAAGTAACATCGCCAGTGATGTATGTGTTTTGGACTTCATTTTATTCTGTTCTGTGCTATTTAAGATACAATTCAATGTTCATTCATTGCTACATAGAAAACAGTAAAATTCTTTTGCAAACTTTTTGTCTTTCTGAATGTTTTCTCATGTATTTTAGTACTGCTGCATATTCTACCATGTTAATAATAAACTGTTTCTAAAAACATGACAGTACAAGTACAAGTTGGCTTATGAGAAGGCGAGAGGCCATCACGTGGGCTTCCGCAGCCTGCAGGACGACCCCAAGCTGGTCCACTACATGAACGTGGCTAAGATGCAGTCTGAGCGCGAGTACAAGAAGGACTATGAGAAGTCCAAGACCAAGTACCACACTCCTGCAGACACAGTCAGCGTCAATCAGGCCAAGCAGGCCATGGCTGTCATAACCAACTCCAACTACAAGCAGCACTTCCACAACTACACCCTCCTCCCTGATTCCATGAATGTGCAACTGGCCCGGAATATGAACTTCATTCAGAGTGATGTAAGCGTTTTTCCGGTGTTTTCCGTGTTTATCGGCTATCCACCGATTTCATTTTTTTGATATCGGGGGTGTTTTATCGGGTTTTATCGGTTAAAACCGAAAATCAGAAGCCCTAATTATAACATACTGCAGATTTGGTTGGGCGATTGCTAGTATAGAGTTAGAAGTCTGTATGTTATGAAATCTGCACCTGTTATTTTTTTCCTCAGAATGCTTACAAAAGCGATTACAACAGCTGGTTTAAAGGCATGGGCTGGGTACCGATAGGCTCCCTGGATGTGGAGAAAGCGAAGAACGCATCCAAAATCAGGAGCGAGAAGAAGTACCGGCAGCACCCTAGCACCGTGAAGTTCACCTCCGTAACCGACTCCGTGGACCTGGAGCTAGCCAAGGCAAATGCGCTGACCATGAATAAGGTAAGTGATGAACAAAAAAAAAAAAGCTTTTTCAGAGCCATGATTATTGTGACCTAAAAAGCCCTGAGTTTAAAAAAAAAAAATAAAGTTTTGTTTTTACCTTCGCAGTCTGTTCGTGCCGTTACATACAGCACAGTGCTGCGTTTTTAACACTGCTGTCTAAGTTAACCATTTGCACGGGAATTGCATCTGCATTTTCCTTAAAATAAACAATGTTTCTTCTTTTACATTAGAATATGATTCATTTATTCATGTTTTATTTTTTATTCCATTAGCATCTGTACACAGGAGCCTGGGAGGCTGAGAAAGGGAAGACTCACGTCACGTCAGACTTGCCTGAAATCGTGCTAGCCAAGCAGAACAAAGTGGCTATCAGTGAGGTGTGTACATATTCAAAATGTTAACACCTGCCAGCAGCATCGCTAATCCTTACTGTGCATATGTCATGTATAAACTTGTCGCTTCTCATTTTCATTCTATACATGTAATACAATAAATGCTATTTCATGTACTACATTTTTGTCTTTTAAATTTCAGAAATTGTACAAACTTGCCTGGGAGGAATCTAAGAAGAAAGGATATGACCTGAGATCTGATGCAATTTCCATCAAAGCGGCCAAAGCCTCCAGAGACATTGCTAGCGACGTATGGACCTTTGTTTGCTTTGTTTCAAGCTTCCTAGTTTCCAATTATTTCAGGAATAAAACAACTGCTTTAAGTTCAGGACAGCCTTTTACAATACTTTAGTAGATGATCAAAAAAATAATAATAACATTGTTTTCCTTGTACGTTTCTATTTACAGTACAAGTACAAGGCAGGCTTCCGCAAGCAAACCGGACACCACATTGGAGCCCGCAGCATCCAAGACGACCCCCTGCTTCTCCTGGCTTTACACTCGGCCAAGATCGCTAGTGACGCAGAGTACAAGAAGGAATTTGACAAGTCCAAGACTAAGTTCAACCTGCCGGTAGACATGCTGGCCTTTGAGTTGGCTAAGAAAAACCAGATCCAGGTCAGCGACATCGACTACAAACACCTCCTGCACAAGTGGACGTGTCTGCCAGACCAGAACGACGTTGTCCACGCCAGAAAGGTCTATGACATCCAGAGCGATGTAAGTTGTGAATAGACAGAGAATAATATAATTTCAAGCAATGATCTTGATATTTTATGGTTAAAAACAGATTAGGACAGGTATATTTCTTTATTAGTATTCTGTATTAAATATTTAATTCATTTTACTGTGAAGACATGGCTAACATTCTCCCCTGATAAATGTTATTCTTTTGTCTTTCAGAATGAATATAAATCTGAGTACAACAGCTATTTCAAAGGGTTGGGTTGGGTCCCCATCGGCTCGCTGGATGTTGAGAAGTCCAAAAAGGCCGGGGAGATTCTGAGCGAGAAGAAATACCGTCAACATCCAGACACCATTAAATTCACCAGCGTCACTGACTCCATGGATGTAGTCCTGGCTCAGGCCAATGCTAAGACAATGAGCAAGGTAAGTGTCATTCTTCATAGTACAATCCAGTAGTGCAGAACAGCTCTCACAGCCTGGGTAGTGCAGGTCACATTTAACCTTGACCTCAAACCTGCTTAACCAAGGATAGTGTTGATTTCAAAACACGAAAAGCTGTCCTTCCCTCATGTTTACAACTGAGTAACAATCAATGGCAAATCCGCGTTGAGTGTTTAAAAGATTATTTTCCACTCATCCAGGGCGCTGCCATACGGGTGTGCCGAGGCCGTAAATGGAAGTAAAAATGTTAGTGCCTCGGGTGAGAGTAAAATAACCTTCCAATCGGCTTTTAAATACTCAAACAGGAAGTGATTTACTCCATTGTAAACACAAGGGAAGGACAAATTTTTGTGTTTTGAAATCAACACATGAAATCAATGGATTTATTTAATACCTGATGATTTGAAATACTTCTTAAAGTTAATTCTAAGTATGAGGATGAGTTTCTGCACACCCTTACTGTGGGCCATGTTGTCTTTTAGGTCATGGTGACCAGCTGTACTGTATTTTCTTACAAGCAAAGAAGAACTCTAACATGGCAGCAGCAATTGTTATAACGAAATAGTAATAGTAGTAGTAGTAGTGGTAATGAATATATTACTAATAATGTTTTGATGTTACATTTTTAACAGAAACTGTACAGTGAAGCCTGGGAAAATGAGAAGACCAAGATTCATATAATGCCTGACACACCTGAAATCATCCTGGCCAAATTAAACGCTGTCAACACCAGTGAGGTAATACACAGCAGCATGGTGTGGAATAAATAAAATGGACAGATACTTACTACTGCTTCATGTGTGAACTGCATCTTTCATCACCACCCATACATTCACAGAGTAGCAGTACCCCACCTTGAGTATACGATCTCAGGAGTTCTGACATAGTCTACAGGTATCAATTGTTGGAAACAGTGGTTACTAGCCCTGAAGTTTAAACCTCTGAATTCAACAGCAGGCCGGTGCAGTACTGTAAAATAATACAGTGAATGATTTTGGTTTTAAGCTTTTTGGCTGCTGACTTACATTTCCTTCCAAACATAAACTAGACAAGATGGCAGACAGTGTTATTGATATAAAGCTGTATTAATGTGTTCTATAGTTTTCTTTTCCTTTGTTTTTATTTGGTTTCTGATTTATTAATTTTTTGTTATTACTACATTTCAGAAACAGTACAGACTGGCGCTGGAAGATTCTAAGAAGAAGGGATATGATCTTAGAGCTGATGCTATTTCTATCAAGGCTGCTAAGGCATCATGTAACATTGCCAGTGATGTAAGAATGATTAGATTTTTTATTTCTTTTATAATGACAGTAATAAAGAGATCTTTTAAGAAGTAATGTAATGCATTTGAAAATACAACATTGCTCTCCTGGGTTGTCATGCTTTTTACATTAAAACTTATGCATGAACTTCACACAAAGCTTGTTGGAAGCCAGTACAGGACTCTGTGGTGGAATGACAGCCCTATTTAATACAGTTGTGTGTATGTTATTCCTCCCTCCTATTATGTACTGGCCATATTCCTTGCATTGGTTTAGGATATGTTTTTTAAATAAGGTAGGTGAACAGGTTTTGACATGCCTAGTTCATATTTCCTATGCTCTTGTATCGGTAGGGTGTTTAAAGTAAAGAGATAAGGTCGCAAAGAGGAATGCTTGGGTGTTGAAGGCAGGGTTGGTCTTTCCTATTTACAGGCTGTAGTAGGTAGATTAGGTTAAACATCTGAATACTGCACTTGTTAAAGTTTTTAGTAAATGTTTTTCTTTCCTTAGTACAAGTACAAGGAAGGCTTCCGCAAGCAAACCGGACACCACATTGGAGCCCGCAGCATCCAAGACGACCCCCTACTTCTCCTGGCTTTACACTCGGCCAAGATCGCTAGTGACGCAGAATACAAGAAGGAATTTGACAAGTCCAAGACTAGGTTCAACCTGCCGGTAGACATGCTGGCCTTTGAGTTGGCTAAGAAAAACCAGATCCAGGTCAGCGACATCGACTACAAACACCTCCTGCACAAGTGGACGTGTCTGCCAGACCAGAACGATGTTGTCCAAGCCAGAAAGGTCTATGACATCCAGAGTGATGTAAGTTCAACTTGTTTCACAGCTGAGTGAGGAATTAAGAAATCTGACTAGTAACACTGCAGTAGCTCAACAAATAAAAGGTCATTAGGAAAGATGAAAAAAGGAAACACTGAGATTATTAAGAAATTAAATATTCATTTTAAATTGCCATGCTAGTTTTGCTATGCATAAAAAAATTAAAATAAACAAAATATATTTGATGTCAGGGAGGCTGAAGATTAACAAAAAAAGCGGTTCTATGACGCTACCCAGGTATATAAGACTGACAAGCATGAGTTTGAACTGTTCTGTTACAGAGCAATCTTTCAGGATCCTGAATTAATATATGCATTTATTTTGTATCCGGCTGTACCCAGGCTGTGTATAAGGCTGACCTGCAGTGGTTGAGGGGCATTGGCTGGACCCCCATCGGGTCGCTCGATGTTGAGAAAGCCAAGAAGGCTGGAGAGATCCTGAGTGAGAATAAGTACCGCCAACATCCAAGCACGTGGAAATTCACAAGCAAAACTGATGCAATGCCACTAGCCCTGGCCAAGGCCAACGCATACACAATTAACAAGGTAAACATTTTATGTTGCTGCAGATTTTCCAGTATAATAGTAATAATTATAATATGTCATTCTTAGCCATGGTGGAGAATCTGGTGCATGTTAAGAAATACCTTATTTTCACAATCTCTCTGCAGAAATTGTACACTGAAGCCTGGGAGAAAGACAAGACCAAGATTCACGTCATGCCTGACTCAATGGAGATCACGCTGGCACAAAAAAACAAAGTCACCTATAGTGAGGTAAGTGCTCTTTTGTTTTGATTTTATGCAGTAGTTTACACATGAAGATGCTTTTTCAATTGAGTTGATTTACACCATATTAAACTGGAACTGGACTCTGCAATAAATAATGATTTATATATCTGCAGAAACAATACAAACTTGCTAATGAAGAGTCCAAGAAGAAGGGCTATGACCTGCGTGCTGATGCCATCTCAATCAAGGCAGCCAGAGCCTCCAGGGATATCGCCAGTGACGTAAGTTATTACTATTTTATTTTATGAAAGTGATAAACAAAAAAACTAGTCTGTTCTGTAGAAATCTTGCAGAAATACAACACCAGTGGGGTAAGTTAAAGTATGCTTTTTAGTTCTGATATGTATATTAAGAATTAATCATTGAAAGACTTCACATTATTTTCTTACAGTACAAGTACAAGGAAGGCTTCCGCAAGCAAACCGGACACCACATTGGAGCCCGCAGCATCCAAGACGACCCCCTACTTCTCCTGGCTTTACACTCGGCCAAGATCGCTAGTGACGCAGAGTACAAGAAGGAATTCGACAAGTCCAAGACTAAGTTCAACCTACCGGTAGACATGCTGGCCTTTGAGTTGGCTAAGAAAAACCAGATCCAGGTCAGCGACATCGACTACAAACACCTCCTGCACAAGTGGACGTGTCTGCCAGACCAGAACGACGTTGTCCACGCCAGAAAGGTCTATGACATCCAGAGCGATGTAAGTTCAACTTGTTTCACAGCTGAGTGAGGAATTAAGAAATCTGACTAGTAACACTGCAGTAGCTCAACAAATAAAAGGTCATTAGGAAAGATGAAAAAAGGAAACACTGAGATTATTAAGAAATTAAATATTCATTTTAAATTGACATGCTAGTTTTGTTATACATAAAAAAATTAAAATAAACAAAACATATTTGATGTCAGGGAGGCTGAAAATTAACAAAAAAAAACGGTTCTATGATGCTACCCAGGTATATAAGACTGACAAACATGAGTTTGAACTGTTCGGCAAGTATTGTACAATATATGTTGTTTATGCTAGATTTACCTTCTGTTACAGAGATATCTTTCAGGATCCTGAATTAATATATGCATTTATTTTGTATCCGGCTGTACCCAGGCTATGTATAAGGCTGACCTACAGTGGTTGAGGGGCATTGGCTGGACCCCCATCGGGTCGCTCGATGTTGAGAAAGCCAAGAAGGCTGGAGAGATCCTGAGTGAGAATAAGTACCGCCAACATCCAAGCACGTGGAAATTCACAAGCAAAACTGATGCAATGCCACTAGCCCTGGCCAAGGCCAACGCACACACAATTAACAAGGTAAACATTTTATTTTGCTGCAGATCTTCAAGTGTAGTAATAATAATAATAATAATAATAATAATAATAATAATAATAATAATTTGTCATTCTTAGCTTTGGTGGAGATGTTAAGAAATAACTTATTTTCACAATCTCTCTGCAGAAATTGTACACTGAAGCCTGGGAGAAAGACAAGACCAAGATTCACGTCATGCCTGACTCAATGGAGATCACGCTGGCACAAAAAAACAAAGTCACCTACAGTGAGGTAAGTGCTCTTTTGTCTTGATTTTATGCAATAGTTTACACATGAAGATGCTTTTTCAGTTTAGTTGGTTTACACCATATTAAACTGGAACTGGACTCTGCAATAAATAATGATTTATATATCTGCAGAAACAATACAAACTTGCTAATGAAGAGTCCAAGAAGAAGGGCTATGACCTGCGTGCTGATGCCATCTCAATCAAGGCAGCCAGAGCCTCCAGGGATATCGCCAGTGACGTAAGCTTTCACTATTTTCATTTCTTTTTTCTGTAATTGAGAATGATATACAATATAATCGTGCATTTTGTCTGCACTGAGAAATGTGTACAGATGTGTCACCAATGAGGCGGGTGTCCATATGTGTGTAGGTTTGGAATCCTACTTAACTTTGCGTTAAGTAACTTTGCAAAAAGTTAATATAACTAATCAAATAGCTTCAGTGTCTTGTATGGCAATAGTTCATACAAAATGATCTAGGGACATACTGGTATGCAAGACTGAGACCAGTGAACTCGCCCCCTGTCTTGGGTGGAGGTTTTTTCCTTAGACCTCTTTAGAGCTATGCAGTGTTGAGAGAGTAAAAGCAGAATTGTATTACAGTAGGGTTAAAAATATTTTAATTATCAGTTACAGTACGTGGTGGATCGAATTCAAAATACTTTGTTTTCTTTTCCACAGTACAAGTACAAGGAAGGTTTCCGCAAGCAAACCGGACATCACATTGGAGCCCGCAGCATCCAAGACGACCCCCTGCTTCTCCTGGCTTTACACTCGGCCAAGATCGCTAGTGACGCAGAGTACAAGAAGGAATTTGACAAGTCCAAGACTAAGTTCAACCTGCCGGTAGACATGCTGGCCTTTGAGTTAGCTAAGAGAAACCAGATCCAGGTCAGCGACATCGATTACAAACACCTCCTGCACAAGTGGACGTGCCTGCCAGACCAGAACGACGTCATCCAGGCAAAGAAAGCCTATGAACTCCAGAGCGACGTGAGTGCAAATTATTTCACAGCTGAATGACTAATTAAGAAATTTGATTGATAACACTACAGTAGCTCAGCAAATAAGAACAATAAGAAAAGGAAGCACAAAAATTATTAACAAATTAAATATTGATTTTGAATTGCCAGGCACGTTTTGCTATAAATACAAAATAAATAAATTATTCATTAACTAAAACATATTCGGTGTCACGGAGCCTGAAAAAAAAAACCTCTTCTATGACTACCCAGGCATATAAGACTGACAAGCATGAGTTTGAACTGTTCTGTGACTTTTCCTGTTACAAATCGAAAAAAGCTCCAGGTAGTGTACAATATATGTTGTTTATGTTATATTTAGTAGTTACTGTTACAGAGATATTTTCTAGGATCCTGAATTTTTTCATAACATACTTTCCCTCTCTTTTTTTTACCCGACTGTACGCAGGCTGCGTATAAGGCGGATTTGCAGTGGTTGAGGGGCGTTGGCTGGTCCACTTTGGGTTCACTCGATGTTGAGAAAGTCAAGAAGGCCGGAGAGATCCTGAGCGAGAGGAAATACCGCCAACATCCAAGCACCGTCAAATTCACCAGCGTGACAGACTCCATGGAAATTGTCTTGGCAAAGAACAATGCACAAACTATGAACAAGGTCAGCTATCCTTACCTTTATCTTGCCATACCATTTATCTTATGCAGTTTATATAATATGTCTTCAACTAATATGTTTGTTTAATATTGGTTTACAGCGCCAGTACACTGAGGCCTGGGACAAGGATAAGACCACGATTCACGTCATGCCCGACACTCCAGAGATCATCCTCGCCAAACAGAACAAGATCAACACCAGTGAGGTGGGTGATATCAAATACCAGCAAAAACAAAGACAAGTTTCTTTTGTACATAAAATAATTTAAAGTCATTTTTTATATAACGTGCATGATGTCTCTTTTCTTAGAAACAATACAAACTTGCTAATGAAGAGTCCAAGAAGAAGGGCTATGACCTGCGTGCTGATGCCATCTCAATCAAGGCAGCCAGAGCCTCCAGGGATATCGCCAGTGACGTAAGGCTTTATTTATCATTAACTGTAGAATTAGATACAATACCATACAATGCAATGTCATACAATACAATACAATAAAATACCAAACTGTATAATAGAATACTTCATCTGGGTTGTCATGTCAAACAATGAAAAAGGTTAGAGAAGGGGAATCACATTGCTTTCCCCCAACGGCAGGGATATAAGAGGTTTGTATATATCTAGATAATAAAAATTCTGATCAGAGTTTGTACATTTAGCACAGCAAGATAACTTTTTGATTCATGAGACTCGTATACAACAGCAGCACAGAAAAGTACAAAATATATATATATATATATATATATATATATATATATATGTATATTTGCAAATCAGTTCCAGGTTACTCTGTGAGCACAGCCAAGGTTAGGTTAAGTTTTTGAGAGTATCATGATCTGGGAATGTAAGTAGGCTCCTGTCCATTTGTCTTCACTTCTTACTGATGTCACACTTTTTGAAATATTTTTGTTATATTTTACATAAATCCAGAAAACATTTTATCCAGTTGTGATAAAACTTGGTTACAACAGTCTTTACCGCGCTTTTATTGAGAGTATCAGGATCTGGCATATGTAGATGAACCTACATTTCACACGTACATTTTAAAATGTCATTTAAAGTCATACTGATACTGGTAGCTCTGGTTTTGTATTTGGTGGATGCATGTTGCTGTGTGTATTTGGAATCTTTCTCAAACCAGAACTGTTATTTTGTTCCGCAGTAGATTGATGAGTGAATGACTTCATTATTTTCTTACAGTACAAGTACAAGGCAGGCTTCCGCAAGCAAACCGGACACCACATTGGAGCCCGCAGCATCCAAGACGACCCCCTACTTCTCCTGGCTTTACACTCGGCCAAGATCGCTAGTGACGCAGAGTACAAGAAGGAATTTGATAAGTCCAAGACTAAGTTCAACCTGCCGGTAGACATGCTGGCCTTTGAGTTAGCTAAGAGAAACCAGATCCAGGTCAGCGACATCGACTACAAACACCACCTGCACAAGTGGACGTGCCTGCCAGACCAGAACGACGTCATCCAGGCAAAGAAAGCCTATGAACTCCAGAGCGACGTGAGTTCAAAGAGGAGTATTTCTATTACCTGATTTACCTTTCTCTATCAAGCACATTGTTTTAGTCAATCGTGTTGACTAAATGTTGTGCTCCACATTAAGGAATAAAATATTTTAGACTCAATTTATCAACAAGTGCAAAGGCACGTATTTTAAAAGGAATACAACTATTTGAATGACATAAAGCAAGCAGAAATCTACAACCATCAATAGATGTACAAATCCTACCCACAACCAATTTGTTATAGCTGGGGTTATGCCATTGAAATTATTTGCATTAGGACCCTTTAAAGTTTTACATGCAATAAATAGCTTAAAACATACGGTACAGAAGAGTGTAAAACATCTCTTTTGGGGCATTCATTTGTAAAACCCAATCTGAAAAAAATGTGCTTTTATATATAATAAATACATTTAAAAAGACACTGTGGATTTTGTGTGCTAACTGAAGTGCGCCTCTTCCCTTCCAGGCTGTCTACAAGGCAGATATGGATTGGATGAGAGGCATTGGATGGGTTCCAATTGGTTCGCTGGATGTGGTGAAAGCAAAGAAAGCTGGACAAATTCTCAGTGAACGCAACTACCGTCAGCACCCAAACAATTTTAAATTTACCAGCCTCACTGACTCTGTCCCAATGGTCCTGGCCAAGACCTGTGCGCAGAATATCAACGATGTAAGAATACCTTCCATCATTTGCTGATATTATTATTAATATTATTGTAAGGTTAGAGCAAATTTAAAGTTGTTGGTTTTGGCTTTTAAACTATAAAAACGACATATTAAAAAAATATAGCAACAGGCAGGAATGCAGTATTCTATTTTTCAGAATTGATTGATCAGTGTTATTTTTGTATGGAGGGGGTTTAGTTTATCGAAGTAATAGCTGATTGTGATTTAGTAATTATTTTTTTGGCAGTGCTTTATGTTTCAAATTCTAGTGAAATTTCAAAGAGCATGACACGTGTTTTTATAAAAACATGTTTTTTTGACGTATTATAACATCACAACAAAGCATCGTCACTGCACTCAGGACAGAGTAGATTTCAAAATTCAGTACATGCCATGAAATTGTGAGGAAATATGAACCTACTGGCATATTTCAAGATTGCAGGTTAAATGATTTGAAGAAAATACTTAACTACTGTCCTACATTTGAAAACTGGTCATCCAATTAAAATGTCATGATTTAGTTGTCATGTTAACTTAACACGAGTATAATTTAATTGTGCAGTTCAAGGCATTGTTAATGATTGTAATTGAAAGTAATAATACAAAATGCAGCAGTTGAACTGTAGGCTAATGTATTGTTTTGTGCTTTATGTTGCAGCATTTGTACCGAGATGCTTGGGAGAAAGAGAAAAGGCATATTCATGTGATGCCAGATACACCAGAAATTGTGCTGGCGAAAAGTAACTCCATCAACATAAGCGAGGTACCTAGCAAAAAAAAAAAAAAAAATTTCTGTGTCACATGCTTTCCTTTCATTTGTTGATTACTAAAATAATGATCTGTTTTGCAGTTTTCATAAGTGCTTGATTATTTCAATAAACCCTGAATTGTCTGTTTGTTCCGCTTTTAAATAATTAATGGAGTTTATAAAAAAAACTAAATTTTTCCCGCCAAATTAAATGGTGCATTAAAAGAACACACCTTCCCTTACCTGCTGATAGGGTGAAACTGCTAAAATGCTACTTTTGGAAAAACAGATTTTTTAATTGTTTTATTTATTTTGAATGTACATAAAAAATCGCTGCCAATTTCACCCTGGTCTGTAAAGCTGTTTGTAAGCTACTGAAAACAACCTTACTGCAGCATTCCTCGGCTTATGATAGCTTTGTAATGTTAAAATTTAAAGTAGAACAAATTGCGGTAGCACAATATCTTTTTGAAAACACAGCAATACAACTAAATAATCCTTTGTTGCAAAGTGTGTATAACAAGTAACAGAATGCATCTGATAGAGGCTGCCATGAATTTTGTAAACAGGAAGTACCACTTTCGCCTTTGCTTTACAAGTGTTACTGTTTCAAACACACGTCAATGCAAGAAATGCAAATGTGTTTATTAGCCTCGTCACATCTCCCTGATTATCAGAGATTCAGGTTCACCCCTTTAGCATGGTATGTATTTCTCCTTGGGCATTCATTTTTTCATTTAATCGGAAAATAGGCAGAAAATGCCCTATTTGCAGGTAAGGGACGATACTTGTGATATGAATTTCCATTAGTGAAATTAGTGTGCCACTGTTTTTGTTTTTTAATATTGCATTTTTTTATTTCAGAAACTTTACAAAAAAGGCTGGAATGACTCTCTCAAGAAGGGTTACGATCTGCGAGCCGACGCAATTTCAATTAAAGCTGCGAGGGCGTCTCGAGATATCGCCAGTGATGTGAGTATACACTGGGTTCCTCTCAAATACAGTAAAGGTTAGACATCAGAGCTAGGCAGGGTGAGAAATGTATAGACCGTCTGTACAGGAAGCCTATGTGTGTTTGTAAATCTGCCATCGACACTTCTTGAACTGCTCACATCTCACAATAACCATTTGAGATGGCAACTACATATTTAAAATGTATTGGAAACTTCTCAGTCAGGAATGTAACAGTATCCTTCTTTTTGACCTAATAAGGCTGCCATATTGTGGTCATGTGACTTTTTGCTTTCCAGATAATGACCCTGAGTGCAGTTCCCTCTGCATTTTGCCCCCGGGAATGCTTTGTTTTTGTTCACACAACCCCATATTTATAGTTTGTATTTGGCTGTTTATCAGTAAGATCTGGAGGGACTGGAGATGGCTAAAGGGACTGGGATACTAAAGTAATATATTACATGATCTGTTCAGTTAAATTGAAACTTTGTATTCACAGTACAAATACAAGGAAGGTTTTCGCAAGCAAACCGGACATCACATTGGAGCCCGCAGCATCCAAGACGACCCCCTGCTTCTCCTGGCTTTACACTCGGCCAAGATCGCTAGTGACGCAGAGTACAAGAAGGAATTTGACAAGTCCAAGACTAAGTTCCACCTACCAGTAGACATGCTGGCCTTTGAGTTGGCTAAGAAAAACCAGATCCAGGTCAGCGACATCGACTACAAACACCTCCTGCACAAGTGGACGTGTCTGCCAGACCAGAACGACGTCATCCAGGCAAAGAAAGCCTATGAACTCCAGAGCGACGTGAGTGCAAATTCTTTCACAGCTGAATGGCTAATTAAGAAATTTGATTAATAAAACTACAGTAGCTTAGCAAATAAGAACGATAAGAAAATGAAGCACTGAAAGTGAAGTAGTCTTGTTATGGGGAAACTGGAAACTTTTATACTTGCTGTTTTAATGTCTATTCCTCTATACCCAGGCTGTGTATAAGGCTGACTTGGAGTGGTTGAGGGGCGTTGGCTGGTCCACCTTGGGTTCAATCGATGTTGAGAAAGTCAAGAAGGCCGGAGAGATCCTGAGTGAGAGGAAATACCGCCAACATCCAAGCACCGTCAAATTCACCAGCGTGACAGACTCCATGGAAATTGTCTTGGCAAAGAACAATGCACAAACTATGAACAAGGTCAGCTGACCTTACTTTCATCTTGCAAAACAATTAGCCGTTTCCGCTCCAGAATTTACTTTATCTAAATTAATATTTACATAGAACTGCCATTAATTGACATCACAGTGGAACTGTTAGAATGTTCAATCGTGATTTATTGTTTATTTATTTATTTATTCATTCTTTCATTCTCAGACAGCAGTAATTTCACATCATTAAAAACAACATCACTCTAAAAGACAACATCATACATTGAAACAAATAAATATAATATTAGTAATTATTTTATGTTTAGTTGATATTCCAAGCCATAGGGGCATTGTAACTAAATACTGATTAGCCAGGACCTTCTGCAAGGCACTTAATAACTAAGTGATACAGAAGATCATAAACTATACTTTGGTATATTTACCTGTAACACGAGCCTAGATAATCTGGCAACAAACCTATTACAGTTTTACACACAAAAAGTACCCAGTGCAATTGCCTTCTACAATTCAGTGACTTCCAATTTAAAGAAGCCAGTAACTGGCAGTGATGGGTTTGAGGGTGGCATCCTAATAGAGATCTGTCTGCTTTGTTCCCTCGGTGATCCGGTTTTTTGAATTGCTTGGCAGAGGCATGTAAAAATGAAATATCACCATAATCAAACAAAGGAAAAATACAGCTCTTAATAACACAAGTTCTACTTTAGAGTGTGAAGTTTTTACGCTGTCGAAAAAGAAAAGCAAGTTTTTGAGATAGTTGAACTATGCACAAATGCCTTTACAGAGCTGTATTGAGTCATCTTTACTTACATCTGCACTTACATTCATAAAGGAATCACCATTAAATGCATTACTAGCTTGTGTAAAATGCTGGTTAAAAGCATTCATAACACACTTGAACTTGTTCAGTTCCAGTTTTAAGTTCTGTTGGTGAACCATTTGCAGAGCGGACACCACCAGTATCCAGAACCACAGACCAGAATTGTTTTGGGGGTTTTATCCAGGTGTTTATTAATTGCAACCATTGAATAGAAACACAAGTCATAAACAAGGGAAGTCCTAATATGATGTGCTCTGGAGTAAACTCGTAGATGTCTGTCAGTGCAGAACCAAGACTGTTGTTTCTCTACAGACATTGGGTGCTCTTTACAATGCACAAAGGATTTACACTTTCTTATAAATGTTTTTTTCAGCGCCAGTACACTGAGGCCTGGGACAAGGATAAGACCACGATTCACGTCATGCCCGACACTCCAGAGATCATCCTCGCCAAACAGAACAAGATCAACACCAGTGAGGTGGGTGATGTCAAATACCAGCAAAACAAAGTTTCTTTTGTACATAAAATCATTTAAAGTCATTTTTTATATAACATGCATGATGTCTCTTTTCTTAGAAACAATACAAACTTGCTAATGAAGAGTCCAAGAAGAAGGGCTATGACCTGCGTGCTGATGCCATCTCAATCAAGGCAGCCAGAGCCTCCAGGGATATCGCCAGTGACGTAAGTTATTAATATTATCATTTTATGAAAGTGATTAGCAAAAAAACTAGTCTGTTCTGTAAAAAATCTTGCAGAAATACAACACCAGTGGGGTAAGATAAATTACACTTTTTAGTTCTGATATGTACATTAGGAATGAATCTTTGAAAGACTTCACATTATTTTCTTACAGTACAAGTACAAAGCAGGCTTCCGCAAGCAAACCGGACACCACATTGGAGCTCGCAGCATCCAAGACGACCCCCTGCTTCTCCTGGCTGTACACTCGGCCAAGATCGCTAGTGACGCAGAGTACAAGAAGGAATTTGACAAGTCCAAGACTAAGTTCAACCTGCCGGTAGACATGCTGGCCTTTGAGTTGGCAAAGAAAAACCAGATCCAGGTCAGCGACATCGACTACAAACACCACCTGCACAAGTGGACGTGTCTGCCAGACCAGAACGACGTCATCCAGGCAAAGAAAGCCTATGAACTCCAGAGCGACGTGAGTATATCTCTGCCTTTACGTTTTCTGTAATGTTCGGATGTATATATTTTGGTTGGCAATCTCATTTATTAGCTGTTTTCCTGCCTTTCAGGTTATTTACAAGGCTGATCTCGAATGGATCCGAGGCTGTGGCTGGTTGCCCAGTGGCTCTCTGGATGTATTGAAAGTAAAGAAGGCTCAAGATAACCTGAGTGAAAGACAATACCGTCAGCCTCCTAGTACGATGAAATTTACCAGTGCGGTCGACCTACCGTCCATTGTGCTAGCCAAAGCCAACGCTGATCAGCTCAGTCAAGTAAGAATTTAAAAACTTTTTTTTTTGGTTTAGTATCAGTATCATAAGCACAATTAGTTTTATACACAAGTCAGTATTGTTTACCATACTGTACACTCTTAGGCAGTGACCTAAAACAGCATAAATAATAACATTTGGCTGATTCATTTTTCCAAAAATGTAGACTGGATTGGTCCTTAAAATGTACCATTGGACTGGTCCATTTTAAGTCAAGATGTTCACTTGCACTTCAATAATATGACATTGTATCTAGTAGTCTATGATGCATTAATGTACAGTATTATGTTTTTTTTATCCAATTAAACAGTCTTTGGACATATAATAGCTTGTTGATTTTGTGAATACAATAACGGGCAATAAATGTGTATATAATTGGCTACAAAACCTACTGTCGAAATCATTTACAGAATGCTCAGGAAAATGCGCAAATGAAGTGCTTTCCTCTTCTCTCAACAGTGGAAGTACAAAGAAGCTTGGGACAAGGATAAGACCACCATTCATGTGATGCCCGACACACCTGCCGTTGTGCTGTCCAAAGCTAATGCCATTAATATCAGTGAAGTAAGTGTGTCCATAAGTACACTGTATTGTGCATTAACATACTTATCACTCCCTTGTTTCTCCTGTAAATGGAGCAGATTGCAAGTGTTCTTACTCGCCTTCTCTTTGTCTTAATTTCACAGGTTAGAATGTGTTATATACTTTAGCTACTAGTTACTGTAGTAAAAGCTATTTTCCTTTTTCTTTTTCTCCAGTCCTGTTACAAAAAGGCCTGGGACGACCAGAAGGCAAAGGGCTATAGCATCAAGGCTGATGCGATTGCAATAACCAAGGCCAAGGCTTCCAGAGACATTGCTAGTGACGTAAGTTGGCCACCTTGTTTGTGTGTATATTAATATGCACCACAGTATATTAAGACTGAAACGCTAATTTACATAATTTTCCAACAGTACAAGTACAAGGCAGGCTTCCGCAAGCAAACCGGACACCACATTGGAGCCCGTAGCATCCAAGACGACCCCCTACTTCTCCTGGCTGTACACTCGGCCAAGATCGCTAGTGACGCAGAGTACAAGAAGGAATTTGATAAGTCCAAGACTAAGTTCAACCTGCCGGTAGACATGCTGGCCTTTGAGTTGGCTAAGAAAAACCAGATCCAGGTCAGCGACATCGACTACAAACACCTCCTGCACAAGTGGACGTGTCTGCCAGACCAGAACGACGTCATCCAGGCAAAGAAAGCCTATGAACTCCAGAGCGACGTGAGTGCGATCGGACCTATTAAACAATTAGTTATTATATCTGTAATAAGCATCGTGGATACAGTTATCATTAGTGTGATATTGATGCTGTGCCAATATATTGTTTTACTTACAAAAGCATCTTTAGCATTAAGATATGCAGCCCCATAATATTACATTTTGCCATTTTTTCCATACATTTATTAGTCATTTATCTATTATTTTTATTTAAACAAACCAGCAAAAAAAAAGCCACACTACCTGTAGTTAAAAGTTCCTCAAAACCGGAAGATTTTAATCGAGGTTTCTGTGTGCAGTACACTGTATTTTCTAATAGCTGCACTGACAGCTTGCCATGTGAAATATAAATAAATTGTTGTCTAAGATACTGTAGAACCACAAGAAGAATGTGCGAGAGTGTAAATACTGGTTCCTCTGCTGTTGCTAGGTGGTGTACAAGGCTGATCTGGAATGGCTGCGTGGGATTGGCTGGATGCCAGACGGCTCCCTGGAGGTCAAGAAAGTTAAGAATGCCCAAGACATCATCAGTGATGTAAGTACAGTCATATACATCTTGTAATGATGCGTTTATTTGAGCGTACAGGGTAAAGGCAGGTTCCAGTTAGAATAATACATTATATTATATCAGCACTTAATTCCTTCACAAGTAGGAATATGGTTCCCGCTTATATGGAGCTCATCTCTTCCGTTACACCCCTAAGGGTTGAAGCATTGTCTGTTCCTGCACATGCTCACTGCCAGACTGCATACAGTCGTGCTATGTTTTCACCATGTTGTCGTTTCCCAGGCTTTTCCCATCATTATACTGTAGGATGCATATACCGTAGTGTATCATGGTTTGTAGAATGCTGGAATGCATTTTTTGCACCTGCCCTGAATATCCCTTTGTGATTCAGTCCAGGGGTCTCTCTCAAGTAGAAACTGCCGGTTCTTCCAAATTGTGTGGTGGTTTTGTGATACGAGTTAACATTTTCTTCATGTTATTTTCAGACACACTATCGCACCAAAGCAGACAGCCTTAAGTTCACTGCTGTGACTGACAGAGTGGATTATGTCACTGCTAAGCAGGCAGCTGAGATTCTCAATGACGTGAGTAAAACCAGAGGCTTGGTAACATGCTTTTCGTTTAAAATCTGCTGCAATTTGTCTGAGGTGAACTTATCAAAATCCTTTTTTTTTTCAGGCTAAGTACCGTGAGGCTTGGAATAATGTAAAGACAAAATATACTCTGGTTGACACGCCACAGCTGGTTTCGGCACGAGAAATAGCTAATAATTTTAACCAGGTAGGTGACGAAATAATAATAGTGACTTGTTTGTTGTTGTTGTTGTTGTTGTTGTTGTTGTTGTTGTGTTTTTTTTGTTTTTTTTAATTAAAGCAAACTGATTTATTCCCTCATTTCAGTGGCCCTTTATAACACTAGTGAGGAGCCATGGTTAAGAGTCTATATGACACTTAATCAAATCCAGAACTAGTTGACATTACTTGTTTTGGTCAGATTTATTCCAGCTAATGCAGTAGTGACATAGATCACTGTTAAAATCGCTAGACAGCGCAGGATGCAAAATGGCTGCATATTTATGAGTTCATTTTCTCTTTTGTGAAATTCTTAGTTATAACGGTATTTCTGAATGCTATTCACTGTGTTTCTCAACAGAAATTGTACACAGAAAAATGGGACAAGATGAAAGCCACAAGCTACTTTATTCCAGCAGATGCTATCTCTGTCCAGCAAGCCAGAAAAACACAAAACATTCAGAGCGAGGTATGTCTTTTTATTTTCACATTTAACTGTACCAAATTACTGTAGGATACATGGGCTGGGCAAGTCAACTACGTCATTGTTTTAATGTCTTTCATGTGTTGATATAACTAGCCCTGGCAAACCGCCTGGAGATTAAGGCTAACCTGTACTGTTCACTGACTGCCAGTCACTAAACTTTTGCATTTCCCTTTTCTGTTTTTTCTCAGTGTAAGTACAAAGCTGACTACCTGAAGCAGAGAGGACACCATGTGGGCTGCCGCAGCATCCAGGACGATCCCAAGCTGGTGTGGTCCATGCATGTTGCCAAGATTGCTAGTGACGCAGAGTACAAGAAGGAATTTGATAAGTCCAAGACTAAGTTCAACCTGCCGGTAGACATGCTGTCCTTTGAGTTGGCTAAGAAAAACCAGATCCAGGTCAGCGATATCGACTACAAACACCTCCTGCACAAGTGGACGTGTCTGCCAGACCAGAACGACGTCATCCAGGCAAAGAAAGCCTATGAACTCCAGAGCGACGTGAGTGCAATTGGATATCTGTTGGTGATTAGGTTTCATGCACTGTACGTTCAGTGGAAGTTTTGAATTGGCTTGAATTTCATTGTGTATTGTAGTACATCTACAAAGCTGACCTGGAATGGATTCGCGGGTGTGGCTGGATCGCTATGGATTCAGTTGATCATCAGAAAGTCAGGAAAGCACAGGAGATCCTGAACGGTGTAAGTTTGGCTTCTGTTTTGTGTCATTTTTCTTTCATTCAGGTCGTGTGCCTAAAAACATCCAATGTATTTCTTTATTTATTTTGAATTGCAGAGACACTACAAGAAGGATGCCGTAGATAACTTTGCAAAGTTCACAAGCGTGGTTGATCTTCCAGAAATTGTTCTGGCCAAGATAAATAATGCAAATCTGAGCGACGTAAGTAGAACAAAATAACAATTTGATGTATGGAGGTTTGTTGTATTTTATGTTGGTTGGAAACCTGTCTGCATTTTGTTTTATATCCATAGCTGAGGTACAAGGAGTCCTTCAATCTGGAGAAGGGCCATTACATTGGGGCAGCAGACACACCTCAACTGGCTCACTCCAGGGAAGCCGCCAAGATCATCAGTGAGGTATGGACACATTCTGAAGGATCAAAACCTGGACAGTTAAAACTTACAGTTCAAATCAGATTATTACCACACCTGAGCTCTGGGACCTCCAAGGACATCATAAATGTTTTATGTTTTTAAGCTCAATATGACAAACAATACAATACAGCAGAATGTAAAAAATACTGTACTGTATACCAGTTACTAAAATGAAATCAATTAAAAGTGGGTATACGATTTGTGTGCCATTTATGACTGTTCAGTGTATGGCAGCTCCATGTACCCTAAGCTGTATCCCAATTAGGCTGAGAGGGCATCTGACATGGGATAATGCTAATACATTCTTCATGAACCTGATTAGCTGAGGTTTCTTATATTGATCCTGACAGCTATTCATAATAATATATTGAGATTGGTTTGAATTTTAGTAGCTGAATACATGCTTAGAATATTCTGCATTTAAAATATAAAAACCATTGCGTTGTAAAGGAGTTGTTAAGCACACAATTGTATTGTACTGAAAGCAGCATTTCCTTTTCTTATTGTGTTTGTGTTTTTATTTGTACTCTGCAGAAACTTTATAAAGAGCAGTGGGATAACAGCAAGGCAACAGGCTATCAGCTACCTGTAGATCACCTGCCACTTGTGATTGCTAAAAAAACAAAGACGATTGTCAGTGATGTAAGTAGAAAAAAAAACATTCTTATTCGATTAAATTAAAAAAACTTATTAAAAATAACAATAATGAAATAGCAATTAAAACTGTAATGTTGATTAGTCATATTCAATAGTACTCACGTTTCCCTTAAAATCCATGAAACTAATACATTTGGTACCCCTTGGCTATGTCACTGAATTATCACTATGCTGCAGGTGAAATACAAAGAGGAACATGAGAAGGCCAAGGGGCACTACCTGGCTGGTAAGGATATCAGTGAGTTCCCCAGCGTTGTCCGCTCCATGGCTGTTGAGAAGATGAAGAGCTTGGTAAGTTAATCTCTTATCAAACCAGAGCTCAACAATGGACAACCTTCCCCAAAAGAATGTGTGCTGCTTTTGTTTTTAACAATAAAATGACATTTTGAAGATGTAATAAGTAATTTGTAGTGGTCATGTTCTTATAAATAGAAGTTATATGATGAGTGTGCAACCAAGACGGTACTACAAGGTCCACTATCAAGCTACAAGCCTTTGCCAACAGCGATAAAGCATTTGGATCTTTATTGAGACTTTTTTCAATATATAAATTGCCTTATATTGGTTTGCACCTCTAATAACAAGCATTGTGGTAGATAGATAGATAGATAGATAGATAGATAGATAGATAGATAGATAGATAGATAGATATTTGCATTTCAGGGTTTTTTGCATTGTATTTGTTGCCATTGGGCAGTTTTGACATTTTTGACATTGTATTGCAGATGGCTTACAGGAAGGCTTATGATGACAGCAAGACTAAGATCCATATTCCTCATGACATGCTGAGCCACGTCATGGCTAAGAAATGCCAGCAGATCCTGAGTGAGATTGAGTACCGTACTTATCTGCACCAGTGGACCTGCATGCCCGACCAGCATGATGTCATACGTGCCAGGAAGGCCAACGAGATCCTCAGCGATGTAAGTTTATGTGTAGTATCTCAGTATTAACAGTTAATGCCACACACTGGAGGGGTATTGCATACTTAACATGGAGGACTGTGTCCACAATGCTGCAGTGGTAGGACTTCAGAACTTCTTCTTTTTTCAAAAATAAATCCTGCAATCCAATTGGTTGAACAATACTAAAGGGAACTAAATCAACTTGATTCCAATGGTTAACAGAATATCTACAGTATGTGAGTGCAGTATGTCTGGATTCTGAATGCATTTTGCTGTGTTGTCTGCCCTCTTTAGAAGTGTAAGGTATCTAAACAATGGTAAGCAGTTTGTCACATTGCTCTAACCAGACTTGATTATTCCTGTTTCAGGTGTATTACAAGGAAGACCTCACCTGGCTGAAGGGAATGGGATGCTTTGTCTGGGACACCCCTGAGATAATGCGTGCCAAGAAGTCCTACGAACTCCAGAGTGATGTAAGAATTCACACCCTCTTTGACTCTCAGTAATGTGTTGCTTTCACAATGTTCTCTCAAGCCTCATTGTACTTTACATTTAAGATGTAAACCCATAACCCAGCTGATTGGAAGAAAGCTAATCACTTGTGTACCTGAACATGTGGTTAACCTCAGAACCACCACTGGTTCATTTGTGTCTGATCATTTACAGAGACACAGTGTTATTAGAACGAACCCCAGCAAAAATAAATGGAGCTCGTTCAACAATGTGGCGTCTCTCATTGTACCATAGGAGACACACACACAACACACTTTATAAACTTCAAGTAGCAGACAAGGAATTGTCTGTTGGCTTTGTTTTTAGTGATCTGTGGTGCTCTATGGAGATTTCCTCAAGTTTTATGAAGTCGTCTTTTTTTTCAGACCCTGTATAAAGCTGCTGGAATCGCGGAGTTTAAGAACTATAGTGTTGTCACGGATACCCCGGTGTATGTCACTGCACTGACATCAGCCCAGCATTCCAGTGACGTAAGAATAATAATATTAATAATAATATTAATAATAATAATAATTGTGCATTTACTTTTTTGATTTCCTGTTTCTCATTTGTGTTTTCTTCTTTACAGCTGAAATACAGGAAGGCTTACCACAAGACCAAAGAACAGTACACCAGCGTTCTGGACACTGTGGATTACACCAGAGTCAAGGGTCTGAAGACCGTTTACAGCAATGTAGGTTTTAAAACATTTATTTTCTTGTTTATTCACATTGTTTTGTCATGTCAGTTGTTAATTGTTATTACTAAATAAACGCACTTCCCTTGTATTCTTTAGAAACTCTACACAGATGCCTGGGACAAAATCAAAGCTACAAGCTACAAACTGCCTTCCGATTCCTTCTCAATGGCCCTCGCCAAACAGCAGAAGACCATCGTCAGCTCAGTAAGCAAAGCGTTAGATAACACTACTACAGAGTAACAGTGAAACGTGAAGTCTAAAGTAGCTGTGAAAAATGAGAGCGCTAACATATTATTTGTTTTATTTATTGAACTTATCCACATCTTATTGCAGTTGCAGCGTGTAATTGTAGAAGCTGACGAGAGGGCTTCCTTAGGTAAAGCAGGTGTATTTACTGAAAACATGTTTCGACCAGAGCTGTCTGCTTTATTTCAGCTGAAGTACCGTGCGGATTACGAGAAGTTCAAGGCTCTGTACACCTTGCCCAAATCTGTGGAGGACGACCCTGCCACAGCGAGATGCCTTAAAGTTGGAAAACTGGGCATCGATGTGAGTACTCAATACGGTAATATTAAAGTTCAAGAATTAACACAGGCACACGTGCACAATGTGGTGGTAGGGGTGTGATTCTCTGTCTTTTCGTTTCCTGCAGCGCCTATACAGGGCGGATTATGAGAAGACCAAGGCCAAGGTGCACATTGTCCCAGATATGCTGGAGATTGTCGCTGCAAAGAACACCCAGAACATGATCAGCGAGATTGACTACCGCAAGCATCTCCATCAGTGGATCTGCCTGCCAGACCAACAGATCTACATCCATGCCCGAAAGGTCAACGATCAACTCAGTGATGTAAGAATCCATTACCGCACATTACAAAATCATCACTCAAGAGAAACAATATACAGATATACCTTGTAACTCCCATCAATCTTAATGGTTTTGAAGTCATTTGCTTTTCACCTGTTCTCATCCAGATATCTCCTTGGGGTTGAGTCCTTAATTATTTAATTGAACCAACTGAACCGCTGACCAAGTCCTAAAGCACTCGATCAGTGAATTACTGTGTACAGATCACCTTGTTCTGGTTATAAAACATCTTGAGTTAACTAATGTAGTGTTGTTGTTTTAGATTCACTTCATAAAGCACTCCTTTGACCTCAAAAGTACATCAGGTCCTGCAGAATGGAGTGACTTCTTATTACTACCCCAATCCACTTGCTTTACAAAACCCTTAGAAAAGGTGTTTAAAAATCCCAACGGTAAACGTACGCAGCAAGTGAATTTTGCTGTTCATTCTTTTTCCTCAGATTTGTTACAAGGATGATCTGACCTGGCTGAAGGGCATTGGCTGCGCTGTTTATGACACCCCTGAGATTCTGCGTGCCAAGAGCGCCTACAATCTTCAAAGTGACGTGAGTGATTGCTGCTGGTGACCAACCAGATTCTCGTGTAGTGCAATAGTTTGCAGTTTATTACCTCCAGTAATGTACTGAACCCCAGTTTTGGAAAACATTGAAGAGTGGCTATTAAGCCAATCTAAGAAAACACGTGTACAGTATTTATTCATTTTCTTTCTGCCCATTTAGGTACAATACAAAGCTAAGGCAGCTGATTATATGAGGAACAATTACACCGTGGTTACAGACACTCCTACCTATGTTCAAGCTGTCATCAGTAACAACCAGATGAGCGACGTAAGTAATTCTTTTTTTCTAAGAATAATATCATAAAAACCTACAACCAAGTCTTCATATGTTTTAAAATGTAAATGAATGTAATAGACAGTGTAAAACATATTTTTTTCTCTGTTTCTCTTTAGCTTGTCTATCGTCATGACTATGTGAAGAACGTCAAAGGCACAATGACTTCCTGTGCCACCTCTATGGATTTGGAGAGAGCGCGTGAAGCTAACAAGATCCAGAGCAGCGTAGGTTGAACTGTGGCTGGAGTGTTCTCCAACAGAGCACACCATAAACTCTGGAGTATAACACACACCCTGTTTAGAACACGCATGACTGAGCAGTTGCCTTTGGATACATCTCTTATTACCTTCACCTCTTATGGATACAGACTACCATATAACCCAATGATACTGACACATCATATATAAAACACAGCCCATATATCCAAAAAAAAAGTGCGAGTTATACTTTAAAAATTACGGTACTGTAGATTTGTTAGTCCGAAAGAAAGTTTTAAATATGAGCAAGTATCACCATTGAAAAACCGCTCTTGCTCTGATAATTAATGACATTCAGAAGAGCTTTTTGTCTTAAGAACTGATTTTTTATTTTACATTGAGATGAGAGCAGTGGTTGCGTTATAGCTTTTTCTAACTTATCTGTCAATTTCGTTTCAGTACGTGTGGTTTTATTGACCCTAAGCAATAATGAGCCCAGACATTCATTTTTGAAACCCAGAGGAAAACAAGTTCATGTATTTTCTTTTTTTCTCCACAGAATCTGTATAAAGAAGCCAGTGTGAAATTGATGCCGATTGGATACACGCTTCCCTCTGACACCCCAGCCATCAGACAAGCAAAACACTCCAGCATCGTCCAGAGCGATGTAAGCACCAATTACAAACCCATATCGGCTCTGGTATTTTGTTGTTTTTGTGAGTGATGTGAGTTAAGCAGCATGTCAGGTGTGACTTAGTTTTACATTTCCTTTTATAATAAAAAAAAATTGCTGATCATGTTTCCTAAGAACCGGCTAATTGAAAACAAGCAAAATATTTATTTGAAAATTGATCTGCTATTAATATATATATATATATATATATATATATATATATATATATATATATATATATATATATTAGCTAGAGTTCAATAGTAAAATGTTAACTGTGTTTTTTCCTTCCCATTAATGTAGCTAGTTTAATTATCCTCCTTCATCTTTTCACAGCACAAGTACAAAGAAGCCTATGAGCACATGAAAGCCAAGTCATACACTCTGCTGCCAGACAGCGTGAACTTTGTCAATATAAGGAAGACGAACACTGTCATTAACCCGGTAAGACAGTCTAAGAGTCACTGGAAATCTGCAGGAATGCTCGTGCTCCCTTTCCTCACTGTTAAGGGATCAATAAAGATGGAATGATTGCTGCCAAATGGTGAAAAAAAAGTGGGGCAGCCGTAAAGTATCCTAATGAGAATATCACAAACCGGTAATACGTCAATCCCAGTAAAATGAATACAGAGTAAATGTATGGTGTCATTCTAAATGTTGAATAATAAAAAACAAACATATCACAATATATAGGTTATTGAACTGAAGAACAGTGTCACTTTGTTTGTTAGCCTCACCAAAAAATGTATATTAAACTTATCGCTCCTGTTGTGTTTTACATAATCGTTTTGCTTGTGGAATGAAGTAGCTTTTTTCTTTCACAGCGTTTATACCGTGAAAAGTATGAGCATGAGAAGGACAAGATCCATACAACCTACGATACCCCTGAAATCAGACAAGTCAAAGCCACTCAGGAAGCAGTCAGTGATGTGAGTCACATTTTACAGCTTTGATCAATGCTGTGTTACTAGCCCAGACAATTGACCTTTTTTATAACGGGATGGAATAAACGGCCGCTGTTTTAACTTGATCAACTAGCCTAACGTTCTGATTATACTGCTCTTTCTTTACAGATCTCCTACAAGACAAACTACTACAACATGAAAGGGCACCTGATTTCTATGCCTATGACCCCAGAGTTGGTGCATTGCCGCTACGTTAATGAAATCACTAGTGACGTATGTACTTGTGTTGTGATTTGTATGTAGCATTAACTCCCGAGTTTTAAAGAAAAATGATCAGACATTTTCTGTATGTTTTAATTGATCTTTTTTTGTACTGTGTGCTTGGATGTAAAATAATTTCAAAACATTTATGGTACATTCACCCTTTATTTGTAACAGTGATCTTTTCTCCCATTTCAGTTGAAATACAAAGAGGACTTGCAGTGGCTGAAGGGACTGGGATGCTTCCTGTATGATACTCCTGAAATGGTCCGTGCCCGGGGTGTGTCTAAACTCTGGGTAAGTTAACCTGTCTTAGTTTATATCAAATACAAATACAGTGTGCAGGAGGTATACCTGAAAGAGAAGCAAGCTTAAAACAGGGAAGAGGATGCCCTTGAAGAAGCACAAAGGGGTGATTAATAAAATACATCGAGGAAGCAGACAACATGCAAGAATGATGTTTGTAATGAGCAGTTACTATTTCAAAACACAATAAAAAAAAAAAGTATGTTTCTATTTGTTTATCTGTAATGTATGAAGTTTATTTCCTTGCATTGCATTAGTAAGCACATATTCAGATAAATGGCCATTAGAATGCATTTTAAAAAATCAAACAAGAAACACTTGCTGTGTAAGAAAACTTAACAATTTTAAATGCAGCACCTATTCGTTGACTTTGAAGTTGGACTTTGATTTAACAGTAGAAAGACTCTGCATTCTGTTGCTGTTGAATCCAGAGCAAAGAAAACGCCTAGCAGTTTGCTCATTTTTGCTCTTTCGTTTCAGTCTGAATATACCACTGCAGCTAAGAAGATGCACGATAAATTCACTGTTGTGCTGGATACTCCTGAATACAGAACTGCAACAGAACTCAAAACACACTTGAGTCAGGTAAGTGCCAGGATTGGTTTTTTTGGCCTTAAGCATTGTTAGCAGCACTGATAAAAACGACTTTTGTTTTAACGTTTGTTTGGTATAATGCGCATCGTAGTATTTTATATATGTATAAAATATATTTTGCTGTTCATAGAAAAAAAGCTGCAGTAACTAAGTGTTTGTTTTATGAGTGAGGTGCTCAAGTAAAAACTGTTCTAGACGTGTTGCAATACAGTGACTTGTTATTCATTTTGTTAAATGTTTTTTTTTTAGCTGGTTTACAGAGCTGCTGGTAATGAGATGAAGACTAAATATACTGCACTGTCCGACAGCATTGACATCCAGAGGGCCAAAATGGGCCAACAGCTCCAGAGCCAGGTAGGGTGTGAGAACGTGTCTCTTATACAGCAGGACAGAGGCTGGGTGTGAACCAGCAACCCTGCGCACAGTGAGCAGGCATCTTAACCACATGCGCGTCTGCATTCAAGGTTTTACAGCTTTTAACCTCATCTTGTCTCACAGACAGGGGACAGGACAGAATCTGTAATGGCAGTGTGTCACACAACACTTCCCGTTACACTTCTAAACTGTGACATGCATGGAAATACGTTGATCTTCTTGCATATTGTTGATGCTCATCTCTGAATTGAACTTTATAAAACTTTTTTTGCTTGCGTTTGTTTCAGTACCTGTACACTGAACTGGCCACCAAGGAGAGACCTCACGTCACCTCTGAATCTCAGACACCAGCCATGAAACACGCCAGACAAATGAAAGTGGTGACCAGCGAGGTGAGATTGAGGCATTGCTTTTGAGGGCCGCTTTTTTATTTTAAACTTAAAATGAAACCTTGTCTTAAAGTGTTGGAGCTAACGTGGTGAATATTGCATTGCTTTTGAGATTACGGAATGTTTTATGATGAGCAGGTTCCTGGTCAGTAGGTCTTCAGGAATAGTTTGCTGAGAAATGCATAAAAACGGTAATAAAATGTCTACAAAGTTCAATTTTAATTTTAGCTTTGAAGAAACAAATACTGTGTTTGCAAGTTTTCTACTGTGTTAGAGCCATGTTGATACATTTAAACAACCAATTGAGTTGGCTGTGTGATTTTTAAAAATGTATTTATTGATGTCTTCCTTTTTTATCTTTTGTTTGTAAGAATAAATACAAGGCGCAGTATGAAAAGATGAAGAACAAGTACACCCCATCATGAACACTCCCATCCTGATTAGAGCCAAGAAGGCTTACCTCAACGCCAGTGATGTATGTATACAGTAAAGTGTTGAAACCCCATACAGATCAACAGGGAATTTTACATTAAACAATGACACTTCACAATTCTAAACAATGTTTCGTCCTGCAGCTGCGCTACAAGGAAACCTTTGAGAATGCAAAGGGACACTACCACAGTGTGAAAGATGCCCTGGACATCATCTATCATCGCAAGGTCACTGATGACATCAGCGAAGTAAGTATGATACAGCTATGGGTGCTATAGGTGTGCTGCATTACTATTAGCGAATCCTTGTTGTTGAGCATTTCAATAAATAGTACACCTGTCCCTTATAAAAGTTTACCATAGTATAGTAAAGCATATTGAAAGCATGGTTAAAGCATAGGTAAGCATTGTAAAGAAAATCAAGGTATGCTAAAGCCTATTAATAAACATGGCAAACCAGGGTAAACTATAACCATGGGAAAAGCATGATAAAACTGCAAAAATAACATGGTAAACTTTTGTAAGGGTTAAATTTACTGTTATTATTTATTTTAATATATCTTCCAAGATAATTAAAAAAAAAAAAAAAATTAGTTGGTTTGGCTATACCTCGTGAGGATTGTGTTTAAATAACTAAGCTAAGCGGAAGCTGCGTCTTTGAAGTTGTTCTGCAGATTTTAAACGTGCATGCGTTTGCCTTTGTGTCATAAGGGCTTTACCTCAATGCTGACTTTTTTTTTTCTTTTCTCCCAGGTGAAATACAGAGAGAAGTATGTGAACGAGCTGGGGCTGTGGAGGTCTATTCCTGACCGCCCAGAGAACTTCCATCATCGCATGGTCGGCGACGCTGTCAGCGATGTACGTGCCACACTCCTTTCACTCTGAATCGTCTAAAAATAAACAAAATAAATGGGCAGTTCAGTGTGCTTAAGAACCGATTACTTAGGTTCAAGAAAATAATGGGTATTTAGAGTCCCCTTTATTGTCAACTTGACTGTCAGCTGAGACTAGTTGCTTTGATAACTTGAAGTTGTTACCATTAATATGCAAAGAATTTGAAAGTACATAGAAATGTACTGCACACGGATAAAAAGACAAATAGTAAAATACACAAAGAAATCAGGTTTTCATTAAAAACCCAGATTGAACTCTGCATATGAGATCCTTTAGAAATATATTCATTGTATCTTCACATCCTACCAGGTCAAATACAAAGAGGACCTGACCTGGATGAGGGGCATTGGGTGCTACGTGTGGGACACTCCGGAAATGGTCCTGGCCGAGCACAACAAAAGCCTCTACAGTGGGGTATGTATGGAACGGTGCACTGAGAATCCCTCCTCACCGAGACTCCATTAGTCTGTGTGCAACACTAAGCTGGGCACAGCAGAGCAGCCACGTTCAGTGACAGTACTGCCAGGACCTAATAACAAAGAAGACGCTTTATTCAGTTCACTATTACACTTTTAGATTTTGGACACAAATGCATAGTTGTATGTATTTATGTATGGTAATGCATGTTATATATATATATATATATATATATATATATATATATATATATATATATATATATATATATATAACATGCAATACCATATATAAATATAATTTGCATATATATATAATTTGCTCAGAATCTAGAAAAAATAACATACGCCTGATTTGTGTTTGGCTTCCCTTTGGCCTTCTAATCCATGTAACACTTATCATATAAATTGCTCTATTGTAGTTTTATATAAATCATATACTGAACACTATATATTATGTAAGGCCAAGTAAGATCTGTATCTATTGGTGCATTGACTTTTCTAACTGATTTCATTCTTATTTATTCAAACCAGGGGTTGGCAGGTATTTACAAAGGAAAATACCCAAATACCCTATTGTAGGGATAATCGGTGCATTCTTTTTTTTTAAACAGAACAAGTACCGTGCCTCATCTGAGAAGAACAAAGCCAACTTCAAGTACACAGCGGACAACCCTCTGTATGAAACCGCCAAGCACGCAGCTCAGCTCATCAATCAGGTACCCACGGCAAATACGGGACAGCTACTGCATTTTAGTAGGGAGGGGAATATTTTTAAAAGAAAGCTGTTTAATTTAAATACATACAGACAGTTACAGTATGATTGATTATATTTACATACAGTTTATTGTATAGTCTACAGTCTATACAAAAACAACCATGTAAAATCCAAGAGTAAAGAAGATATTAATTACTATGGAGATGGAGAATGTGTAAACAGTATCTGAGTCGGTAATACCTGTATAACTGTTATAACTGTGTTTTTTCTCTTCAATGCTTCGATAAGGGATCCTTTTACAGCTGTTAAGGTAAAGCCTTAAAGAAAAATAAGCCAAGCTTTACAGTTTAGAAGACACCCTGAGAAGTGTTAAACGACGAGCATTTGTGTTAACCTGCTTATAAAGGAAAGTTTAAGCCATAACTGTAACACAGGGCTTGGTGTACCTGTACAAGATGTGCTCATAAAATTGCTTCAGGTATTTCCTTTCAGTGCAGTTGAGCAATGGGTAATAGTGACACGATATTGCTGCAATGTGATATTAGTCATTTCCTTGCAGGATTGCTGCTTTACAAAAAAATAATCAAAGCACTGATTGCCATTTTCATAACTATTGAATGAATGCTTTGGATATAAATCTGTGACACTTTGTGAAATACGAGGTCAAATTGCCCAACACAAAAAAAAAGAAAAGTGAGCCTTTATTCCTCATAAAGTTTAACAATGCAGAAATATAAAGTACAGTATTGGTTGCACAGATTGTGTTTACAGTGTTTGGTAGTCCTTTTATCACTATAACCCCCCTGTGACATTCTGAGCAGAAGCTGTACAGAGCTGAATACGAGAAGAGGAAGGATAAGTACAGCGTTGTTGTTGATGATCCTAGAAACATCCTGGCCAAAGAGGCCAAAAATCGCAGCCAGGTAAAACCAAAGGCCAGACACTTCCGCCATGTGGTCTCCACCGCACCTCCAGCATGGACCTGGTTCCATGCATGAGGTCACCAGCAGCCATGACATCATACATTCACGTCTCTCTTCTGGCGGATCTTGTCCAGTCTTTTGCCACCCAAAATGCCTTCAGGCACTTTGTGTGTGCCTGTCCAGACTCTATGTACTCCATTGCAGTTCCCTTTTCATTTTTGTTATCAGTGAGTTTATTTAGCTTTTAATAAAAGATCCTTGGCAATGCAACAAATGCATGCCTAACAGGATCTGTTCCAAATCTGGTCTTTCTGCCCTACAAACTGTGTATTTGAATGATCCCTGAAATGTTTAGTTTGCAGTCCTGGTACCTCCTCGGATTGAAAGACATAAAGTTCCTGGTCGTAGAAGTGACAAGGTGCTTGTCAGAATGAGAGTTTCAGCTTTCTCATGCAGCAGCTCCCTCTCAAATGAATCCGGGTTCTTCATGGAGTGCATACAGCAGAGGTTCACCTGGGGATTCAGTGTTCCTCACTGTCTTCTTCTGTCTCTTATATGTTGCTTCCTCCTTTGCATGCTACATGTCTTCACTGACAGAAAAAGTATAAGTCTGTGGCCAAGAAGCTGTTGCAGCAGGGTTGCAATGAAATTCTGCGGCCGGATATCCTGACTGCACTTTACAACACAAACCTGTGGAGCCAGGTAACAGCTCACTGCTTCGGACATGTGTCCACACTGCTGCCTCCAGCCTTCCCTGGCTTTGAAAATCGCGAAACTCTCCTTTCTTTACACGTCAAAAGCCTCGTAATTGTTTTGGCTGTAGCCTTCTACCTTCTACCCACCACTTTCTCACCTCGCTTTTTTTTAATGCAACATGTGAGGGAATGTTAACAAATTACCATATTTGTTGAGGTGACTCTTCCTAATGGCTCTAAGAATGCATGAAATATAATAAATAGAAATGAAAAGCTTTTGTGTTTTTTTAACTTACTTACCTTAAGGATAATATATTTGAATAAAGCGGAAAAGGTGGAAGTAAAAAGGAATGAGTAGAAAGGATATTGAGTATTTTTTTATTCTACATTGCCATTGCTAGATCCAAATTCATAGCTATGATCTAGAAATGAGAAAGTTCAAACATAAACTATTTTACACTTAAACTATTTAAGTGTAACAGGGCCGAGGCTGGGTGTGAAGCGGCAGCCCTGCGCGTTGCAAACGAGCCTCTTCACCGCTATTCAAAAGAGCCGGGCTCGTCTGCATTCGTGGTTTTAGAGCTTTTAACCTCATCTCCTCTCACTGACAGGACGGCCGAATCCATAACAGCAGGGCATCGCACAACACTGCCCATTACATAAGTAAAAGGGTTTTTTTGTACACATAAACTTCTTTGAAATGCATAGTTTTGTGCTGCCCTCTCTTTAATTCAAAGACACCAGGGACCTCCTTACCCTTGAGGTTAACTTTACCTTTCAACATAATCGCATGCATCGTGTTCATTAGTCTGTGTTGCTCAGACATGTGTTGTGCACCTTTTCTATTGGCATGTTTTCCATATATTGTGTGCACAGAATCTGCATGAACCCTTTGTTGGTAAGTTTAATTGTGTTCAATTTATTTGGATTTTATTTGATGAACCATAGTGCCATAGTTCAGAGCTCAGCTAACAGTGGGGTCGCCAATGCCAGTTTGACTTTCAAAGCAACCTAGACCCAAAGTTAAAGTCACTGTTATTTATTTAAAGCTTACCACAGAAAAAAAAACTGCCTAGTTTTTATTTATAAATTTAAACTTTTCCAGCTTGGTAGGATCGTATCTTTATGTACAGCCCTATTAACAAGTTAGCAGGCAATTGGAAGTCATAGCCTGCTGTTTGCTCTCCCACCCCCTTTGATGTTATGTTATCAGTGTAGTGGATGTTCTCTAGAAAACACCCTACCCAACCTCACAGTTCAGATCAGAGCTAGTGTAAAACAATTGCATCGCAGATTCAGTTAGACAATACATTTAAAAACAGCAATGTCACTTTATACAGTTTCCAGTGGCTAGAGATATAAAGATTTAACCCCAAGTAGAGTCAGGTTTTCATAATCCATCTTGCTATTTTCACTAATCTTTTCACTAATATAAGTTTTTTTAATGTATTTATTTGACCAGTGGAAATACAGGGCAGAATATGAGAAGGAAAAGGACAAGTTCACCTCTGTGTTGGACACCCCTGAACACGCTCGCACTCAGAAAGTCAGCAAGCAGTTGAGCGACGTGAGTAATGGGGATTCCCTTGTTCTAGAACCTGATGACCCTTTTCAATACATCTCTAGGGATTCCCTTGTTCTAGAACCTAATTACCCTTTTTAATACATCTCTGGGGATTCCCTTGTTCTAGAACCTGATGACCGTTTTCAATACATCTCTGGGGATTCCCTTGTTCTAGAACCTAATGACCCTTTTCAATACATCTCTAGGGATTCCCTTGTTCTAGAACCTAATGACCCTTTTCAATACATCTCTGGGGATTCCCTTGTTCTAGAACCTAATTACCCTTTTCAGTACATCTCTGGGGATTCCCTTGTTCTAGAACCTAATGACCCTTTTCAATACATCTCTAGGGATTCCCTTGTTGCTGCTTTAGTGAACCCCTTAGTTCTTTAAACTTTGTCTCAAACGATGAATAAGTGGCTGACACCAGCTTTCCCCTTCTGATAATAAATAACGGCTACCAACGGAAACACAAGACTCCGTAGCCTTGGATCACAAAACAAACAAGCAAGTACACTGGGGAACTAGTGGAAGACTTCACAGTATTATTGTTTCTATGACTGTCAAAGACTTGAGCTGAAGAAACAGGGTTCTTCGTGACAATTGAAATTCACAAAAAAAAAATAAAAAAAAATAATATATATTCTTATTATTGCCTTTATAGATCATTTACAAGATGGAACACAATAAGACCAAGGCCAAAGGCTACACCCTGGGGCACGATACCCCATCGCTGCAGCACATGAAGAAGGTGAAGGAGAGACTCAGCATGGTAAGCTCCTTTAGAAACTCATCGACTCCCCTCATGAACCGAACTACAGGAATGCATCCTAAACACACAGAAAAGGCTGTTCTGTCTATGGTCGGGCACCTGCGGGCCTGCCTGTAAGTTGCCCAGAGCTGCGTGGTCCTCTGACACTGTAGCTGTGAGGTGGCTGCATAACGGGCTTGCACACTGAGAAGAAGCGGACGGCTGATGTTTTGGAGGATGCGTGTGTATGTCTTCGTCTCTCCCGGGTCAGCCTTGGGGGTGGCATGTGAGCCGGGTTGAAATAAAAAAAATAATTGGGCTTTCCAAATTAGAGAGAAAATGAGAAAAAACAAAATTGGCGATTCCAAATAAAATAAAAAAAGAAAGAACTTGTGACCTAAGTTCAAATGTGTTTTTGTTGCTTGCTTAACATTCTCAACATTCAAGTCTTTATTATTAATTCCACCGCATGCTGTTTGCATCCTTGATACTGGGAAGTATTAACTGTGATTTGTTCTTCTTTTCCAGCTGAAATACAAGGAGGAGTATGAGAAGAACAAGGCTCACGTCACCATCGACCCGGGTGCTTTTGAAATCAAGGCTGCAAAGGAAGCTTATGATAACATCAGCAACGTAAGTCCTGTGCTTACCATCAGTACTCAGTGCGATATTGAGACAGGCAGTGATTCTGTACAGCCTGTGCACCTCATCAAAATTAATTGTACATTTATTATGCAAAATAACCCTTAAAATACATTATTTAACTTTAAAAAAAATGGTATAGTTGTTATAACAGTGCTAGGTAAATTGATTAGAATCTTTTTTCTGTCTTTCTATGGAATAGATATTTATCATGCGTCATGTCTTGTTCTTTTCTGAAGCTTACCTACAAGAAGAAGTATGAAGCTACAAAAGCCAAATGGATCTGGACCGTTGACAGACCTGACTTTGTTCACGCTGCGAAGACATCCTTCCAACAGAGCGATGTGAGAAACTCATCTCTGGGGCAGAGCTGAACTTGTTAAGATTGAGGAGTAAAGGGTGTCACTTTGTAACCAGTACAGTAGTGACCTGAATTATTAAACACTGTGTCTATCTGTATTATATAGAGATATAATTATTACAATTAATTTTCTTCTTCTTTCTGTCTATCTATCTATCTATGGCTTGGTCCAAATGCTCCTCTCTTCCTTCTATTCCTCAGGTTGAGTACAAGTATGACAGAGAGGCGCTGAAAGGATGCAAACTGTCTGTGACTGATGACAAGACCATGATGCTGGCGATGAAGAACAATGAAATGGCTAGTGACGTGAGTGTCCAGGCATTCCAGTGACCTTGTTGTTGATGGTCGCACTTGTAAACGATGACCTGGAAAAATGTTTCTCACATAAAATATAGATATCATTATATATATAATAGCTGTTACTTAAGACTTTGGAAATAAAGATGATTGCATCTTACCAGGCATAGCAAGGGCTGTTGTATTTTATCTTCCATTTAACCAAAATGTTTTATGAAATGTAAAAAGAAACAAAATCAAAGCTGAAATATTGAAGGCGATATTACCGCCTTTGTGTTGTACTGATACTATATTCCCTTCACTCCAGGTGAAATACAGAGAGAAGTATGAGAAAGCGAGAGGCTTCTACAAGACTGTGGCAGACACTCCTCAGATGCTCCATGCAAAATCTGTTGGCTCCCTGGTGTCAGAGGTACTGATCACTGCAGACAGATCGCATCTTAATATTATTACTGGAAAATTGTTTGAAATGGAGTCGTCAGAATACTGGTAATAATGAATGAACTGGTTTGTTTAATAGACTAGAATGGACTTGATTAAGCTAGGTGGTAATGATATTGCAGGTTGACTTTTCTGCATCAGTCCACTGTATTGAAACAGTAGCTGTCACTGAGATGGTGAAGGTTAGGGTTTAGAGTTTGGTTTAGGTTTAGGGTTAGGGTTAGGGTTTAGAGTTCGGTTTAGGGTTAGGGTTAGGGTTAAGAGTTCGGGTTAGGGTTAGGGTTTAGAGTTTGGTTTAGGGTTAGGGTTAGGGTTTAGAATTCGGTTTAGGGTTAGGGTTTAGAGTTTGGGTTCGGGTTAGGGTTAGGGTTTACAGTTCGGTTTAGGTTTAGGGTTTTGGGTTAGGGTTTAGAGTTCGGGTTAGGGTTTGGGTTAGGGTTTAGAGTTCGGTTTAGGGTTAGGGTTAGGGTTTAGAGTTCGGGTTAGGGTTAGGGTTAGGGTTTAGAGTTCGGTTTAGGGTTAGGGTTAGGGTTTAGAATTCGGTTTAGGGTTAGGGTTTAGAGTTCAGTTTAGGTTTAGGGTTAGGGTTAGGGTTTAGAGTTTGGGTTAGGGTTAGGGTTTAGAGTTCGGTTTAGGTTTAAAGTTTAGGGTTAGGGTTAGGGTTTAGAATTCGGTTTAGGGTTAGGGTTAGGGTTTAGAGTTCGGTTTAGGTTTAAGGTTTAGGGTTGGGGTTTAGAGTTTGGTTTAGGTTTAAGGTTTAGGGTTAGGGTTAGGGGTTAGGGTTTGGGTTAGGGTTAGGGTTAGGGTTAGGGGTGGAACTCACACTTGCTCAATTCCCGTATCTACTAAAAGGTGTCACTGCTTTGAAAAGGGGTAGGTGTTAACTGAGGTTGAATTGGTCTAAGCAACTCTCGAGGTGGTGCATCAGAAGTCTCTTTAAACAGTACCTTTTGCTTTTTTGTCAACAGTCTAAATACAAACAAGCCAGTAAGAAGGAGCTACAAATGGGATCCTTCACCACATTGTCTGAGACCCGTGACACTGTGCGTGCCAAAGAAGCCTCCAACATACTTAGCCAGGTGAGTCAGTGGCCTTTGAGCTTCACAGGATTCACAGGGAACTTTAGAAGACAAATGGACTGCTTCCTTATAGCACAGGGACAAAGATGAAGTGGCAAATAGCAGTACACTCCTACAAGGATCTGAGGGACCCCATTGTCACTTACCACTCCCAACTTTGAGATGTTGTACCTTCATTTATAGCTTTAAAGCATGGTTGATGACTCATTTTGCAGTCATGTTATTGTAGTTGTAGCTAAATGTGGCAAATGATTTTTTTTTCTTCTGTATATAGAAACAATACAAGCAGAAGTTTGAGAATGAGAAAGGCAAGTCCAACTATGCTAACATGCAGACCCCCCCCGATGTGAAACACGCAATGGATGTTGCAAAGAGTCAGAGTAACGTGAGTACTACCACTCTCCTTTTCACGCTTACAGCACTGTCTTTTTAAACAATATAATTGCCATTTTGAAGAGGGAATTACTTCTTGAGTGAATTATTATTTAAGTGATAACCACAGGGCAGGAGTACAAGGGGTTCAAGTTAAGAGTGTTATAATAGCAAGGGAGACTGCTGTGAGCAAGTACACTATGTACACCCTGCATTTAGATCTATTATATGACAATAGTTTAATTTCTGTATTTGGTTTCTGAATTCAACCGAATCAGCTGTTTGATTCTGCACTGTAGAACCTTTTGAACGTGTGTTTATCCAAACTGTCCTGTGCCCTGCTATCACAGGAGAAACGGATTTGGAGCTCCAGTGAAAGTGAACATTTGCTGTTTTCTGTTGTGTTGTTTTTTCAATCTTTTCAACTCTTTCTGCAGTTTGCTTACAAACAGGCAGCCAAGGCTCAGCTGCATTACACCTCTGTTGCCGATCGTCCAGATATTAAGAAGGCCACCCAGGCTGCTAAACTCATCAGCGATGTAAGCTATATTAAACACACAGAGGATTAATAAGTATACTGTTGCTTATGTCTTCACATAATCGTGGATTTAGCGTACACTGAGTCAGGCTGGTTGTGATGAAACCTTGTCATTATCACGTGTCCCACAGATTGGGTACAGAGATAAAGCTCGCCAAGAAGCCAGCCGCGGAGTGTCCATGGTCGGCCGTCCAGATATTGAACTGGCCCAGCAGGTGTCCAAGCTGACCAGTAAGGTATGTGAGCCCTTATTTCCGTTGGCTTAATGAATCCACACCATCAGCTACCGTTATACTTTGTAGATTTGTCATATAAATGTTTTTAATTCAGTTTTTCATTTTGTATTTATTTTCCAAAAAAATAATTATGGAATACATTCTTGTGATCTATCTGCTCAAATGATCATTTGTGAGATTAGTTTCCTTAAATTCCAAATTAGTCTCATCCAAATTATTTTATTTTAGAAGTTTGCAAATTTAGCAGGTTACTTATATATACAGTATATGTATATACAGTATATATGATATATACAGTATATATGATATATATATATATATATATATATATATATATATATATATATATATATATATATATATATATATATATATATATATATATATATATATATATATATATATATATATATATATATATATATATATATATATATTTTAGCTCAAAGAGCCAGCTGCTATTGATTCAGCTATTGATTTAAATGTGTTTTTTTCAATCTTGATAAATATGCATATAAATAAAATACAATATTTTATAATTGAATGCGACCCACAGTAAAATGAGATTATGTAGAAAACCCATGATGAAGTTATGCTAGTCATACGTACAATGTGACAAAATAGTATCTGGAAAGCAATAATGCTGAGCTTTGGTACATCCTATGTAACATAAGTTTTTCCTTCATGAAATCATGGCACTGCTGTATCTATTACTAGTCTCAGGGATTGGTGCCACTGTACTTATAGCAGCTTTTTAAAAATACCAATTAACACATTCAGACTGTGATAACTGAGTGCAATTATTTTATTATATGCTAACACAGTGGAGAATACCCCCACCACCTCCCCAAGAAAAAAACTCCAGTTAACCTTATCACAGCTGTTATTTGTTTTGTTGATTTTTAAAGCTTTTGAAAAGCAGCTATGAGGATAGCGCTGCCATAATAAAAATGTAGTGCTATGGCAGTACTCTACACTTGTATTTGATTCAGGTCTTGCTGGCCGCAGTGTACCCTGCCTCCCTGAAGCCATGCCTGTGTGCTTTGTAATGCTTCTCTGATCTTGCTGTGTCGCTGCGCTTTGTAGGAGGAGTCTGAAAAGAAGGCGGGGCACGGAGCTGCTTCCTATGACACCCCTCAGATGAGACACCTTAAGAAAATGAGTGCCCTCACTAGTAATGTAAGGAGGTCCTGCTGCCTGGACCCGTGACTGCCAGTCTTGTCTCTCATTGTATTCGCCTCTCTTTGCCATTCCTAATTGCCAAGCACCTCACTTTGAAGTGTGAAATTCTGACAGTAAAAAACACTTTAATGGATTTTTCTTCTTTTTTTCTCTCTTTCTTTTTTATGCTGCAATAAAGGATATCCAGTACGATATCTTTTAATAGATGCTCCCCATTTTTATGCATATGTTAATTCCAATTTCAGCTGCTTTTGATTTTACTTTATTTTTTCTTGTTTTATGGAATGTAACTTCTGGTGTAAATTGAACTTTTTTTCTGTTCTTGTGCTCTTTTCTGTCTGTTTCATCAGCAGTATTAAAGGATGTCACAAATCAGAGTTAACATTACTTGACTTTTAACGTGATTCTGTTTTTAACCTACCTGTTTTTGTTAAAATACTTCACATATTACTATTTTTTCTACCAGTTTCTCCTCCCAGTGTCCCATTGTGTTGAATGGCAAGTTTTAATATGGTTACTCTGATAAGGAGTGAACATGACTTGTCCAGCTGTCCTCTTATTCATGTGCATTATTTGGACTGTGCTAATCCCAGAAAAGTGCATCAAACTGAACTATTCATTTCAGAAGAGCTGATGGAAACTTAGTAATTATGAATTAAACTAAAGTTCACCGTTCAAGGAACTTGCATATATATTGTTAAAAAAAAAAAAAGCAAATGACAAAGGGATTTTAAAAAAGCAGTATTTAATACCTTGTGAGTTAAAGCTTTGTTCAAGCCAATAGGCCAAACTGCCTTTCAAGCTGTTGGAACATTAGGGCTAATGGAATCTCTCTATTTAATCACCAGCACTAGTACTGGCTGGACATCAATGCGTTCCATATCCTGACTGAGACGTGCTAAAAACAAATACGATTCTGAAGGATTTGCAGACTCCAAATAGCTCTGTGTGATTGTTGTGCCTGATGTTTTATCATTAGGAAAAGTGATCATTAGGAAACCTTGCCAGAACCCCTTGTTTTACTTTATTTTTTGTCATGCTAAACCCTGAGTTCATGTCTCAGTCTATGAGCTCTTTCTCGTCACATATATTAGGGCTGTGCCACAAAACTGATTGAATGGTATTCTACCAAACGGTTGATCATTTAAAGCTACGTATGAAAACAAAAGGGTAAAAAGAAAACAATTCAGTGAGGCAATAAGACAATACAGACAAGAGCACAGCCATAATATACAAGGATTTCTTTTCTACATGTTTTTTTTCTGTTTTTCAGTCTTTTTATAGGTTGCCTCAAAAGGGAAAGCTTGTAAATGTAATGGTTACTGAATTGAATCTCCCGTGGGACAACTTATAATCCTTGCAATGTTATTTTTTTTCAATTGTTTTTTGTTTTTGTCTCCCTGTGCCTTCTTTGGATCGTCAGTATTAACAGCATTGCATTTGTGCACTTGTGTACAACTCATGATAGGGTCAGAAATGATTTTGGCTTTGGATTTATTTTGACTTTAGGTGAAGTACAAGGAGAAGTTTGATAAGGAGATGAAGGGAAGGAAACCACAGTTTGACTTGAAGGACAGTAAGAATTACCAGACTATGAAAGATGCAAATATTCTTGCTAGTGAAGTAAGTATGAATACAGGAAATAAATAGATATAATAACATTGTAATAACTATGTAATTAGCAATGTGTCCTGCTATTATAATGTAACTACTGTGTAAATACAGTACTTCATGGTACCGGCCATTCCAATGTAATTACACACTTTTCCACCAGTACAGTAGTTACCATGTAAGGGTAGTTACACTCACAGATCAAGGGTATTTCTACAGTTATTCAATGTAATTACCTGATGTTTGTATAGCAGTGTATTCTAATGTGGTACCCAGTATTCTTTTATCATCCTGGAAGATGGTAAAGGATTGACACAGGAATCGAATGTGACAGTGAGCACAATCACATGCATGTAGAAGCTGTATTGAAGCTCATTTAGCTGCTGTAAATACACAATCTACTGTAAGTGTAACAGAAGTGCCCGCTCTGGCTTAGTTGCAAATGGTTTGCTGTGCTCTCGTTTCTCCCCAGGTGAAGTACAAAGGGGATCTGAAGAAGCTCCACAAGCCTGTGACAGACATGTCTGAGTCTCTGTCGATGCAGCATAACCTGAGCAGTAGCAAGCTGGCCAGTGATGTAAGCACAGCCACTAAGCAGCGCATCCCTTTCAGTGCACACTGTCCCATTCCAGATAATCTGGTCCACAGCTCTTTCTTTCATACTCTTTTGCCACAATGCTTGACATCATAGGGTAGTGACCTTCAGCTTTCCTCTTTGACCCTCAACCTCCTTCTACTAGCACCAGTTTGTACCCTTCTTTTTTATTTTGCGGCCAGCTATTCTTTGCATTTCTCTTTTTTTGTCTTGCTTTTTTATATTTTACTTTCTGAAAACTAACCAATGCCTCTTTATGATCTCCATCACTTTTATCCCAATGATCACCAAACCTCCCACAATTGTAACTGTGTTTTTTTTTTTTTTTACATTTTAATGATTCCTCATATTTCTGTTCTCACCAGTTTAGAAACTGTTTTGCCGTTTCTTCATTATTTTTGGCTGAGCAATGATATTGTGGCAAGCTGATGCTTTTTATGTCCTATTGCCTTTAATTCACACATATTTATTTATTTTTAAAAGTGGATGTAATTAATGAAACGTGGTATTCCCATTTGGGCTGAATGGAGCTTTGATGGGTTGAATGGAGCCTTGATGGGTTGAATGGAGTGTTGGTGGGCCCAGTGGAGTGTTCACTAATCAATAACTTTAATACTGAATTACCTGATAAGTATTTCAATAGGATACGCTGCCATCCCAAACTCTTTTTTTCTGCTGGTTTGCTGAGAACCAGACTAACAAACAATTTGTCATTGCAACCATTTCACTGAAATCCTGATTTTTTATTTTGTGTATTTCTTTTTTTGAAGAACCATGTGTTTAAAATTGGGATTCTTCTTATTTTTTATTTTTTTTCTTCTTTATTTTTTTAAATGAGTTTGTTGGTGCTTGAAGGAGATGTTTTTGAACTGTATTTATTGAGGTCCTTTTTGGGAATTCCCCCTCAGTACCGATACAAGAAGGAATTTGAGGACAGTAGAGGTCACTACCTCATGGTGCCAGATACCCTTGCACAGATTCACCATAAGGAGGCTTCAGAACTCCAAAGTCAAGTAAGTATTTAGGGGGAGGCAAGTGGACGTTGAGTCTGCCTCCACTCCACAGACTCTTTTGTTTGCGTGTACCCTCTCTTTCTCACCAAAGATAAGTCTCTTTTCCAAAACTTACACGCTGTACTACTGACCTGAATGTTTAACTCTCCCAAACCCCACCTCATACTTCACAAACAAACTGTTTGGGTTTTATTTCAAGGTACAAACTGATTTATTGATCTTGCTTGAGAGAAAAATAAAATATGAAAGAATGCTAACTTTTTACCTGCTACCACAGTTTTAACAAGAACAAAGAAACATGAACACATGACCCCAGTGTTAGCAGCCTTACATTGGCTTCCTGTGCAGTTCAGGATTGGTTTTATGGTCCAGCTTTTAACTTATAAAGCTTTAACAGCCTTGCTCCCCTATACCTAAAACATTTGTTGACCCCATAAGTCTCTAGTCTCTTAGATAGCAGGGTGGTTTGCATATTATTACATGGATACAGAGAATTGGCAGAATTGTTTTGTGTACGATCTGTAAAGCGCTTTGAGGCGATTCATCATGAAAGGAGCTAAATAAGAAATAAAGACTGATTGATTAACATTTTACTATTCTCTTTTAGTAACACTTCCTTGATCTCACACTAAGAATTTGATATGCTAACACAGCATCAAGTGATTTCATTTGACTCAAGTTTGCGAGAGTGACTAAATGTGTGTGTTCTTTTGGTTCCAGACATCTCTTTGTTTTTTAGATACTAATACCTTACTAAGTTATACCTATATATAATTCACAAGCTCTCCAGTAACTTTATTTTAGAGTCTGTTGTCAGCAATAATAACCCTTTGAGGATATCTGTAGAGGATATCATAACGTATCTAATGTATCTATTCTGCTCATTACAACAAGGTCGCCTTGATTAGATCCAGCAGTGAGATAGGTGGCTCATTGTACAAGTCCTCCATCACATGTTTTAGGGTTCAGACTAAGATCTGTAGCAAGCTATTAAGTGCTAATGGTGGAAACATCAAGGTACTTGATCTATACCAAATTTGAATGACATATTATATTATGTATCATTTTTATATCTGTGGTGTAAAAGTACATATGGAACCCGCTGTAAATGAAGAGAAACTGTTTGACCCCCCGCCCCTCCCCCCCCAGGTTAAATAAGTACAATCTAACAACGAAGAACATCTTTACGACCTAAGGAGGGTTAATAGGTTAATTAAAGATAATCTGTTGTGGGAACCTCAGCATGTTGTAAAAGCACCACTTTATTCCAGAACCAAGGGTGGTCATCTTGGACAGGTTATACCTGGAATTGGCTTGGAACAAAGAGACCTGCACTGGAACAGCTCTGGAGAGCCCACCACAGCAGTTAAACCTCTTTGACATTCTGTCTGCTGTGTTAACAGGTGAAATACAAGGAGAAGCACGAGAAAGAAAGAGGCAAGGCCATGCTGGACTTTGAGACCCCCACCTATGTCACTGCCATGGAGGCACAGCACATGCAGAGCGAGGTAAGAGGAGCTGGACTCTTCTGGTATCAAATCATCGTCAGGGTCAGAGAGCTGGAAATGTTCTAGGAAATCACGGTCGTACTCCTGGGAAATTATCTAGCAAGAGTTTTGATGAGAAGCCTTCATGTGGTTATATAGATGTGGGATACAGGACATTATCTTGAAAAGCTTTAAACAGCTTTAAGCCAGCTGTGCACCTTAACAAACTGGGGCAGATGGTCAAAAGGCTATTGTGTATATGTCAGGACAGTTCTTTATTTTAATTTATTTTTTAAATGTATTGTAAAATACATAGCTGGACTGTTTGACTTGTGTTTTTCACAAATAGGTTTCACCACAATAATCCTCCCTTCAGATGATTTATAAATGATTAGAGATGGGCAGACAACTGAAGATTTGGTTTACCCTTCAAGAGAAAAAAATAAATATAGGGGCTCCGAGTGCTCATCCGGTAAAGACGCTCCGCGTGGAGTGCAGGATGCGCCCTATAGCCTGGACGACTCCACGTGGAGCGCAGGATGCGCCCTAAAGACTGGAGGTCGCGGGGTTGAGTCCAGGCTATTCCACTGCCAACTGTGGACGGGAGCTCCTGGGGGCAGCGCACAATTGGCTGAGCACCGCCCGGGGGGAGGGAGGGTTAGGTCAGCCAGGGTGTCCTCGGCTCACCGCCGCACCAGCGACCCCTCTAGTCTGGCCAGGAGCCTGCGGGCTTGCCTGTAAGCTGCCCAGAGCTGCGTTGTCCTCCGACACTGTAGCTCTGAGGTGGCTGGATGGTGAGTCTGCAGTGTGAAAAGAAGCTTTCCGCTGACAGCACACGCTTCAGAGGACAGCATGTGTTCGTCTTCGCCGCTCCTGAGCGGTAAGCTGAGCCTAAAATAATTGGATATTCTAAATTGGGAGAAAATACAAAAATAATCGTGACTACTAAATAAAAAAAAAGGAAAAAAATAGAAAATGTTTTGTACACGCTAGAAATTTTTTTTTTTTTTTGCTTCAGTAGAAAACAAATGGGAACATTTCAGAACACGAAAATTCCAATAGATGTTAGCTCATCCTTGGTGGAAAAGGTCTATAGATGTGCAAGCTATCTCTCTCTCTCTCAGTTCTCAGTCACTGCTGGTCTAAAACAGAAAACTTCTTACGCTTTCTTGCTCCTGTATGTATTCTTGCCTTCTGTCTACGTTTAAGGCTTTTCACTGTTGCAAATAAACTTATACAGGTGAAAGATACCTGTATAAGGTTGTATTGTTTTGTTGTATTTTGTCCTGTTGTGAGTACCCTGTAGTATAGTATCAGTAATAATACATCATTTCTTTTAGAGGCTAAATAGCCCCCACCAAAAATAATAATAATAATAATAATAATAATAATAATAATAATAATAATAATAATAATAATAATAATAATAATGTGTGTTTACATATTGAGGATCATGTATTGTCCCTTAAAACACAACTGTTGTACTGTATACAACTGAAAGTAAGGCTTCTCAGCCACTGTGCTTGTATTTTAAAATGGTATAATTCTTTTGTTTTATGCAACGTATTATTATTTTCTCTTTCTGCTGCTGATAGAAAACTTATAAGAAGGACTTTGAAGAGTCTATGAAAGGCAGAAACCTTTCTGGCTTGGAGGACACACCAGCATCAATACATGTCAGATATGCAACTAAAATAGCAAGTGAGGTACAAAATAGATACATGTACCCCAGTCCTATATAATCTTACTAATCACCAAAATGAAATGCATTGCCTTGCCCTCTATTTCCACATTAGTTAACATCTGTCAGTCATTCAAGCACGATTCAGTTCATTTTAGCCTTCTATTAAAATCGATACTGTCTTGTTTCATGTTGCACGTCAATTGATTGTTAACTGTGACTCTTTAAATGTGTCTACCTGTTATCTATTATTACACCAGTGCTACTGCAGTGTGTACTAAATGTGTCTTTCATAAACCCATCAACTCCTGTTGACTCTTGAAAGCTTGAAAGCTGCGCTGCAGCCACTTTTCATGTGTCTTTGCTGTCTGTTTTTCCTCGTTTTGGGGCTTTTTTGTGGTACAAAAAAGGGGCAGAAATATGTGCGTGTGTGGGTGTTGTATTTCTGCAGTCTCTGTTGTTCTTTGTTCCTGTAGAAAGAGTACAGGAGGGATCTAGAAGAAGGCATCAAGGGTAGAGGGATAACAGGGCTGGAGGAAACTCCTGAGATGCTGAGAGCAAAGAATGCTACTCACATCTTGAATGAGGTAGGACTCCCTGCAGAGCTGGCACAGCGCATCTGATTCAGCTTCCACATGGGACTAATGCTCAGAGCTCTCCCCTGTCCATAGCATAAACAACACCGCTATGCATGGATTCTCTCTAACAGAACCTTCGGTTTCTATTAACAAGGTGTACCTCCCTTAAAACAAAATGGTCTACTAAAACAAATGCTACTACCTTGGATTGTCAGACATCCGTCCCAGAGAGACCACCCGTAATGTTTGTGTTGCAGTATCTTTCCCTATGTTCAGCTGTTTTAACAACTCTTAATACAGCTCTGTGTTCTAACCATCCTAATATTTCAGTGGTGGGGAGGGAGGAGGGGGGTTCCGCCTGTAACAACCTTCTAATAATCGTGCTGTATTGAATGTATACTCTTACATTGGTGGGGGGTTCTGCCTGTAACAGCCTTCTAATAATCGTGCTGTATTGAATGTATACTCTTACATTGGTGGGGGGTTCCGCCTGTAACAGCCTTCTAATAATCGTGCTGTATTGAATGTATACTCTTACATTGGTGGGGGGTTCCGCCTGTAACAGCCTTCTAATAATCGTGCTGTATTGAATGTATACTCTTACATTGGTGGGGGGTTCCGCCTGTAACAGCCTTCTAATAATCGTGCTGTATTGAATGTATACTCTTACATTGGTGGGGGGTTCCGCCTGTAACAGCCTTCTAATAATCGTGCTGTATTGAATGTATACTCTTACATTGGTGGGGGGTTCCGCCTGTAACAGCCTTCTAATAATCGTGCTGTATTGAATGTATACTCTTACATTGGTATACTACAAATAATGACAATCATCTGCTACTACTGATTTTTTTCTTTTGTTTTTCAAAAAAAAGTATTGTGTTTTATCACAATGTTTAGGTTAGAGTTATGTATCACATATTCCATTTTTACTCAAAGTACTTTAAAAACTGTTCAGGTTTCTGCCAAGCAGTCATTGTGTGACAAAGCAAGGGGCTTTGTATATGTAAGCGGCGTAAATGGAAAGTGATTGCAAAGATGGCGAAGCAACGTATTTAAAGTATCTGTCATGGGGTCATATTGGTATTCCAACAGCAATAATTACGATTGAAGGAGTTCTCTACAGTTAGGCCAGGTCCTGAGAATCTGTGGCTCTGGTGCTTTGTTTAGATTGAAGTTCTTAATCCTCTCTTGTTTCTGGCCATGGGCAGAAAGAATACAAGAAGTCTCTGGCGTTGGAGATCAAAGGAAGAGGCATGCTGGCTTTGGCTACTGACACCCCTGACTTCATGAGGGCCAGGAATGCCACAGATATCCTCAGCCAGGTCAGTGTGTTAACAAGACCTGCGGCCCCCACCTGCATGGCTGTTTCAGTAGCATGCAGCAGTCAGCAGCCCTTGAACTATCACTGCAGCTATACTTCAGCAGCAGTGTGCATTGCAGCGCATCACCATGTGATGCTTCCTGTGAAATGCAAGTACCGAATTGGGTTGTTCAATTGTTCTGTTGTGTCTCCCAGAGTAAGTACAAGCACACTGCGGAGATGGACAGATCCAGCTTCACCTCAGTGACTGATACCCCTGAGATTATCCACGCTCAGCAGGTCAAGAACATAGTGAGCAAGGTAAGAGATGAAGTAGACTTGATGTATCTGACATTGTGCACAATCCCCCTTCGCAGTGATATACCATCAGTAATAATGAATTAAAAGTAGAGGTAGTACAGTAGTAGGGAGTATGAAAGTTTACTTCAAAATGGATTGGCAAGAGAAACATCCAAGTTTTACTGTGCAAAAAGTAGAATTTTTTTCTGCTGCACAGCTAGATTCCACAGCTTGGCAATGAACACAACATAAAAAAACAGGTTTTCCTATGGAAGCCAGCACGGTTATTTATATTTATAGTTATATATATATATATATATATATATATATATATATATATATATATATATATATATATATATATAATATAAATGATAAGTTTTACCACTCATAGCATTACCCTAGTATCCCTGGTATTTACCTCATAGACCTGCTGTGTAATAGCTTTGGTTTGATAATCTCTCCTCTCTTCAGTGGCATGAAACTCTGCAATTTTGCAGTAAGATCCACGAATCTCAATTCTAGAAGTGTGCAATCACTGAAAAGGGAAGTTAATGTCATATACAAGGTTAGACTGCTAGACTGGTGGTGCAGTGGGGTGGTTCACTAGTGTGCTGTGCTGGTCCTTCTGGTGGGAATGGGTTTGAATCTAGAGGCATTCCCTTTATTTTCAAAGACTTGATTCATTCACCTTATAGTCAATGAAAAAGCAAGCTCTACTATGGAAGTGATACAGCACAGTGGGCTAATTCACTAGTATGATGTACTCTTCTCTTTGGAGCTCTGGGTTAAAATCCAGTTGATTACTTCCTTTATTTTCAAAGAACTGGAGAATTTCAAATATAGACAATGATAAAGGAGGCTTTTCCAAGAAAGTGAGATGGCACAGTGACTAATTCGCTAACATGCTGTGCTGTTGTCCTTGGAGCACTGGGTTCAAATCCAGGTGGAGCTGGTGGTGCAGTGGGCTAATCCCATAGCCTTCTCTCCCTGAAGACGGTGGTTCAAATCCCATTCCTGGAAGATGCAAGTCATAAGAATGCATGAAAAAAATCAATACAACAAATTAGACAGTACAGTTAGTAACAACGTTAGTAACTTAGAAACAAATTGAAGTAACTTTGACAGTTAGTTAAAAAGAAACAAGCACAGCCAACCCCAGGTGAGATTCCATTCCTCAGAACAAAACAGACACGCTGGCAATGCTGTATTACAGGTTGATAATGTTGTGTTATTTGTATTGGACAGAAAAAATACAGAGAGGAGGCTGACAAGACCATGTCTCACTATGTGCAAGTTGTGGACACCCCTGAGATGCAGAGAGTCCGTGAGAATCAAAAGAACTTCAGCAGTGTAAGTGAAAAAGCAAGACCCTCCCACTCCACTCCACTGTGTTTCTCTTGTATGTGCAGCCCATCTAAAAGTATTATGACTAATACTTTATTTTAAGCCAGTGTGCGTTGTTGCTAAAGTTATTGTTTGTCTGGAAATACTTATTTTATAAGCAAAATATGTACTACGATGGCTCGTTAAAGACATGGAAACAAATGTAAATATGCAATGCCTAGTCCTGAGGTGGTTTCTCATCTCAGTTTGAAATGTCGAGTTTCTCAGATAATATATCTTGTGATTTTGTTCATGTCTTCAATGAGCCACTGTAATGTACAATATTAAAAAAGACAGGAAAGGTTCCATCTGTGAAGAGTATTTGATAATAAGCTAAAACAACATTTAAAATCAAAACAGGAAAAAAGCATTTCTCTCAAAATAGTTTCAGCAAAAGTACTTTGAAACATCTTTACTCTTATCAGAAGACATTTTAAAGACAAAATGACTGAATTTGTATTTTTATATGCTTGGATATTGTATATCAGATAATTTAGACATATTATATTAAGAACTGTTTAAGCTTTTTATATATATATTGCAGTTTTTCTTTCTCTTGAAAATATTTTTAACTTTGCATTTTTTTTTGTACTTTTTTTTTTATAGCTTCAGTACCAGAGTGACCTTAAAAGCAGTAAAGGGAAAGTGTCAGTGGTAAAAGACACTCCTGAAATGCTGCGTGTTAAAGAAAATCAAAAGAATTTCAGCTCGGTACTACTTTTTTATAAATTTAAAACATTTCTTTTTTTAACGGCTAACCCTCCTAATCATTTTTTTAATAGGGCAGCTGGCTCTTTGAGCTAATATATATATATATATATATAATATATAATATATAGAGAGAGAGACCCGTGTTTTTCGCAAATACGAAATAGCACGAAATGCAGCATATAAAACGGAATGCAAATACAAAACGAAATAAAACAAAAAAAAAACATTACAAAGCAAACACAGAATGACATTTTAAAATTGGGAGGTTTATACAAGAAATACTGTAAATAAATACTTCCAATCTTAGTTGTCAAGGCTCAGCCGTTGCCATAGACATCATAGATGCGGTCTGAAGGGAAACGGAAGCTCTGACTAACACTTCCGCAGATGTATAATTTGGAGCGAGTCGTTTGGGAATTAAAATTGTGATGGAAGAGAAGAGACGTTTGTTTCTAAAATGCGATATACCCTGTATAAAAATTAAACAGCACTGCAGAGGGGGTGCATGTAGCTGACAATGACAAAATGACGATTTGCTGATTTTGCAACTGTCGGCTGGAACGAGAGTCGAAAGATACCGTCGTGAAGCATTAGCTGTTTATTCTTTTGAGGACAATATGTCTGTTTGCTTATATTTTGTATTGGTATGCTAATTCTTTGTTTTATTTCAAGTGGTTCAAACTTTGCACTGGAGCAAATAATAATAGTAATCTTTATTTTTATATAGCGCCTTTCATAGTGGACCACCATCACAAAGCACTTCTTTACAGAGGTAGGCTGTGAACTGTGCATTATATAGAGTCACTTACAGTAGGACATTGATTTTATATCTCATCCATAGGATGGAGCACTTGCTCAAGGTTTTGTATACTGGAGCCCTGCTTCAGTGCAATGGGATTGAAATACAATTCCTATCGTTTATTTTTTTCATGGGTAGAGTGCTGTATGTGCAATTATTACAACAGCCCCACAATAGTAGGGCAGTGTAAATATATATATATTTTATTTGATCTTATTGCATTTTTATAGAGGGCATGGCCAGTATTTATTGTAAACAGGCAGTTAATTAAAGAGTGGGGGACTGTACATTTCCATTACTGCCGCTAATGAGAAATTATACTAAATTATCTTTCTGTTTGAGGTCTGTTTATGTCAAAATGTAAAAAAAAAAAACTAAAATCAGATAATGTTAACAAAAAGTATGTACGTAGTTAAAACAGGATGCATACTATACTAATTGCTATAAATTCATTTTAGTTGTTTTAATAATGTGTATCTGTAATAAAACACAATTTGAGAAAAATAAAACGCAAAATTATAAAAACATAAATAAAAAAAAACTCACCGGTCTCTCTATCTATCTATATCTTTTTTTTTTAGCTTTGTGCTAACACAAATTCCGTTTAAACAGTCTGCTAGCTAACATATCCAGCTTACAGAATTGTGAATCCATAGCAATCGTGTTTCTCTCTATTTTATGTGTTTGATGTATTCAAATCTGTGTGCTATTGTCTGTCTTATCCGATATAAATGTATATTGATGTATTTATTCAGTGTTTCTGTTTAGCTGTACAGTCTGACCATTACTTCAGTGTAATACAGTAGAAACACAAAACTCTATTCTCTATAAAAACAGTTTTTGTAAAGGTTACTTCAGTTCAGAAGCAGCTAAACGCGTGTAAGGGTCCGGCTGATAATGCTGCTGTCTTGCTTTTGCACCTTTTAAAGATTTTATATAAAGAGGAAGTGGGAACAGGAACCTCTTTGAAAGACACCCCCGAGATGCAGAGAGTTAAGCGAACTCAGCAGGCGATCAGCACGGTATATTCTGTTTTACCATTCTCCCAACCACCTTCCTATCCACTACTATCCAGCCCTCCCACCCCACTACCACGAGCTAATGCTATTTTTAACTTAACTTAGTTACGAGTTCCAAGCGCCTCCCTCCTACCCATTATATAAAATGAAATAATCCTCCCAATTTCCCTTCCCATTTAATTTTAACATCGTAAAAAAAAATAAAAATTCCTTAAATAATATTTGAGGTTCTTGTTTAATATCATTCTGTGTTTGTTCTGCTACGGTTGCTAACTTTCTAAGTGGACCTGGTTCTAACTTACTAACCAAAAACATTTATAAAAACATTACATTTTACACATGATGTTTCTAATGCAATTTTTATTTTACAAATTAATATCCTAGCACTGTATAATATGTATAATAATATATATATATATAATGTGTGTGTGAAACTAAAAGCAGCTGCAGGTACCATTGTGTTAGTCCTGTTTTTCGGTGTTCTTGTTTGTGCACATCTGTTTCATGTTGCTTTGTGTGCTTACTGTCTGCCCTTCTGTTCTTCATTGTGATGACGGTGTACTAGATAAAGTACAAGGAAGCTGTTGGAACAGGAACAGCAATCCCTGACCTCCCCGAAGTGAAACGAGTAAAGGAGACTCAGAAGAACATCAGCTTGGTAGTGACAACACTTTTATTCAACCCAAATAACCTGAACCCTTCCATTCCCAATGACCAGTCCCAATACCATTCCCTTCTACCTGAGTCGTGACTGCTGCCTCCATTAATACAACCCAAGAAAAAACGACCAGCAATGCTACGTTCTTCTATTATCTTATCTATTCCAATAGCGTCACCTCGTTTTCCAAACATACGCAACAATAAACTCACTTGAGAATCATTTAAAAAAGCTTTTGTAATACCTTTTTAGACACCAACTTAACGTTACAAAGCTAGTCTTTTTTTTCCTCTCTTTATTCTGTACGTTGATACGTTGACAAAATGTACTTCATTTCAGCAATACCATTTTATGAAGTCTTTCTTCTTTCCTTTGGTCTTGTGTTAGAGTGCTCACATCCTAGATTCCAGAAATTACTGTACTGTATGCTTTGCAATATTCCTTCTGATCTCCCCCAAATCTGAGTGAATTCAAAACAAGTGATTCAAACACCAACCTAGGCTGAAGCACTGATCTGGTGTACAGCTGCGATAACTCAAGACACTAAAGCATATCACTAATAAAATGCACTTCGGGTCAAACCAATGGCACAAATGCCTGGATTTCAGTTTTTTTTTTTAAATTTATTTATTTTATTTAGCAGGTTGCCAATTAATTTTACCCCGTTTTTCTCTCAATTTGACCTATCCAATTGTATTTTTAGGCTCAGCTCACTGCTACCACCCCTGCGCTGACTCGGGAGGGATGAAGACGAACACACGCTGTCCTCCGAAGCGTGTGCCGTCAGCCGACCGCTTTTTTTCACTCTGCAGGCCCGCCATGCAGCCAACCCAGAGCTACAGCGTCGGAGGACAACGCAGCTCTGGGCAGCTTACAGGCAAGGCTGCAGGCGCCCGACCAGACTACAGGGGTCGCTGGTGTGCGGTAAGCCTAGGAAACCCTGGCTGATCCCAACCCCCGGGCGGTCCTCGGACAATTGTGCGCCACCCCCTGGGAGCCCTCGTCCACGGTCGGCAGTGGAATAGCCTGGACTCAAACCAGTGACATCCAGGCTAAAGGCGCCCTGAATTTCAGTTTTGATAGTCATCTTTTATTGGGGTCCTTGAAATGACACACACGGCCCTTCAGTCCCTGGAGTTATCAAATGCACTCTGTTATGCTTCAGTCAGAGTTTGAAACAACTTTTCTAATCAGAAATGTCTCGTGTCTCGTGGCTACGTGTCTCACTGCTTTCCCCGGTATTCTGCAGGTGTTGTATAAGGAGAATCTGGGGAGGGGAACCCCAATGGATTACACTCCAGAGATGGAGAGAGTCAAGCGTAATCAAGAACACATTAGTTCGGTACTTTCCTGAAGATGTTTGTGTTTTTAAAAAAAAATAAAAAAAATAAAACACCCTTCATAATTAGAATTAACAAAATCACGTAGTATTTATTACCACACCCCCTTAATTTTCATCCCTCATCCTATAGAAGGATCACAGCATTTCCCTGTCAGTACAACAAAAAGCTATATAAACAAACAAAAACAGCAAAGAAAAGGAGCCCTTTGTGTGCCAATCAGGACATGCACTTTAGTTGTCAACCACAGGGCCCCTGTCACAACTAACGTCACCTTTGATTCCTCTAAAAGAAAGAAAAACAAAAAGATGTGTAACTCTTAGTACAAGCTGTGAAGAACCTACAGTATAGAATGAGCAGCAGCTGGAGAATCTAGGAAGGAGGAGGGATGGATGCTAGGGAAAGGATTCTGTGGATTTTGATTGGCTAATGAACAGCACATTTCTTGTTTATATTTTCCTCCTGTCCTGATTGGTACATTTCATGGTATCTTTTAAAAAGAAAAACTTTTTCATCATCATAACCTCTTACTATGCTCCTCTTCTTAATATAACCCCCCCCCCCCACCCCCAAAAACCCCAACTAAAACCATTATACAGTATGCTTTTTAAATCTCCACTAAATACATATTCCTTAAATAATATCCATCTCCCCAAGTGTCCATTATCAGTAATGTATAGTATTCAATATTGTAAAAAGGTGTTAACAATTATTTTTGTATTCTACAGCAAGGAACTTTGTTTTAATTGTGAGAAAAGGTTAAGGTTTGTATATTCTTACCAGGAATGCATGCATGCAATAGTGCCTTGTTGCTTAGAAGCAAGCTTCAGCAAACTCTGGATTCACAAACACCTCTGCTCTCTTCTGTAGCAGTAGCAAAACCTTCTTCAGAACATCCCCCCACCCCCACCCCCAAATAAAAATAGACCTTACCATTAACAACATGCCGTTTTATACCAATGCCATGTTCTATTAAAAAGCACAAGAATTTCAGTTATTAACTATATTAATCCTGGTAATCGTTAGTTCCTGGATTCAGGGACTGTATACTGTGGTTCAGTCAATGCAGAGTGTAAAAAGGATCACTGAACTAATGTTTTACGTTAGCTTTTGTAATCGTAATGTCACATCTACTGTACCTGTCTCACTGCTTTCCCCGGGGGCTTACCTTGTATTCTACAGGTGTTGTATAAGGAGAATCAGGGGAGGGGAACCCCAATGGATTACACTCCAGAGATGGAGAGAGTCAAGCGTAATCAAGAACACATTAGCTCGGTACTTTCCTGAAGATGTTTGTGTTTAAAAACAAAACCTACATAACACTCTAACTCCTTGTTTTAGCCTGACCTTTATTAAAATTAACAAAACCGTTCTGTTTATTTATTGCCAAGCGTGGTGATTTTATTTTACCTTTCTAACAGCTTACCGTGTTCCTCTCCAAACCCTCTTGTTAACTTTAACTGTCTTAATTCAGATGCTCTAATCCTTTTCTGGTTAGACCTTAAAAAAAACTTTACACCTCCCTCAGACATCCCCGGGCTCCCGTTTGCAGTAATCTATTGTGTCTTTGTAACTCCCTCATGGCTTCCTTCAGGTCTGTATATATGTGAAGATTGAAAAGTTTCTCCTTCCCAGAAGTGATTTCTGCTTTGTATTGTGTACAGGTGCTGTACTCTGACAGCTTCCGCAAACAGGTGCAGGGCAAAGCAGCCTTCTACCTGGATACACCTGAGATGAGGCGTGTTAAAGAGACACAGCGCAACATCTCAGCGGTAAGAGATTGCCACAGTAAAGCTGATTATCCAAACACCTCTATCACCCAAACATCCCCTTGTTAACCTGTCTCGTTGTGTGTTGTGCGCTACTGCTGTGTTTGCAAATATAATGCACTGTTCTGCCCTCAATCTCTGGTATCTACAGAACAGTGCAGTAATGCGTGTTCTGTATTTACAGGCAAAAAGGTGAAGTTGATCTTTTTTAGGTTTCTTGATTGAGAAAGTCATGTAAAAAAAATGTCCCTGTCATAATTCGATTATCCGAACAGCCCGAGCCCAATTCGTTAGGATAATAAAAGTCTTACTGTGTTGATTTCATTACAATTAGAATTTTTAGTATTTCTACCAATGTGCTGTAACATAACCCAGCAGAAATTAAACACTGTGCTCCCACTGTCCTTACAAAAGTAACACAAACTTCTTCTGTCAGGATACTGCACTCTGATTGGCTATCATATAGTTAATAAAACAAAGAATTATCCTCTCCCTGTACCGAAACCCTAACCTTAAGGTCAGTATCCTATACTGTAGTCATTACACATCTAAAGTAGTTCATGTTTCGCAGTGAATAAGCGTTTTCGTTACTTTAAAAAAAAGTGAGCGGAGGTGCCGACTTCCTCAGTTGTCCTGCCAGGAACATTTCGAGGTACCTTTGTAAGCACTGCCCTACATACAGCAGTCGAAACACTTTGTAACAAAGGATGTCAGATGTCAGCATTCCCAGATTTTGCCCACTAAATATTGATGACATGAACTAAAATTGCTAATCTTAACTTTTGTATAGTTCTGCATTTCATTTGGCACAGAAAGAACTTCTTCCAAACACAATGAAACAGTATACACTAGCATTACACTTCATGTCGTGGGAATATTTAGGCATCTTTTTCATGTGTATTTTAGGGTTCAAAACCCAATTTTTGGGGTGTTTAATCCGTATAGTGCTTTTGATACCACACTCGTTGCTGTAATGTCCTGCACCGTTTCCTACACAGGTGAGGTACCATGAGGAATTTGAGAAAAGCAAGGGCAGCTTCACCCCGGTGGTTTCTGACCCCATCACAGAGCGCGTCAAGAAGAACATGCAGGACTTCAGTGACATCAACTACCGTGGAATCCAGCGGCGCGTGGTGGAAATGGAGAGACGCAGAGCTGCTGAGCACGACCAGGAGACTACCACAGGCAAGTGCACTGGAGACACGACACTTCAACTGAGCCTCGAATGGAATGGGAAAGAGCGCGCTGTTAATTATAGTGCTCCACTTTTCTATTTGCTCTTCAGTGTTGTGAATTTTTTTAAAACACGGCTATCGAATGCCTTTCCACGTAGCGCTATCGGAACGTTGTTTTTTCTCTCAACAGATCTGCGCGTGTGGCGTACCAATCCTGGCTCAGTCTTTGACTATGACCCAGCAGAGGACAACATCCAGTCAAGGAGTCTACATATCATGTCTGGTAGGACCCCCATCTCCGACATTAACCAGTGAAATTAAAAACAAAACAAAAAAACTGAGGAAAGGGGCCTTGGAGTTTATAGTTTACAATGACAACCCACATTTGAATGTCATAATCTCAAAACCTCACAATTCAGTCGGAACACGACAGGGATGTTTGTGACACAGTAATAAACTAGGGCCACCAGGCACTCTGCAATACACAGTACTAAACACTGATTAATTGGCTTGTGTTAAATAAGGTTTTCAAGGCTTGCATGCTTGCTCATTTCTAGAGAGTAATTGGGGAATAGAGAAAGGCCACCTAACAGACAGATAGTGAGTTCCTATACTGGTGCTTTGAGTTGCAGAGTTATGTATCACTTACTGCTGTGTTCTTCTGTCTTCCTCAGTTCAAGCCCAGCGCCGCAGCCGTGAGCACTCCCGCTCCACTAGCGCCCTGAGCCTCAGCGCTGGGGATGAGAAGTCTGAGACCTCAGAGAATGTAGAGCACCACCTCTCTCAGTACAGCAACGGAGGGTTCTACACTGTATCTACAACAGGTAAGAAAGGGGCACCTTACAGAGAAAACGTGCCTGCTGCACCACTCGGAACTGAAGAGCGGAGCAGTTCTGATATGACACATTTCAATAGCATAGATCCAACACACTATATACTGTAACAAACCGTAAATGAGAAGATTGTTAACATAGCCACCAATATAGAACATGGACCCAACATAACGTTACAAAGCTATACTTTTTCTTTCTTTATATTGTGTATGTTGATGCGCTGACAAAATGTATTCATTTCAGCAGCATAATTTTATGATGTCTTTCTCTTTTCATTTGGTCTTTTGAGATGAAACAGAGGTGTTTAGTGTTCATTTAATCTGAAGTTAGCCATCTAAATACTGCCACCACTTAGAGGTGTCAGAGTTTCAGTACATACACTTATTCTGCCACCCTGGGGGTTTTAAGATACATCAGCAGAATTGCATTTCTTTTACAGGTTATAAGCAAGCCAAAACCACTGAACTACCTCAGCAGAGATCCTCCTCTGTTGCTACCCAGCAGACAACTGTGTCATCTGTCCCCTCTCACCCATCCACCACTGGAGTAAGTACATTATCTTACACAACAAGGCAACTGTCACTCAAAGGTGGGAAGGCACAGGATGTTTTCAATGTCGTTTCTCCAATGCTCAATAGTCCCCTAGTGCCAGGTGGTAACCAAACGCCAATAGCCCAGAGGATTTATGGGCTAGTTTTTTTAAATAAGGCTGGAGTGAGTTGCAAGATTTAAAGTTTTTAAACCAAATCTCCCACAGCCCATTACTTCCATGCCTTTCTACTTTTAGATGCTTTGCATTTTGGCATGAAGAATTTTTTTAATTTTTATTATATACCCCCACCCCAATCAAGTAAATAAAAACACACACCACCTAATGCCTTTTTGCAGTGTATGTAGTCTTTCCATCGTTCCATGTTCCTAGATGCCCCATTCACACAACCTTTTTTGCTTGCAGAGAGCTTGCCGTGCCGTGTATGACTACACAGGTGCAGACGCCGATGAGGTTTCCTTCAAAGACGGAGATACCATTGTAAACGTACAGGCGATTGACGAAGGCTGGATGTATGGAACTGTGCAGAGGACTGGAAAGACTGGCATGTTGCCAGCCAACTACGTGGAAGCCATCTAAAACTGGCAAGAGACAATTTGATGGACATAAGTCACATCCACATGGTACTAAATAGGGCACTGCCACAGCAATGAAAATCATTTTTTCCTTTGTAAAGCCCAATCCTAGTATCCATTTCCTAGCAAATACTTGATATTAAATACCATCTTGGGCCCCTATTCGATTTTAAAGCTGCCTTATTCTTCCTGTGTATGTACCTTATGAGACCCATTAACAGAACCTTACATATAACAACTTTTTAACCAATTAGCTCCAGATCTTCCTAGACGCACTAAAACCATTTCCATGGTACCCGATGCAAAACAGCAACCTTCTCTTTGTTATGTCACCCACTGTACACCTTCAAACATGTTAATTATTAACAGAATGTCTAAGATGTGGAAATTTGCACAAGACCAGAGAAGGAATTGATCCCAGCAAGGGTAAAATATTAAACTATTACAAAATGAAAGGATTAACTGGAGACTTGTCTGTACTGTGTCAACCACTACTTATATAAAAGAACATCCAACGTCACTTCTCCCTTCTTAACCCAGAGGTTAAGGTCCACCTAACGTGTTTATTCTTGATGTCAAACCAGTTTTAAGTTAAAAGTTCCAGAGACAAACCTCTCCCTCTTCTGCCTGTTGAATACTGGTGACTACTGCATGTGTGTTTTGTTTCTGCTTATGATCTAGATCTGGTGGGGTAAAAAAAAAAAAAAAAGGCTTTGTTCCTTGTAAGAGTGGCTAATAAAGTACAGTGTTTCTGCAGTGTAGTCTCTGTCCTTTGTGTAACAGAAAATACATTATGAATACATTGGCACCCCATCTCCTTTACTTATGAAATACATCTTCTCAGAAACATATTAGTATTAGTATCTACTGTACAATGAAATACATCTTCTCAGAAACAGCAAGAAGACTAAGACAAAACTTGACATATGCTAACAAATGAGCTGCCCTGCCCAACAGCTAGTTGTAAATAGAATATTTTACTGTGGAACATTTCAATGTTAAAACAGAAGTTCTTACCTGGAACATGTAGGAACAGTTGGATTAACTTGTACAAAGCAGGATTTAAGTGCACTTACATTGCCTGCACCACGTTTTTAGCAAGATTTAAAATATTCTGAAACTTTTGGGCATTTGTATGCATCACCCTGTGCAGCACATATTTTAACATCTGACATCTGTCATGACTACAAGGAGCAAGGGGGAATAGAGGCCATGACATCAGTGAATGTAAAAAGTGAAACCTGGCCGTGGAAGGAAGTAATAACCGTCTCAATCTGCAATCCGGTCTAGTATGACCTGATCAGGAATACTGGGCTTCTTATCAGGTATACAAAAGGGCAAAAACTGACGAATGTAAAAATCAGACTTTTACATGCATGCAGATGTGATTATCTGGAGAACCTCCTCTCCTCAATAAAGGCAAAAAAACAAAAACAAAAAACAAACAAAACCTATAAAATATTTAGACATGCATCCTAATTTAGCAAGGACACTTTCAGCAACTATACTATGTATAAAGCAGTAGTCAAACAAACAAAGGTACGTAGTTTTTATTTATATGTAACAAGTCCTAAAAGTGCAGTGCTCACTTAGGTAGAGAGAATACCAAAAACTAAAACATCCTTTTGGGAGGGGAGGGGGGGGGCATTCATACTGAACTGTGTGTAATTTGTCTGGAAGAGAGCAACCACACCTTTAGTCAAAAAAGCTAATAGGAACATATTCCCCATTTATTTCAAAAACAATAACATGAACCATACAATATATAAAAAGGAGGAAGGTGGTGTAGCATTCCCTTCTTCATCCACTGGATTCTTGAGCCCATAATGTCACTCAGTCAAAGCACAGTGCTCAACTGGAGATGCTCACCATTTAAAAAAAATCCAAAAAAAAATCCAGTGTCTTATTAAAAACTAACTATTTGTGGATTGGTTTTATTTAAAAACAAGAGATGCGCTGAAGTTGTTTGATTGCCCACAGGTCAGTCTGTGCTCTCCAGCGACGGAGAACTTATGCGGGAGTGCAGATTGCTCACAATATTGTTCAACATGCCACTCATCTGCTGGTGCATTGTGAACAGCTGGCTGCCGGAGTACTTCCCAAGGTCTTCAGAGCTGAACCGAGTGTTAAGAGCTTCCACATCGGAGGGCAGGTCAGAAGGTGGCTTCATAACTGCAGCTGGAACAGGCGTATCAACAAATTCTAGGGATGAAGTAAATAAATAAATGTACACGTGGGTCCTAAATGTCATCCTCTACATGTTATGCTGTAGTCCTGTTTGTTATTTATTCAGCAGCTGTAGCTACCACATTGGTACTGTGACATTTGCATTTTGGTTGAACTTCCAGGAATTGGCATGTTATTAATAGTTGAATAAATAGTACTGCATTGCAGGAAGGGGAAAATCCTCTACTTCCTTGCCCAATTGCTTATGTATAGGAATCATTCAGATGTTCCAGCAGGGCAACACATTTCTATTCAACCTTCAATGCTATGACAGTCACACTCACCAGCTGCTAGCTTCTCCTCCTCCTCTATATTCAGGACTGGCTCCTTGTCCTCAGTTTCAGAAGTCATTTTCTCCATTTCATCAAATCCTTTGAGGTCGTCATCACCACGCAACTTCCTCTGTGTAAAAAAAAAAAAAAAAAGGTCAGCACATGTATGCAGTCAAACCACAATTGTCACTCTCAAGCCTTTAAATTTAAATGCATTCAGTTACCAAACAAAGCTTTAAAATGTGTCTCACCTGTTGTTCATGATATGTCCTGAGCACCTTTTTCACGTTGAGTAGTTTTGGAGAGCGAATGGGGAGGGCTTTAATCTCTGCAGCAGTGAGAGCACTCAGGTCACCAACTGTCTTTACGTTCTTGGCTCGAACAAGCTGGCCAAATCCCCGCGCCCTGAAAAATGCAATTATCAAATAAGAAACAGCAACATTTATGAAATCAGTAGGACAAGTATGAATATTCTACCAAAAATTAATTTGTGCTTCAGTTAGCAATTAAAACTACCCGAGGGCAATACAGCTTTAATTTTGTCTTAGATTTTCACACACCTTCAAAACAATTATGTAATTGCACTGATGAAGGCATCTGTCGAACCTTTTGTTTGCTTGCCTGTACCTCACTCTGAATGTCCCGCATCTAGTCTAAATACTATTTTAACAGGGTTCTGTGTAATAATGCACTCACCACATACTGGATGTAAGCTGTGGCAGAATTGCCTCCACGGGAACCGAACAACCCACTAGAGAAGGGTACACACAGTCCTTGGGGATAGGCTTTGATTCTCTGCTCATTTCCGATATCTGCACAACACATACATGTAATATTACAACACATTAAAAAGACTGAATCATGAAGACCAATGGTTTATGATATCACATAGTGCAAGCATGAGGACTTTACATTGCAATACAAACTACATACCAAGCATTTCTTGGAGCTTTTGAATCCAGGGCTATGGAGGTTGCGGGGACTCAGGCACAACAAGCCCTTGATTGGAGTGGTAACAAACTAAAAAAAAAAAAAAGTAAATTCGTAAAAGGAATGATGATGCAAGTGTCATCTATTCATCAATCCCCCCCACACTACCGCTCCAGAATCCCTCTTATACCTTCTGTTGTGTAATTGATGCACTATGGCTTTTGGATCTTGGGGAGCCATTTGAAGATGGCCTTACAACTGGGCTACGACGATCAATGTCATCAGCCAGTTCCTGCTGATAGATTGGATTGGCGAAGGACACTCGACGGTTCTAGGACAACAAGTTTAACATTTAGACAGTGTTTTTTTTTAATGATATTATGCATGGCATGGATTCTGCATGTAAATGTAGTTTACCTTGTGGAGAGGTGAAGGAGAGTCATCCTCCAGCGGCCTCTTCAACCCTTTCTTGAGGATGCTTGTGGAAGGGGAAGCTGTAGGGGACCACACACCACGGGGTTTTGTGCCGCTGGGGCTCTGGCCCACTTCCATTAGAAAAGCTACATCAAAACCCTTCTGCTTCGGTGGAGAGTCCAAATTTAATGTTTCAGAATCTGCTTGTTTAAGCACCAAAGACTCTTCAGGCAGGCCAAGTGAAGAAGCAACTACTCCAGTAGGGAAGACATCATCTTCTAGCTGGGTGGCTTCAGAGATCTCCTCAACCACCCCTTGCATCTCGTCAGGATGCTTCTCTGGTGGTTGCACAGTTTCTTCAAGCTTCTTCTCCTGATCTGGCTTGGGCTGCTGATCCTCAGTCCATTCCTCAAGGTGCACCAACTGCTGGTCCTCCTCTACCTCACTGGTTGGAGTTTCTTGCTCTGGGTGTTCTTCAGTTTCCTCTTTTGTTTCCAGAACCTGCTGCCCTTCAACCTGCGTTTCTTTTATGGCAACTGCTGTCTGCTCACAGAGCTCACTGGTGGCAGCAACTAAGGTGTCCTGTTCAACTCCCTCTATTAAAGTCACAGTTCCGAGGATGGTAGTTTTCTCTTCCAATTCATTTCCCGAAGCCAGCTGGCTTACAGAGGTGCTAAAGAACACTGGATCCTTGGACAGCAGTGGGGTGCTCATAGCACTGGGGTCAAAAATACTGTCGTCAAACTGCTGGCCCCCAGAGGACATTCCAGATGAAAGCTCTTTCGGGTCTAACACTTGCTTTTCTGAATCTTGCATGCCAGAGAGGTCTTTATCCTGCTGAAGGTCTGCCACACAGCGGTTGCAGACCTTGGAACGCCTGCGTCCACGTCCCCGCTTGCTGTGAGAGCAGAAATGCAGATTTTCGCTCTTTGCAGAAGCACTGAAGACATCTGAGTGCGCCGTGGAAAAGTCCCCAATACTAGGCTCTGTGATCATACTCTCGGACATACTGGACATTTCACTTTTTATCATGCAAGTCTTGTTTTCCTGCATGGGCTCCGAACAAGACTCTGTATCTAAAGTTCTGTTTATACTGTATGTTTTGTTTTCCTGATCAAAAGAAACACTCTGCTCATTCTTAAAATTCTCAGACACATCCGCAGGCTCGAGGACTGCAGAGGTCTCATTTGTGTTCTTGGTCTCTGGAACTTGTAAAACCACTGTATTGCCATCCTCAGCAACTGCTTGCTCAATTGCATTTTCCACATCAGTAATTTCCATTTGATCTGCTACTGCTGCACTTTCCACCACTTGGGATTTGCCTTCAGTTTTAAAGTCTGAAGAGTCTGCAATTTTGTTAGGCTTCCTTCCTCTTCCACTCTTTTTCGTCTTCTGACCATCTTCACGAGTCTCTGAGCCATCAGACTCAGAATTCTCGATGCTGGAAAGCAGACCCTGAGAAGATCTCCGAGTCTGGTACCTGCTACGCCCTTGTGAGGCTTCTTTGCTCCCTTCCTCTGCCTCACAGGGAGATCCTGTCTCCACTGCAGTGGTGGAGACACTTCTCCTGGTAACCCTGTCCTCTCTCACTGGAGCTTTATTGCTCCTCTTGCTGGTTTCCCCCTGTAACCGAGTGTCCGTCTGGCTTGCAGTTGGAGAAGATGCCTGCTGATGTTGGGCTTGGCCCACATTATATAGACTAGCTTTTCTTTCAATGGCTTTTTCCTCCATGGTTTTTGGGCCTCTCTTTTTAGTTTTTCCTTTCTCTTCACTCTCTTGGCTTTCTGAGCAATCCAAAGAGCGTGATGGTTGACTAAACCGTCTCGAGGAACGCCTAGGCTCGTTCTGACTAGACTGACTTTCAGAAGCTTGACCTTCGTTGTCCTGGTTTTCCAACTCTCCAGGGGGCATATTCTCCTTGGACTCAACAGATGAAACAGTCTCCTCCTTTGCAGACACAAGGTTTTCCTGGGGTTTCTCGACATTCACACACTCAGAGTCAGGCTTCACTGGCTGGGTATCTGGGATACAGTCCTCTTCTGCTCCGTCACTATGACTAATATTGTTTTTTTCCACTTTAGGCTTTATTTCCTTCTCCTCCACTGACTGTTCTGAGCTTTTCTCAAGTTTTGATGCCACTACAGGGGTGCTGCCACTTTTACGTCCTTTCGGACGCCCACGCTTAGGCTTTTCAGGCATTGGAATAGTATTGTCTACTGCAGTGTCTGGGCTTTTCTCCAGGGGCGTTTCAGCCTCCTTTGGTTCAACCTCCACAGCTTCCCGACTAGCAGACTTTAAGGCTTTGCTATCTGACCCCATGAATGTGTTGAGCCTAACAGGACTAAAGGTATTTCCATCTAAAGAAGTGAACTTCTCCAAAGTGATAAAAGACTGCCGCCGACTAGATGGTTTCTGGGGAGTCCCGGACACCACATCTGAAGAGGTAGAACTGTTGCTAACGTTGACACTGCTGTCCTCAGTCTCCATGGCAACATCCTCAACCCCAGGGGGCTCCTCCTTTGAAACATCTGGAGCTTTTAAAGTCTCAACAAGGTCTTCAGGATTATCCATTTCAGGATTAGGTGAATCGGACTCAGTTTCCATTTTGGAACCCACATTGTTTTCTTCGTTATTTTGTATCTCTGTGTCTGGTTGCGCCGCATCAGGAGCTTTTCCCATCTTTTCATCTTGGTCCTAGGAAAAGGCACAATAAGTGTTACTTAAACCAAATTATGAAAAAAAGAGCTATGAAATCATTCAACATTAAAATGTGCACAAAAAAAACCCCAAGGATCGAACACCTTCCCTAACGTACTCATTTTAGAAGCAGGCTTATTTTAAACCTGGTTAGATATTTGCCATCTCCCTCATCAACTAATGACATCAGGTTAGACTACTATTAAACTTCATTACAAAATACTGAGCTGGAGCAGTTATCCATTTACCTCAGATCTCTCTTCAGGAGTTTGATCTTGTATTTCTAAAGTGGCTTCTGGTGTGTTAGTGGCTTCTTCCATCTTCTCATCTGGGGCTGGTTTATCCCTGCAAACAGAAAGAGGACAGGTTCAAGACAGCCAGGAAGGACTAGTTTGCAACAATGTATGAAGTAAAGAATTAGTAAACGTACATAGAGTCCTCCTGGCTCTGGCTGTACTGTGTAAACAGGGTGGCGTCTTGAGAAGCATCCAGGTTATTGTACATGGCAGGAATATCAACCCTGTAAAAACAAAAAAACATCTGTTTTAAATCCAGAAACAATGGATCATTAAGAGCTTGGAAAGCCAAATACTTTACAAAATGTATAAAAACACTTATTGTCCAAGAAACTCAAATTTAAAATAAATAAATAAATAAAGAAATAAATAAAATTGACATTCCAGCGTCAAACATTGAACATTTGAGGGAAGTCGCTCACCTACCTTTTTGTCCTCAGAACTTCCTTCTGGTGTTCAGTTAGCACTCTCTGCTTGGGCACTGGCGGGATAAACACAAAGTCCACAGATTTCTCCTCGTCCAACACAAGTTCCCGGCGAGAAGCCTTGGGAGAACCAAAGTCCAGTTTCACCTGAAACAGTGATTGAAACATACAAATAATAAAAGGATCTAGGAACTGCGGTATGATAGTCTTACTGTCAATTACTGTTGCAACATATTTAAGATATTCCATAAACTGGAAAACAAAACCCTGGAATAGGACGCACAATGATTTGTTCTCCTTACCGCCACTGGTGCAGAATGCTTTTCCTTTAGTTCGTCCGCTCTGGAAAGCAAGGAATCCCTTTTTCCTGCAGACTTCACTTCCAAGCCACTGATCTTCGTGCCCAACTGGGAACATTCACTCTGCAGAACATCCGAACAACCAAAATAAGCAAAACAGAAAAGAGCTCTTCCGCAGGAAAGAACAGCACACTGCCTACCTTGGTAATGGTATGAATTGTTAAAAATGACAAATCTGTAATTTTACATAGTTTTATAAAATAACTGTTCAATACTTACATTATCAGAATAAGGTCCATTGGACTCATCAACAGCTACCTCAACAGCTTCAAAACCAGGCAGTATAATGAGAAGTTTCTGCTTTACCTGGTTCAGAACAGGCCTGCAAAAAATAATGATGAAGAGCTGTTCTCTAGATAAATAAATTGTAAGTGCGACTTACAGACCCCATACTCCCTCAAATTATCATATGCTCTCAATAACTACATCTAAAAAAGTCTGAAAGTTTCATAATTGGACATGTGGTTTTCTAGAAATAGGTAGGACCCAAGTGTTACATACATGCAGCCAGAGATATGTATCTCACGCAGGGCAGAACAAGCCAAATTCTTTAGTTGCTAATCCAAAGGATATAGTCGTTCAGCATACACAAAATTAGAAAGCATGACTTAATTCAGCAACATGGGAAAGGGGAGGGGGTTAAATACACACATACCACACAGTACATTTGCAATGTGAGCTTGCACACAGAAAGAGGAGCAATTAGCTTAATTCCAAAATAACCTAAACAAAGATATTCTAGAGTAACACCACAACCTATTCGTGAGAAATTAAGGTCTCCACTCCACCGTCTGCCCCCATCCAAATCCCCAGAAACTACACCTGAAACATTCTCACACTGGCTTACTTGAGTTCCAGTGGGTAGTTCAATGTTGCAGCCTTTGCAAATGTGGCATTCCAAAATTGAGCTATCTGGTTCCGGAACTGCTTGTTCTTATGAAGGAAAAGAACACTCAGCAACGGCGCCAGCTGTTCCAACAGCTCATCATCATAGGCGGTCGCATATCGAGACTGCAAGCAGGTTAGAATCTCTCCCAATAGTTTTTCCAGCTAAAAGGAAAGTCATAATATTAAAGTATAAAATGTAAAATTTGGCAAATATCAATATTATCCATGTATTTCAATTTCACAGTATCTTGTAACAATCTCAGTATAATCTGACATGCATCAGATACAGTGGCAAATTATTTCAAGTTATTATTTCAGCAAAGGCAATTTTGCAATACTGACCTTGTGTGCAAGAATTGCATAGACCTTTGGCACATCAGCTTCGGGCCTAAATAAAAAATAAAGAATTAAAGCTGCAGTGTCCCACAATCATTTTTGAAAATGTACAAAATACCATCACTTTTGTCTTGTACTACATTCTTCCATTGTTAAGCCTTTCTTACATTATATTTTGCCACTACTTGCACTGAATCCACAAAGCAGAGTTAAAACAATAAGGAGCTATGCAAGAGGCAAACTTGGTTTCAGTAGTTGTTTCTTCTACTTTTAAAAAGAACAGTATGAAAGCCATGTCTTGCTTATTAAACAGACATACTTTGCCATTCTTTGGTAAAACGTGGATATGGGTCTGGTGAGGCTTGAAAGGGATTCTCCGATGGCAGTGGCCAGCGACAGGTTGCTGAAAAGCATTGACAGAATGTTGATGATGGAAGTCCCCACTAAAACCATGGAAGAGGCAGGTGTGTCCGCCAGGGGCTCTGCATCACCCTGCGAGTGGAACGAGTCCACAGCCTGCACCAGGAGCTTCATGTAAGAGGTCAGGTTTCCCAGGGGCTTATTCTTCTTTCGCATCCAGCTGGAAGGTGTATGTGGAGCTACAAATAAATCAAACATTTTAGAAATACCCTTTCAATGGATCAAAAAACTTAGAATTGCTTCTGATGTTACACACCAACATTTTTACATTAAAAAAAGGTTTGATAAGCAGGAATATTCAGTAGCACTAAATTTCTGATGTAAGATTACTAAATCGCTTACAATTTATAATTTGTTGAAACCTGGGAGTGTAAGGTGAAAAGTTGACGCACTCAATAATGACGGTTAGAACGTTAACAACTGCTTCCAATGTCAACGGATTCTAAAAAAAAATAAATAAAAAAAACAAAAACATAAAAAGGTTAACTTAACTCAGAAACCATTTGTACATTATTCAAATTTCACACAGTAAATCTAAAAATAAATAACAAATTGGGGCATCAATACGAGGCACAGACATTAAAACACAGTTTAGATTTCCCAACTTCATTATACAGGGTTATAATGTGCTGCATTCACAAAGTAATTTAACAGGCAGGTGTAGTACAAAGACTAGGATGGAGAAGCTATTGATCTAGGTAGCAGTCTCCTGATACTTACTGACAGGGCATCGTTTCCCAGGACTGGTGTCATTTTAACACACAGCTCCTCACAGCAGACGTTCTCTTCAGCTGTAGCCACCAGAGCAGCGCAGCGTGCAAACACCCTGTAGAGCTCTGCCCAGGTGCGCAACAGAGGCTTCATCGTGCCCTAGTGAAAGCATAGCAGGGCACACATTAAAACATGCAATGTACATCATCAAGCAGAAAGGTTTTCATCTATCCCTCCAGTGACTATGAAAATTACATAGACAGCAGCGCTTTACCAGGCAAACTAAAACTCTGGTGCTTTCAGTTTGGCCTACTGCCACGGCAGCTGTGGCCACTGACTGTGTACGAGGTTTCTTTGACAACAGTAGAGAAGCTGGAAGCTTTAATCAGTTCACACATCAGGAAATGGTTGGGAGTTCCACGCTGCCTCAGCAGAGTGGGACTTTATGGTAAAGGAATACTGCAGCTACCTGTCTCCGCTCTAACCGAGGAGTTTAAGTGCCAAGGTCCGACTGGAAATGACATTAGTAGAGTCACGCGACAAATGCGTAAGGGAGGCAGCACCTGTGTTGAAAACTGGAAGAAAGTGGGTGGCAAAGAAAGCTGTGGAGGATGCAAAGGCTGCCCTTGAATTGGTGATATCATGGGGCAAGTTCAGCATGGAAGAGGGGTCTTGGTCTCAGTTCAGCTCCTCCTACATGGCACAAGGCAGCCCCAGCTAGCGGAGGAAGCTTGTAGTCAGCGAGGTGCAAAAGCAGGAGGAGAGGATGAGGTGTATAAAGGCCATTTCCCAGGGCAAGCAGGGAGAATGGATGAGATGGGAGAGTGTGGAACAACGCAAGATTGGCTGGCAAGACCTATGGTCAATGGAACAGAGCAGGATCAGTTTCCTTATAAGGTCAACATATGATGTTCTCCCATCACCACAGAACCTAAACCTCTGGGTAGGAGAGGATCCCTCATGTCCTTTGTGTTCATCACCTGCAACATTAAGGCACATTTTGACAGGATGTAAGGTGGCTCTTAGCCAAGGACGGTTTACTTGGCGCCATGACCAGGTGCTGCGATGTTTGGCCTTAGCATTGGAAGACAAGCGTAACATGACCAATAAGTTGCCACCTGTTCCATCAAAACATTACACACAAAAGACAACATTCCTCCGCCCAGGAGAGCAACCACCAAGAAAAGGTGTTAAAACCAATCCTCGCCCAGGACAACTGGAAGCTGCTAGAGACTGGAAAATGCTGGCGGATGTTGGTCAACGGCTTATTTTTCCACCTGAGATTGCCACCACAAACCTTCGACCAGATATTGTCTTGTGGTCTGAATCAGCACGCCTTGTTCACCTGGTGGAGTTAACAGTGCCATGGGAGGATGCTGTAGATGAGGCGATGAGAGGAAGAAACTGCGGTATGCTCAACTAGCCACTGAAGCGGAACAGCGAGGATGGAGAGTCTGGGTTTACCCAGTGGAAGTGGGATGTCGAGGATTTGTGGCACACTCTACAACCCGGTTTCTCAGAGATGTCGGATTCAATGGCCAAGAGTTGCGTCGCACAGTGAAGAACTTATCTGAAGCAGCAGAGAGGAGCAGCAACTGGCTGTGGTTGAGACGGAAAGATTCTGGCTGGGGATCTCAAGCACAATAGAAAGAAAGAAAGGCTGATATACAGGTAAGTAAGCTGGGCTGAGTTGAGTGGGGACGGAGGGGGTGATGCTGGGACGCCAGAATCACCGTCGAGCCCTCTTGAGGTGTCGTGGGCTAGTCGGCGAAACACCGAGGATGGAAGGTGCCCACTTGAAGACCCCAGAGATGTACCCTACTTAGCTCAATCCAGACGGTTGTCATGCTGATGCGCTGGGGAGACCGCACTATGGTTGATCCCCGAGCCAGCATCGCAGCCGTTGTGTGTGCTGATGCGCTAGGGAGGCAAAATAAGCTGATCCCTGGAGCCAGCATTACACTTCAGCCATCAACACCAGACAGAAGGATATCTACATCATCATATGGAAGGAAGCGCAAATGGATGGAGACACATATGGATCACATTAGTTTACTGTGAAGCTACGTCTTAGTTGGTGCTTATCTTGGCGAGAGCCAAGTTCAAATCAGCATGAAGTTTTAACATCTACTCTCATGTAATGGAAATCATAATAACCCTGACGATACTACAAGTCATTAAAAAGGACATCACCATGACCTACACCCACCATATGCAAATAGAGGCAGGTTCCACCATATATCCCCATGTTGCAAGAAATCGATTAGAAGTAAAAGTGTAACATAGGATTTTTCACAATTAAATAAATGAGCAGTTCTTTATCAATAAATTAGCTATATCTTAAATGGCAGCAACAGTAAGATATTCTTGTAGCTAGTATGTTATTTGTTTTGGTAAGTCTGGCTAGCCAAAACAAAGCTGCTTACCTGTGGGAATCCCTTTACTGTGAGGAGGTGAGTTATGGGCAGCATCAGAGCACTGTGCACAGCAGTGAAGTTATGTTCTAAGGCATCTCCTTGATTGACTTCATTTGTCTAAAATGAAAATAAATAAATAATTGCAACAGACTAAGAAAACATACCAGTTACTACACTCTTCTGCTGCATCTTTAGCAATTTAAAAATAAAGATTAAAAGTATTTAAGCAACATAAACCAATGCCATCAGTAAAAGCTGCTTTTGTTTTTGAAATGCAAAGAGTCAGCAGTTGAACAAGTTAAGGAAGGAGTCACTTTTAAAAGGACTCTTACATGCGTGATCCTTTCTGTTAAAGGGTTAACTACGATGCTCCACATTCTCCAGAGGTGCTCCTTGTTCACCACCAGGGTGGCCCTCTGATTGATAATGTTCAGAATGGACTCGCTGTACGCCAGTGGAGACATGGGACCAGACAGACCACAGCCAACTAGTGTCTCCACACTTACGAAAAACCTGTGAAACAAGAATTCAGACACAATTTTGCAAAAGCTATCTGCAAACAGTACACTTAATTTGTTGATCTTTTTAATCTGTGTCATTGCTAAAGAATTGGGATGGTAGGTTTTGTGACTTATTTATACATGTAATAAAACAAAAACAGAACACGTGGGACCAGAATTATTCCGGGTTTAAAAGGCATGTCATATGCAGACAGGCTAAAAGAATTGAATCTATTCAGTCTTGAAATAAGAAGACTACGCAGCGATCTGAGGTCAAGCATTCGAAATTCTAAAAGGTATTGACAATGTTGACTCAAGGGACTCTTTCGACCTAAAAAAAGAAACAAGGACCAGGGGACATATGGAGATTAGATCAAAACAGAAAATAGGAGACACTTTTTAACAAGGAATTCTGGGAGTCTGGAACCAACTCCCCAGTAATGTTGTTGAAGCTGACACCCTGGGATCTTTCAAGAAGCTGCTTGATGACATTCAGGGATCAATAAGCTACCAACAACCAAAATGGGCCGAATAACGTCCTAAAACCTTTCAACTTTTATAGGAAACACTCCGGTAACAATAATGCATTCAGACAAACTCACCTCTCCTCAGTAACAAAGGATTCCAACAAGCTACTGTGATAGAACAAGAGCATCAAGAACAGTGCAGGAGTTCCCTAGGAGAAAACAAACCACATCATACAAAAAGGGTGCAAGAAATGAGCCTTTGCAAAATGTTGAAATATTTATGCAATGACATCTTATTTAGTTAAACTAGTATGCAAAAAAAAAAAGGTTCTGGTGCATAAAGCCACAGCATCCTATACTATAAATAACTACAAACAGCATCCAACAGTATAGATGTAGAACAACTCTGCAGCCCGCTGTGTATTACTCCAGCTGGCACCCACTCCTGCAAAGCGTTCCTTTCCCATTCCTCATGGCTATAATACAGGAAGCCCTGAACATGACGCTGGATTTTGAGACGGAGCTCAGCTTTGGATGATCAACATCCCCTTTTCAAACAATAACTTAAAATACAGATCCATAGTTTCTGGTTCTGACTTACATTTAAAACATCCATATTGGCTACCTGGTAAGCTGGGGAACCCAGTATTTTAGGAGGAATTCCCTTCACAGTGGCTTCAAGGAGAATCTGAAAGGTGTAATGTCAAAGGCAATTATATAAAGTAATCTTTATAAAAAGCACTTGTAAGCTTTCTGAAACTAAATGTAAAATGTGCATAAATAGTCAAAGAAAAGGGTTTTTAAAAAGTGTTAATTAGTAAGGCACTCTTGTGGTTTAATCATATCATGCTGCTTAAACTAATGCTCCCAGATTTATAGCAGAGGGGGATAAAAAGGCAAGTAGCTTCACATAGTGACCTTTCAACTCTGCTAACCTAAGCTTCCTCATACATTTACTACAGTATGTGCGGAGCACTGCATCATGCAATGACTCTGGAATCAGCAAGTACTCAAAGGAAGCCAGTAACTAAGATTGCACGAGCACTGAATGCAATGTGGATTGTGATAGAAAAAAATAAAGAGATAAATGAATAAATATTGGAGCAACAGAACATCATAAAAAGCATGAAGCTACGCATTCTTTAGTGCCACAGACACAGCAGTTTTAACACTGATTCATTCACTTTGAGATGTATCGTATGGTTGGTTGTTCAGACTACAGAATATATTTTATGGTTGTTCAGACTATACAGAATATCTTACCAATGCTCGATGTGCAGGAAGTGCTTCTGAAGTTACTATGGTGTGTAAAGCTTGCAAGAACAGGGTCAAAACCTCCGAGCCCTGCCGCTCCTTTTTATTGCCTGATATTAACACACACATGGGATGCAGGTGTTTAATAGCAATAAATAAATTCTCACACATCTTAGAAAAATAATCCAGCATGTTTAAAGGAGGCAGGTATGGCTCTAAACCCCAGTTAGCACTAAACAAAGTTATGCTTCCAGAATTAATATGTCTATTCATTTAAACTGAGGGTTCAAATTTCTAATTAGCAATACTATTACCACTTTAGCCAACCTCAAGAGTTTATTTTACCTGAGTAAGCCTAATTGAGCCTCTGTTTGCAAGTGGTCCTCTACCCAATTTTAAAGTGGGAATCAAGATGGACATTAACTTGTCGTATGGGCAAAACAGAGATAGGTTCTCTTGTTACGAATTGTATTGGAACGTCAGATAAGATTGTAAAGTTACACCCACCTGTTTCTATTGCTGCGGTCACAAAGCCAATTAGATTCTTCCAGATAAGGTTAAGTGTGGCATCTATAGATAACCAGAGATAAAAGTGGACACCTCATGTTAAACATCAAGATACAAGAGTACATAAGAAAGCAATGTAGTCAATTTGAAAGTATGGTCCTTGAATTGACTAGGCCTACCTGCAGCCTCTTTGCCTACAGTAATGAGCCCGTCTCGCACTGAGTTTATGAGAACTCCAGCATGCTTGCAGAAAAATGAAGGGCTGGTGATTAGTGGATTTGCAAGTGGTTCTGGAATATATAGGGGAAAAAAAACACCTTGACTACATTTAAAATTCTTGATTTTCACAAAAACAAATGTCAACCAAGAGAATGTAAAAGATGACATTTGCTTAAATTTCCCCAAGAGTGATGCATGCTGCAGTGTGCATTTCTTTGTTTAGAAATGTTTTCTCCACTATTCGAGACCAATGCACACCTATAGAAAGCACAGTTCCAGGTGTGTTTTCATTTACATCAGAGCTAACTTTGACACTTTGTTAGCTCCCCTGCTTAAAGGCGCACAGTGCAATCTCCCAACGTCTACCCTGAATGAACACCACAGCCCAGGTGCAGAACAGCAGCTTACCCAGACTGAGCTGGAGCTTGTTCTGTGCAGCAGCAGCGGTGATGTCCGGGCCCAAGAGAAAGTGAAGCAGCATCTCCAGCCCCAGCAGCTGAATGGATGGGTACACTGCTGACGCATGCACGCTGCTGTTCAGACTGAGCCGAGGAGTCGAAGCAGGGCTTGCAAAAGCATTAGGGCCTGGAAGAAGGAAGATCACACAAAAAAATGAAGAATTAGTTAGAAAATGAAGATACCTGTTGCATATAGTTCCTATACTCCCACTGTAAACATGGCAACACAATCTTGGATTGGAAGGTCACAGATTTAACAGGATAAGCAAACTAGTGTTTGACTGAAGACTTGCTAGAGAAAGCAAATGAGAAGGACAGAAGACAGTAAATTCAAGACACATTGTTCCCAGCCACGTACCAGTTTTGGGGGTAGTCTGAGCAGCGCTGATGGACTGGTTTGCCATTGTTCTTGCAGGAGTCCCCAGAGATATCGTAGGAGAATCTGTGATCATTGTGCTTTGGACCAAAGGAATCCCCACCTAACAGATACATATGTGCAAAGTTGTGTAACAGTCTCACAAATACAATGGACCCAATACAATCAAATGCATTTGGTTTTTTAAATGCTTACACATAACATCAAAACAACGGCAAGCCATTTATTTATTTATTCTATTTCTAGGACGAGGCCTTGCAACATTTAGTTTCACAGCCTGAGAGAAAAATTTTGGATTTTAACCTGGTGAAATTCTAGGTGCGTTTACACTAGCACATATTCCGAAACGAGCGGACTAGAGGACGTATTCCAGAATGTTTTAGTAGTGTAAACGCTAGCGAATGTGTTCCGGATTTACATCAGATGAAAGGCAATCTTAATCTTCCATTTCATAGTCTACATTTCAGTATTGCATTTAAAGTAATTTGCACAATGCCTCAAATACCTATCAAGCTATCAATTAGGCAGCACTTTTTTGTGCATTTGTATATGGCTATATTAAAAGAGAAATTTGGTGATGTTGGTGTTTTGTAACTGAACTGTATCCTGTTAAGACCGCCCACGCAGCATTTGACAGGCCGCACAATGTCAGTTCATCAGCGGAGGTGATTATTGGTTGTTAGTTGGAAATTAATTATATCCTGTGGTTAGTTAGTAAAGCCCGACAAAGCATGGCGAGTGGTTTTTTGAAAAATCGTGGGTATGATATTAAGCAAGGCAACATAAAACGGGTTCATCTGTATTTTCAAATGATGGCACTCGATGTCGTCATTACAGCACAGCGTCGGCACATCTTTAGTTTACAAAGTACACATGCTCAGACTCTTGTCCCGAGAGAAGTACCCCCTGCTGTTCCTTACAAGTGTAAACGCACCGTTCCGGAACATATTGTTCCGGAATCCTAAACGGGAAGGATTCTGGAAAGTAAGTGTAAATGCATCTTCTGCTCTTGCAAGTGTGTGCTTTAAACCGAGATTGTGCTTTAACAATAGCTGTCCCCAATCTACAAGTTACGAGCTTGTGACTATTTTTTCTAGTTTGAAGTGCATTGCAAAGTAACGCTCCCATACCTGTTCAAAATTAGCAGTGAAATGCGGCCCAAGTTTCACTGCCAAGTACCACCAGACCTCCAGTTTAGTCAGCAGCAGCAGTTCAGTTCTCACTTGGATTGAGGCGAGAGGCTGCATCAGTAATTTCAGACGCTTGGTACTACAAAGGATATCTTTGAAAGAATAAGTTAGAGTTACTGCTATGTCACGTACAAGATTCAAGGGTGGAATTCTTTATTGTGTGCACTGTACAAAGGACGGCAAAGAACATCCTTGACTTACCTGGATTCAACGCAAAGTTATCAATCAAGCTTTTCCAGGCGATGAAGGCGATTTTCTTCACTACTGGAGAACTGCTGCGGAAACCCAGCTCTTCCAAATGCAACAGCGAGTTAATGAAAGTTCCTCCACGGTGCAGGGTCTGGAAAATAAAACCATTTCACAAACTTAACACATGCTGAGCAGCTTGAGCAGGGTCTGTGTTTATGTTATTGAAATGCATAAGTTAGTAACAGAGCATTATTACCTTTCCCAGTAACCTCACAAACAGGGGCCACAGTTTCAGCACATTAGTCTCATTCTTGGATGAAAACAGCTTCTGTAGTTCTGGTATCAGTTTCTGTAACAGGAAAAGAAGAAATGAGCGATTCAGGCAGGACTTTTTCTTTTTCATTCCAAAATTATAACAAGCAGCTGTTTGGGTAAATACTTTGTGGATCGATTTTTGGCTGTCACAGCCCAGTGTGGAGGCAACTGTCTGGTCACTGAAACAGTCTTGAATACCGGTGGAAGAGAACAGTGTGCACGTACCGAAGACATGAGGGCCTCTGTGATGGCTGCCACCTCCTGTTGCTTCTCGATCAGAAGGGGCATCCCCAGCTCCAGCGCTGCTGCTGCCCGTAATCGCACCTTGGGGGCGGAGTGTACCACCAATGGAATAACAAGCTTAGCCCATGTGACTGCACCCTCCCCCATCTGAGCTGGAGTCTGGTCTAACAGCCTGAAAGCAGAACAGACACACTTAACACACACTTCACAGATCTTTTTTTGATAACAAATGACCACCTATTATGCTTAGCAACATAATGCCAATATACAGTATTACGCATTTCTGCAATTTCGTCCTCAGAAACCCTTGCTTTGCAGTGGAGTGCCAGAAAGTTTTAAACATAGCAAGTTCGGAATTGTCACACAGCATACTTTTAATGTCACTTCAGTAAAAAAATAAATAAATAAATAATTAATTTAAATCATGGGTGAAAGACTGCATATGCACAAAGCAATGATGTAACTGCAGGGATTCCTAAATACACGGAAGAGAGATAACTCTGTAAACCAGCCTCCACATACCACAACTGAATGAATGGAGTAGCAAATTGTATTTGTCACTTCAATTTGCCCCAGAGAATGCACATTTTTCATGCATCATGCTACTAGTGCCACAGACCAAGCATGCATGCTAATCTTGTAAATATGTTTTGAATGAAGGATACAAAAAACAAAACAAAAAACAACTGTGGGTAAAGAAAGTTTGCATAGACGGATTTACATCAGATGAAAGGCAATCTTATTCTTCCATTTCATAGTCTGCATTTCATTATTGCATTTAAAGTCATTTGCACAATGCCTCAAATACCATGAATTTTCAATACTCAAATATGATTCTGTCTTTATCCTAGGACGTTTTAGAAACTACTGTAGATTTGTTGTGTAAATTCTGTCTCAATGCCAAAATGATCAAAAACATATTTGTAAAGGTTATTCTTTGAAGGACGTAACACAACAGACCAATTCATAGGATGGCTTTGAAATTTCGTCTGTGAGGCATTTGTTGAAATAGCTACAGTAGTCATAGTTCATAGTCATAGTTCTTGGTATAAAGTTTGTTTTAGGCATTGTTTCTGGTGGACACTGAAGCATTTGCAAGTTACACTGAAATACCTTAACATCGTGAAAATATGCAGCATTTGTTATTCGGCATGTTATGCTAGTTTGAATGTCAATTTACAAATACTACAGACTGCGGGGCAATTTGATTTATTAAAAGCAGCTCAGCAAGGCATTCGTGGGGGACAGCCACAGTACTTTACTATCCACTGCAATCTCCTGCAATACAATAACCATTACAACAACAAAAGTGCAAAGCACTCCCCAAATAGTGAAACTTGGTTTAGGCTTAGCCGTGACCCCCTCTTCCTAAAACCCTTTCAAAAAAAAAAAAAACAACCCACCCCTTTAAACAATAATAATATTATTATTATTATTATTATTATTATTATTATTATTATTATTATTAATAATAATAATAATATACTGCTTACCTCATAACAACATTTAGTGCTTCGTGCTCCATCACCATCGACTGCACATCTTGCCTGGCGTGTACAGTTTCTAACGTTTTTAGAATATCTGGTACCTAGAAAAAAAAAAAAAAATTGTTATATGAATGGATTTATAATACACAAAGTTATGCATTTTAAAATAGGAATTTAGTGGCTAGATTAGATAAAACAGTTCACATTCTACAAGGTACACAGGACCATGGTTTATTTATTACTGCTTGGCTTCTGAATGCAACCAGGAGGACATCAGAACTAGAGTTAGTACATTGAGAAGTTGAGAAATATAAAATTAAAACCTACCTTCTTCCCAACTGCTTCAGCTGGGAAGTTCTGTTTAGCAATCACCCAAAGTGCCCGGGTGCAAGTATTCTTGTCGCAGGATTTAACAGCAAGGGAGTTGAGAGCCAAAATCAGCTCTTCCACATAACTTGCTGCATAAAGAAAAATAGAGATGACATGTTAATATTGTATAGCACAGTTTTCTTTTACACTGATGAAATATAAACTAATTCAAAAACATCAAGTGCTGTTAACCTTTTGATTGCACATCAGATGCACAAGCGCACTCTTACGTTCACGCTCAAGAGGGCTCCCAAAAGAAAATAAGTTGCTGGTGTCAACATGCATCATAGATTACATGAAAATAAATAAAGCCATTGCTCTTGTACGATAATTAAGGACTTGGAGAGGTACAACTGTAAATGAATGTTCAATTAAATTAGTATTTGCACAGTAATTTTGGGCGTTACATTCCGCTGAAGAAATCGATTTGATGAAACTGGGAAGAAACAGAACCCTAAGAAAAAATAAAGTTTACGTAAAGAAATAGAGGATACCTGGTAACCCAGACACAATGCTGCTGTGGAAAACAGTGAAACCCAATGCTTGAAGTGCTGCCTGGCAGAGTTCAGAATTCTGGCTCGAAATGTGCCCCTTTATAAAACAAACAAACATAAATAAGCACGTCAGTAACATAACTTCCCCTCCATACAGCAATACAAAGAAATTACAGCCATCAATATGATGAAAGATGACCTACATCCAGAGAAAGTATAAATGACAAGTACAGACGGACGAATAGACAAGACAGATGCCATCATATGTCCCCCAGATTAAGATACTCTCAATACCTTGGGGTAAAGAGTGTCACTTTGGTAAGTGGCTCTCTAGATACGAGTAAACATGCTAGTGTGACACCCAAGGGTATGTTAAGACAGGCACAGTGATCCTACTATCCCAAGACTCTGGCAGGAAGTTTAGTACTTTGATTTTGGACATATTCACTTAAGAATCTGAAGATATTCCTGAGAGAAATATGGTTCTTGCCTACCTCCCAGCAGCAACCTAATGCAAAGTAAACTGAATATATCCTTTCTAAAGACCCTGAGCACACATGCATGTTTTATATGCTAAGCAATGGAAAAGAGAATATATACCTATACCATTTCTTACTAAATGGGGTTAAATCCACATATAGCACCCACTGACTCAATCCGGAGCCGATGTTCTGTTGAATAGATCCCTTTAAATGTAATCGCTCACCTCAATGTTCTGTTGAATAGATCCCTTTAAATGTAATCGCTCACCTCAATGTTCTGTTGAATAGATCCCTTTAAATGTAATCGCTCACCTTAAAAGCTTTACAGAGACGTGTAAAGTGCTTTCCAACTACAGGGATAAACTGTCTTCCATCCTCCCCACTCAGACGCCTAAAAATAATTAAACAGAAAAGGCGGTTAGCAAGTGAAACGGTTAATATATGACACTCTAAACCAGGGACACACAGCCCGCAGCCTGTTTATCGTCTGACTGCGGCCCAGTGTATTAATTCCATTTCACTTATGAATAGATCGGGAATATTGTTGTAAACTTTGTTGGCTTTTCAAATTTTTCGCATAAAAAGCAGCACACCATTTTAATTTGTACTGCGGAGGGCAATTGCTTCTCATCAGCTTGTCTCCAACTAATTTCACGAGTCTTCCTCTCCTTTCTCAAATGCACAAACCCGCTGCATTGAAAGAACCCATTCCCAACATAGGAGGCTTGTTGCTGAGGAGGTGACGTCGCTGCCCTGTGCCTTTTGCTACATTGCTGCCTGCTACAACTGAACAACTCGTCTGTTAAAATAAAAACTGCTTCAGCAAATAGATATTTAATTTGCTTTGCGTTACTGTGCAATGCGTGTGTACATGACAGTAATATATGAATGCTTTTTTTTTTTTTAATTGTCTTGTATTTTGTTTGTGATGTGTATCTTACAGTACAAAATAAAATTAACAGTAATTCTAAGGGAAACTGCATTTTATATATATATATATATATATATATATATATATATATATATATATATATATATATATATATATATATACACACACACATACACACACACACACCTATTGTATATTGCAGCTAAGCGTTAAACTCGGACTATTCTTTAGTAATTCTCGGCCCGCTACACACATTAGATTAAACTAGTTTTCTGGATATGCGGCCCGTGATATAAGTTTGGTTGCACACCTTTGCTATAAACAATAGAACTATAAACATTTTGCTTTATACCAACTAGAAGCAATCAATCAATTACTCAGGAAGTTAAAGGACTCCTACAGTACATGCATCCCAACTGTTTTTGCAGTTCTGAAACCGTTTGGTCTGGTTATTGTGGTGGTTTTGTTGATATTGACCAGGGTCGGAGTCTATTCCTCCCCCAATTCCCATTCCCTTTTACTCAATTCCAAGTACTTTAAATGAATTCATTTGAAGGAATTTTAATTGGAATGGATTAAAAGGTAATGGGAATTGGTTTTAAAAAGGAAATGGAATTGAAAAAAATTGACCCCCAACCCTGAAGTTCACCAATTGCTACCGAGATCACCAAATGGATTCAAGCCCAGGCTTCCAGGAGGTGCTGCTGACAATCACTGTGCCCACCTCGCTGATAACCACAGCACCAGCCCTGAGTGCAGCACCCCGCTCGTAGTGGCAGGGGCACTGCAGAGCCACGATAATGCCTTCGCTGGCACTTACTTTGCAATAGTGAGGTAGGCATCAGTCTGCTCAGTCAGGGATACAGTGGAATCCTCCAGGGTCTCCAGGAGAGGCAACATGCTAGAACTTGAAGAGAGAACAGTAGCCATCATCTTCAAACACAGAGCCCTGGGAAATGGAGGGATGACACTGTTATTAGAGACACAAGGATACACGGACAGAACAAATTGAGAACATTAGCTGAGCGGCACCAATCATAATAATAATAATAATAATAATAATAATAATAATAATAATAAATTACTAATACTACCAATAAATAATAATAATAATAACTCTCCCCCCACCCCTTCATATTCATGTTTTAAGCACTACTTAACAGTAGCGCATTATTAAACCTTATAAACCTCCAAATTTAAATAATCCCTAACACCACTACATTTTAACAAGAAACGGGTGTCGGATAATGGTACATTCAAATATCTGATATTTAAGTATAGAATACTGAAAGAAACTTTAATTCAATGACAAAGGTTTTGGACTAGAAGTTTTTGTCTTAAAAGACGTTCAAAGTCTGCGCTGGGAAACCTACCATTCATACCTGCAATATAGGTGATTTAAGAAAACGGGCATTGATAAATAAAAAAAAATAACAACTAAAACAAAGAAACAGTGAAACAAACTACGAGGTATAAGTTCTGCCCCTTATCATGATTTCTGTGATAGGAAGGGATTATACAGAGGATAATTCAAACAAAGGAGGTATCCTTCTGCATTGATCACAGCCCTTCAGCCACAACTAAATATTCAAGGATGTTCTGGATTTAAAGAAACTGCAGTTTACTTACACTTATACTTAGCTCAACATCAACACAGAGTCCTAACTATTACAACCAAAACGTGGACATCATCTAAAAGCGGATGTCTGGCTGCAGTGAAGAAGCACATTTATTTTCAAAACTTATTATGCCAAGTGCCAACTGCAATGAGACTTTTAAAAGCCATAGGGCTGAAATGACGAACCAGAATATGTGTTTTGGTCTTTATATATACAAATAACTGTCATTATAAATACGTAGCTGTGAAAACACATTGTTGAATATACCACGCCACTATGAAACTAGTATTGCATACACTCCAAATTCCTCCTGTCAAGATTTGCAATAGGAACAAAACAAAAAAAGATTATATATGTATACACACATACACTTATTTAAATAACGCTGTAGCAACCGTTATCGTGCACACGCATTAAACTATGTGAATAATAAGCAACGTAACAAAAAAAGGCCCTTTCAGCAGCAGACTGTCTAAGGCCGGAGCACACAATTTGCACAGCATTGTGACACAGAAAACCTTTACTTCCACCGTCTTAGAATATTTTAAGAATACATGTGACAATATTATGGGCAACCGCTACAAATAAAATACAGTAAAAAAAAAAAAAGCACCCTGTCTGAGTGTAAATGTAAATAAGTTATCCGTACCCCCTTGCATTTGACTTTATAGGAATGTACTAAGTTGCGTACACAGCTGAACAAACCGAAGAAAATTATCAGCCATATTTATAAACAAGCATAATAAATAATCAAAGAAATGTAATAGTAATAAACAAAGAATCAAAATAGAAAAAAACGATCCTTAACTTTACTTACGAAAGTGCAGTCAGTCCGGGATAACAACGTTGTTCGTCATAAAGAAGAAGTACTTTCTTATCTTAACATTACTATAACGAACACGAAAACTACAAGATTAAAATACGATTGCCTAATACCTAAAATCTGATCGTGAACATACTGTTTTATTTTGTGCTCTTAATTTTTTTTACTCAAAAGCTCCCCGCGAAAACGCTGGCGCCAAACTAAACAGCGCACGCCAACAAGACTCTCACCTTTCACCTCACGTAGGCACCGCCTCGTTATGAATAATTCAGTAACATATATAAATAGGACTACCAAGCTCTGCCCTATTTGCGGGTCAAAAACCTTCAGGAATACTCACTCATTTAAATATCCATACCCTGCCTTACAACTGAATGAATAATTCTTATCGTTTTCAGTTTGCCCTCCAGGCCTGATGGACCACGTGCCCCACCCTCTGTTTACATATGCCCGCCCACCTCATTAATAATGTATTTCATGTACACTGTGCAGCTGAAACTCAGAGAAATGCACCTGGATGTTCTTTAACATAATGTGATATCTTGTAACAATTGTAAGTCGCCCGGGATAAGGGCGTCTGCTAAGAATTAAATAAATAAATAATAATAATGTTGTGTGTGGTTTTTTTTGTATTTAGGGATGTCAGAGATAAAAATACAAATAAAAGAAGATTTAGGGCCAGTTGGAAATTGAGTGGGTCCCTTAGAGTATGGCCAAATTATAATTTATGGATATCTCTAAATCATTTCCATATATCTTAAAATATTTAAAGACATTTCTAAATAATTTTAAAATATCTAAAATACATTTAGATATATCTCAAAATGATTTCCAGATATCCTTATGTGGGGCTTTAAATGAGATATCTAACCTTCAGATATCTTTAAATAATTTTAAGATACCTCAAAATAACTTCCTGTTCATTTAGAGATATCTCCAAATCATTTTAAGATATCTTGAAACAACTTCCTGTTCATTTGGAGATATCTCTAACTTTTCCCAGGGAGTCTAAGATATCTTGAAATAACTTCCTTTTTGTTTAGAGATATCGCTAAATGAACAGGAAGTTATTTTGAGATATCGCTAAATGATTTAGAGATACCTCTAAATGAACAGGAAGTTATTTTGAGATATATCTAAATGATTTAGAGATATCTCTAAAAGAACAGGAAGTTATTTCAAGATATCATAATTTCGAGATATCTCTAAATGACAGTTTGGCGCCCCATGCTAGCAAAACATTATTTAAAGATATCTGTAAATCAATTTGAGATATCTCTACTTCATTTTTTAGCAAATCATTTACAGATATATAATATATAAATATACATTTATACAGATACAGATATAAATATTGCAAAATATCTCTAAATGGTCATTTGTCTTGCTATAGGCGAGAGGATAGTACTGCTAGGAGACACTTTTCTACACAGAAAGTGGCGATGATGATGATGATGATGATGATGATGATGCTGTGTTGTTGGCCTTCTTCAGAGACCACAATACAAAAATCTGGGATCAATCAGCTACGAGGAATAGTGTAAGCATTGTTGGCTCTCTAACTTTTTGGATGTTATTTAACTAGGGAAGCTTTTGCAGAAAGACGCAGATAGCTGGAGCATACGGTGAAGTTCCTGGAATTGTGGTCTTTTTTGCCAGCTGGTCTGGCTCCTAATACACAGCTGAATTGATCCGAATGAACTGGGACCCCGTGGTGCTCTCTTGGCTTTGGAAGCTAATTATTTATTAATGAATTAATTAATTTTAACCAGGAAAAGACCCACTGAGAGGAAACATCATAGAGGCCAGTACAGTTTGTGCAGCCAAGTCTTAAATGCGTATTAAACCCACTGTACAAACCGACCCTTTAACAAAATATATATCATTTACAGAATAGCTGCACAGCAAACAGTAAAAACAGAAACAGATTGTCAGAAAATATCAAATCCACAACTTCTTTTTATCAAATTTACCAATGCTGGGTTAAGGATAAGAACATACATGGAGAGCATAATAATGAAATAATGTATTGCGATAATGTGCATGAAAAGTTTGATCAAGACTAGCAAGCTTTCATTAGAATTACAAGGCAGATAGCAGGCATGAGCAGTTCAGAAGTTCACCCGATTAGTGTATAGACAAACAGGAGCTCCAACACAATTCAAAACAATATTTGCTAAAACTGCACATCAGTCACCAAGTGTTTATTTCACAGTACATGTTGCTCTAACAAACACAGTACTGGCCATGTGATTGCATAAGGCCCCCAAAACAGGTCATCAGGGACAAACAATGGTTTACAAGGTCACATTTCTTTGCAGTAATGCTATTCAAAACGACACATGATATTTATTCAGCGCTTACGCATTGCAGTAACTTTCTAAAGCACTTTATCAGCGTTGATCGAAGCTCAGTACAGTCACACATCTGGCAGTGTTGATTCATTTGCAGCAATGGTTGTGTTACTCATCGTCGATGCTGGGTCCACAGCAATGTATTCAAGCTTGAATCCACCGGCACTCACAGATGAGTCTGACAGGAACTTCAGTGTCATGACATTTCCTGTGAAACACAGTAAAGGGTACTGTTCATTTGGGCTCACTGATGAGGAATTATAACACTATATATGAGTGTTGCTCATTATATCCCGCTGGTCAAAAGTATCCCTCGGGGACACAGGGAGTGCCCCCCAAGGAACATGATATATTATTTCAAACATATATATTAGGTTATCAAATCCCAGATGAAGTAGTTATTATCTGACAAGGGTTTTGGTCTTTTCAATAAAATGTGCTTATCAGTTATTAATAAAGTGTGATGATCAGTTATTAATATAATGTGCTGATCAGTTATTAATAAAATGTGCTGATCAGTTATTAATAAAGTGTGATGATCAGTTATTAATAAAGTGTGATGATCAGTTATTAATAAAATGTGCTGATCAGTTATTTGGCTCTGTGGCAGGCTGTCACAGGATAACATTATTGGGAATCTCAATAAAAGTAAATGGCAAAGAAATTCTACCTATCGTATAATACACATTATATACTTGAAAATCCCAAATGTATTGTAATACACAAGTCCACGTACATATATTTTCAATATAGTGCATTATATGTTTTGTTTCCGCAAGCCTTGTTAACATCAGTTTGTTTTTTGCCTGATTTTGTTTTTAAAACAAAACCTTAAACTTACAAGAAGCAATTATGTGTTCCCCTGGTGCTTTAAGTGCTTGCTGCACCTGGTAACCATCAGTGTTGTTTGTGGTAAACCAGCCTCAAGCAGAGCGGTTTCCCAGTCAGGGGTACTAAACTGAATTTTCATACAGACAAAGTGACAAACAGAATCACGCAGAAAAACATACTGCATGGCTTCACTGAAATGGTCAGAGCACAATATGTGTACATACCCAGTGTTTCCTCTCTTTAACTTAACATTTACTGGGTACTGAAAATTAGAAAATGAAGAAGGGCAGCACCGCAAGCTGTAGGAGATTATCAAAGAGTGTGCACAGCTGCATAAAGGGCTGTGAAATCCCCCTATCCCTACTGTAGGTGTGGGCAAAGTTCCTCATCTGTAATCTAATCATGCTCTAAATTGTTTAATTGAACTAATTACACCTCCATCCAGACCCTAAAACAGTATTTAATTAATTTATTTTCCCTATTAATCCTCAAGTGGAATGGCCCTCCAAGACAGGAGGTGTTTATAAACTGTTATTCATAAAACGGAAGTGTCAGTATTTAAAACTGGGTTGCAAAATGGCCCTATTATCAGTGATGCAGTACCATAACCCTGTGATATTAATTTTCCCAGTGGTACAACACATAACGAGACAAGCCACCTTAACCCCCTTTATACTTAAAAATGATACCTGTACTAATAAAGTCTTCTGGTAGCTCATCTCCACAGAATCTGGAAAGGAAGACAAACATATCTGTCAGTATGTGTCATGCAGAGATGTCTTGCACTGCATAGTTTGCCTTGTTTTAGAATAAAGAGTTTAACATGACATGGTAGTGTGTTCTTGATGCAAGATTAAAACCAGCATGCTTCCCTAATATTCAATTCCACATAGACGACTACTCCTTATAAGAATCTGCCTGGAGTTACATTGTTTTACAACCGCAGTGCATTGAAAACTAAAGCTTTCCTTTGGAAAATGTTTTCTAATTTTATTATGAAATTTGAGAACAGCTGGGAATAAAAAATGTGAAAGAAAACCGATCCAAACTCTAACAGGAAAACATTGCATATACCTTCCTGAAAAGCCTGAGATGTCGTCATAACTGTCAAACACTTCCAGAAAGTCAGCCAGGCAGCCTGGGTCATCTTCCACGTCAAAATCCAGGAACCTCAGGTGGATCTGCTGGCCATAGCGCACCCTGATGTGCCAGTAGCAGATCTCCTTGTCTTCATATTCGTCTGGGTAGCCAGGGGACTGTATAACCCGCCTCTGATCCGTCAGGACTCCCCCACATTGCTTTGCTTTTGTAAGAAGTGAAAGCTGGTCAGCTTTGATTCAGTCTGTATACTTTATAGCATAGTAAGTAACACCAGATTTCATTGAAACGTACCTTTCAATGACATATTTATGAGTATTGCAATCATTCTGTGTGTTTTTGGGGTTATTGATATTTTTATTTATGTTTACCTGGCTTTGAACTTGCCGAGAGCCTAACTGCTGCCGCTGAGCAGACATCCTCATTCCATTCCAATCATGTGATAAGGTGACCTTTCAACTCTCTGGCCCCACTTCTCGCTCATGATATATGTAGAATGGGAGGGGCCAGCAGAGTTGAAAGGTCACATGCAGACATGCTCAAAGGCAGGAAAAGGCAGGTTCAGAGAAAAAATTAGTTGATATTGGAACCACTCAGAATTATTGTAAAACCCATACGATACTGTAATATACTGGATAATACTTTATAATCTGAGAAGATCTAATATCAATAAATAAAAGCAGAACCTAATTCGCTGCAATATGTGGTAATTTTATAACTTAATTTGCTGCAAGAATCTGAGGAAAGCATAACAAATAACACTGCATTCAAAGTGACGTTTTATAGCTTCAGCTTTAGACTATACAGAATGAACTGGCTTGAGGAGCAGAGCTAGGGGAGGGGGAAGGGAACTGGAACAGTGTGCTCATTGAGGGCAGTGCCTGAGTGGAACTGTGCCAACACACACACACAATGGGATCCATTACAAAAACTTAAAACTGCCCTAAAATATGATGCCATTTGTACTGTATGCAGTAATATTAATGCGTGGGTTAATAAGACACCCCTGTGTCACCCCCTAGTCTCTGTAAGTCTCTTTGGATAAAAGCGTCTGCTAAATGACTAACTCATAACTGCTTAGGATAAATAAAACAGATCTCAGAAACGGACACATTTGCTTTCTGTGTTAAAGCCGCCTGGGGTAATTCCCTTCTTAAGTTTGTATTTCTGTCTGAGCTTTTAGCAGTCCCACACACAGATGGTAACGTTTAACATGGAATTGATCAGTATTGCTATCCATGCTGTCACAGAAATCTCCGAAATAAGGTGTGGGACTATAGAGCTTCTAAGTTAATAGTACTGAAGTCACACTGGTCTACATGGAAAGAACAAATGCTGTACTGTATGATGGCATTGCATTAGTCATTTTTAAAATGAAATGATTATTCATGTCCTGGCTGCCATGAATAATCCTGATGCATTAGTGTGTGACGCTTTGTATTTATAAGGGTGCGGCACTCTCCTCACACTTATAACTGTAGCAGTGTGTCACTAACCAGTAGGGTTGTAGCAGTAGACATCCCATCTCTCACTCTTGTTAAGACGGTAACCGTAGTCAATGATGCCAACTCTCCCGAATCCACAATTGAAGCCAGACTTCACAATGGGGTATCCGACTCTTCCTTTATCAAACCAGCCAGCCGCACACACATGAAAGCCTGAGCAGTGGGAAAGAAATGAGGAGCAACAAGGCACAGCTAATAATGCTCATTAAAGTGGATGAGTCCAAATCCACCGGAGAGTGACGTGGTGGACTGTTTGAAGGAAGGCAAGAAGGAGTTTTATTGTGGCCTCTGCGAGGAGCACATGCAAGTTACCATCCACACTTGAACAGTTTTCCCAACCTTATAGAAAGAATTCTGTACTGCTGTAGTAAAAGCATACCAAAGCACTGTTAAAACACACTGCAATTAACGTAGCTATGTAACGAAATGCTATCTTTCTGTGAGAGGGAACTTTCTGTGCTCATACATTCCTAGTTGTTGTAATAATGTAATTATGACATTATTACACATTAAATTGGAATATAAAGTATAAGCACTCATACAATTAATTACCTGACTCTTACAGTATAACACAAGGACTCATTTATTACATTGTAGTGTCCAAACATTTACCATGTAATTACTATGAAACGTGTATAACATTTAAAACCCTAAACACACTGACTACAGGACGAGAAACATGCATCACTGAACACACTGATTGGTTTTGGCAAAACTTCCAGCTGGCAGAAGAGCAACAGATTTAATTCCATTCCATTTCCCCTGGGCTCCAATCCCACATGTTGGTACAGTAAATACAAGATTTCATATGCATATGGGGATGTCTGTCAAAGGTTGCATAGATATGAATTATTACTAACTAAGCTGCACTTTTCCCTGAACACTGTCCAAGGAAAACATTATATTGTAATCATTGGCGTATCCATCGTTCACTGAATATACAGACATTGAAGTGGGCTGGAGAAGAACTCTATCAGTAGGTTTCTTGTGCCAGGAGAGTTTTGCTGAGTAAATCCAATATGTATGGTAAATAAGAGGTATTTTTCAATAGCAGCGACTGTATAAAATATAACCAATTTCAACAAGCAACTTTGTGCACTGTTCTACAGATATTTTAGTATTTACTAGTTTTAACTGTCTGATTGACTGTCTATGAAAAATGTTGATTTGAAGCATTGTATCATTTTTACTCTGGGAAACAGCATTCCGTTCCATCAGGAAAATCTACATCATTCCATTCCATCAGGAAAATCTACATCATTCCATTCCATCAGGAAAATCTACATCATTCCATTCCATCAGGAAAATCTACATCATTCCATTCCATCAGGAAAATCTACATCATTCCATTCCATCAGGAAAATCTACATCATTCCATTCCATCAGGAAAATCTACATCATTCCATTCCATCAGGAAAATCCAGAGCCTGGCTGCTGCAAGAGATTCACTAACCTATTTTGCGAGCTGCCTCCAGCTGTGCATGGCTAGCTAGCTTTCCACCCTCATACTTGCACACAGCCTTCGCCTCTTTGTAAGTCAGCTGGTACCTCCCTTTCCGTGATTCTCGGTGGTAAACTCCTGCAGCTTGTTCTGTTGAAAACAAGGTAATTAAATATTACAAATGTTCTGTGATAAGACTGCACTCTTCCTAAGAAAGTCGTTAGTATTACAAATACAAAGGTCAAGCCAGCCTAAAGCTACAGTGACTCCCAATCACTGTGTTCAGTTCTATAGTGACTGTTTATAACAGTACTAACAAAGTTAACTTACTGTTAGCTCTTGACTACACCTTGTTAACCCCTCTTAAACAGACTTTCACTCGGTCAACTAAACAGGTTGGCACCCTTCTGGAATACCTACAGCAGTAGGAGGTTATGAATGCAACGTGTACACTCTACTGCAGCTCAGGGAAAGCAAACAACAATGTACCACAATGTACTGGGCATGTCACTGATATTAATATGAACACATTTCAAATCCGTAGCACATTTTCACTTACACAATTGAGAACACTTCATCCATTGTTTACTCTTAGTGAACTTTCCTACTCTTCAAGGGTTTTGCAGTCCCATGACGCAGTATTGTAATTTGATTAATTTAGGGCTAGCATTGCTGTAAAAACAAAATGCTTGTGGTAGGTTATTGATTCCAGATGTCCAGTGCAGGCATGTCGTAAGTCATTAAATGGATGTTGTCATTAAAATTCTATTGTATTTTTTTATTTAATTTAATTAATTTTTTTAACAGAAAAAAGGTTTTGCCTCCCCAGTTGCGCTGATACAAAAACACCACACGCTGGACAGTTCGGTATACTTTCAGAAGAGGCGAGTTTTGGGGCAGGAAATTTGTTAAATACTTCCGTTAGAAATGTTGGGAAACTATTCCAGGTGAGATGAAGGGTACTGTAGTTTCAAACGACATTTTCAGAGTTATTTTTACAGTGCCCTAACCCCTTTATGATGTTTGCAATTATTTCTCAGTGGTTGTTATTGGCCTGAGGTTAGAAGCTGTTCTTCATGTTTACTTGCCAGTCATAGACATATGTAACAGAGGCTAGATCAGCCACAATGTCTTCATGTTAGCAAGTGCTCACAACTCAATCCACACAGTGTGACGAGAGGGCTCTGATGTTTGCTAACACAGAGACAGTTTGGTTGGTCTAGCCTTTCTGGCATGTCTGTGGTTTGCAACTAGAATGGTACAGCAGCTTCTGAGCTCAGGTCACACAACTTTAAACACAGTACTGGAGCGATCAGAGCCGCTCAGAATGAAGGCAAGCATCATCAAAAGGAAAGGGGGTAGGAGAAAACAAATATGAAAAAGTAATCTGAAGCTGCCTGCTGTTTCGACATGCCCTAACCTACCGCCTCCTTCCACAGGCAGGTAATTGCTACAGTACTGTTGCACAACAGCAAACCAGCAAATAAAACTGAACTCGAATCACAAAGGAAGCAAGTTGGACAAATCTTAAGTGGTATAGACCATGTTAAACCAAGTTACTGTGCCACTCAGCTCAGAAAACAGGACTGGAGGGCAAGGATGGAAATTTAGAAGCAATTGCTTTTTACTCAGAGTGTGGAATAGTTTACTGGGTTTTAGTTTACTGGGGTCATTCAAGAAACTATTCAATTGTGCCCTGGGGCAAATAGTTTGCTAGAAAGGGACCAGTCTCAAAGTTGAATGGCTTCCTCTAATTAACAGTGTTTCGGTTATTATTTCATTTTCTTTACCTAATCAGGCCATTCAGAGGACACTACAAACTGCTTGCACAGCGTTTCATTTTCTAACTTTCTTTAGCATTTTTACAAAGTTCACTTCCCACCTAATCACTGAGTAGTTAATATATATATATATATATATATATATATATATATATATATATATATATATATATATATATATATATATATATATATATATTTTACTTGTCAAAGTCTATAATTAGGGTCTCAATGCCTTTCCCCTCTGTCTTTGAAAGGCAGAGGGAAGTTAATTTAAGTTTTTTTAATGCTAGTACCGATGACATATGTTTGAATTTGAAGTTGCTTTACCGTTTATTTTGAAACGTTTTGAAGACATTCTAAAATCAAATAAATATGTATGGGTAGAGTAACTTGTGATGGACTTTAAAAACAAGAATATCTTTAAAGAGTAACAAACCACATCCAATCCATCAGAAAAAGGGTTTCATGAATACAAATGAGAGACAAGGAAAAACATTTCATGTAATGCCGTCAAATACAATTCAGATTTGCTGAGATCTTAATGGATTGGTTGACAGCTGATGTATATACTGGCTGTACTAGAATAAAAAAGAAGTCTTACCCAGCCATATGGAGTTGTGCAGTATTCCATCCTTGTATCCCCAGGCTTGGGTCTCTTCCAAGAGTAAAAAAATGGCACAAATGAGATGAAACGCTAACATGTCCACGGTTTGCAATTGGAATCCCTGTGTTAGCAATGCTACTGGAGAGGGACTGTGCAGAAGCTGCTCTTGCTATGCTCAGGGAACATATGGTTGCCAGACTTTTATACAGGGGGCTGCCCGCTCGACTGTAATTAGTGCTGTGAGGTCACCAGCCTTGCTTAAACTGAGTAACAGCTTCTGCAATTGCTCATAATTAACATAATGTCTGAAAGACTTCTGTTTTTTAATTGTTTTTGTTAACAATTCCTAGCAAATGATGTATCTATTTTATTATTGTCCTTTCTCATAAAACAATGAACGCAGGCAACAAAGAATTTGTGGAATGGAAAAAAGAACCTTCTCAATCTGCTCTCTTGCTTGCATTGCTGTCACCGAGTGAAACACAATTAAAATGTTGAACTGCTAAAAATCATGAAGACATTATTACCCGATTCTGCCCTGCATAAAGTCCAAACATGTTTTTAAAGATTCATCTTTAAAGAAGACCCTGCTGCTCTACAGGACCAGGGTAGGCCAGCCCTGCGCTATGCAGTCTTTATTTTCTGTTATTTTAGTAACTTTGCACTGGAGACTGTGTTGTAGGAGGCTGTGTGGTCCAGTGGTTAAAGAAACGGGCTTATAACGAGGAAGTCCCTGGTTCAAATCCCACCTCAACCATTGACTCATTGTGTGACCTTGAGCACTTGCTCATTCTACTCCGTCTTTTGGGTGAGACGTAATTGTAAGTGACTCTGCAGTTCACACACCCTAGTCCCTGTAAGTCACCTTGGATAAAGGTGTCTGCTAAATAAACAAATAATAATAATATGTAGTGTATGGGTTTCCCTCTTGTCTTTAGTGCTGTTCTCTATTCTCACTATCCACAGGATTTAGTATAGTGGAATGAAGACATCTGGTCAAAAAGTTTGTTATAGAATTTTTTTGTACTAATGCTACAGTATTATTGCTCCATAGTACTGCAATCAAAATAGTTTCTCTATTCCACGAATCGTTCTTAGCACCCAACCATGTTAAAGAGTGTGTTTGAGAGATGTTAAAGAGTGTGTTTGAGAGATATGTTATACTGACACCTGCTGGATATAATTTGTACATTTTGTCTAAACACTTTCTCTGCAAAAGGAGTTCTCTTGAAATCAAGTTATGAGAGGCAAGATAAACTTCAACAGACAGCTTTAGATCACGTTAGTCTTGCTTCTTCTTGGTGATCTTGGTTCAGTATATTTTAATATCTTTATAAGTCGCAACTGCACTTATAAATTCACTGGAAGTGTGGATCTCGCACTGAATTTCAATGCAAAGCATCCTAAACGTTTTAACCACAATGGGTTCTACATAAACAGATGAAGTATCTTAATATCAGGGTTTCGCCTGTTATTTGACTTAGATTTAATGACTTATAATATGTTTGATGGGTTCATGAATTGAAGCTGACTCAATTGTGTTATCCTTAGTGTTAGGGTTGACTCTCTCTTGCAGTTGTCATGTGCAGTAAGTATACAGCTTATCCTTATTTGTAACTTGAGAATAACTACAGTTACTAAACATAGGAGAGGGAAAATAATCATGACAAGGATTCTCTTTCCTTGTCTTACATATCCTTGGCTTTGGTCAATTCTGCTAGCTCTGTATTACAGACGTCTTCCCAGCTGGATTTAATTTCTTCATTTCATTCCACCACATGCTAGCTTACTAGCGTTGACCTCAAGAGGGTAATAAAAAAAACGGGCCAACAAATGACAGCCGCATTCTATCTAACGAAACGTAGAAATAACTATACTAGTGTTGAACTCTACACTCACTTAATGAAACCTAGAAATGACTATGCTAGTGTTGAAATCTACTTTTACCTAATGAAACCTAGAAATGACTATACTAGTTACAGAACTCTACACTTTAAGGGCAGCAGTGTGGAGTAGTGGTTAGGGTTCTAGACTCTTGACAGGAGGGTTGTGGGTTCAATCCCCGGTGGGGACACTGCTGCTATACCCTTGAGCAAGGTACTTTACCTAGATTGCTCCAGTAAAAACCCAACTGTATAAATGGGTAATTGTATGTAAAAATAATGTGATATTTTGTGACAATTGTAAGTCGCCCTGGATAAGGGCGTCAGCTAAGAAAATAAATAATACTAATACTTACCAAAAGAGAATTTAATGAGGGGCAGTCGGACAAAAAAAAGAAGCGAAGGTTTGAATCCGAGCTGTCCGCACGAGTTCAGAATCATTTTACACTTGCTATCTTGTTCGTATCTTCGTGCTCATCCTTTTCTGTAATACAGCCCACAGAGGGAGTACAACGGACAGCACGCGTCCTTTATGAGAACAAGGAAGTTCTACAGCACTGGCAGCTCACAGCATCTCTGGGTCTATTGGAAGATCCACAGTACCAGTATTAAAGCTACAGTACAGAGTCCCACAACACAGGTTTGGTTTTCTAATACAATATGATTCTTTGGTGACTCTATTACATGAATCTAACAGTTCACTCTGCTTGCGCATTCTACTTTAGATGGAAGAGCTTTAGATGTAGCTTATATTCCCTATACGCCAGCTTCAGGTATAGTGCTTCGTAACTCCTCCTATCACTTCCAGGTTGTGACGGTCAGCTGGAAGCCCTGCTGTAGTTTAGTGAAGCCAAAGAAAAAGCCGTTCTCTTTTTTTTCCCTGTTGCTGTTTTGTTAAAATAACATTCCAGAGGAAATCCCTAACATTTTCTTTTCCTAGGGTACCACAGATCTTATTCTCAAAGCTGCTGATTCCTATAATTGACTCCAAGTTACAAAATGAGGAACAAACAGCTTCTGAGTGCTTGAGAGGCCTTGACTTGTGTTGCTTACTTGTTCGATACAAGTAAAAGGTTTAAAATTAGAGAAACGATAAAAGAACTGTCAGCTTTTCAGCTGTAGACCCATAGGCTAAAATACTGATTTTCCAAATTCATGTTTATCATGATCAGGATCTTTCCACTGTCCAGCAGAGGGCACCAAATCCATCCAGCATCTCAGTTCTGTTTTACAGGCCCATTAGTGCAGGTTTTTCTATTTTATTATTTTTCATGAATTTAAAGTTACATTTAAAATGAAATAATCAGAATATAATATAGTAGATTCATAGTAGTATATATTACAAATTGTATACAGTATTTTTTGGAATAACAAAACACTTACATGTAGTGTTCTGTAAGAGGAACACTAACAAAAGCCACAATGTTCTTAACAGGTATGATGGCAACACTAATCTTTAAATGTATAAAACTAGATTGAAATATTCCGGATTGACAAAATAACCATTCCCATATACAAATTTGCATTGCTATTAACAAATTATCATCCATGTTGTACACAGTCTGCATTGCAATCACGATTTGATCGCTATTCTACTGAAAACCCCTAGATGGCAATAGAGGGTCTGTTTCAAATGCCTACTGAATACTGAATAAATAAATAAATAAATAAATAAATACTGACTGACTGGAACAGACAACCAAGATTGGGTGTCACGTGTTGAAAAGGTTTTTAATGTTACCTGCTGCGTGTTTAATTGTAATGTACGAGGTAGAGAGAGCGTCATATTTTACAAAAAGCTACATCCTGAATTGATCATATCTGTGAATCATACCTTGATTTTGTTATAACTCCTTTTGTGTTGAGCAGCACACAGACTGTCATGCACTAAGTCGTGCCTTTAGGCAATTCTGCATTCTGGTGCGTGTGTTTTGACAGGTGCTCATGTAGATGTATTACAGCTTCTGTAATCTATATACTGTATATCCACAACACAATCCACTGTGTTTACAAAACAAGACTGGCTAACTGTAAGCTTATAGGGCGTGGGAACACGAGAACCAGCTATGGGTATGTACGCAGCTCTTCTGCTGTTAAAGAGTAAATATTCTATGTATATTCTAGAATATAATAGCAGGCACGTAGAATGGATGCAGCTGAATCAATATTGCCCAAGGTAACCCTACACTGCCAAAAAAGCTTTTTATTTCAAGATTACAGTAGAATCATTTTCTCAAATAATATTAACTAATTTGAAATAACTGATTGTTTTTTGAAAAAGACAAGAAAGACAAACTGGCACAAAGCTCTGTATTCCCCTTCTGATTTTTTTTTTCCTTATGCTGAGACAATCACACTTGACTGGATTAGCCAGATCATTTCTTTAGACTCCAGTCAATGCTATCTTGTAACACATATTTGAATGAACCACTTTGCTAATTATGCCATATGTTCCAAACTTGAGGGCCCGGTATATACATTGTGGGTAGACATACACACCAGCACTGCAAACCACAGGCGTGAACAAATGACTCTTCTGGCACAAGCTTTCATTAAGAGATGCATATTCCACTTCATTCTCATTGTGAGCCTAACATGGGAACTAGGCCATAGTCTGCTGCATGCATTTGCATTATAATGATCTTTTAATCTGAAGGAAAACAAGTTGCGGTACCTTTTAGTAACCCCCAAAACAGAACGAAGTGGGGGCAGGGTGTTTACTCATGAAGTGAGCTTTATTTTGTTTAGCAACATCAATACAAACCAAGTTTTTTTTTTTTACATTGTTTTTTTTAATGTAAACAGTTAGTTTTCAACATATTTTTTTTTGTAAAAAAACTAAATGCATTTTAATGTAAACCCTCTATTGTCCAACTTTTTCATAACTTTTTTTTATGTAACTTATAGTGTTTTATGTAACTCAGAGCTAAAATAATAACTGAAAAAATTAGTTCCTTTTTCTTTTTTTGGCTCATTTTAAGCCAAAGTAGCAGAATGTAATCTTTGCAAAACAGCTCTGAATGAATTGTGTTTTTGGAGGAACCTCGTACTGTATTCATTAGAAAAGCACCCGAGAGCAAAACGCTTGCTGAAATCTAGAAAAACAACCTGTCACCAAAACGTCCTGTTCTTCTGTTCCAGTTAAATGCTAATTTCACCTGGCAGGTTGCAAGTCGGTCAGTGCTACATTAGACGGGAAATCATTTCACCAGCAAGTCACAGATACACTTGATCTGGATCAGCTGAATATGTATGTAAAACACTTATTTTACATGGAGCAGCACAGCTCATTCTATTCAATCAACATCAAATCATTGCCATTCAAAAAGGGTATGATTTCATTTACCTGGAGAGTTGCATGCCTGTCCCTAAAAACAGTAAAAATACAGGTCTGCATTCTCCCAGTCCACAGATAACTAGACCACACTTTACAATCGCAGTTTTAAATGTAGTTCACCGGGTCACAAAAGCACAACGCAATTTGCTATTTGTCTGCCACGCCGAGTTTGCAATACTATAGGCGTGGTTAAGGTCTCAAAGTGAATCTAAGCAGTAGCTAGGGACTACTTTGTAATCTTTGCTGGTGCAGTACATAGGGAGGGACTGTCTAAGCAACGTGCTGTTTGTTTCCAACCCCTGCAAAAAAAACAAAAAAGAAAAACAACTTTTTGAAGTAGCAAAATACGTGCTTAACTTACGAAAGCATGAGCTTACAGGATGCACTTTGCCTGCTTTGTGTATTACTATGCTTGTCTTAATAGAATTCACTGCACCCAAAACTTGAAACCATTCAGGTTTGGTCTTATGAATGAATTCCTGACCATTCCCAATGTCCAGAGCCAGAAGCTCTGGGTCGGTAATGCTCTGGCAGCAGCTATTGGCTCTCGTGGGACGGGAAGTCATTTAAAAATGATGTGGTTGGGTTTGTTTTCCAGGTATTTTCCAGCTGTTGTCGTTTTAAAGATTCAACTGCCTGCAAGTCGAGGTATTTGAGGAAACTTCCAGAAATCAACAGAATTAACGAAACTCAATTGGTAACGACTGAGGGGCTATGTGGTCCAGTGGTTAAAGAAATGGGCTTGTAACCAGGAGTAATAAAAACAAATAAAAAAAACAAATAACGACAGAAACACCTGATGTAAAACACTGCATATCAAGCCATTTAATTTTCTTAAGACAAATACTGTGTGTTAACCTAGAAAATACTATTGCAGTGGAACCACTTAACACAATGTTTGGTTATAATGCTTTAGTATTCAGTAGCCAGTTTATATATATATATATATATACAGTACTGTGCAAAAGTTTTAGGCAGGTGTGAAAAAATGCTGTAAAGTAAGAATGCTTTCAAAAATAGACATGTTAATAGATTATATTTATCAATTAACTAAATGCAAAGTGAGTGAACAGAAGAAAAATCTAAATCAAATCCATATTTGATGTAACCACCCTTTGCCTTCAAAACAGCATCAAGCATCAATTCTTCTAGGTACACTTGCACACAGTTTTGAAGGAACTCGGCAGGTAGGTTGGCCCAAACATCTTGGAGAACTAACCACAGTTCTTCTGTGGATTTAGGCAGCCTCAGTTGCTTCTTTCTCTTCATGTAATCCCAGACAGACTCGATGATGTTGAGATCAGGGCTCTGTGGGGCCATACCATCACTTCCAGGACTCCTTGTTCTTCTTTACGCTGAAGATAGTTCTTAATGACTTTCGCTGTATGTTTGGGGTCGTTGTCAAGCTGCAGAATAAATTTGGGGCCAATCAGATGCCTCCCTGATGGTATTGCATGATGGATAAGTATCTGCCTGTACTTCTCAGCATTGAGGAGACCATTAATTCTGACCAAATCCCCAACTCCATTTGCAGAAATGCAGCCCCAAACTTGCAAGGAACCTCCACCATGCTTCACTGTTGCCTGCAGACACTCATTTGTGTACGCTCTCCAGCCCATCGGCGAACAAACTGCCTTCTGCTACAGCCAAATATTTCAAATTTTGACTCATCAGTCCAGAGCACCTGCTGCCATTTTTCTGCACCCCAGTTCCTGTGTTTTCGTGCATAGTTGAGTCGCTTGGCCTTGTTTCCACGTCGGAGGTTTGGCTTTTTGGCCGCAAGTCTTCAATGAAGGCCACTTCTGACCAGACTTCTCCGGACAGTAGATGGGTGTACCAGGGTCCCACTGTTTTCTGCCAGTTCTGAGCTGATGGCACTGCTGGACATCTTCCGATTGCGAAGGGAAGTAAGCATGATGTGTCTTTCATCTGCTGCAGTAAGTTTCCTTGGCCGACCACTGCGTCTCACGGTCCTCAACGTTGCCCGTTTCTTTGTGCTTCTTCAAAAGAGCTTGGACAGCACATCTGGAAACCCCTGTCTGCCTTGAAATTTCTGCCTGGGAGAGACCTTGCTGATGCAGTATAACTACCTTGTGTCTTGTTGCTGTGCTCAGTCTTGCCATGGTGTATGACTTTTGACAGTAAACTGTCTTCAGCAACCTCACCTTGTTAGCTGAGTTTGGCTGTTCCTCACCCAGTTTTATTCCTCCTACACAGCTGTTTCTGTTTCAGTTAATGATTGTGTTTCAACCTACATATTGAATTGATGATCATTAGCACCTGTTTGGTATACTTGTTTAATCATACACCGGACTATATGCCTACAAAATCCCTGACTTTGTGCAAGTGTACCTAGAAGAATTGATGCTGTTTTGAAGGCAAAGGGTGGTCACACCAAATATGGATTTGATTTAGATTTTTCTTCTGTTCACTCACTTTGCATTTAGTTAATTGATAAATATAATCTATTAACATGTCTATTTTTGAAAGCATTCTTACTTTACAGCATTTTTTCACACCTGCCTAAAACTTTTGCACAGTAGTGTATATATATATATAATTGAGACAGCAGATGCTTTACATAAGTTTTGTTCCAAATGATTCTTCTGCACTGCCTATACACACCCCATACCTACATTACAACACTCCAGTCCTGTCATTTTACACCTTCAACAAAACAGAAAACTGCTGTTTTAACTCCATGTTCTAAAAGCTCACGAAAAACTACACCCTGTCAATGCTTCGAAACACAGAGCCACATAAATGATAGGCTGATTCAAAACGTACATTGTAGCATTTGCGTTCATCTGTAAGCACTTAGATAGGTACAGCTCATAAAACACACCAACTACTGCTACATAGACGAAATGTCAACTAAGGTTTAGATGCGATATAAAGTTTCATGTTTCCTCATTTTAGCATCTGGTCTTACTAATTCCTGTGTTTCTAAAATTGCTAACATTAGGAATTAACACTAATTGTTAGATGTTATTACACACAATGGATCTGCTGCAAGTGACTTCAAAACCAGAGTTCAGACAAGGACTTTAAAACAATGTGAACTATTGATACCAATTACATGCCTGGTTAAAGAAATTCCATCTGTGTTGCAATAGGGCTGTTTAAAACACATTTTAAGTTAAGTCACTGACAATAACTTAAGTCTAAAAGTAATAAGTGCAAAGTAATTGGGTGTGTGTGGCTGCAGGAAGCTTAAAGTATAAGGTGGTTCTCTGTATCCACAAGTCACATGTTGGTAGCTTTAACTGGTTAGAATCAAAGTGTGGAGACTGAGGTCTGGCAGAGTGTACAATGAGGGCTGCAGATGTCAGGAAACTACTGGAAAATAGAACCTTTGCACCTAGAGACACTAGCCTGCCTTTACCAGTAGATGGCACTAAATAGAATCTCAAAGAGCAAGTAGAAATGAAATATGATGGTAATGTTAGGATTGGGTTTTGAGTAATTGCTGGGGGTTTAGCTCCTGACCCGCTACAGAGCAGAGTGGTGGCTGCAATCCAGACAGTTGCTCTTTCACACACACCCCTCGTTTCATGGGGCTTATTTTCTGACAATACCCTTATTTACCCAGGGTCCTCAAAAGGGGAGATGTGAGGGGGCCAGTGGATTAATTACCATACATCAGACAACTCGTTAGCATGGACACTTTACTCCTGTATAATGACACCCGCATTGAAGTCAGATGGATTGCATGAATATGCATGTGGGAGCCTATGAGAGCACCCCTATCACAAACATGATAATAGAAACAAGTACACAGTGATACAGAGATTCCGAAACAGGAACTTCTGTGGTTCGACATGTTGTATAAATAAATTCAGGGTCTAATTTAGTTTGCAAGTATAACCATATACAACCTAAAAAGATGATATGCACAATAAAAGCACAGGAAAACAAATAAAACATTTCTGAATTCATGCAGTTAATTGCTCAGTCCTACTTCCAAGAAGCTTTTCTGCAGTCTATGCTGTAAACCGAGACACAGTCATTCAGTCCTAAGCTTCAGTCCTAAGCTTCTTGGAGGGACTGACATCCAACGCCCTTTCTGCTAGCGAACCGTCATGCTGGATCTGTGTTGTACACGTCTCCACACTCGGGCCGCTGGAACCCATTCCCCACAGCCTCTCAAAACAGACATCTTTTGGGTTTATGATTTGGGGCTAGAATCTAACTGATGACCATGATGAATTAAAAAGTGTTTTTACAGCCATGCCTGCACCCCATCTCCACTTGGCTCGTCAGCCCCAGGGGAGTCTAGGCATGCAAGGAAATGATGATGCATGGCACATGTACCACGCCTCACCAGAGAGTGGGTGGCAAGCGGAGGAGGACATCTGTGCAAGTCTAAAAAAAAGTCTGTCCAAAACGCTTAATGATGGAATTGTGGTGAGATCTGGTTAAAACAGAATCGTCAGAGAATCATTCAAAAGCTAAACCTGGAAAGAGTCTAACTCAGCAGGTGGGGTCAGTAACTGTCCTTGATTTGAAAGTTCATGACTGAAGCTTAAGCAGAACTTTCTATGGGTCTTTTCCCCTTAGGGATCATTTATTTGACCCACTTATTAACACATTTAAATTGGATAAGGAATGGTTCAACAGCATTGAAAAGTGGAGTTATATCTGAAGTTATAAAATTATCTATATATGTTCCAATGATTTATCTCCAGAAATGTAATAGAATAGTGTAACAGGAATGTAAAAGGTTTTTGAAATCTGAAGCGTCATTTCTGATTGTACATTTGTAATGAGATACCAATGTGGCATTGTAGACACCAGGTCCTTCCAAATGTTATTTAACAACAGTGACTCCAGATATCTGCTATGTACTACATTTTATTATCTTGGGTGGTGAGGGGAATAGGGGGAAGACTTATTCTAAGAAACTAAAGCTCTAACATCAGGAAACGCCAGCCTTCACCTTCAGAGTACACTGGTTACCTAGATTTCATTTGCACTCACAGAGTTACAAAAACGACATGGCAAGACAATTACCAGATTGAAATAAGGCAACATCATAGTGCAGAGGTAATCATACTCCAATTGCAATGTAAAACCAATGCCAATTATACATGGCAATTAGCCAATATTTCTTGTGTGCAAAACATAAAAGAACAAACATATTTTACATTAGTACCAAAATGCTGATGTAATCAGCCAGTTCTTTTTTCATAATTCCATAAAATATTAGGGATATCAATGCACAAAAATAAGTACACAATTACTTGCTATTATAGAAAAATGCATGGTCTTGTTGCTGTTGCATGGGAATGCATTCCAAAAGTTAAAATATACTGTATAAAGTATATAATAAACAATGTCCTGCTATTTGTAGCAAAATCCATATAATTGCTAATAATGTTTAGAAGTCATTTAACATAGTTTAAGTAGCAGAATGGGCAAGCTACTGTAACAAGAGAATTAGGCATGTCATTCCTTTCAAGTCCAATAAACAGGTAAAATGTATACAAAATACTTCCAGCAAGCCTTTTGTTCCACATCCCCACCCCCCATGCAAAAGCATGTGTCGTTTCAGTGAATACACTGTCTGAAAGTTCAACTCCTGCAACCCTTTTTTTGTATCCCAGACTACACCAGAATTCTACAATATGGCACAGCAAATAAAGGGTTAAATATGTTCCTCTCCAGATTAAGCAATAATAAAAAAGCAAATCGGTCAGTTTGGTTTTGTATCCTCAACTGCACAGTGCGCACCACTGGACATTTTCAAAATGCCATCATGTTCTAACTCCTTAGACATCAAAAGACTGTAGTTTTGCTATTTTATTCCCTTCACAGATGAATATATCTTCCAGTCAATATTGCATCTGGGTCACTGTCTGTACCACTCTGGTCCTCACTGTGGTACATCTTGATTTCTTCCTTCAGCAGATCAGTGGACCGTGCCATTGTATGACTTGTTCTGCATGTTAAACACAGTCTCCACAGCATGGCTAGAGGTAGGCTGCTTGTACAGGGGATTGGATGCCTAAGACAGAAAAGAAACGGAAAGCATTACAGGAAGAATGTACAATAGACCACAACAGAGTTTGAGTTCTACTTCATTAGCTGCTGTTAAAACAACTGCGTTACACAAATGTACACATTTATTTTGCTTGTAATTAAAATGCACAAGTAGGGGTACTAATATAAAGCAACACTGATGAATATGAATCCATATGAAGGACTTTCAGACCATTTTCACAAGGGCTCAACACATTGTGATGATCCCCACTGCAGTCACATAGAACAGAGCATGACAGATCTCTGCCGTAAAAAGTAGTGCACAAGCTGCATCATTCCTGGGCTTGATGTTACAGGAAAGTACCACACTTCTATTGAAATCTAATGTAGATATGCTTACAATTTAATACTTACAGTCTTCTTTTTCAACTGTCAGTAATTGCATGTATAATGTTTAAGAAATTACTGTTTTATATTTCATAAGCCTCAGTCACACAAAAAACTACACCCACATATACAGCACAGTCCTGCATCAGGGTACCCGCGGGGGTCTGAATTTGAATCACCTAAAACGTTTTCTGTCCTTTCAGCGTACTCATCTGTAACCATTTCCCAAATAATGTACTAAAAGGTAAATGTACCAGCATTTCCAGCACTAAAGTCAGCTGACTAAGCAGTGTTGTTCTCACTTGTTTGATTCGTCGTAAGATTTTTTTTATCACGTCTGCTTGGTGATATTAAAAATGTTTGTGAACGAGGTGAAACAAAAGATAGCGCCGAGTTTATGTCATGTAGTGGATAATAGTTCGATAACAGAATTGTGTAATTCTTTTGGAATCATAGCGAATGAAAATAATGAACATGTGACTGGATTCGTTGCTTGTAAAACCTGCCATTATGTTTTTGTAAACAACAGCCACAAAACTCTCTGCAAAAGCACAGGTGTAGCTCCCTTTCAACTGGTGGCACCAAAGGAATAGACAGGTATTTTATAGTAAAGTAAGTAGAGATAGTTAATGTTACAATGTTAAAATGTATTCTGACCACTAGAATGAGAGCGTGAGAGAGTCAGTTGGCGTAGGCAGTAGGTAAAGGACAAACACTTGCGAGTTCGGGTCGGGTTGCAGGTCTTATTAAAGCGGGTCAGGTGACGGGTAAGAAGATGGTGTTGCAGCGGGTTGCGGGTCTGGGTCGGAAGCGGGTAAAAATAGGACCCAGGACGCTAGCACACTGGTACCCAAGTCTGACCCTCCCTTCCCCCTCCTGATTTCAAAGATAAAAAAACAAAAACAAACACCTAGAGTGTTGACTTATATACCAAATATTACAGTAATACAGTAACTGTATGTAAAAAAACCCTGAAATAGTACTTGTTACTAAATGCTGATACATGCCCTTTATATCAATATAGAGTCCAACTGAAAGACAATTGTAATGGTATATATAAAAAGCACAAAGCAGTTGCAAGCAGGAGCAGTGTTTGTCAGAGTAGTTTGCCACTAGTTTTTCATTAATAAAAGAAAGCTGGCAGTGTGTTTGCTGTTTCTTTCCCCACTCGTACCATCTCGTATCTGGCTCTGGAACGGGCACTCTGGAACCTGGCAAATTCCCGTCTGTCGTGGACAGTGATGATGAGCTTCCAAATTGCCAGCAGCACGATGCCCACCAGCAGGATGCTGCCGACGACGGCCAGTAGCACCGTGAGCGCGTCCGGAGGAGTGCCGCACTCTGCAAACACAAACACAAACGTGCCATGACTGCACATCCCGGTCCCCAGGCCTGAGCGTGGCAGCCACGCAATCCCCGTGTCATGACAACTGTCAGCAGTCGTGAGGAAGACAGAAGGGCGGGGTGGTGGTTTACCAGAAACAGATATAAAAGCAAAAATTGTGCCATTGTGAGTCACCAGTGGTGTACTGTCAAAAGGAAACACAGCGGTCGAAGTGGCATTTTATGGCGACGTTAAGACTCCCTCAAAACTGTGATCATATTACTTTAAAAGCTATGTTTGCCTGTTAATTATATATAGATATGGAGTTTGATTCCTCTCCCCCCAATCATTTGTACTGCTCATTGACAAACCTCCTCTTAAAGGCAGCCTATGAGTGTGTACTTCTGACTAGTAAACAGCCGCATGGCTGTAAGATTTCAGCACTTGCATGTTATTAAGCAAGGATACTAAAATACAACCAGTCTACTGTCTTGGAAAGCACAATGAGTGCATAGTCTACATTCAGGTTTTGGCAGTAGGGAAAGCAAATCAATCTGTGCCATAGGGCACTAACACAATATTCGATTTCATAGAAGTGTCTAAGTAAAGAGATAAGGGTCAGTTCAGATGTTTGGACCCAATGTACACATGTTTATAATTCTGTAAATATTATCTGCATTTAAAATGTTATTGTTGGCAGCAATGTAGATTTATGATCTTAATTATTAAAGCTGCTTAAATGTACTATATGGCATGTTTATCACAAGGTATGAAGGCCAGCCCTGATATGAAATAATACTGCTTCACTAGCTCCGTCAATAGGGGAAAAAGCATACAGTAGTATCCCTTGGCAATGTGGATACTTGTTACAGTTGTATGTGTTTAAAATGTTATTTAAAGAAATCTATAAAATGTTAGTTATTCTCAGTTTTCTGTTATGACTGGTTTAAAAACATCTGGAATTAGTTTGTGGTAGTATTAAATATCATATTTAAATAACGGCTGCACTAGACATGCACTTACACACAAGACTAATATACCCATAACATTTATTTTATTATGAAGGAGGGTGCATCAAATTATTTCAAATCATTATGTTGAGATCACAAGATAAATTCTCTTTTTATCTTTTTTTTCCCCCCTCCATGTCCTTAATGAGCCACCGTACATTTCACATATTTACAGACACTGACCAGGCTCTTTGAGTGCAGCGAGGACTGACTGGCCGCTGACGTGTTCCGAGTACGTAAACTTCATCACACAATCGTTCTCAGTTTTATACAGGCACAGAACTGCATTCTGGTCATCTGTATCTGGAAGCAAAATAAACCAAAACACTTCAAGCCCCCAGTAACAAAAACAGCAAGCAGGAAGTGACCTCACATTATTGTTAACACACACATACATGCACACGCACAGCACACATGCAGGATCGTGCCTGGAGCGTCTCAAACCTTCATATTGCATTATTCAATCTGAAATATCTTCTAGTGACATCACTCCTGAAATAATCACTTCCCTCATCTGTACACATTGAAATATATAGATATATTATTAACTTCTCTTATTTTTAACTTTCCTGGAGCTCTGATTATAACAGGAAATAAGAATCCCCAATGTATGAAGTTTCCGGAATGTACATATGGCATGCATTAGAAGCAGAGTCAGACATCTGAAATAGCTGGGCTTGGTATGGAGAGGAGCAGAGTGGAATTCAGACCCAGTAGTTAAATACAGACTGTCAGACACCAAAACAAGTCACACATTACGCAACCACAAGGCCAGAGAATGCAGGGGCTGAAACAGCACAACTAAAAGGCAGAGTGTGCAGTTACTTTGGCATGATAGCTCCCACAGCACAACGATGGATTATTATTTCACTGAACCCACTCATAATGAAGTCAAGAGAAGTTACTTCAGATTCTGTGTAGTTCTCTTTCTTTAGTTTTTCTGTTTGTTAAATTTAGTGGCAGCAGCATTGCCACTGGCGACAGTCAGAGATACTCCCACATATCCTTGGGCCTTTCAAGCACAGACTGATACACTGTGTGGTGGTTTTCACAGTTAGATTTGAACTCGGGGCTCCTGGTGAGAAAGCCAGTGGACCCAGGTGAAGCAGCATCATTTGAACAATATCAAATCTGAAGTTGTAAATATTCACAAGCCTATCTAGTTTAAACACTGACTGATTTTTATAAAATGTCGTTGAAAGGGGTCCAGTCAATATAATTACTATGAATTGCTTTTATGTGAAATACCAGTATTTAGAGAACGCTAACATAGTTTTAAGCTAACCCGTCCTCCCTCTGGTGACACCCAGGAGTACTGTACTTACTGAGTGTGTCCACTGTGATGATGTCATCCGTGCAGAGTCTGTGACAGGTCTGGTTGTCGGCATGCCGTCCTGAGTTAAATAACCTGCACTCAATGCAGTCCCTGACAAGAGAGACACATCTTCACGTTTACACCCGAGAGATGCGAGGCGCTGCGCTTAGCAGAGTTACATACACTACCAGCGCTATGCTGCGTGAACAGACAGCTGGATTTTCACATGTAGTTTACCGGCAGCTGCTACGGTCCTTTGCAATTTTCTTAATTTTTTGCCAAGACTGGCAAATTACTGCTTAGCAGCCCACATTCAAAGCTCATAAAAAAATGTATCTGAAAACAAACCAGTTGGCAGACTTACACTTTTTTTTTTCTTTGCTGTACCAAAATATTATCAATACAGTCTTTGTTTGCATGCACATTAATCCCTAGTTATGCATGAAAATTAAGTCTCCAGATAAAAATGAGTTCTGCTCTTTGTTTTGTGTTAACAGTGGAACAATTCTGCCCTTGCTTATTGAAATAGAAAGAAAGAAAAAAAAAGCCTTTGGTAAATAAATGACTTTCTAATAGCATGACTAGAATGCGGGCTGTACTTGTGAACACCAGACATGATAATATTACTAATATACTAAAATAATATTTTGTTGTTGGTCCCTGACCTCCCAGACTAGTTCTTACGGCTGCCATCGTTTCTAGCCAAGTCTGACACAGACAGCAAATATTTGTCTGCACAGCTGGGTGTGTCTTTAACCGCATCACACAATATCATTCAAAAACAATTGACATCTGTCTGCTGGATGGCTCACAGCACAATTAGTCACATATCTCACACCCTTGACAACACACTTCATACATATTTCCATACACTCCCCCCACTGCCATACGTTACAGAACTAGAACCAGTTCTAAAAGTTTGCTCAGAATATTTAGAAGCGTGTTACCATAACTGTAATGTAGTTGGTGGGGAATCAAAGCCGAACCCCCACCTGTCTTCCGTAGTAACACCAACATTCATACATGGCTCATAAAACATATAAATCTTTTCCAAGACACTTCAGCCCTTGTTCAACTTCACCCAGAGATCAGAATTCACTTCAGAAAAAGATCTTGTAGTGCAGCTGTGCTGGCACTGGTAGACTTTACTGATAGAGTTACACATTTTACTGCTCAAGTCATAACACGTAGCAAGAGAGCTCCTTTGCTGTTTGAGATCACACTGGGTCACTCAACAGTATTTGTCAGTTTGAAACAGTATACCGATATAACATTTTTAATAACAGCATCCTAAAACCTGTAAATGTTTTGTTTAGATTGGTACAGACATCTACTATCATTGACACCCAAGAAAAACCTTGATTTTTTTCAGGTCTGATCTAATATTGTATCACTGGTGTCCAGTTCACTGCTAGTTAGAAGGCTGTGTGGTCCAGTGGTTAAAGAAAAGGGCTTGTAACCAGGAGGTCCCCGGTTCAAATCCCACCTCAGCCACTGACTCATTGACCCCGAGCAAGTCACTTGACCTCCTTGTGCTCCATCTTTCGGGTGAGACGTAATTGTAAATGACTCTGCAGCTGATGCATAGTTCACACACCCTGTTCTCTGTAAGTCGCCTTGGATAAAGGCGTCTGCTAAATAAACAAATAATAGTTATGTTGCAAGCAGCAGGGTAACACGTGCAGCCTGAAAACATCAGGCTCATGCAGATCATTTTCATACTTGAACCAAAGAGGGGTTGCATACAAATACGAACTCTATTTGTCTCGGTCATCCCCCTTGGAGAGGTATTTTTACCACCAGACATTTTGCATGTACATGAAGCCCTTCTCTCCATCACATGTGCTTTATGTATCATCCGTCTCCTCATAAGGAGGAAACACCTTCCCAGAATTTGGCCCACTTGAGCCGGAATGACAAACGGCCCTGTAGACTTAAGCTCTCTGTATCCAGTATTCTCATCTTTTGTGGCACTGGTAGCCTTTGGTCAGGATTCCAAACACTGTGTGGGGGTCTCCTCAATGAAGAATTGTGGGAGAACATCAGAACTTACACTCTGGGGTGGGGTTTGCTACAAATTTGTTTAAAAAAACCCAACTGGCTTAAGTATGACGACATGCAAGCTCTATTTACTCTGACTGTACATTAACAAAAGTATTTTCCTCTTATAAAGGAATTCTAGATGAAGTCTGGTAGAGCAGCAATTAAAAAATAAAAAGGTACCTCTTTGTGCCACAGGCGTCAGGGCAGGTGGGGCATTTTTCGCAGGTGTCCCCGAAAGCTCCCGGCTCGCTGCACTGGCATTCCCCGCAGACACAGTGCCCCCGGCCGCTGCAGATCTGACCATCATTGGAAAGACACGTATCTGTTTCTGTCGAGCAGATACAACTGTCTCCGATATAGCCAGCGTGACACTTGCATTCTCCACAGTGGCATTCCCCATGACCTGCAGATCAATCAGAGACTGTGCATAAAGGCTGGTCTGTACAGAGATCCATTCTCAAACCAGGCCATTGTCTGCCCATTGGGAACAATCCTAGCAAGACATTGAACAATTCACAAGAACATTGCGTTTTAATGCTACACATTTGGAAAGAATATTTAACTAGACAAATACATTTGACTGCTGCCGATATTATTAAACGTTTCCATTTTAAAATGGAAAGTGTTGTTTTGTTATAAACTGCATACGAGTCTCCAAAGCAGCGTTGTTCTTTGGATAATACTGTACAAAGCTCCAATGTATACATTTGGAGCTCCTGGAATTCAGCGACATCCACAAATTAAGCTTTTACTTAAACAACATCTGCATTTATCCTTCAGCGTAATCAGAGCCTCCCTTAAATCATAACCCACGTGTATTTAGGAATATTAAAAAATTCACACTATGTTCAGTACATATAGGCAGTAGTATATTTTCAAACCAGAACATTACATCTCAAGTGGTTGGATTTGTTTAGAAAAAATACAGGCTTACAGACCATGCAACATCCTAAAAGAACATTTCTTAAACACATACAATGGGCGATCTTCACTATGTATTTTCTCAAGTAAAAAGTTTTGCTTTGAAATGCGTTATATGTTACAAAACTTGAAAAATGGTGATACAAGTTCCTACAATGCATAGATATATTACAAAAATCGACCACCGCCATCATGCACAACTCAAGAGGTGGAAGCAAACTGCTCAGCCAGCAGGCCTGACAGATAAAGCAGCAGTCTGTGGAATATCCTGAGCTCTGACAGCTGCCAGCACTCAGAGGAACCGGACAAGAGCAGCCAGCTGGAAAAGCTGCTCAACACGATTCGAAGAATCATTTGCTGCAAATCACTATAAACTGAATCACTAGATCTAGCAAAAAGAGCGAGACTGTCAGTGATAATCAATACCAATAGAACCATCAGAAATAACAACACAGGACTGCAAAGAATTGCACTTCCTAACTATAAAAGCCCACATGCCTTTCCTATTTCATTGAATGAGTGTTCAGCACTCTTTGTAGTGTCTTACCTGAGCTAGACTGACGCAGGTACATGTGTATGTCTGTGTGTGCGCATGTGAGTACATAGCAGCAGTTTTGTTCTGGGGGGGTGACATTTATTAGCAGATAAGTGGAAATGATATCACCATACTGAATTCCATAGCAGAAAACTATGTTAAAAAGCATAGTGGTTATTTAATTACACAATCTTGATGACTTATTACACACAATTACCTTGCAGGTAAAAAAAACCCCAAACAAATAAAAAGTTTTCCTCCAGAACCTGTGATCAAGTCATCACCTTGCTAGTTAACAAAATAAGGGATCTTTAGAAACTGAATTTCCTTTGAAGTTAAGCAAAGCCTCGCTCTGATGGAAATCCCTGTCCTAGCCTGTCCCTGTAGGGCTGGCTGACAGGGCCCCCAAAGGAGGAAGTTTGGATCTGTTTCAGAGGGCCCACCTGGGAAGCTTTGCCCTCTGGATACGAGTCCACCTGCAATAATCATTTCAGCCGCATGGCATCACCACCTCCGGCAAACCCACAACACAGATTTACTGCCTGAGAGCCCCTGATCGCTCCTTAAAGCACTGTAGCGGAAAACCTAAACAAGCGCATTCTGTTGGAGATAAATAGCACTAATAAATCAGCCGCTCACAAAGAACTCCTGGAATTCAAATGTGATGCAAATGGTCAACTGATCTACTACCATATGACCAATACCGGTGCAGTAATATTATAAGCAATTCTGTACATGTATGCATCCACATCCACTTTCCCTGTTGTCAGGGATTTGCATTACCAGTAGAGGAAAATGATGCTCGCATTACAATAGATCAGTGTGCACAGACAGCTTCCTGTTGACTTTTTGCCTTTATGTAACAGTACACTGCAGCTTATTCTTTGGAAGTCTCGTATTGTTGCAGCAGTCTCTGGGAGGGGGAAAAGGTTAAACCCATGTATGCTTTTGATCAGCTGAATGAAGCCTTCAGTGTCAGACCGTTCACGGATTGCAGTTCACAGGTGTCAGTCCTTGAGGGTGGCACCTGTTTAACAGGATGAGTCGGATTAGAAAAGTCTTCACACATCAAATCCAATAAGTCTTAATGCAAAGAGACACACCAACACAGGAGATAAGGAAACCGAATCCCAGTGAAAGTCTCAATGTCTTAAACTCCTGTTGTGCAGTGTTTAGAAAGTAATTTGACGTAGCAGATGAACTTCAGCGTGCACACTATGACTCTGTACTATGTCATGAATTCACACTCAGACACAGAAGGGTGGTGGAAATCTTGCTCTTCATGTCAAAATGAAACAATGATGAACGCCACGTGGGACCGGAGCTACACAGCTTCTCTTCTGTATGCACACAACACCTAACCTGGATGCCTTTTCTGTATCACAAGTGCTTTATAGCATGCACAATCAACAACACATAACCTTTTTCACCCAGCATAACTAACACTGTATCTTTCACGGAGTTCTTCTTAGACTCGTGCAAACCCTCAGGCAAGGCTACATAAAGACAGCACACACCGACACCAGTATCAACTTGTAATATCACAAGCCGTGATGTCATTTAGGCTGATGAAGCATTCTAGCCGGGAAGTTCAGAAAGAATTATTAGCAACACGGTCATGGAAAAATGCACCAAGACGCTTTGAGATATTAACTTTACATTCTCTGCAACATGTTATTAGGCTGTTCTTGATTGCACAATCTACATGTCAGCATTTGGGTCTGTTTTTTGGGAAACAGTGTTTTGCTATAGTTACTATGAATGCTGCATTTATTTATTTGTTTTTAAAATCTTAAATAGATGGAAATGTAAACCAGAACAAAGGAGCCATTCCATGAAAATGTTAAGTCTGTTGCATTGGATAAACCCTTGATATCTGACTGCTTGTGAGCCAGAGACTTTGACGGACAGTACATTAGGATAGACCCATCACCACACACATCTCAGCCTTGCAATCAATCTGATATCAATCTGTGCAACTAATATATGAATCTTATTATGGTTATTATCATTAATAATACAGAATGCTAACAAAAGGCCAAAAAAAGATTGGCTTGGCCTGCGTTTTTTTTGCCTGTGCGGTTTGAGGTCAAAATCAAGCAAAATAAGGAAGTCAGCCAAAGCATGGAGCCGTATATACATCTGGTCTCTGAACTCCATCAGGACAGCCAGCTGTAACATGAAATATTTCAATACCCTGATGGGACTCGCAGAACTGAAGCGCAAACAACCGTGGCAGTTAGCTATTTTTTTTTCAGTTAACAGGATAATGCTGTTAACTTGGTTTACTAGAGTAAATGCAAAGTAAGCAAAACAAGACGATTCTTGTTCTGTTTTTTTGTTTGTGGTTTCCCCCTTTAATAGCCTTGCTAATTAATATCATGGTCAGATGTAGAAAGCAGACATTTCATTTTTTACTTTATTCCATGTTTATACTGTAACAATCTTTATTCAGATACACCAGGACTGAATCATTAATGAATGAATGAATGAATGAATGAATGAATGTTCATAGGACACTCCAGAGCAGGGTTCAGGAGTATTTGCAATGTGCTGCCCACACCACACAGAGCCTGCTCCCTGGATGTGAAGTGGGGCTTCGGTCTACAGGAATCATTCAATTGAATACATTAAATCAAGTAAGGGACTGTAGTTATAAAGACTTAACATTGCAATATCTACATCGGAAATGCATCGTTGACAGGGCCAGACTTCAACACATGCTTGTATAAACAGGTTTAGTTTTTTAATTGCATGCCATTCTGACTGTAGAGTGTTAAAAGCTGTAGGGACGCAAGACGAATCCAAAAGGAAGAGAAACAGGCACTCGAGACCAATAAATGCACAGCCAGCAAGAACTACATAAACACCCATAAATAAACCAAATGTTTCCGTGCTCGACCATTTCTGCAATTCGGACAGCCTGCAATTTTAAACCATGTCTTCCAAAGAGCAAGCATGCAATGCTGTCAAATATATGACTAATGGTGCCTAGCCACTAAAATAGCAGGTTGCGATCTGAAAAGCACATTAATCTACCTGCAGTATCACAAGGCAGAAGACATGGGCTCAGCCCAGTCTCCAGGCTACTGCAAAAGTAACCCTATATCTTGTATGTGTGCATGAAAAGCAAACCTACAGAATATAATCCTTTTAACTTCCACCAGCTGACAGTTCTGCAGGATTTGGGTTGAACTCTGCTGGCCCTCTTCCTGCATCCCTCCCCCATTGCCAGCATATCCTTGCATTAGTAAAGTATTGCTGTCAAAGGAGAGAGGATATGCCTTGTTGGAGCATGTCTCCTAGCACAGCCTGTGACCCTGCAGACTTTGTGTGCACGCACAGCCACTGCCGATCTGCTGTTTCCACCACCGCGTTAATAATAATCTGTTTCAAATAAATACAGCAACCAGGAGCTAACATTTTAGACCATACAGAGGAAGCCAGGAAAAAAAACAACAACATATCAAGGTCAAAAGCTGGCTGCTGCTGCTGTTTGTAAGGGCATCAGACTGGAACAGCTGTGTTTGGCCATGTCATCAACGTAACAGTGAGATGCAGAACTGGACCCATGTCAGATTGAGGTTACCAAGGAAATGCAGTATTAGTCACTAGCAGGATAGAAAGTCATGTGTTAAGAGAAAATATAAAGACTGCAGATTGATTTATAGGAAGTTCATGGACAGCAAGCAAATATTTCAAAAAGGAATCAAAAGAAATGTAAAAAAAGGATGAAGGTTACAAAAATGACAACTATCCAAACGCTGCACGTCAACACACACAATCACAAACCATCTTACAATCACATGTGTGCCGTTGTAGGTTTATGTAATTTGGAGACGCTTTTCCAGGTTCATTACTGGGGTGTATCAAATCTGAAACCAATAAATGAATGGTCTTCACGTTCCGGAAGCTGACTGGCTCACATGATCACTGGTTAACTGAACTAAACCCATAACAAAATTTGACCAAGAGAAGCAGAGAATGTAAAGTTAATATCTCGAAGCATCTTGTGCATTATTCCATAACCGTGTGAAAGTGAGCAGCCAATGGCTCATCCTGACTAAAACCTCAAAACACCTCCTTGAGGTTCGCCTCATATCTTTCAAACACTTCCTGTGTGTCCAGGACTGAACTGGTGACCAGAAGGGTACACAAATTTAAAGAAACTGAAAAAGGGTCTGCAAGTAAACCTCCTTTCTCTATACTGAAATTCAGAAGAATGTGTATCTTTCCCCATTCGATGGCTACAATACAAGGCAACATTCAGAAAGCAGAAACAGACCCTCGCCTCCATTTAACATTTCTTTTTAATGACATGCCAATGAAGAACATATTCTCAATCCTAGATTAGCTGGAGATTTTGTAAGATTTACATCTAAAATAAAGAGAGTTTAATAAGTAAAATCTCTCCTAGAATTATTTTTGCGCAGCAACAGGTTTAGGATACGAGCCGACTCCCTGAAATCAATGCCTGCCAGAAGCTTCTGTTAATCAGCATCTGGCTGTGAGACGCAAGAGAAAGCACCTCTCTCCCACATCTTCAATTTGGATCTGTCCCTGAACAGGAGAGCAAGGCAGCAGGGATTAAGATGCACAATGCAGAGCTCCCCTTTGAGTTGAGCCAAAGGTTAAACTTCTTTAGTTTTTGAAGTTGCTACAAAAACAGTTTGAAGTCTGGAGGGGTGGATATAAATCACCTGATCTTTTTTACTTCAATTGATAGTTAAATTTGTGCAGTTACAGATAAAATCAAAAGCAGCATTTGATGTCTGTCTGTAGCTATTTTATGTAGCATTGTAGTTGGCTATGCACTGTTAACCCAAACCACAAAGTCACTCATCAATGGATGCAAATATTAAAACTTTTACAGAATGCTTCACACCAATTACTGATGCTGTAGTACAACTAGAGTACTTTATGAAACAGCCTTCCACTTAATTATTGTTTTGAAAATGCCCAGAACTAATTTTTTTTGCCAGGAAAAATAAAATAAAATTGAGTTTTCAGTTTAACTGGCAACATTTTATTTCAAGGAAGCCAGAACTGTAATCTCTGTTACAAAAAAGCAAGTGTTTTTCAAATCTGCTAAAACAGCAAAGCCACAGACTAGTTGCATGCATGTGGATTTGTAATGTTTGTTTGTTTTGATTGAACCAGTTTCCCTTAATAAAACACCTCTGTGAAACAATGCAAAATGAGAGAGAAATGCAAAAGAAATCCATGCTCGTGGCTAAAATTCCACAAATGAAGAAAGCTGTAACAGCCACACTGTTCCAACGCTTGACCTTAAAATGCTTTGTTAGAGCCAAGCACCCAGCAGCAACACCGACATTCAGCTCTTCTGTTGCTGTAATATAACCTAATGAAAAGGCTTCTCATTTCTGAACATACCTAACAAATGACTTCCATATGCTACCCCACTTGCCAACCCCACATTCCATTGCACTGTGTGTATGTATGTATGTATGTATGTATGTGTAATATATATATATATATATATATATATATATATATATATATATATATATATATATATATATATTTTTTTATTAACTGCTGTGTTGTGTTAAATTGCCCAGAGCTCCTAGATTGGAGGTCGCTGGGTTTAGTTATCATGAGCCTGCAGGGCCACTGCTTCACATACACATACTGCACTAGTTGTCGGACAAAAGTATGAGTGTCTGTGTTAAATCAATACAGCAAAGAGTCGTTTTCAGTTCCAGTTATTAACATAACTAAAATGGTATTTATTATGACAATCCCATATGAAAAATAAATATACTGTTATGTTAATATTGAGCAAACACACAGCATTACTAAAAGGTTTTTTTTCTTTTAAAAACACAAAAAAATATATAAAAACAATTAATTACCAACAGGTGTTGAAACTATTTATTATCTGTATTTCACGGCTTCATATTTGCGCTTCCTAAATTTAATTTCCTCTTCTGACTAAGAGTCACGGCTAGTATTGCCTGTTTCCTCATATTTTCTCGTCTTGCATGGGATGTTTTGCTTGCATTGTATTTATTTCGGTTGTTTCAAATACTTCTTTGGTTTTCCTCATGGATATGTTCTTTTAAATAAAAAAAAGCAAAGGGATGCAAGGTTCTGCACAGCGTCACCCATGCAATGCAGTAGTATGGGTAGACAAGCATTTTATTTCTTTCACATCTATGGCATTAGCAAGTCGCTGCTCTACTCTGCCATTAGCGATGCGCAGTATAAGACAAGTCTGTAAATGTTTGCTTTATATCTTTATTTATATCTTTTTAAAATGATTTTAGCTCAGTACTAACTGCAGCTACACTAAAAGTAGTTTACTGTACTGTGAACTTGGGTGTTCAAATTATGCTAACAAGCATCTGTATAAGAAGTTTGATTAATTTCATGTCTGCGAAAAGTCACTGTACCAGAAGGCAGTCTTACAAACGTGTCTCAGTTCCCATGCACAGAACAAGCTTTAGTGTTGTGTGCAGTATTTGACTGATCACACGGTCCTTTTTATCCGGGCCGAGGGACAGCCTGTGGGTATCCAGGACTGCGCTCCTCTGACACCACTGCACTGACCTCACCAGGGTGGAGCCAGGGGCAACTGTTATCCCTCGCAAACAGACTGACAGGCAGGGATAATACACCGAAAAATACTGTAACTAATTCACTGCATTCTCGTACAGGAATTGTAAAAAAATATATACACAGGACAGACCCACTCTGGGGCAAGGTCTCCTTTCAGGAGATGAACAATGAAATTCCTCCCCAGGTCCTTCAAGAGGGAAGTGGCACATGGCAGGGTCACCTATCAGGCACAAACCTGCTTTAGCTTGCAAGACCGTACAAGATCAGAACTAAAATTAGATGCAGGAAGTCTGTAGCAATATATGTTATCCACGTGTTTCGCAGTATTCCTTACTTCATACAAACAATCTATATTATCACATTAGTTCAATGTGTGTCTTTTGGACCCTTGGCAGAGCTGTATGCACTGTTGCAGAGCAGTAGAAAGCCCTGCACATATAAAATGTGTTTATTTTTATTAAGAACGGATGCATGTATTGTGTCTTTGTAAAAACTAGTGTTTTGTTATTGTAAAATACACTGTTTTTGTGTGTTATTGTTTGGCAGCGTGGATGGGAAAGCCCAATCCCACAAAACCACGTGCAGAAGGTGACTATCTCCCGAGTTAAGTAATTGATTCATTTGTTGCTAAATGGGAGATGGTCACCCATATAAAAGCCTGCAGCTCTCCCTGATCGAGGTGGGTTTTTGAGAGGAGGAATGAGCGAGACGGGAGAGAAGCAAAGCGAAACAAAACAATTGCTATGGGTGCTGGAAGCCCCAGGACCGTACTTGTTTAGGTGGGGCTTATTTTGTGTTTGTGATTTGTTTTTGGTTTAAAAACTTTTACTTTGGTCTCTGAGTGTTGTTGTTGTTTAAATATTTAATTGATTTCTGTGTTAATAAAAACGGCGTCGCGGTGCGCTTTTGCACCCAAGTACCTGTGTGTTGTGCTGCTTTCACTTCCTGGCCTGATGTCACCGCCCCGGCTACCCTGTCACACGTGGTGTTAGTAGTGGGATGCACCAATACCTTTCAGGCATTCTACAACATTTCAAGCAACAACCACCACTCAGAACGGTCTCCCTGCATGCAACACCATTGGTCTAGCAGACCAATTAGATTTTTCTAACGCCGGTAGGAGTTTTGTTTTCCCCTTAATCTAAATCTAAGGAGGCTGTATTTCAATTAGCACAGAATGACCTTGGCAAAGCACTCGCCTGCAAGTTTTTATTATTTTTGGCTTCTTAACTGTCTGCTCCCCCTTAACTCCAGAGAATTAGTCAACTGAAAAGAACACTACTGCAACATAAGACTTATTTCGGTCCCAAGTAAAATGTGTACTGAACAGTTTAGTGGATTGCTTCTATTATGTTTAGCTTAAATGTTTAGTGTCTGATGCAGATGGATTGTAAACAAAGTTGTTTTTCAGATCAAATGTGAACTCTAAAATCGAGTTTGAGAAGTTGCCCTGCCAAAACCTTGAACAAAAAAAAAAAACATTATAAAATAATAGACTTAACATGGCACAACTATTATGCACACAGTGACCGAAGGGGAGAGGTTATATTATCACTAAAGTACAGACTGCCACCTGCCTAAAATCACTGTGCAGAGATTGAAACAACTTCACAATTAAATGAAACAAACCCAAGCCTGTTATTTCCCCAAGGATGTGGCTGCATTGTTCAGATAAAACACAGACACGAGGTCTGAGGGGATAAAGCAATGCAAAGCCATGGCTCAAAATGATTTGTCCTTTTTTGACTATTCTTGGCTGTAAGGGGCACAGGGGCTCATAAATTCTAGATTTTATAACTTCCATGTAGCGTCATGCAGCTGCAAGCAAAGCCAGTGTCTGCTGTGTCTCTTAACTGCTGAATACCACGGCTGTATGGGTTTTACTGGACAGGCTTAGGACGCAAAAAAATAAATAAATAAATAAAACTTCCATAACTAAACTGGAAGATAAAAATACAGAGAGAAATACTGTACAGCCAAAATATTAATTTGTTTATATATACTGTATATATATAAAAAAGATGACATTTACTTTGGAGAGAATCAACACTTATGACCAAGTTCCCAGAGAATGTTGGCTTCGTTACCCCACAGTGTGTGTTTTTCTGCCTGTGGTTTAACAGGAATTTCATTTTTTGTGTCCTGTTTTACCAGAAAATGCAAAAGTCGCTGCAGTGAGTGATAACAGTGTGTGATTTTTAGGCCAGTTAAATAATGTTTTGTTCGTATTTTACTTCTCACAAAAAATTCCTCTCATGAAACTTGTAGGCACTTCGTGAAAAACAAAATGTCGTTGCAAGAGGAGGCACTGCGAGTAAAAAAAAAAAAAAATGAAATGAAAACTGTACAGTATGTGCCACTTCTACAATCAGCAGAATAGCATGACACACCTCATCAGACAACTCTGGAAAAAAAACAACAACAGAGAGGAAACAAAGCAAAGAATTGAACCTACCTTGTTAGCACTGACCTCACAAAGCATGCATGGGCATTGGGGATGCAGGATTACTCTCCCTCCACTTGCGTTTGCAGTAGTAAAAAAGCGATGTTTTCAATTGCTAACGGGTCATTTAGCAGAAGCAGAGATTTTGTAAATGCATGATTTAAATCAGCAGGTGTATTTAGAAATAGTTTGCTTCTCCGTTCAAAGTATGCTTGGCACAGAGCATTGTCTAGAAATGCACAGACATTTTTAAAGCAGTAAAAAAAAAAAAAAAAAAAAATAATAATAATAATAATAATAATAATAATAATAATAATCTTCATACCTGGAACATATTGTGCTACATCCAGCTGCATTTAATTGCCTTCTGGGAAGCCTGCAATTTCCCAATTTCCTCTTAGCTTATGTAAGCCTTTTACAGACGTTGAGAGACATGCAAGGCACAATAAAGAAACATTAACTAACTGTACCACACACACACAGATTATTATATATATATACTGTATATATATATATATATATATATATATATATATATATATATATATATATATATATATATATATATATATATATATATATATATATATACACACACACACAGGATATATAAGGGGTTGCCAAACGTGGTCCTGGAGAGCCACAATCCAGCAGGTTTTATAGGTAACCCTTAACCATCAATTTCTGAAGAATGCAAGTTGTTGATCAATTTAGCAAGCTGACATGTTCAATTAAATCAGGAGTGGTCAGCTCTGGTCCAGGAGAGCTGCAGGGTGTTCAGGTTTTTGTTCCAGATTATCTCTAAATTGATTCATTGAACAAATTACCTGCTTAAGTCAAAATGAAATTGTTACAAGTGTTTAGAAATTGATGATTTAAATGTTACCCATGAAACCTGCTGGATTGCGCCTCTCCAGGCCAGTGTTGGCCACCACTGGTATATTGTGGTAAAGAAACTAGTGGTAAATATACTTTAGAATATACCTTAGAATGGTTAAAACATTGCTCCCCATTTAAAGTGTAATGCCAGCGGGTGGACCAGTAGGGGGCCTCAGGCAGCTGAAAAACCTTTTTTAAAAACTAGGTTTCCCAGAAGCCTCTGGGGCACTTAGCCTACAAATGAGGAACAGCTGTGTACCCTTGTTTTAAATGTTGACTGATTGTTAATGATATGTTGATTGGTTGGAATGTTTGGATCACAGGGATAAAAGCTGTCCTTTGTTCAAAGACCGAGTGGGGTGCTACAGAGATGGTTGTAGTGTAAAACTGTGTGTTTTAGGAACCTTGATATACGCAAGTGAAAAAACTTATCACCGGTTGTATTTTGTTGCAGGTAAATGGCTTGGCCTTCCTGTATTAGTTAGTGAACCTTTCTGAGTTAGTACAAAGTGAAGTTAGGTTTTGTTTGTTTGTTTTTAATCTAGTTCACTGTGTATTATTTGTTTATTTAGCAGACGCCTTTATCCAAGGCGACTTACAGAGACTAGGGTGTGTGAACTATGCATCAGCTGCAGAGTCACTTACAACTACGTCTCACCCGAAAGACGGAGCACAAGGAGGTTAAATGACTTGCTCAGGGTCACACAATGAGTCAGTGGCTGAGGTGGGATTTGAACCGGGGACCTCCTGGTTATTAGCCCCTTTCTTTAACCACTGGACCACACAGCCTCTTGTGTGTAAATAAATCACTGTCCGTTTTGGAACTGTACTAAAGAGACTTGATCTGTTATATCTAACACACACAGCCTGCACTGGTATTGTTATTTTGGTCCTGGTTTTATGTAGACCATATTCTTTTTTTGTATTAACCTCACACCAGATTGACACCTAATAACTAGTCGTGTCCTGTGTCGTGTGTCCCACGTGTCCCCACCCCTACCCCACAACAGCTGCAGGCCTCACGGCTAGAGTTACTGTGATGTGTCTAATCCTGGCTGTGCTCTACAGGGCATTGAAAAGTAACGACACATTTTAAAGCAGTGAAGCCAATAAGGGTTACTGAAATAAGACACCACTGACCCTGCCATCCACTTACAGGTGCTTTTCATTTTGTATAGAAAACAGAGAGCAGAGTAGGGATTGAAGCGATGAAAAGCAGTTGTAATGGCTCGTATTAATCACGATTAAGACAGTGGAATGTGCAATACAGGTGGATTTGCCAACATACGCAAACCCCACTGCTCCTGCGGCTAAGCTGCTGGCTTCCAGCTTCTACTGGGGGGCACATTTTGACAAAGCCGACAACAGTATAGAAATATTTCATTAATATCAAACTTTTTTAAAATGAATCAAAAACTGCATTAAGAAATGGTATGCACACAAAGTGGAAACTGTTATTCAACTCCACCCAAATCTTGCCAGCTATGTGCCTTGAGTTTAGTGCGGTTTTGATTTGTGCAGTTTTGAGGCAACCATGTCACGCTCGTCTATGTTGTTTAAAGTTCTGAAGTTAAATTGAACCTACATAGCCCTCAAATACAGTATTACAAACACTGACACATGGCAATGGTAAAGCAGAGAGTTGCTGACAGCACCAGAACAGATACATGAAGTACATACAGATGTCCTGCTGCAACCCCCCACAATTGAATTGCTCTGACCTGGATGTTTTAATACTCGCTCAATGCTAAGCTTTGTGCTTGACACTCTTAACGGAGTGAATGAGAGGCTGCTATCTTTAGCAGGGAACTCTTGAGGAAAAGCTGATTAATGTCACAACAAACCTCCAAGAGCTTAGCACAGTGACTTTCAGCAGACACTCACTCCAAACCACTATCAAATCCCTTGAACAAACCAACTGAACCCCGAGGGGGAGACATGAATGTGATTATGAAGCTCTGCAAAACAATAACAAAAGTACAGTAACTTAGGAATTCAACATTCACGGTCAGTCTAAAACACACAGATAGCTGGTGGGCTCCTCTCCATCCATATTCAAAGTATCCCACAATAAAGTTGAATTATTGAATTTCTTGGAGTGTGTGTGGACTGCATTCTTCCGTAATGTTCTCTAAATGCAGTTATCTGTGCACGAAATGAGGAGGCAGGCCATGTTCACGTTCCATTTTGTAGCCTTAGGATAAGGAACCTCATTATTTATTTTTCATTACATTGACAAAAATCCACAGACCAACAGTAACCAGGATTTCCAACACAGGCTTCAACATAGCAGTCTTTTTAAAGGAGTAGAAACTCTTTTTTTAAACTGTGTGCACCATTTCACCTGTAAACAAATTTAATTATCATGCTGAAGTATGAGGGAATCTTTTTGCATATTTAATTATTCTGAAGTATGAGGGAATCGCTTTGTATATTTAATTATCATTCTGAAGTATGAGGGAATCTTTTTGCAATTAGTGGGGTTAGGATTTAACTTCATAATCCTCTGGAGGAATTTAGATCTGCTGATTTGAACAGTAAAGGAAATGCCATTCAGCACACAGCCTCTACACGGCCTCCACGCCACAAAGAAAGAAATGCAAAAGCAATTTACTGTAGCATTCAAGAATGTGAATTCATATCACAAACAGCTTTCACTCATCACACAGGGTCCACATAGGAAAACATAAAAACTGAGTCTATATATTAAAGTACATACAAAATAGTGACGATTCTAAAACGATTTCTTGCAGAATGTCCAGTTTCTCAAAAATAAATAAATAAATATAAAAAACAGGGGGCAGTTTTCTTTAACACCTGAACCGCTATGGCAGTCATGTTGACTGTTTCAGGTTTTCAAATTTAAATTACTTTGCGTCTCTGAAAGTTCTGCGGTTGTCCGTTTATGACCTTTCCTAAATACATGTATTAAATACCCTGAAAGGCTGTAATCATGAAAATAAGGAAGTTATAAACCCGCCCACCTAGAACTGCCAAAGCTGTCATTTTGACTGCCTTTTACAATACATGTTTTTATTTTGAATATAAACTTACAATTTTCTATTTTTTTTGTTATATAAAAGCCTGTTGTTATCTCTGCTCCCACTGAGCTTACACGTGAGCATATACAGTCTGCTGTATAGTATAGTATAGTATTACTATTTTACTCTCACCAGGTAGACAGAGGCTAGGCTGAAACTCAAAATGGCTCAAAGAAACGCATGACCACTCAAAAAAAGAGATTGATATGCTTACCACGTCACCCGCAGCAGTACCAAGGACAGCGACTCCAGCTGCTTCGCCAGCACGAACAGGCACTATTTGGGAAATTGTAAATCCCGGTGTTGACGCTGTGGGAAGATGGGCTGCACAAAATGTTTTGACCGAAACCTCAGCTCCAACGCCGTATGCAAAACGTAACGTCGATAGCACTCTCAGTTACTGATCACCACATTCAACGCTGTACTGTAGCAGAGGCACATTGGATACAAAATTCTGATTCCTGGGCAACGTCGTTAGAGGAATTAGAAGTGTTTATTGCAATCCTGTAAACATACCACTGATCTTTTTTTTTTTTTTTTACTTCACTGCAATTGAAAAAACAGCCTAGTTGGAACAATGAACAAAGCAAGAAGAGAGCTTCCGCCATTTGCACAAAACTTGCAACCACAGCTGTACTCCAGTACAATTTTGAAACACAGTGACTGCACTACGCTAACTGTTTACAAATGCAAGCCGAGAAAGAATTTCATTATTCTCCGCTCCCTTCATAAGTCAGTTGCCATTGGGACTGTTGATAAGGAGAGATATCATCTTGAAGCTAGCCACAGAGCTTCAGCACAAACATTTTGATCAGAAAACTGCAAAGCAGCAGGCAAATGCATCACAACCTGGATTCAGTGCTGCACCCAGTGACACTAAAATTAAATGCAATAAAAATAAAACTTCTGATATCTGTGCCCAATGTGAAAGTGCAGTATGTGGTAAATGCACAAGACAAGTTGAGAAGCGTTACATCTGTGTAGATTGTGCTGCTTTGAAGTCTGTTTCCCTGAAAGTGCATTCACGTTACATAATGGAATTGAGTTATTTTCTTTTTTTATGTTGTTTATTTTATTACAGTTTTTTTTATTTTTTGAAGTAGTTCTTTATATGTGGCAAGTTAGAAAATAAACCCTTTTATGTTTAATTGTTCATTTAAACACAGTGTTTCGGCTGTGCCGATGTTTGATATAAAACTTTTGAGTTGTAACCGATAGTGTGTCTTTCATTTTAATATTGAGGTTGTTTAAAACGTAACTGTCGATGACCGTGGCGGCGGTTCTAGCTAGGGTACAACCGCTGGCGGTTCTAGTGTTAAACAAATTATGTAAAGCTTGCAGAACTTGGTATTTTATTGAAAATAACAATTATTTGTATCCCACATTAACATTAGATATTTGAAAGCATACATTCATGTGTAAATGAGGAAGCCTCAGATTAAGGTTGGAGAGATATTTTTAGATGCAAAACCAGGGAAGGCCTTTCTAAAAGCCTCTTAACGGGTCTTTAACCCATTGATCAGCTGTTAAAAGCAAACAGGGCAGCAGCTACATTATCTGCTGACTTCTCCAGCTGGCTTTCATCCTCAGCAAAGCGGTGTGTGACATGCCACCAGTTATACCTCGACTGTTGCCCTGGTAAACTGCTAATCAAATCAGACTGACACGGAACAGATGGTGGAGCTTCACCTTCCTGTTTGGTTGTGAAACAAACTGTCCAGAGAGAGGCTGGATCCCCTCAAAGGAATGGGCAAAATGACTCCCGCATTCCCAGACTCCAAGTCACATTCTCCAGCCAAGGTTCATGCGAGTTTGTTTAGCAATAACCGGTCACACTTCCGTTTCAGGATCTGTTTATACAACATCTGTAAAAGGAGTTATTAAACTTTTTTTGATTTACAATACATTTATAATATGGTTTCTAATAAATGCCTTAGTTAAGCCAACATGTTCTCAAAACACTATGTAACAGCTGTCTAATAGCGGTCTTTATAACCAAAGTGTTCCCAATTAAGCTTATTTCTCCCCTTTAACCACCTCAACATTTCTATATTTAATACTTCTGTAGTTTCTATGAAGTCTCAGAAAAAAACAAAATCACGGTCTTACATTCCAGCCACATCACCAGTTTCAATTCCTCCAAATAATTTATTTTTGACCATCGTAACACAATATTCTAGCTATCAATGTGCGCACAGTGCAAGACAAATGTGAAAGCCAAGTAACTGAAGTGGAAGAAAGCAGTAAGTGCCTGGGAGCTGGGAGATCACCAAGATGAGATAGGAGTCTACTGGGGTCTGGAAGGAGGTGAAGCATAGCTGCAACTGGAACCATAGTGGGATTAAACTGCAGCCAATAAGCAGGTACAGTGCAGGGATCCTGCAGTTACAGGGACAGAGTATACTAATGAAGTGCAGTTAGAGGGACAGAGTATTCCAATTAAGTCCTTCACAACAACAACTGGGGACAAGCGCACTGAATGCAAAAGCAGGCCATGGATATATTCAGAAACCATTACTGACTTATTACTTGGGATGGGAATTTCCAATAGTTTCCTATTCGATTACACAGGGGCCAACATTTTCGTGTATTAAAATACCAGGAATAAAGAATAAAAAGCAAATACGTATGTGTCCTACAGCAGACAGCATGAAAAGCGTAAGCCGCTAAAGTTTAAGCTCACTCTTCAGAGGGGCTCACAAAGTGTACAAACAACTTCCAAGATGAGATTTCTTTGTTCAGGTTACTTGGTTTATTCAATGACCTGTAAATAATTCAAAACAAGGAACATACCTGGTTGTACTTTTAATGGTCAGTGCAAATGTTGACGTTACTCCATCCATTCACAGAAAGTCAACAGAAGATGTTTTACATTGCAGTCCACAGAGCTAAAAAAAAAACTATTTCCACGCTCTTTTCCCAGTCATTGTGGTGTTCTTCTTAGCATTTAGTATGTCTTTATATTCAACAAAAAGCTAAATTAGCGTTCTAATTTCAAAGTTACTAAAGTTAGGCTTCCTTTTTAGCACTTGCGATATCCATTTGTTTACAAATTTAAAAGTTAGTCGGTGCCATGCTCCCGGAAGCTGTTTCACGACTGCCTAGCAACAGCGGCTGTGTGCCGTCATTACAGAGGAACTCAAGCGGGGGATCTGTTAACATTAGCTCAGAACAAGGCAATGAATTTGGCAACAATTTCAAGCAGAACTGTAGAATTTTGCTGTTACAGGCATTGCTTGATTAATTAGGGTCGTTACATTTAAAATGCCAATCTCATTCACATGAATGCGCTGGGTTAAACATGGACTTTGAACACTTGTCAAGCGTCAGCATTTTAAAAAAAAAAAACAACGTGTTTTTCGTTTACTCCAATATGTAATATGCTATTCGAATAGTTTTTTATTTTCGTGTAATCGTGTATTCGACTACATTGATCCCTACTCATTGCCCTACGAAATAATTACACATAAGCAAAGAAACCAAACAACAAGGAGCAGGAGAAGTGACCTGGAAGCATTTGGTTTAATTACCGGGCACGGGCCCAAGCTGGCACTCCGGACTCTGTGCCAGTCTCCACACTATGATATCAGTGGCTATGCAGAGCAAACAAAGCATTCATTTAAAATGTATTACATTCCAGTAATACTGTGGTAACATGAGAGCTATGGGTGTCATTTAAATCCATAAAAAATAAAATTAAATCTAGGGGTTCATTGTTCGTTCTCTGGGGAACCACTGGGAGTTTTAGATGGGGGGCCTAAAAGGAGAAGTTGCATACTGTATAACCAATGTGTAAATTGCAAATGTCCTTATTAATGTGTTTGTTACACATAAATATGTAACGTAATATAAGAATCATTCAGTGCTTCATTTCATGCCAAAGAAGCTAAACCTATATTCTGAAGGCCATCGACCGGATGGTCTGGTTAGACAGGATTGTGTGCAGACTGTGGCAATGGAATCAATGGAATCTGCAGGATCTTTGATTGTGACTACAATACGTTTCCTGAAGTAAGAATAAGTTATTGTCTGTTTAAATAATGTTTAAAGACACAGCATTCTCCCCAGGGTCAGAATAACTTTCAACTGTGGCAGGCACATTATGATAAAACCACTCAAGTAAGTATTCTGCATTGCACTGTCTATCAGTAACAGCGTAGAAGTTTCAGTGCAGTCCTGTCATGTTAGCCACAAGCAAACAGAGCAAGGCAAGGTCCCTTCATCAGGCGACAGTGGAAGGAACCTATGTGGTCTTGAAAGCTTGTATTTTTAAAATAAACATACCGGTAACTGAAAGTCTGACTAACATGGAGTATATGAGTAAATGAACAGCTTCCTGAAACACACTGAAGACCGAGGAGTTTACCGCAGTGTAGAACTCCAGTTTACAACCCTACTGTATTTCGTTTAAATAAATTCATTTGTTCTAAATGAGGTATTTTCAGGCAAACAGCAAAAACCAGGAACGAGAGCAGATTTCCTATGTGCAACCAAGTCGCAGGTTAGGGAAGAATCTGGGGGACCAATAACCGACATGATAAAAAGCAGTGCCCAGCATACCAACAGGACTGTTGCCTCTCACCTGAGCAGAGGATGCCTTTGTGCCGGGCGCAGGAGAAGTCGTCGCACTCACAGAATGTCCCGTATATCTTCCCAAACTCGCTCTCATAGCAGAGGCACTGATTGCAGCTGCACTCCCCCCTGCCACTGCAGATCTGCTTCCCCTCGGCCTCCCGGCACATGGTCTGGTACATGCTGTCCTCGCCCTCCTGGCACTCGCACTGGGCTCCCAAGTACCCAGGATCACAGCTGCAGATGCCACACTGGTAGGTGCCGATGCTGCTGCACTTGGTACTGTTGTTCTCTGTCTCCGTGGTGCATCCGCACGTACACTTGTAGTTGACAGTGACCTCCAGAGTATCCTTAAAGCCGACGGGTTTGATAGTGAACTTGTGCCTGGTGTCCTCAGCAGGGCAGCCCCTGGCGTCCACAGATACATTGAAAGAGACCTGATAGAAAACAAAGCAACAAAGAGTTATTCTAGCGGGAGTTTTCCTTTCAGTGGGACCTAATGTTTAAAATTTACAATTAGCATCTAAAAAGCCTATAATAATTGTTAAATAGCTTTTACTGACAGTATGGGGATCATTTCGTTGTGGTCAGCAATTTAGCTAGGCTCTTGGAGGAATTGTATAGAGTTTTTTTTTTCTGAAACGTACACAGCAGGGTTTCTGGCATGCTGCCCGTTTTCAAAAGGTTACACTTGTATTTTGTGAAGTCATGGGTTGCCCAATTTACCCAAGACCTTAGACCTCCTAACCGAGAACCCTCACCCAATTAATCCATCTGATGTGTAAAGCTACATGCTGTTAGAACAAGCATTGGAAAGGAAGATTATAAAACGTACAATACAGTCTATGTCAAAGTAGTAAGACATAACATAACCGCACCCAATACATTGCACCCAATACTTATCAGAATCATAACTATGTGTTGAAACCAGCTCCTGCCCCACCCCCCCACAACAAAGAGAATTCGTGTTAAATATCTCACCCATCTTCAACGGGTTGGGTGTGCCTTTATTCATAAAGAATGTAGCTGGACAAAAGAAAAGTTCCACCCATTCAGCTGCATTTATTCAATGCATTAAAAATCTATTAGTGCAGGGCTCGAAACTGGGTTTGAGCAATAGTGTCCCTTCTACAATACATATGCTCTGAACTGATTGCCCTTCTCATAGCAGGAATCTGCAGGTTCACAGAGGATTTCAATAATTTACTTCATTGAGTTCTGAAATCCAGGACTGGGTTCAGGGCTAAAGTCAATTCCTGTCAAGTTCAGTTAGTGAATTACTGATCATATACCTACTAGCATTTAAATGTCCCTCCCCAGTTGCCAGTGGCATTGGCTGCATTGTTTCTTTGCAGAGAAGTCCATTAAGACTCTGCTAAAAGATTCCCCACACACACTTTTCTCTGCTCCCCTCAGCTCACACGCAGAGCTACTAGAGCCTGTATGCAAAGAGTTACTGAAAGAAAGGGACAACAGCATTGTGCTCTGAGGAGGGATAGTTACATTCAGCTTTAAATAGAGCCTGCCAGAGGCGCACATAACCCAACGGCTATGCAGCATGGGCACGCAGATATGGCTGGATGGTTCAGTATATATTTAGCAGAATCTCTCAGGCTTGGCTGTAATGCTGCACTTCAGTCTTTGAACAGGGAATCATTTCAAACATTGGAAGCACTGCTATAGTGATTCAGGAAACTCTGCATCAGGCAGACGCTTCTTTTTTGAAAAAACACCTTTGGCCAGATGAAATGCACACATTCATTTTTAAGCGAGTGGTCACGGGCCTTTCTGCACAGTTCAGTTCTGCACGCAGTTTTACACCACAGCAGATTCGAACAGACATAAACAAGGTTGCTTAACTTGTGGTGAAAATTGAAGATTGCTTATTTCATTTTTCCTTCAAAACTATAAAGCCGAGTAACTTCAACAACTAATTAATAACATACATGCCAGCGTCAAGACCTCACATTGAGACTATGTCCACTGATTTTGTGATTTACTTTTATGTTCTCTTTCTAGTGGTAGCTTATCAATCTGTAGTTTGAAACTATCTTGGCAGTGTGTTCCATTTCCATATTATGCTCTTAACAATGCCTAACACTAAGTGTTAGAATGCTGTATAGGACATTGAATCAGGTCCTTGAGAATGGGCACCACAGGGCCAAACAGCACTGAATGATGCTTGACAGCAAAACCGAATAAGGCAGGGTCCTGTAAGCCTGCTGGCTCTGTGATTAGGCATGCAGGAAGTTTATGTTTGTTTTTTTTTCTAATTGGAGGACATTGGAGGCTAATGAGAGAGTACCAGTCTTTGTAAAATATGTATTTTACGTGGGAAGCGTCTGACTTTATCATTATCCATCATGTCATTACTTTATTGGCAAAATATAATTTCAGTGCATTCCTGTTTACTAACTCATCAAGCTAAACTCAACAGCTGTCTCAAAAAGTCATATCAAAACACTTATTTTTTTTTCCTACTGCATTAGCTTAAAGGATACATGTTTTTATTGTTTTAATTTCACTCACAGCCAAAGCAATTTAGATTCAGACTGTGTTAATTAAGACTTATTCTGCATACAGAACTGGGCCGCTGTACTGGTCTGTGTGACACCGAGGTTTTGGCCAAATCCTTTATTGATTAGGCTTTCCATACTGGGAAGACTGACACACAGGGGGCATGTGATTTCTCTTTTCTGTTTGGGAACCAACTCTCCTCCACTGGAACAGATGGGTTCAGCTATTCAAGCATTCACAATACATCCAGCCCAGTGGTGCATTCAGGGAGATATGCCGAAGGTCAAGTCCATATTGGATGGGCTTCTGTATATGAACCTCTACCCTCCACCCAATGACTTTGTTCAGTTGCATATGTCCAACCGATTTCTATTGATGACTGTGCACAATGAAAACGAGAGAGTCCTCAAGACAATTTGTATATGTTGCTTAACCTGGTTACAGGTCTGTTAAATACAACTGGCATGTGCATAAGTGTATCTTCATTGAATGTAGTTCTAGTGATAAGCACAGAACTAGCGCAGTCATCATAGTTCTAGTGAAGTCTCACAGTTTTTATAGTATGTGATGTTATTAACCGGTTACAACCAGCAGTCAACTCACATCGGTGCTAACATTAAGTAAAAATCTAAAAACTGAAAATAACCGGGGCTGAAGTTTGTTTTGGCAAAGACTAAAAGCTGCTCCTATTGTATCACTGAAGACATGGGATTTGAAGGCAACAGTAGATGGTGATGAGACAAAGCCCCTGTTGTGATGGCAGACAATAAGATAATTAATGTTTAAAGTACAGCCAGGTCTTTTCTCTGCGGGGTAATAATAAAATATCCACTTTTCAGCCACAATGCACAGCTGGAAATCTAGCCTTAAGCAGGATGCACAGAAGACTAACTCAGACCACCGTTAATTCTATCAAAAGCCCAGACCTAGCTTAAAGTTTTGTCCTTTATCTTACTATACCATGTATGTATGTATGTATGTATGTATGTATGTATGTATGTATGTAGACACAGCCAACTTGGGACAAAGGAACGTTCATTTTGCAATGTAAAATCGGTATAGTCTTAAAAATTAAGAATATTGAAAATATAATTTGGCTTTTGCGATACACTCTAAAGTTTCATGCTGAAACTCCTGCTTTCAGAACTATAGATTCCTTCAGCTATAAATATTTATGGACACAGGATCCCATTTGACACATGGTAGATATTTCTAAATAATCTACTGTCCCCATTCTCACTCAAACTGCCGGCCACAGAAATCTCTTTCCCGACATGCGCAGTCCTTGAATTCTGCACATCATATTTCCTTGGAGAGATTTGCAACCAAGTGGCAAAATAAGAGATCCTCCTGAACTGTACTTGTCTGTTTCAGACTTCCCAGTTGTAAACACAGCTTTGATTACAGCACACAGGAAAACACTGCATTTAACAAACACACCCTGCAGAAAGCTGATATTTGCAAGGCTTTTGAAGGAGTTGCCAACACACTGCTCAATTCAAAGTGACTATTCCAAGTAGGCAGAGCCGAGAGGACTGCAGTACAATTAGAAAGGGTGACATTTTCTGACAGTTTCAATGCTGTTTTTCTTAAAGAAATTATATTAATCTTGAAAAAGTTACAATAAACAGCTTCTACAGTACAAGCCCAAACCAGTAAAACTTACAGTGTCCCCGATTTTGAGGTCCCCGCACTTCCTGAGCCCTGGGCGTGGCCGGCCGTCCTGACAAGTGGCTGTGAAGGACAGATTAATGTCTTCCGGGTGATCCCAGACAGTCAACTCCACTTTAGAACGGATACTCTGGAAATCCACAGAAACACAAAGGGTTAATAACAGGATGGGTTTTCTCCATATTGCACAAAGAGCACTCCTTACACAAACAAATGACAATACAAGTGACAATAAAAAAACACACCACCTATTACTGTTGCTACAAATACTTCTAGGAATAATCCAGAGAGCCCACAATGTCACCATTCAGTGTGGTCAAGGCAGTAAAAGGCAGCAAAATGCAACATGGTACAGCTATGCAGTAGGACAGCAACACTCCCTCCTTTAACCCGTGTGTGAACCGTACCTCACTCAACAGGAGGTCAAGTGACAAAGCAGGAGTTTGAGATCACAGTACTCATAGTGCCTGCTTTTACTGCCACAGTAAACGAGCATGTCCATACTACAAGGCACCGACTGTATGAATCGATCCTTCTGTTTCAATACTCTCTGTTCAATCCAAGGTCCCGAGTCAAACAGTACCCCGGTTTGAGTGTACCAAGCACAGGCAGTGCTGGAAGACATTTCCTGTCTGGGGGTGCACTTCCATTGGGACTTTCACAAGGTTCACATCTCATTGTGGCTAGCACGTGAGCTGCAGGTTAGGGCCACGGCAAAGAGCCATCAGCAAACCTGACTCCTGCAGGAATATCTGGCACTGCAAAGCAGCACATTAAGCAGGGTCAAGGATAAGCAGGCAATGTTATTTCTTACTTGACCAAATAACTAAACCAGCCTCCCCCCCTCCCTCCCTCCCCTTAGACAGCAGCAGCAGCAACAGCAACAGCAACAGCAACAACAACACGCAAAACAAACATTCTTGCCAAATATGTCAATTTTAAAGTGCATCAGTATAAACACAGGAGCCACATATCAAAATGGTGATGCATCAGTATAGCTTGTGCCACTTAGCCCACAAAGATTTCAGTCTTTAAATAATAAGCGGAAACCCACAAGGTGACCCATACAGGCTGTCCTTCATAAGGGTACATCACAAACTTTGTGCAGCTTCTGCTTTAGACTCCAAGACTGCAAGGCAGCACATGTTGTACAAGAGCAGTCTGCTAGCCAGACATGGGATGGCAGCTTGTGTAAATGAGTGGGATTCACAATCTGCAGCTGCTATTCTCTCCAATAAGCCTTTCACGTCGTGCTCCTCTGTGTCAGGCCAGCCCTTTCAACGGCCAGAGAGAGGAAAGTTAACTCCAATACACTACAGTATATATAGAAGGGTAGTGAAACGGACCTCACTAATTGCTTAATACAGTTGGATCTTTGTGTTGTGTCTGTTGTAATGCTTAATTGCCAGTAAAAAATAAATAAATAAATTTAAAAAAAAGATAAAATATTCCAAACATGCAGTACTTGTTTTTTTATTTCCCTAACCATAACAATCATTTTAACTGCTGTATTAGGAAACTGCAAAATTAAGGGTAATTATTAATTAATTTACAGATGAAACCTCTTTATATCTCGACTGCCGTGCAGGCATAATTCATGATATAAACCGGGTTCCGCATTTGCTATGACGACACATTATGAGTGAGCGAAAAAAAGAAAGAAAACTAGCAGTGCATTAAAGAGCAGTGTTTTAATACTGTGCATTTATTCATTCTTTACATTTAAACAAATACATATAGTTTACTACAGGACAAATACATGTTGTAACTGGAACGAAACAGTGTCATTATCTAAAAAAGGCATGAATTGTCAAATGATGAGAGCTGTCAATTAGGCGCTGCACTCAGTGTTTTTTGACTGACTATGTTAAAGAAGAAAAAATTGGTGATGTTGGTGTTTAGGAACTGAACTGTATCCTGTTAAGGCATTTGACAGGCTGCACATAATGTCAATTTATCAGCGGAGGTGATTATTGGTTGTTAGTTGCGTTGGAAATTAATTCTATCCTGTGGTTACTTAGTAAAGCCCAGCCACGCAGCATTTGACAGGCTGCACAACGTGACAACAAGCGGGTTTGTGAGATGATATTAAGAGAGGTAATTTCTCAAAGAACCTAAATATAATATCACTAAATATAATAAGAAATCCTTTCGGAACACATGCTGCACATGTAAAACAGCTCTTAAATTGTAAAATTCCAAAGTTCATATTCCATGGTCAGGTTTGATAAATACTTACATTATAGGCATTGATGATCAGCTGTATTATGTTCTTGGAGTCCTGGTCAAGAATTTCCACAGTCGTCCCTGGTATCAGTGCAGTAAAGTTCTTTTCAAAAGGGGAACAAAATCAAACAAAACCAAAAAAAGGTCATTATTCGCTCCGTCTCCGATATCCATGAGGGCTGAAAAAAATGCATGGGCCAAAAACAAACCAGCACAAACACACGAAATGCATGGGCCAAAAACAAACCAGCACAAACACACGAAATGCATGGGCCAAAAACAAACCAGCACAAACACACGAAATGCATGGGCCAAAAACAAACCAGCACACACACACGAAATGCATGGGCCAAAAACAAACCAGCACACACACACGAAATGCATGGGCCAAAAACAAACCAGCACAAACACATGTAATGTGTACCAGCTGTACCAATACGCTGGTTTGCTTTCATACCGAATGCCTTACAGTAACCTCTCACTGGCTGACACGCCCCAGGCCGCTCAGGGCCTTACCTTGTAAATCACATAGAGCCTTTTTGTCACAGCGAAGATGAGATGGATGTTGTTTTCTGCTAGTTTTTCCCCCAGGAGTGCAAGTGATGGATAATCCTGCAGAGGCAAAAATAAATAAATACCAAATACACCCATCCTTCCCATTGTAGCTCAGCGACATTGCTTTTCCAAGGCAATTAGGGAGGGGAGTCGTCGCTCTACACTGTGATTACAGTATTTACAGTATCTGCCTTTCCCTTGTGCATTCACTTCCTTCTGGACAGAAAAACCCTGTTACTAGAACTTCTGAAACTCATCCTATGACTCTGTTAGGAAGGGCATTAATGTTTCCATCCAGAAGAAGTCAAGCCTAAACAGCCACACAACATGTTGGTGCTCCCTAGTCAGCATTCTTCAAACCCACATTCAACAAGCCTTGCTCACCTAATATATGGAGAAAACCTGCAATAGCATCTCCTGCTTCAGCTAACACACAACACAGCAAAGTAAAGCCACAGTCCCTCACCATCTTTGTGGAGCCGCTGTACTCATTCTTCTCGTTCAGGTGACACTGCCCGTCGTGCGGCTGGACCACTCCGCCCAGCCTGCCGTCCAGCGCGAGGTGTGGAACGTCATCCGTGGTGAAGACCAGCAAGTGGAACGCCTCCTTCCTCCAGCCAATCTTGTCCTGCAGGAGTCAAACAGGGTCACGTTCAGGGAAGCTGGAGCCAAGACTTGGACTTTGGATCTGGAAAAGCTACCATCACTCATTGTACTAGTGGCCATGTGGGAACTCTACTCAGGGTGGGAGATAACTAGTTTTGTATTTAACAACATTCACACTACACACAGTATGTGCGTGTGTCCTTCTAGTTCACAAACTTGTCCCAACACTTTGTTTGTTTCTACCTTCAGCTAATGGTAGGTTTTTCCTTTAATTAACTTTGTAGGCATTTAAACTAAATGTTTATTAGGTGGCAACCATGCTGGAAATTAAATGGTTAACGCAGGCATGCCGAAAATGGACCCTTAAGATCTGAAAGACAGGAAGCAATAAACTAACGATCGCTTGCAAAATGGTCTTCTAATTATTGAGCTCACTGTGACTCTCTGAGCTTGAGAAGATCTGCGTTTAAATAATAGGAGCTGCCCACAGTAACTAATCCTCTGAAGCCCCAAGTGAGCTTTCTAACAGCTTGCTTCCACCATAAATCAATGGGAAACATAAAAATGGATCTCGTTCACAAACAAGACCATATGGCACACTACAAAGAGCCATGTCACAGTGTGCTGAAAAACAGTGGAGTGCATCTGCAGGCACAGGACCTGAGCTGTAACAGTTTACTGACACCAGCTGAATCATCACAAACATTTTTTCCAAAAGCATGTTTTTTTTACAGTCTACAGTGATTGCGCATACTGCAGCAAGTCTCTGCTCCACCAAATTATTATTATTATTATTATTATTTTAATACACAAAACATCTACCGGCTTGGTTATAACACACTTCAAAAATGTGTTATTCAGAAGATATACTGAGAGAAGGTAGTGTGTACTGCACTAGCCAGACCACTTGATTGCTGACAGCAGCTGTATTTACAATTTTATCACAATTGGATAAGTGGTTTTCTAAATAAAAGCAAGTGTGACATAAGTACATATTTAAAGACTGAAGGACATATCTTTATATTCCCAGACTCTGACTCCAATAAGTTACATGCATAAGAATGTCTTAGCACACATAAAACAAATAAAGTTAGAAGAGGGTTTTTTTCACGTATGTATAGTGCCAGAGATGCAGGGCACTTAATGCATGTCATTGTTTGTTGTTTTGTATCACAGCACCGTTTCAATCAAACTTCGGCTTTCAACATGTAAATCAACAGACAGATTGTTAGAACTTCAAAGTGCATTGGCACAGACCAGACTCGGAGTGCTGTTTTATGGAGTGCTGTTTTACAAATTCATGAGAAAGTAGCAAAAGGAAGGCAAGGTTTGACTTTAAGATAAAGAAGACAGTGCTGGCTTTGTTGTTTCATTACACAGCCCAATGCCTGCCTGAATTATAGGCAACACCTGATCAAATTCAAATCCCTTTCCGGTCAAGGTCAAGATCAAGAACTGAACCGAACCGGAGGCCTCACTGAGATTTGGACCAGGTTGGATGTGGTACTATGCCAGAAGCATACTGTCATGAGAGCTCACACCTGCTACTGGAAGATTTATACAGTGGCTTTTAATAGTTTATTCCTGACCGGTTAATCAACCAGGAAGCGGAAAAATATTGTCTGCAATGCAAAAACTGCATTTTGGTTGTTATCGTGAATTGCACTGGTGAAAAAAAGAGTAGCTTTTCAGCGTCGGAATTGGAAGTTTGCAACAATTTAAACAGTTGGAAGTGCTGTTATCTTGAATGGTTCTGTTGAAATCCGCAGCTCAATTTTAAAAAACATACCATGTAATTTGTGAGAACATCCTGACATGCGACTGAGGCGATCAACAAACACATTTCAGAAAAGGATCCTACAATTAGCTTTTGGTGAACGTTTCAATGAACACCTTTGCAGTTCTAATTATATCTATTTTCTCTAACGATCACCTATTGTACAAAAACACTACCCATCAGCCACTGTGGCACAGCACACTAGTGGCTGATGGGTAATAAAGAACGTTTCCAGCAAACACAGGGATTAGAGTGGTTGCCTTCTTGGTGGGGCAGTGCTTAACTTAGACTAACAAAAATGTGTTAACCCTAAAAAGATGGACTGGGCATTAGCATGAATATATCTGCAGATTCTTTATAAATACAATCACATTAGCTCAACCACTGATTGAGACATTTTACCTGCTGTTTGAAATATAAAGAGCACATTTTACAAAAGAAAGTGTAACACAAACATATGAACATACATACAAACCATAGTAAACATTTAAGCTGCAGGGGTGTGCTAGAATGGCTAGGCGGTGCAATAGACTGCCTCACCTTGCACACCGCAGCCTGCAGGATGGCGTCAAACCCCCCCTCAGGCGCGTCCCTGTTCCGAGACACCATCTGCTTCTGCACTTCCTCGTTGAACCGGTCCACTTTGTCAGTCAGGGAGAGGAGGTGGCGGAACCCAAACGATGGGACGCAATTTGGGAACAGCTTGTATCTGCAGGAGACCAAAAAACACACAAAAGCTGCAGGTCAGTATGTTTTCACTTGAATATGAATTGAACTCCTGGCATGGAAGTTTGGAACGCGAGAAGATGTGTTCATTACAATGCTTCCCCACAGGTTTTTATATGCATTGACAATGTTCATGCTTTCAAGCATAAGGGCAAGGGCATAACCTACTTATGCAATGAGGCATGACAGGGTGTGAGTTACTGTGAGGTAATCACACCAGAGGGCAGTGACATTCAGGGTCGTTGTTAATTACACTCAAATTCCATGCCTGTTAAACTGTTCTTTCAGATTATGATATAATTAAAAGGACTACGTTGGGGAAAAAAGATTAGACTTGAAAAATGAGCACTTGGCCATGGTAGTCAAATACAACAAACAATCAGATATTAAAATAGCATTCATATCCACTGCAGTAGTCCACCTGTAACTGTCACTGCAGTCCATGATCAGTCAGGAAAAGACCACTCTGTCAGACATTAATGCAAATCAACTGTTTATAACGGGTGCTGATAACACTGAGCAATGAGAAAGTAATATATTGAAAACTCTAGGAGGAAAACAATAACTAGAAGTTGCTAGCAACTTTACGGCTTCCAATGAGTTATTGTGAAATGTAAGCAATTTGATTGGTTGCCATTCACTCAGTTGTAGACGTTTCAAGAGTTTTTGTTCATTTTATGCGCAATATATGCAACTAGAGCAATGCTGAAATTTGATTGGCCCACGGCAGCCATGTTTTTTTACAGTATCAACTTTAAAGAAGACCATACTTGGATCATGTATGCCAAGTTTTGCTTCGATCAGATTAGCAGTTTTGGAGAAGACATTTGTGTGTTAATTAGGTTATTCAACATGGCCGCCACACCACTGAACCAAGCAGCTTCATTTCGAGCACCGTGCTCCACAGCATGTCCACAGAACAAACTGCTGATGCATCAATAAACATGTTACAGCAGCCTGCAGAGCTAGCAGAACTAGCCCACATTACGACCTGCACCAAGCTGGGACTGGAAGTGTCATCCCTTGACTCTTGCTTAATACTTCTGTTTGGACAAACTCTATATTGTGGTACTTTTAGGATGAGGAGCAATAGTCCTTAGAGTCTGCAACAATGAAACAGTCAGGAAAGCTGAAGGCTATTTTGTCCTTCCCTGGATAGTTAAAGAGAGCCCTGAGAAGGACGAACACAGTGGTGTTTATAATAAATTATCAGCTTCAACTTGATACTTTTCTGTGTTTACATGTTTGTGATGGCAAAGTAGCTGGCCCGAATCCTTCTAATAAATGGATGACCTTTGCCCTGTTTAAGCTTTCAGACTTGACAATCTGTTCTACATCTCCAGCACCCCAGTATGGGAAACAATTCTCGATGATGAAGAGCTCACTGTTCCAATGATGAGACTCCTTTCCCTCTACAAGCAGGTTCATCCAGGTTAGTGTGACCAGACAGTCCCATAAAACATTCTAAAAGCGGGCTGCTCCAGGAGGACTCAAACGCAATGGTGCCAAACACTGATGCTGTCTCCCCCCACCGAACTGGAGCAACACATGTATACAGATCACTCTACAGTGTTAACACAGCTATTCAAAAAGAATATACCCTTTAAACTTTCCCTTTTTAAAATTTTATTTAAAAGTAGGGTAAATGCTCCCTAAAGTAACAAGTTGAAGTATTTACACAGTGAAACATTTGTCCATTAAGTGTTCACAGGGTTGGGGCCAATTCCAATTCCATTTCCATTTCCTTCAAAGGAAAAGGAATTGGAACTGATATTTTAGAGAGATAAATATTTCTGTGATTGTGCAACTGCTTTCATTTGGAGCCAATTTAATTGACTAACAGTGACTTCAATTTAAGTAATTTGTTGCCACTGTGAGAAGCTCATTTCCACAGAACACTGCCAATTGCAATTTTGATTAGTGTTGGAATTGATTAAAAGGGAATTGTAATTGAAAACCAGGAATGGCCCCGGCCTGCTCACTCACCCGTTGCAGGGGTTGTTCCGATATTTTGCCGCTGTGTAGGAGAATGGGGATATATTTTTGTCCACGAACGAGCCAAAGCCCAGACGGAAATTGCTGGTGAGCTTTTTCATTTCTTCCGCCAGTTTGGTGCCCAGGTTGCGGATGGTGTCCAGGTCGTCCTTCATGGAGAGGGAGAGGTCCATCAGGTAGTAGAGATCCACGGGATAGTCCTCCACCTGCCGCACCTGCACCCCAAAAGAGGTCTGGTCACCTACAGCAAAGGGAACAAAGCAGAACTCCTATTACAGGTCTCAAAGTGGCAAGCACGCGGTTTCCAGCGTCAGTTCCACCAGTTCATAGCCATTCCTCCAGCCCCTATGCTTTAGCTGTTCATACACATAATGAATATGTTCATGTCTATATTCCTCAGAGTATATTCCTCAGAGCACACAGTTATGGAAAATGATCCCACATCACAGTGCATTTATATTACTGCATGTTATACCATGTGTGCAGGCTACAGCGTCTAATGAGTCAGAAAGTCTTTCCATAGTCACAACCCTTTACAGACCTCAAGAGGGGTAAGACATGGTTAGTTTGAATAAAGCATATTGAACATTGCAGTAGAGCTGGTCTCTCAGACAGTACCCACCAGTTCAGTGCCAGGAGGATGACTTTTCATTGATTTTAGCAGTAGCACGGCTGTTTTTTATCTGAAGAGGGGGCTGGATACAATTGATTTTATTGTGTCCCTGTTTAACAAATTGACTGTATCCAAGCAGGCAATTTCACAATGTCAGACCAGATCAATATAAAGACCTGTTCCTATTGAGCCCACGCTCTCTGGCAGTACACCCTTTTTCATTTTTGGAAGAGGATTGGTTCTCTGTTGAGACTATGTATCCCTAAGTTACTAAACGTATTGTACTATACTGGGTACCTGCACTGCGTATTTCTTTCTTTCCATATTAAAGCATAGATTAAACTACTATTCCACATCCCCGTGAACTTTCACCTTACCGGGTCTCAGATTGAGAGCAATCTTCTGAGGCATTATCTGAATAACATCGTACTGGGTGGGACCGGAGCCCTTGGAGCTTAAAGGCATATTCTTGAGCACCGCCATGCTGCTGCTAGGACTCTGGATAAAGTGCTTCTCACAGCCCCTCTTCATCAGGCTTTCCCTGTAGTCGCATCTGGAAGTAACTGTCCTGCTACTGCCGAATTCCTAGGAATGGAAGAATAAAAGGGAGCCGCTTTTACACTTCTGAATATTCACTGAACTCTGTGATCTCCAACTCTTCAGTGAAAACAAGACCGCTGTCTCCCTGACTGCATGAATGAATGAATACAGAAATAAATATGCAACAAAAATGAAAAGTGAGGAAACAGTAATGAGCATGCAAGTAAATCTCCTCTTAAGAGGTTCCTTTATATTTGCAGTACACACTCATTTTATTACAGGGGTTTTGTTTTTTTTCTTTTATGGTATGATTATATGCTAGAAAAATTAATATAACTGGATTTTTCCAGCATGGAATCATACTTTAAGCGTTGGTTTCATTTTTTTTTAAATTCCTTCCAGCTTCTTTTAAAAGAAAATGTTAGTTGCTTGGGGTTTGTGGGTTTGTAGGCGAGAGGCAGGAAGATTTCATTTGACTGCACTGCTAAAAATAATAAGCTGTTCTTTAATGGCCGTTTGACAAAACAAATGTGGTCCAAGCACTTGATCTGAGCACAGGGAGGATGTGATGGATCTGCTACCAGTCACTGCAGTTCATGATATCAAGCAGGGATGAAAATAAGACACTGATTGCATAGAGCTTGATTAGCCACAGTGCATATAGGTACCAAGCTCAGGTCTGTCTTACTGGAGTAAAAGCAGTAATGGATCAAACTGCTATGCAATGGGAGTCTTATTCCCATCCCTGAAGTTAATGAATAGTTTGAAGGCAGCAAAAAAATAACCTAAATCATCCACAGAGAAAAGATAAGGGCCGTGCAAGAAGGTTGCTTTGCTAGGTAAGCTAGGTGTGTGTGTGTTTGTAATATTTGTGTGTTTTTCAGCCAGTAAACAGCTTAGCTGTCCGCTTTATTAGAGTCGGTTCCTGGCAAATGTTTAGTTAGCGCTCCGAAGGAGCTAGGTGTTTGTTTAGTTATATTTATTTTTGTTGTTGTTCATAAAATCACTGTGCAACGCACAGTATTAAAAAAAAAAAAAGTTCTGTGTGCATTGGGTTTCTGTGCTGAAAAGAACCCGTGAGTGTCACTCGGTTACACTATACATATCACCTAGATTAATGCACTTGCTTTAATGTCAGAAAACAGAAGCAGGGTCATACCTCTTGGGCACACCAGGCACAGTCTGGATGGATGAGAAGGCACTCTTCACAAGAGGTAGCACTGCCACTCATGCAAATATTGAGACCTTTCACAGAAAGCAGAGGGATGTGTGACTTGTAATACATTAGAAAAGTTTACAGCACTTTGTTTAGTATAACTATATAATCTTTTTTTTTACAACCTTATAGGCTAAATAGACAGGTCATGGATTATACAAACTGGCACATTCACTGGTGACACTTGCAAGTCATTAATACTAATCATGTTAAGAAAAAAAGAAAAACGGTTCAATGGCTGGTTTCACAGACCCCGATAAATTGTGGACGACCTCCTGTTAATTTAGGTAAGGTAGAGCTCAATTAGTGTAGGGGTTGTGAAACCAGCCGCAGAGGTTCAGATACAAACATTGGGTGCGTTCACGCCACGCAGACTTTCGCCATTCTGCACAGAATCGGAGCAAGTAGCCAATTAATTTTCAGAATCTTTGCAGAATCTGCGCAGACTTTGTAAAGTCTGCGTCTCGTGAACGCACCCATTCTGTCATCACTCGTTGGGGTAGACGGAGCCGGCTCATCACGCGTTGGGGTAGACGGAGCCGGCTCATCACGCGTTAGGGTAGACGGAGCCGGCTCATCACGCGTTGGGGTAGACGGAGCCGGCTCATTACGCGTTGGGGTAGACGGAGCCGGCTCATCACGCGTTGGGGTAGACGGAGCCGGCTCATCACGCGTTGGGGTAGACGCAGCCGGCTCCGTGTTTGTTTTTGTTGGTACAGCACTTGGGAGAGTTATATAACCATTGGTGTGGCCCTTGGCGTGTAGACATCATTCTGCCAGCTGGATAACACTGTAGGTAACCGAAATAAGATATTCTAAAAGTCTATTATTTTTCAAACTGTGAGACGCCTGCGTTCAAACTTCAGTTTAACTTAACGAACTGCATTATTTAAGACATTAATGTTGCTTCCCCCCTCCAGCGCCGGTCTTACCTTTAACATTCTGAATTAATAATTCCAAAAACAAATAGGTAACTAAGACAACATGAGACACGTGTTTCCTTTCCAACATGATTGCTTGTGCAGTTCCTTGGTTGAAAGTTAAGCCTGGTGTTCGGGGAGATGCCTGGATCTGCGGTGTCTATACTTGATTACTTGTCTTTCTCTGGCACGGCGTTGAAAGCAAACACTAGAAGCTGTATTAAATCCTCACTCCTGTGTGCAGCTGGCGAGTTTTCGGTTAGGAAATTGAAACAAGTTCCCCCTCGCCCGTTTCTACTCCGGCGAATTATCCAGTGGAACTCATCATAATGACAACAACGCTGGAAAACAAAGATATAAAACGCTGTGTCAACCAAACTAAACAACCCATCAAAACAAGCACCGCCAGCTAAACAAGTTGTTTTTTTGTTTGTTGTTGAAGTAATCCTTTGCTTTGGATATATATTTTGTCAAAAAGTGAATTAGTGGACGAGGTCGTCAGTATTTTTTTTCCTTTACTTTTAAACACACTGGCATTGCAAATATGTTTTAGTTTTGTTTTTCTCGCTAATGTTATATTCCCAGCTCATTCACTCGTCCTCTCAGCCACAGACCAAAGTTTTATCGGACAAGCGCACAGAGGGGATTCGAAATCTCCGCCCATTTTGCGGGAGGGGGAGGGGTGGAAGTGGATGGCTCCAATATACTGCCAGTTCAGATAGAATCGAGCACATTTAAAACGTGTGCCCTGAAGTTGTCTAAAACAGCTATACAACTGATACACTTATTATCCAGCAGCATGAGAACAAATGGTAATAATTGGGATTGCGTGTAGTTTTGGTGTGGGTTTGATATAGTATAAACAGATTTTTATTTTATTGTTATTTATTTATTTATTTATTTTTAGCATTTTTACAACACTTAGAATCACCCTGGATTGCCTCAATCCCACATCTGAGGTTATCCCAGCACAACCCCGGTTGATGTAGTTAAATATACAGGTGGATACAGGTAAGGCCAGTGTTACATCGTTAGAATGCGGTACGTGTATCCGTTTAACGCCAGAAAATGGTACGCTGCCAGTGCTGTGATTGACTGCTACACAAATCACTACAAACAAGACAAAATCGTATAGATTTACAATTTTGGATATCCCAATTTGTTGCTCATCAGTTAAAGACACGTACATTTGCTGAATTGTGAAAAAAATGACATTAAAATAACTTTTAAGGTCCAAACTCAGTACATCATACCCCCTTCAGATGGGTGTTTCCTTGTTTTAAGCTAAAATCATGCATGCCCGGGCAAGCGCAGTACACCATGTACCACTTTATAACACGTACCACAAAATAACCCTTTAATCATGTGCTAGACTGTCTCGCTATATACATGTAATATATCAACATATACCCTTATAGGTTATTTATATGCGTTTGGATACTTAAGGCTAGTTGAAGAAAAAGCAAAAGAAAAGCTGGTACCACATACAAGACTTAAATATGGTCTTTTATCAATTTTACTAACATAATTTATCATGCTATGGTATATTTTCTGAAATTTCCAAAAGATTTTAGCAACCACGCCTTGCATTTGCACTCATCTTCAACCACAACTGTACTTTATTAATTATATTATTAATATAATAAAATATATTATATTTTATACATCCTACACAGACTGTACGGTGACTCTGAGCAAAGCTATTGAAATCCACATCATCCTACACAGACTGTACGGTGACTCTGAGTAAAGCTATTGAAATCCACATCTCCTACACAGACTGTATGGTGACTCTGAGTAAAGCTATTGAAATCCACATCTCCTACACGGACTGTACGGTGACTCTGAGTAAAGCTATTGAAATCCACATCTCCTACATGGACTGTACGGTGACTCTGAGTAAAGCTATTGAAATCCACATCTCCTACACGGACTGTACGGTGACTCTGAGTAAAGCTATTGAAATCAATGTATTCAGGACTAAATTCTATCAGTTGAGATAGTGTAGTACAGAGGTCTCCAACCCTGGTCCTGGAGAGCTACTGGGTCTTCTGGTTTTTGTTTCGACCGAGTTCTCAGTTATTTAATTGCACCAATTACTGGCTTAATTAGTCAAGATTAACATGTGTTCTAGAACTTTGGCCATTGGTGACACAGACACCTATAAAACCTGCAGGATAGGGGCTCTCCAGTACCTATTCCAATGGACCACTACTTTTTTGTCTGAAAAACTTGAGTTTACGCGCCATCTAGTGGACACATACTGCTGGTTTCACAGACCCTGGTTAGTAGGGATGTAACAAGCAGCTAGCTGTAACAGACTCGCTCACAGCACATACTGTAAATAGGACCTCTGGTAACTTATCCTATAGCCATATATTTTCAATACATACAAGAAATTATAGTTGTAGCTACAGTGGAAGCATAGAAGTGTGTAAATGAACAGTATCAATGTATTGCCACACACAACATATACTAGTAAACTTACTGGTTTTGGATTTTGGAACAGGTATAAGGGTCCAGACAAGTTCACATATTAAAGTTAGCTTATATTATTTACTAAACTGTTGAAGACGGATCTCTACCATAGGATCATGGTCACTCTAAAACAATTCACTGGCAATCCAATAGCATTATTATTAGATACATACAAATGTATTCACACAGTACCTGATTTGCAACACAATTGTGTCTTTGTAGCCATCTGTATCCTTGAAAGCTGAACGGAGCTGTAATAGACATGAAACATTATTCTCTTTGAAAAATACAGGTCAGGTACAGTATTCCAAAACATAAACCAATTTTCACCACTCATCATTGATGTAACATTACTGTTAATTTCTCTTTAACCTTCTTATATTTCAAGTAGCCTGACATTTCATCAATGCTAATCACACTGCTGAAGACATCGCCATCTGTGGGATCAGTCAGTGCTATGGAACGAATACTGCTCAGAAACAAAGGGAACATGAGAGTTTATCTATAGGATGCTGTGTGGTCCAGTGGTTAAAGAAAAGGGCTTGTAACCAGGAGGTCCCCAGTTCAAATCCCACCTCTGCCACTGACTCATTGTGTGACCCTGAACAAGTCACTTAACTTCCTTGTGCTTTCGGGTGAGACGTAGTTGTAAGTGACTCTGCAGCTGATGCATAGTTTACACACCCTAGTCTCTATAAGTCGCCTTGGATAAAGGCGTCTGCTAAATAAACAAATAGTAATAATATCTTCAAACTAGGAACTTAGGAACCTCTTGGAATGAACATTCTATTCTGACATCATCCACAGAATTCTTGAAAAAAAACAAGTTTAATGCACTGTGTTTACTTTTCTGTCTACACAGCTGAAGAAGGGCTTTTGTCTGAAACAGCCGCAAATAAATATTTTTTTAATCATTTAAAACTTTTTGCATACATCCAAAAAAAAAAAAAAAAAATTTGTTTCATTTTAGGAAGGACATTTTTGCGCTGGGATTTTTCTATTGTTAAATTAATTGTTAGCCAAATCAGGTGTATTAAACTAAGTACTACTAAAAGTTCTTAACTTGGCTGTTTGAGTTTTTTTTTTTATTGGTACACTAATGTGCTATCTATGTTTACCATTAAATACAGTAGAATTATAAAGCAACATGCAACCCAAGCAGTATTTAGCAATATGCTATTCAAGCCTTTCAAAGCAGTACAATGTAAAAATCATTTTATACACTAGTTTCCAATGTTGGTATTACTGTAAGTAATTTCACTCTTTCCTTTCAGCTTTTTCCCTCTCAGTTTATTGTACATAATTCTTAAAAAAAAAATCTCCTTACCTTGCAAGCGTTTGTTGACAGTATAATAATATCCAAATACAAAGTGACAGGTGTAGTTATTATAGAGTTGCACACATTGCCAGATGGGATTTACAAGGATCTGTTTACATTGATCTGGAACTAAAATAAACAAACATATATTATTATTTATTTCTTAGCAGACACCCTTATCCAGGGCGACTTACAATTGTTACAAGATACCACATTATTTTTACATACAATTACCCATTTATACAGTTGGGTTTTTACTGGAGCAATCTAGGTAAAGTACCTTGCTCAAGGGTACAGCAGCAGTGTCCCCAACCAGGAATTGAACCCACGACCCTCCGGTCAAGAGTCCAGAGCCCTAACCACTACTCCACACTGCTAGATTATCATTACCATACAGATACCAAACCTTTTTCAAATACAAAAATGTCACTATACCTGTGAATGCTTTTCAAATAGTGAAGCACAGAGTGGAAATAATGCTTCCATCACAGTGCTGTTGATGCCAGTTTTTGCATTTACTGTGAGACTGTTTGTGCCTTTCACTGGAAGACTAACAGTCGGCTTACAGTAAACTTGCAATGGCTGAAACAGTTGTGCAGTGGGTGTCTTATTTCCCTGGATTAGGCAAGTATCTTAAATAGTTCAATTAAGTTGACAAACATTCCTTCTCATGTGTTCATCAGTGTAAACATACATGTACAATAAGTAAACATGGCCTGTTTTTTTTTTTTTAAACATTCTAAGTGGATTTTGAGTTAATATACTCACTTTTATCATTTTGAAGGAATGCATCTGCTATGCCTTTGTATTTCAGCTTAAATATAATGTGTTTTGCTCAGTGAAGTTATGTTTATTAAGTAAATATGAAAATGAAAAAAAGTGTCTTGCTTTTTTATTTATTATCAGAGATTTACTCAACAAAAATGACCAAGCTTTGAAAAACTTTTTTTTTTAAAAACAGTATTTGTACAGTTTGATTTGCAGCGCCATACAGATTTCCTGTATGCCTAAGAAAATAAAATAATAACAGTTGCATCCGTTTTATTGTTGTAGTTTAATTTATAAACGTTTGCCGTTTGTTTTAGTTGCTTACACAATGAATGCATATCATTAAACATGATATTCCATGCATTAGCCTGTGATCTATGTACAAACCCCAGATTAAGTAGTTGTGGTGAGCCACCAAGCACAACTATAGTATGGACAATATGTATTTACCTGCTGTAGTTTTAGAAGAGTTTTAGCCGTGGGAGGTTTAGTCACTAAAATAAGAACAACAACGAAAAAAATCTGTGAATTTTATAGGAACTTTGCTGAAAGAAAAAACTATTCCCATGTTCAGTATTATGCATTAGCAGACTTTTATTTGACGTTGTTCTAGTCGTTGTCTTCCATATATATAACTATTCTTCAATAGTTCCACTGTAGTGTAACTTGCTTGTGGGCATTCTAATTTCCCTAGAGTAAATGCTGTCATCTTCTTATTATTTTAACTACATCATGTAATTCCCCCACTGGCATGGAGTTAACAGTCATTAATTAAGGGTATGGTGCTTCTTTTACAATGTTATAAGCATAGCAAAACACCCTTTGGTACACAAAATGGCACTGAATGAAGAGTACACCGATTGTATGAGTTAAGACTATCACTGCTGAAACTGTCCCCATAAATTACAGTATTTAAATATACAATATGTACCTGCTGTTGTGTCAGTGATACCAGAATCTGCAGAACCAGCGGAACCTAGAATAAATAAATAGATAGATAGTTAAACAGTTACAGTACATAGTGGCTATAAAGTCATATAACAGGGGAAATAACAGAAATGGTTTTAGGCACAGATCACTGAAATTGTAGGTAGTTGCAGCATGATGTCATCTATATTGTGACAGTTCCACTACTGATCCATAGGGGGCGCTGTTTCCCATCAAGGTTGCAAGGTAAGAACATAAGAACATAAGAAAGGTTACAAACGAGAGGAGGCCGTTCAGCCCATCTTGCTCGTTTGGTTGTTAGTAGCTTATTGATCCCAGAATCTCATCAAGCAGCTTCTTGAAGGATCCCAGGGTGTCAGCTTCAACAACGTTACTGGGGAGTTGGTTCCAGACCCTCACAATTCTCTGTGGTACACATTCTGATATTAGTAAAAAGTTGATGACAAAGAGTACAGAAGGAGGTCCACATAGACAATTAGAAGCATTTGGTCTGGAGTAAATAAAGCCAGCAGCAAAAACAGATTGCTATTAATAATTATTACAAAATATATAGAAAATGCAAACATATTATTAGGTTATTTTTTAATGATCTGAACAGCGGTGGATCCAAGTAAACCTGCTTTATCATGGATCTCCACTTTATTTCTATTTAATTTATTATAAAGAGATACATTTGAGGTTAATTTGTAGATGTTTGCTTTACTATAATTTTAAAACTTCCCTGACAGTTATCAGATAATTGGTAGCTTCATGTTTTATTGTAGGCCAACTGTACTGCTTGACTTTTGACCCATCCTGTATAAAACAGCAGTTGGGTCATCAACGATAGAAACTTTCATTCATAAAGTTTGGCATCTTATTCACAACTCAAAAATTTATGATGAGTCCTTTAAAAATTCTGAACATTTATTTATTGTGCCAGTATACAGTGTTATCAATGTTGAGATTAAAATTGTGTACATAATCTGACTCATGATAAATAAGTAACTGTGAGATGTGGTTTTAGTCCCTCCCCTAGACTTTAGCCTTAAATACATGAAATGGAAAAAAAACCCTGAAACACTGGCCTTGTTGAACAATGCAAGACTGCTTTCATGTACATATATATTTCAAATTAAGCCACTGAAATATTATTAGGTATTCTACAGTAAGGAAGAGCGCGCACAGATACTGCATATAGACACTTATTAAAATACATACGATTATCCACATTTTTACCACCTAAAAATAATGCATATTGAAACGGTACATATACTTTATATAGCACATGAAGTCTGCAAAAAAAACGACTCAATTTAAGCCATCGGTTAAGTCTTATTTATTTATTTAAAAAATAAAAAATTAAAAAAAATAACCCCACACATTTGAAGTTTCTGACATTTCTGGTTCTTGTCCTGACCTACTGTAGGTACAACAGATACTGATAATAGATACTGCTGTGAGTGGACCCCCTTCCCAGTACCAAGCCTTGCTTGCTAAGAAAAAGAAATAAAAAGGGGCAGTGGTTAGTAGTATGGGAGCCACATTCTCCTGTACTACAGTGTACCCGAAAAGGAGAAATGCGGGCACAAGCTGGTTTGGCAATCAATTAACTTAATCCATCTTCAGTGGATCTAAGAAGGCTGCATTTAGACTGGAGGCACTGCTTTCAGCCTCTGTTTTCTACGGCTTTGCCGAGTTATACCTGCCAGTTTGCCTCTCCACACTCAAGGTGTTTGCAATTCAGTGCCTGCTGAAGGGACCACTTACCTTCAGATAAGATCACTTGAGGTAACGCACATACTTGCACTGATGGCACAGTTGCCAGACCCCACTGGCATCATTTCATAAATCGTTTATAAAGGCATCAGGAAATAAAAGGCAAGGAGTCAAGTGAATATTTACCATTTTTTCTTTATTTTTATATGCTGACTACAACGCCAGAATCAATTGTTAGATCATTTATACAAACACAAATCTTTTTTTTTTTTTTTTTCAGAAAAAAATCTGTAAATATAGAACATCTCAAATAACATAATTTTTTTCTTCTTTTTGTTGGATATTTGAAGACAAAACAAATAAACATAAACACATATGGGATGCCCATGGGGCAATGACTTTATATGGCAGTGTCTTTCAACAACACAGGAGTCCCTAGTCCACAAGGTGAAACCATTTTCAAATACTGGCCGGCCATGAATACGATTTTAAATGGAAGGTCATAGGAATAACATATAATCATTCTACAAATATGTTCCAGTTATATGGTAAACAAACAACACACATTAGAAAAAAAACAACATCATGCTACCATTTACTGTTGGGTCCAGAACACTGTCATGTTTCATTTTACTGTAACATGTGTGAAGAGTCTTTGAGGGAATATGGCTGTAAATAATATTACTGTTTCCTGAAAATAGTATTTGAAAGAAGGACTGGTTTAGCTGTTCTGAAGAGGTACACTTCTGAAAAGCAGGCAGAGATAAAGATTCTTGGAATCTAAGGATCAATAGGACACACTGATTGGAGGGAAGTATTTACAATGAGATGAAATTCAACAGAGGTTAAATAACCCTAGAAGAAATCCGGTCACGGAAAACAATTCATATAAATTACATTAAAACATGTATAAAAAATTTAAAAAAAAACAGAAAAAATAAACGTTTATTATTAGCAAAGGCATTTTGATTATCATAAAATAAAAAAGTTATAATTTACAAAGAAATCATATTAAAACAAAACCAATCTTACAAAGTGTTGCAGGGTGAAAGTTGAGTCTCTCTGCTCTCTGTACTGTAGTAATTGAAAGGAAACGCGTTGCACAAAATGAGTAACGTGCCTGTGTCAGAGGGCTAACTCAGGGCCAATCAGGAGCCTCTTAGCGGGGTTCTGAAAAATACAGTATCATTTTTCTTTTTATTGTTAAAATCCTGAAAATTTTTTACACTTAGAACTTTAAAGTGTGTTTCAAAGCTCTTTTTAAAATGGCCCCTCTAATGCAGTGATAGTGTAAGGATTATTGCCCACAATGTCAAACAGGTAACACAGCAATAACAATTCATGATGTGGTGCGGAACTGAAAAGCCAGAGCACTGGTTATGTTTTTTTTTTTTTTTGTAATCGTGCTACCAGCAGTGATTTAGAGAACAAATCTCAAACCCCAGTGCACTGGAGCGGCCATTTTAAAAAGAGCTTTGAAATAGAGTTGAAAGTTATAAGTATAAAAAGTTGTCAGGATGTTAACAATGAAAAGAAAAATTCCAGGTACCTTATTTAAAAGTTGTAGCATGTTGTAGCGTGGGGATGTAGAAAGCTATATTTTTCGGAACCCTGCTACTTACTCTTTAAAACCTTTGCAATCCAGCAATTCTTTCCACATTCTTCACTCAACTCGCATCAAAAAGGTGGTGCCGTGTTCTTCCTTCAGATGCACCGTCCTTCACGGCAGCATTCAGCAGCATTTTCACACAGTGCAGATTCAAACACTGAAACCACCACTCCAGTTAGGCTTCATTCTGACCCAGACAAACCCAATTCTCAAAGGAAAATCCACAAACTGGGCTTATTTTCGTTTCTCTTTTCTAAAGAGACCCTGGCAGAAATACATCTCTAATTGTTGTCATTGTTAAAAGTAGTCTCTCCTCCGCGCTTCGTCGCCGGTGAAAGAAGGGTTGTATTGTCCCGGGTAAATGATGGCAGAATGTCGAGAGCCAGGTAAACCAGTGTAAGGCAAGAGGCCGTTTCTGTCCACTTCGTGGGTCCTGGGGCCAGGCTACATTGAAGAAGGGGGGACAGAAATAAACTTTACAATTTGTTACCCACGTTTTTACAGAGATATCTCCTTAATTCACCTCCTAAAATCACCAAGACCATGAGTCCAGAGCATGTACATTGTTGTTTTTTGTTTGTTTTTGGTGTTCCATATGACATATCAATCTAGTGAAGCATTATTTTCGACCAAATTACTGTCACAATATAATCCACTCATTTAGTTTTGTATTGATTTTGAAATTAAGCAGCATGAAATCAAGGGCTTTGTAAACTCAAACCCCTTCATTTGTTAACAATTTATCTGTCGTACTGTCCATTCACAATGCCTAAGATATACAGTACTCCTTTCGGTATCTGACTTGTCACAGAATTGGAGGTAGATTGTGGACAGGGAATTAGTGAAGGGTACTTATACAGTCAATCCAGTACTGACAGCATAGGCAACATTGTGAACTAACTGCATTTGTGAATTAGAATACACTGAGCTAGCACTAGCATATCATGTTAAATAAGATGTCATTTCTTAAAGCAATGCTGGAGGAGGGATAAGCATGTCCCCAGAGGAGGAAGGTGGTACTAAACAGAAGGATACATACAGAGTAATAGATATCCGTCATCTGCAAGAGGTTTTTGGTGCTGCCGTTCTCCTGCATTTCTATGGTCTCTCTGCCCCACTCCACTGAAATCCTGCTGCTCTTGGGATGCTCGGTGTACGGGGACATTTGAAACTCTCCGCTCTTGAAGATTAGTTTACTGATATCATTTCTGTCCTTCCTGTGAAGCGGTACATAACAAGTTAAGGTTGCATGGAGATATATATATATATTACTGCGTTTACTGAAAAGGCCTTCACAGCCACAGTTTCTTGCTTTAATATACCCCCAACTGGGCTTCCATCTGCACACTGATAATTATTGTTGTAAAGATATTTTTAAGTTAGGTTAAAGTAGAGTGGTGGTCTGTATACGTACGACCTGGTGATAAATACTTTAAATATTTATATATCTGTTTTTTTCTTGATAACACGTGTAAAACCATTAGCATTCTAGTCTGTTTGTATGGAGGTTATTGTGCTTATGGAGGTTACTGGCTTGTGACACCTGATCAGTAGTACTGTGACGTGAGAAATGAAATCCACATTCTTCTTGTTTACGATCCTGTGTGTGTTGAAATTCATGGATCTGAATCTGAATTCTTCTCTCAAATTGTGTCTTTGGTCTAACTAAACCGATGCCAAAATCACACAACTATGCATTTTACAGTACAGCAGCCTCACAAATTCTTATTGAAGCTAAATACACAGAAGTACCGAATAGAAAACGAGTAAAATCTTAGACAGGAGTTTTGACAAGAGGTTTTTATTAAGGTCAATATGTGATGCGACTTACGATAGAGCGTTTGGAAAAATTGTGGAAACACAGAGTTCTACAGGTGCAATTTACTGTTTTATTACCTATTACAAAATCAAACAAAAGTCAAAGGTCCATCGCAAAGGTCTTTACTTACCTGCAGCATATAACTATGAGAGATATTCCCAGAGTTAACAGCAGACTTCCACCAGCAGCTGCCAATACCACAGTGATCAATTTGTAAGCTAAAAATAAGAAGACAGGCGTGTCTGGTAAATAAATGCACATTTTCATCGCACAGGTTGCTTACACATTCACTCAACTCGCATCAAAAAGGTGGTGCAGTATTCTTAATTCACTCACTGACAACGCATTTATATTTTTATATTAGATCATACTTCCAAATGGATTACTTACGGTTTCCACAGTTAAATCCACCAAAACCAAACGGACAGCTGTAAAATAACCACATACATCTGTTAAAACAACATGCTAAAAAGTGTGGAGATTTTAAACAAATACTTCATTTTCAGAGATATTTAAAAAGTTATACTGCTTTATAAAGAACTATTTTTTTGTCTTTTTGGAAAAGGAATGTAGAAAGGAAGTATAAACAAATAAAATCAAGTCTACTTCAAGTTAGTAATGAACACTTAAAAAAAAAATATACAGTATATATATATATATATATGTTCATCCAGAAACGTTGATAAGAATGCAACATGGCAATCTCAATGTATGAGAGCTTTGTGTACAAGAATCTTATTCTGTATTAAAGACTTTCTTTATTCCCCTTACCTTACACAGGTACCGTTTTCTAGTTTATGACCATCATCACATGCTAGGAAAAAAAAGAAAATCATTTTATCAAAAAATAAATAAATGCTGTGCAGGATCCTTTACCATAAACTCTGGAGGAAAAGAATTGTAATGGAACATTTGAGAGCACTGAAAGCCAAACACCACATTTATCAATCGCACAGTGCTGAATTATTAGACACTTTCGTTGGCATCTTTGACAGCTGAGGCTGCTTTGCAGATACTGTACGCCCAGAGATAGACTGCCGCTCCATACACAGAGCTGCAGCTGTCATTAAATGATCTAAAAATTGATTATCCAAAACTACAAAAGTACAGTACACATCGTGCGATACAACAAAAAATACAGTGCTCCTTTATTTCACCAATTTGGTTTATTCATGGTTACTTTTGAATCTATTATACTTTACTATGCAAGGACCCTGCCCTCATTCGCTGCCCTTAATATTTCATGTATCAGACAGTAAGAACTGTATTTAATACAGAGCACAATGTGTGTGTCAGCAGAGCAGTTATATAACCGGGCTCTAGTGAGGGCTCTGCTCCAGGGTGCAGCCTCCATGTGGCTTTGGGGGTGCAGAGCCCTGCACTGGAAAGCCTCACCTCTGCAGGAATGGTCGTTGTCGTTGTATTTGAAGTAGCCCGGCTTGCACTGACAGAACGCAATCCCATACGCATCAGAACACTCAGACGTATCCAAGTCGCACTGAGGAATCTTGAGGCTGCACAGACTTACAGCTGGGGGGAACAAACAGATGATATGCACTAAACTTCACTGCACGGAAAATGACATCAGCATACACAGATGCATGATGCAGCATTTTATTCAGAGTATTTACAGCCATAACATTCCATCCAATGGATGCTGTAGGTAATATGAAATGGCCATTGAGTTCATGGTATCTTACACATTTACCAGTAAGGTGCTGCGTACAATTAAAACCCACCACCCAACAGCACATGCACTTTCCAAGAGTCCCCATGCACGTCTTTCCCCTCCCATTATATCTACTTTGGGTTATTGTTTCATTGACAATTTTGGTGTTTAATCCATTCTCTTGAGATTTGTATTTGTTTAAATGTTGCAGTCATTTTAAAACCAAGGTGGCTTTACCTGTGTAGGCCAGGCTGTGTAGAAGGTCGCTGTGCTCATTCGTAGGGCTCCACTTTCTCATGTACTGCTGCACACTGGCAAGCACTTCCTGTGAGGTCACATTAGAGGCAATGGAAAACAAGTTCACAGCAGAAATGTTCAGCCAATTAGCTTCCCTGTAAAAAAAAAAAAAAAGATGAATTGATTGCAATTATTTGTGTTTCAGTAAATAATTATAAAAGATAAAGATGATTAAGTTTCAAAACATGTATTCACCTGGCGATAGTAAATGTAGATCTATAATAGCCTCTAAAGTGGGAGAGAGATGTGTTGAGCTGAAATACATTTATAAAAAGTGAAATTCGTTAGCTACCATGCTTCATTAGAGTCCATGCTTTCAGACAATGGAACCGGATTCCCAATACAGTCTTCTACAAGTTCTACAAGTTATGATCATGTTTCACAACTTCTGTTTCTCTGGCCCTTTTAAAAGCACAGGTAAGCATTGTAAAGCAAAGAGGTATGGTAAAGCACAGGAAGGCACTGTAAAGCACAGAGAGATATGGTAAAGCACAGGAAGGCACTGTAAAGCACAGAGAGATATGGTAAAGCACAGGAAGGCATTGTAAAGCACAGAGAGGTATGGTAAAGCACAGGAAGGCATTGTAAAGCACAGAGAGGTATGGTAAAGCACAGGAAGGCATTGTAAAGCACAGAGAGGTATAGTAAAGCACAGGTAAGCATTGTAAAGCACAGAGAGGTATGGTAAATCATAAGGAAGCATTGTAAAGCACAGAGGTCTGGTAAAGCATAGGGAAGCATTGTAAAGCACAGAGAGGTCTGGTAAAGCATAGGGAAGCATTGTAAAGCACAGAGAGGTCTGGTAAAGCATAGGGAAGCATTATAAAGCACAGAGAGGTATGGTAAATCATAGGGAAGCATTGTAAAGCACAGAGAGGTATGGTAAAGCATAGGGACGCATGGTAAAGCACAGAGAGGTCTGGTAAAGCACAGGGAAGCATTGTAAAGCACAGAGAGGTATGGTAAAGCATATTAAAATACAGGGCAAACCAGGGTAAACAATGGTTAATGCATAGTATGACTATGGCAAAGGCATGGGGAAAGTGCAACTTTTATAAACTGTGTTTTACCATCTGTGACCATATGTGCCCATGCTTGCCCAAGCTTTCATTATGATTCACGTGCTGTTATCCTGCTACACGGAAGTGAACTTTGATAAGGGTTATATTCTATTACCAGCAACACATCTGCAGTGTCTACCACCATTAGTGTGCCTAACCTACTGTGACCTTACCATGTGTAGTAATTCTCTCTGGATTTCCTGAGTTTCTGTAATCCGGATATTTGTGTCGTTTAGAAGGAAAGTGCCAAGGAATGTCCTGACTGGAAAAACCAAATAAAATTACATTATTAATAATAATAATAATAATAATAATAATAATAATAATAATAATAATAATAATAATAATAATACTACAGTACAACACTGTCACCATACCGTATATAATACAGAGTGATTCAAAAGTCACTGGACAAGTCTGAACAGTATCTGTAACTCTTGTGTTTATCAATTAATAAATGAGTTCACCTCATCTGTACACTGATTTCTGCCTCACCCTGTGATAGGGTGTCAGGGAATTCCCTGCATCTCTTAACTCCATATTACATCCTCTGGCGTTTCCCCCCTAGAGGTGATTTATTGACTACCTTATTTACATCACTAAGCACACTAAAAACACAGTGGAAAGATACAATATGCACAATATCGCTGCTTAGATCATTAAAATAGACTCTGTGAACGACTTTTAACAAAAGATTGCAGACTGAAAGACATTGTGGCGAAGTGTAATATCCTTGGCGCTGCTTTGTGTATTCGTGTCTCACCAAGTGCACATCTCCTTCCTTCCTCCAGGGTGTAGCCTAGCGGACACTCGCAGGTAAAAGAACCGTGGGTATTGACACAGGTGGAGTCCGCTGGGCACAGACTAGACAAACACTCGTCCACATCTGAACAACACAAACAGTAGGAAGTACATTATTAGCAGTGTTGGGAGTAGCAGATTACGCATTACTGTAATCGGATTACATCTTTCAGTAACTTGTAACTGTAATCGGATTACATCTTCCAGTAACTTGTACCTGTAATCGGATTACATTTTTCAGTAACTTGTAACTGTAATGGTTCAGACAGGTAATGAAATGTGACAACATATTACAACATATTACAATTTGATGTGAAAGAAAGAACATGGTTACTTTTAGTGAAAGGACTAGTGCTAACCTATTTACATTTTTTTCAAAGTAATAATTTACTGTAACTAGTTACAATTTTGTTCAAGTAAATTGTAAATGTAATGGATTACTTTTTAAAAAGTAACTTCTAACACTAATTATTAGACACAATAAAAGAAACTGTTCTGCATTTAACACTGGTGCTTTACCCATGTCAAACCTGACACTGACCTATACAAGATCCTTTCCAGTTTCCATCCTCAGAGCTAACTTTCACCCAACAATGACACACAGAGCACAGGAGTGTGTGTCACCTCTTCCCTCAGCGTTTGGCTACATAAGTTGATGTTAAATCTTCATAACTGTTAACAGATTAATCTGAACAAACCTGTGTGGTATTTCAATGATTTCGGTTCACTGGTGGTGAAAATCCTACAGTAGTAAAACTGGTACTGTTCTATAAATTAGTTTGGGTTATTATGATGTTCAGACCCTTTAAGAGACAAGTCGACACCAGCTTAAAAACACTTCTGCACTAGATCATACAACAGGAGGGACCAACAGTCACAGCATCATAAGGTTTCTCAGGAATTATGAATCACAGACACAAGGCCTCAGAGACAGCTGTTGAGAGCCAAGTGAAGAAATGACTGCATCAAAGACATGCACTTTAACTTTAAATAGTATGCTGGCAGTTAACAGTTTCTGGTTGTTATCAAACACTACGGGTTAATATAAAACATGCATGTTTTACACTGAAATAAACAAGGCATGAAGCTGCTCACACAAGGGTCAGTGATTCACACAGTACCTTCACTGCAGTCATCCCCTTGCCAGGCCGGTGGACAACTACAGCGGCGGCCTCCATTCTCAACGACACACTTTCCATTGTTGGTGCAAGGGTGTTGTTTGCATATACTCACTGTTAAAAAGGGAAAAACAAAATGATTCAATGTTTATCCTCCATCTTCCTTGGTAGAATGATCAGAGTATCTACTAGATTTACCAGTAGTCAATGCTACATAGATGAGATCTATTTCAGTTAGTCACTACTGCAGCTGGAACATAAAACCTTCTTTGCTTAGCAGGGCTGTTGATTTGCCCCAATATAAAACGAGAATGAACAGAAAGCCACCTTGGCACAACACAAAGTTCCTGGCTTTGCTATTTCAGACATATATATATATATATATATATATATATATATATATATATATATATATATATACAGTATCTGAAAGCAACTTTTGGCCCACTCTGTACTGCAAGACCTGGAAATTACTTTTAACAGTTTATAGTGCGCAACAGAATTTCCTTTTTTGTATTTTTTTATTTTTTACATTTTTGGTAATATTCATTCCAACTGATAATTTTTAAGGCTTGCTGTGTTAGAATGTTTTAAATGCTTTTGTCTCACAGACGCACAAACAGGAACAAGAAAGACAATTTCAGAGTTTTCTGCAATAAAAAGTAACTATGTTCAGGACTTGCATGATGTTTAATCATCAGTGGTCGATCACAATACACAGCAGTGTCAGGACTGCGATGATAAAGCCATGCTGTGCCTGTATGTAATACGCTTCTCATGCAAGACTGACCTGCCCTCTGTGTCTGGTTTAGCTGTTGCTTTTTTAAAAAAAATAAATGTGGAATCGCCAATTGTATTTTACTCCATTTTCTCCCCAATTTGAAATGCCCAATTCTTATGCCTGGCTCTCACTGCAACCCCCGCGCTGACTCGGGAGAGACGAAGACACGCGTCCTCCGAAACGTGTGCCGTCAGCTTCTTTTCACTCTGCAGCCCCGCCATGCAGCTTCCTCAGAGCTACAGCGTTGGAGGACCACGCAGCTCTGGGCCGGACCAGTCTACAGGGGTCGCTGGTGCACGGTGAGCCGAGGACACCCTGGCCCTAAGTCCTCCCCACTCCGGGCGGTGCTCGGCCAATTCTGTGCCGCCCCCTGGGAACTCCTGTCCACGGCCGGCAGTGGAATAACCTGCACTCGAACTGGCGACCTCCAAGCTATAGGACACACACACACTCCACACAGAGTGCCTTTACCAGATGCGCCACTCGGGAGCCCCTAGCTATCGCCTTCTGACTGAGGTAATCATCCGGTATATTTTGTTAAGAAACTGTTTTTATAAGGGAAGTGGGTTTTTTTTCATTGTAGCAATTAAGCTGTGGCTGTAAACTGCTGTCAATTTAATTGTGAACTTTGGACAAAAGTACAGTGGAAGGGTGTGAGCCCTGTGGGACAGAGAAGGAAGTCCTTTGTTATTGGAAGAATGAGCACTTTAGCTCTGTGTTGGTTTTCATCGACATCCTGAGGCAGGCCTCTCACACAGTGGCTGCTCCATAAGAACTTACAAAACACAGATTAGGGATCCATGATTAAAAGCTTGTAGGATGCATCAACACCTCACAAAGCAGATCCCATCAGCCACATTATTATTGGAATAATAAGATTATTCATGAGTATTGTTTGTTTTTTTATAATACATTACATAAATAAATACATAATACATAAATTAATTAACTTACAGTAGGAATAGTAAAGGATGTTCAAACCTAGAAAACGTACATACTGCCTTGGGTAAGTAAATGCATATTTCTCAGTAAATAAATGCATATTTTGTAAATTATCGTTAATCAATTATCATAAACGTTTCCTGCAGTTGCTCTTTTCGGCAAAGACATGTCTTCAAGGTCTCTGTCCTTGTAAATTGAAAATGAAAATCAATATCTTTATATTAACATCTAAGACGTTGTCATTAAATACCAGCAGCTCTTAAGTTAAAGATGCTATTATTCTGGATGTCTCTTGTAACAGCCACATAAGATGATGGTAGAATTTGGTCAGCAGCACAGGTTAAAGATTTCGAAGGCTGGTTAAAAAGAGACCAGCACTGCTACTTCCTAGGTTTCAGCAGGTACAGTATCCCTGTGAGGCTACAGTAAACCTTATATCCCACGTATGGTTCAGACACTCTTTTTTGGGCATGAGCACTGCAAAAAGCCTAATGTTCTAAGGCACATTTCACAGCTGTCTATGCGAGTCACGTGTTCACTGAAGGTGCCAGTACTAGTGATGGGTGGGTCTGTTCTGTTAATATGTCAGAAACGTAAGCCCATAAAATTTACCTGGTGTAACTGTGGTAGTCACTACCACTTTGGTACTGGTAACTTGGACCACGGTCGTTGCCTTTTCAGTGAGTCGTGCGGTTGTGGACAGCGTTTCAGTAGTCATGCTAGGCGCAGTTGTCCTATAAGTTACGGTGGTAGGCTCGTTGTTTTCGGAGGTTCTTCCTGGGGTGGCAGTGCTCGTTTCAAACACTAGAGTTGTCCCATCAGTGTAGAAAGCACTAGGGCTTGTGGAGCTATCAGTGCTTGCACCGTCAGTTCTTGTAAGATGTTCTGAAGTGCTGCCGGTCGTCTGAGGCTCAAAAGTCGTTCGCGTTGTGAAATGAGTAGTTCCGTCGGTTTCAGACTCCTCCGTTGTGCTGGGCAGATAGGGATGGGTTGTCATGGGTGAAGCGGTGCTAGTCAGCTGCGTGGTGTCATCGGAGATTGTTGTCCTGTGTGTGATTCCACCCTGGGTTGTAGTGAGGATGTCCGTCGTTTCAGCCGTGCTGTTAGTTTCTGTAGGGAAAGGCTCCTCGGAAGAGCTGTTAGTGAATGTGTGACCAGAGGAGCTGAGTTCAGTGGAAGAGTCGTCAAGCGGCCTCTCAGTGTCTGTCTGCACTTCCGGGACAGCGGTCACAGCTGAGCCAGTGCTGTTCTCTACAGTGTGCGGCAGGGGCTTTGTGTAATTCTCCGTCCTGGTAAACGAAGACCCTGGTGAAGATTCAGTGACAACAGCTGTGTTTGTGACAGGGGCCGCTGAGGAGTCGCTCGAAAACTGCGTGCCGTTTGTAACGCTGTCACCAGAAGAAGATGGCGGCAGCGACTCCGAGGTGGATGAACCCGAGATGGATGAAGACGATGAGGAAGATGTGGTTTCGGTGGAGGAAGACAGCGACGTACCGGCAGCATCCGACTGTTCAGAAGTGTTGCTGGTGGTGGTGGTGGTGTTTTTACTGCTTGAAGAAGTGAAAGGTAAAGTGGTATTGGCCGTGATGACTGACGTGGTGTCAGTGGATGACTGTGTTACATTTGGAAAGCTGCCACTTGATGTTTCGTTCTGTGAGAGCTCGGTGGTGGACTCAATCAGCCCTTCAGAAGTATTTCTAGACGCGGGTCCTGTGGAAGTTATCACAAACTCAGACTGTTTAGTGGAGCTGCCTTCCCCACTTTCACTGGGCTTGACTTCAGTGGTATCAGTCTGGGCAGGCTGTGAGGAGTCAGTGACCCCAGTATAGGGAGATGTGCTATTCATGCTTACGGATAACAAAGTCCTCTCCCCGGCTCTTGTGAAAGTTGTAGAAATGTAAGTGCTGTCAGTCTGAGAGGGGGACTCCCAGCTTTCTAGATCAGCGAAGGTGCTGGACTGCCCACTTTGTCCGGTGGCTGGGGACAGAGAAGACAAATGTTTAAAATGATTAATATTGTACAATGGTTTTGGGTATTACACTAGTTTGGTTAGTGCTATTCGTTTTGTCATGCAGTTCTTATACAGAGCAATCTATATTCTGAACTCCTTGATGTTCTTCCCCACCCCCACAGGCTTTCCTCTAGAAAGTTCCAGCCTCAACCTGAGAAAATGTGAAGATGTCCCGAGCACAAGAAGTGCTGCAGCTGCTCGCGTCTTCCACTGTGGGCAAGCTGACCCCGCGCACGCCCTTACCTATTTCAGTAAAGCTTGCCCACAATGGAAAATGCGTGGCCAAAATAACACACACAATTCAAGAGGATCTGTTCTCGCCTCGGGTTTGATTTGGATTTTCTAGTGTGCCTTGGCTCTGTGGCTCCTTTACTTCACTGTAACCTTAAAAGATTTATAAAGCTAAGGGAAAAAAAAGCACAAATTGAATTAAGTAAAAACTCCTACCTGCAAGTAAGTAGTTTCTTAATAGTATTATACGGTTAGATTTCAAAGTTCCTTAAAGTTTGGTGTACATTTATTCTAAATAAATCTGAAGTAGATCACTGTTCTGGAAAAGGTGTATTTAAGTGTCATAGGTTTATTCAGTGTGTTTATTACAATGTAACTGAGTAAAACACAGACTTAATAATAATACAAGTGAGCGAATGTATTCAAAATTGCCCTTACTTTGCCAGCTTACCAACTTTTAAGATCTACTCATTAAAAAGAGGTTCTGTCTCCTTCAGTCAGCCTGCAGAACCTCTGGAGCTCCACTAGAGGGAACTTGACTCTGCCTGGTCCCTTATCAGTTAATACCAAGTACGTTCTGTGCTGTGGAATGTTTTGAGAAGCTGCTGCGGATGTAATGATTATGGGTGGAGAACAATTGGCAGCCAAGACTGGCTAAATTAACAAAAGCTTGGGCCCTAAAAATGGAGGTTACTGGGTGCAGTGGGATTTCAAATTTCCTTCCTCAAGCAGACCCTACAAGAGTGAGTGCTAAACAGTCACAATAACTCATTAACCCTGACAGCGCAAACCGAGATTACATGCAGGTACTGATGCCATTCAAAACAAAATGGGATTCATTCACAAGAGGAAACATTGACAGGAAACATGTATAATCTTCACATGTAGTAAAATAAATATCATGTAAAATGTATAAAAGAAAACCCTTTTTTTGCAGCTTTCCCATGGTTATGCTATGCATTTACCATAGTTTACCATGGTTTGCCATTTGTATTACTATGCTTTACCATACTTTCACTTCTATGTGAACGACAAACAGGTATTGATATCCTTCCCAAATCTGGGATTTAGATCCAGTAAATCCAGGAGAACATAATGGAAACAGCATATACAACAGAAAGGTATATCTACAAGTATGTGCACATTATTTCTGAAGCTCTTTTGATGGATACACTCTGGTATATATTATTTCTGTAATAGAACTATAATTACAGCCAGACCAGCACAGTATTTTGATATTTCTAATTTTAAAGTCTTGGGGTTGGTGGCAAAAGCATAGCAACATACATGGTAAAACGCATGGCTAAAACATGTAGATTCAGCATAATGTATAGTAATAATATACAGCACAGGAAAAGCAAAATAACTAGGCATATTTACCATGGCAGAAAGACAACTAATAAACCTCTATTGCAATACATACAGGAATTCATCTTGTCAACACTAACTAACTAACCAGACAGAAAAATAACCCTAAAAGATAACGATTTTAACAGTGTCTCAACTGAGAAAATGATCACAATATTATACTGTAAATGGTTTATACCCGAGACCAGTTTACCAGGCTGCTGTTCTGAGTGATCTTTCCTGGATCTCTGCACTCGAATCCTGTGTTGAAACCTGGAACACACAGTTGCAGTCTGTATGCTAACTGTAATTTAACACTTTGGCTCACCAGTTCAATTGTGCATGCCACTTAAACACTGTTTAGTGACATGCTCTGACCTTGCAAGGTATAAGCTACACATATGTACTGTAAAACAAAATTCTGTTGGGGGCCGGCAGTGGCTTGAATGGTTTATACAGAGAAGACAAAAAATCAGCTGCTAATGTTCCGTGTTCTAGTGTTAAACCTGACCTGCACTGCATTATGTAAACAGGGTCAAAATCTGATACACTGTAAGGTTATTCAATTAAGTGTTGCTCAGATCTGCAGCCAATGTATTGGAGCCTAGCAGACTGCACAGAGGGAAAGCTGGCTGGCAGGGCTCCACCACAGCTAGGCTGTAGGGGTCTGTGAAACAATAGAGGCAGGAGCTTGAAAAAAAAAAAAAAAACATCCTGGCTGTAAAACACGAGTGTGCAGGGCAGGGAAGAGTTCACAAGCAGAGCAGCGCACTGCAGCACACAGAACACTCACACAATCTCAGTGTTCCAAGCAGAGCAGCGCACTGCAGCACACAGAACACTCACACAATCTCAGTGTTCCAAGCAGAGCAGTGCACTGCAACACACAGAACACTCACACAATCTCAGTGTTCCAAGCAGAGCAGTGCACTGCAACACACAGAACACTCACACAATCTCAGTGTTCCAAGCAGAGCAGCGCACTGCAACACACAGAACACTCACACAATCTCAGTGTTACAACTACTGTGCCATTCCTCTGATTACAGACATTAGGAACAGCAACCATAACACTGTCAATAGGGCGAAGGACCACCTTGGGCTGCCAGGGCGGCACTGAGTTGAAAAGTGAATAATCAGTAAATTGTGTTGTCATGGGTACAGAAACACCTGCCAACCAAGTGCCTATTATCAGCCCACTATTACATTTTTTTTTTTGTTCGACCCCTGCATGATATAGTTAGGGTTTTCTTTTTTACATTTTGTTTTATAAAGGTTATACACCAGCTTCTCAATGGTATCTTCAATTGATGCAGTAATTGCTTTTATTTTTAGCACAGTGGTTGCTGCTAGCTCTCGTTTCATGCCAGTTAAATGTATGCTAGTGTTTGTGCTGGTAAAAGAGGGCTTTATGCCAGCTGTGGTAAGACTGGAACACATGGATTGGGCCTTGTGCATTAGATTCTAAATCAGGGTGACAAAAAGTAATTTCTATCCAACAGCTCTTTTGTCTGAGGTTAAATGAATAATAGTGGGCTTACTTAATAGCAGACTGAGACCCACACCACAAAACCAGCACCACCAAGAGGCAGCTCATCTCATTGGACAGAATCCATGAGGACTTGTTCACAAGAGCATTTCCCTTTCCATCGTGCTATAGCTATGAATCGAATGTAAGGTTTTTGCTACACAGCTAATGTAGTTTAAATACAAACCTGCAATTCAGTTTTGAGCTGCCAGCTGTCACACCTCTATTAATGTCAAAATGTAGGAGAGAACAGTTGAGTTTTAGGGCTGCATGAGCCAAGAACATGCAATACCCTGTGTGCTGGAATTGTACATCGCGTATCTTTGGTATTGTACTTACTTTTAAAAGACAAAAATACACTTAAGTCCCTCACATATACTGTTTGAGACACTGGTTTTCTCAAAGTGCTTGTCTTTTAATGATTTAAAAAGCGATGGTATTAAGATCCGTCACAGTTTAGATCAATCGAATGGACCCCGCGGTGTTCTTCAAATCTCAGCTCAAAGTTACTCTGTTTTTCCTATGGATCCAATACTAAAGCCAGGTTGCCTAGACAGGTTTCAAGTACAGCTCTACAGGAGAGAGCTTCACACAAGCACCAAATGACATATGTCTGATATACAGCAGACTATTACATGACCAGTCTGGTAAAACAACAAAACACAAGTTCTAAACTCACCTCAAGGCTTTACGCGGTTTATATAGGTTAGAGCCTGACAGAATGGATTTCTGCTCGTGATGCAGCTTGTTTTATGTTCCCTTTGCGTTGCTTCTTCTGCACAGTGATGTGGTTTACTGAATTACAGCATCAATGACTCAAGAAAGGACACACCAGAGGATCTATGGGATTAGTACTCTCGGAATAACTGTAAACAAGTGCGAGAAATGATAGGAAAGGGAATTCAGTTCTCTATCCCGCATTCAATTAAAACTTTTATCAGCCAGGGTTAGAAGCTACTGTAATTATGTACTGTAGCACTGAACATCCGAACAGAGCCATGCATGATCAAGGGAGACCAAATACTTTTACAGCAGAGGTGTTGCAAAGGCAAGGAGACAATGAAATAGCATCTAGAACCAGAAGAAACACTCACTTCAGTGACAGACATTGTGACGAGAAGTCTCTCTCAAGATTTTGCAAAACAAAATGCTTATTCGAAGGTATTTGGTAATGGATTCGTGGGCATACATAAATGTCACATGGTGGAAAACAGCCGTTTCTCTGTCTCTGTTTATATGGTTCTCTGTTCTTATTGACTTAGTAAGGTTGGGAACATATTCAACTTATTTTAAGTGCTGTGTCCCATGTCCTGCTTTAATTGCGATGATCCAGTGGCACTTGAGAATAAAGACAAGTACTTGCTCACAACACCCAAATCCAAACAAAACACTTTGGAGACAAACTCCAAATAGCCTGTTTACATGAATGCACCTCCTTTTGTAAAGCTTAGCATTCAGACTACAAACAAGATACCGCCTGTATATAAATCTGAGGAATGATAAAGGAATGAGAGAAATCGTTTAAACTGCTCAATGCCTGCTTTCAGATTTGCAAACAAGAAACAGTTAGCAAGAGAATATCTTCATTCAGTAAAATTCTTAGAATCGCTCTAAATGTTGTTTTTCCCAGGTTCTATTTGCTCAAAATATTTAGCACAAGTTTTACCCACTAATCCCCCTGAGAGCTGACATGTTTTTGAGAAAATGCTACCCAACAGGATCCCTTAAGATGGAGCCAGTTTTCATAACCCTGTATAGAATCAGCACTTGTTTCTCGTATGTAGATTATTTTGTGGGACTCCTAGCCCTGGAAGCACTGCACTCCCACCAAACTGATGCTCTCTGTTCGGTCTATGAAAGTAAAGTGCCTCAGCCAACAGCAGCAGGATTGAGAAGGACCTTGACTGGATAATGTACTGAGACGGTTATTTACTGCAATTACGTTTGAAGCCAAGCCCAAGGATGTAATGTTATTTTACACAAAATACAAATGGGGAAAATGGGGACTACAGACATTTGCTGGACAAATCCCACTTAATACAAGCAGCACCACCCTGCTTTATTTTAATATAGTTGAATGGAGTCACTGTGGAGAATCTGCAGTTCATCTTGGGTGTATCTTTCATACAAGTACACAAGGCTTTTAATGCCTGCAGACCAACATGGAAGAGAGGGTTGAACAGCCAAGCCCATTGCACTCACTCACATACAGCAAGCTAAAATGACAAAGATCTCCCGCCCTTCAAAACCAAACGCACACGCACCCGGACTGAGCTTCACCTGATCCTCCCTTTGTTCAAATGCACGGCTATTCTTTTGTTGCAGCTCTCTACAGCAGCTTTATAATGGGCGTCACTTTTCTTAATCCTTTTCTGAATGTTACTTTAGTTGGATTTTTAGCCTTTGTTTCAACTCTTTTTGGAAGAAAACCTGATTTGACAGCATTTGGGGTTTAATCAGCTTTAGGTCGACCCTGTCAGGCTAGGTTTTTGTCAGGTCACATATAATTTGTACTTGCTGCTGGAAGAACACAGTATAATTTGTGACATGACTCGAAGCAAACTTCACTGTGGGTTGGAGCTATTTATAAGATTCAAACTTTTGTACTGCATCAATTCTCTGCTTATAATTTTATAATAACAAATTGTATTCAGTACATTCATAAGATAGAGTTTTGCTCATCTTTTTTTGAAACAGATTTTAATGTCAATGGGCCTGACTGCCTGGATAAATGAAGGTTAAAAAAATAAATAAATAAATGATTTAAAGACAATGGTAGCACAGATATGAACCACTGGCGAATATCACTGTACCACATACTGATATTATCACATTGGTTTACCAGTACAATCGGAATCACAACACTACCATTGTGCAACATTATCAGGGTCAGTGTGTGCTCGTCTGGCAGGGCTGTGCTCTGCTAATGGCTCTGCAGGGCTTCTTCATGGCAGCACACTGGTGTTATAATGGTATCCCGGTGGTATTTATCCAGTGGTTCTGTTGGGATGGAATGAAGTGGAAAGGAGGTCCACAGAGAGGGTGCACTGTTTTGATGTGGCCCAGTGTGCGCCAGTAAAACTAAATTTGGGCCACAGCTGGCAAGGAGGTGGACCATGCGGATTGTGATGATTATTGTGGAACACTAGAGCCGGGCAGCTCCTAATTACTACAGAATGCACAGCAATATCGCAACTCAGTGTGCATACTTTCTCACCCTCAACAAGTGACCCAAGGATTACCCTAAAACTTAATTTCCATTCATCAAGATGGGCACCAATTAAAAAGTTTCGTAAAGCAGATGTTGTTTTGTTTTTTTTTGTTGTTTTTTTTACTTCCCATGGTGTTTGTCAGAACTCTCCAAATTAAAAGAGAGAAAAAGAATAGATGTTATTTTTAACCTTAGGGCATTTTACAAAAGTAAAACAGTCCTGCAACAAGCTGCTGCAGTTATGTTTTATTCTATGAAAACATACAGCAAGCCTGCCTTTATCTGGTAATTCCAAACTCCTGTCAGAACTGAAACGCTATGGGACCCTCGTTTGATCACGGCTTCTTGGCTGCCCGCTGGTGACTGCCTGCCTGCCAGCCTCGCTCTGACGAAGAGGCAGACAGTCTTGTAAAGGGTATTGAGGGTTAGAGACCTGGGTTGAAATTTAAAAAAAACACCTCAACAATGATGAATAGAGTGTCCTGCCTACCTCACAAAACAAGGAATTTTCACAAGGGGCCCCCACTGCAGGTTTCATACCAACAACAAGGAAAACCACCCAGGCCTGTGCTATCACTTCAGTGTACTGCAGAAAAAAGTTCCTTCTCATTAGCGACAGACCACAGTGAATTTGAGGAATGCAATGGTGGTCTGAGAGTGGAGTGCAGTATTACTGGTATATGCTTCCTATAACCTTCATAACAGAAGGATGCACAAACAAGCTTCAATATGTCCTTGCTCCAAAACAGATAGATTTCTACTGTGAGTCCAAACCCTATTAGTACTACTCCTCGATACAACGATTGCTTAAATCCACAAAAACATCTGATTTTCAGATTAGATTTTCAAGATGGCCTGATCAAGGGAGATCACATTAGGCCATAGTTGGCTTTTCATTTTGCGCTGTACTGAAACAAGAAACTTGAGTATTTAATTTCCCCCTTGGATTTTTTAAATGCGTGTCTGTCATGTCTCTAGTAGAAATATAGTTTAGGTTATCTTTTCGCTGTACCAATCTGTTACACAAATGATTCAAAGATGTTTAAATTAACTTGGATATAGCCCAAAAACTACTGTTTAAGAGGCAGAGTGGTATATGCAGTACTGTATGCCAAGGTTATTTCTTCATTTCCTCCCATGAAGGTCTAGGAAACAGCAATAAAAAAAAAACTAAAAAAAAAAAACTGCAGTGACAAACATAATACTGTCCCTCAAAAAGAATGCATAATGAACAATAATAAATGTCCACTAAAGCCTTGAGCTAGTCGGAGAATATTGTATTTAAATACTCTACTGGATTTCCAGATCTGTAGGTTAGGTATTATCCATCTCCGAGTTTTAAATCTGGATTTCAATACCTAATAAATAAACAAATACTTGAATATGAGTCACTCTTTTTGTATGCAGTTCCCCAACCTTGCCTGTCTGAGACATAAATGATGTATTCTACAGCTCCAGAAAATCATTGGCAGACACACAAACTTCAGTCTCCCAAGAGTTTTCAGTTCACATTTCTTTCTGTCTGACTTATACACCTCTTTTCCACTGTACAAGCGAGCCAGCCAAGCTTAGGAGGAGCCTGGTCGTGTTTCCACTGCAGAGCCAAACCGTGCAGCTGACGTTGACGCATGTAAACGACGTGGTATTAAGAGGCGCGGTATTTGAGCTGAGGTTAGCGATCCAGAGGTTATGGTTGTGTTTTCTTTCTTTATAAAACTGAATATAGCTGAAATACAACGACAGGCTGATTATACAAAAAGGAGAAGAATGCTTCTTGGAGAGAGCAGTAATTTGGATCCGACGAGCAAGACATGAGTGTACTGACTGACGCAACGAAATGATGAAAATCATTAACCCCGCCCTTGGCCCTGCTTGGCTCCAAGTCAGACTCAAATGTGTTGAGGCCAGAGTTTCACGGTTTGGTTCTTGCGCGGCTCAACACAGGCCTATCTCCAACATTTCTTGCAAAACTGGCAGAAAAAGTAGTGGCAATCCAACTTCAGGAATATTTCTATAGAAATAGATGTTGGAGAGGTTTCAGTCTGGTTCCCGTTCAGGACATAGCACAGAGACTGTGTTAGTAAGGGTCTGTAACGATCTCCTTTGGTCTGCCGATTCTGGTCAATTATCTATTTTAGTTTTACTGGATCTTCAGCCGCTTTTGATACTGTAGACCATAGAATGTTATTGGAGAGAATGCATAATCTTACTGGAATTGGAGGCATTGCCTTGGAGTGGTTTTGCTCATATTTATCACACTGGCACCAATTGGTTTTTTTGGGTCTGAAAATGAATCCACAAAAGACAGAGGTGCTGTTGGTTGGCTCCAGGCACAGTTTGGCTAAATCGCCTTGTATTAATATTCCTTTTGATGGTCATTTTTTTAATCCCTCCAAGAGTGTGAAAAATTTGGGAGTTATTATGAATTATGTCTGGATGCCCACATTAGTTCAGTAGTTAAGACGTCTTACTTTTCACTGTAATATAGCTAAATTGAGACCAATCTTGTCTGACAAAGATGTTGAAATGTTGGTGCATGCTTTTGTGATGTCTAGCTTGGACTACTGTAATGCCCTGCTTTCTGGCCTACCAGAATCTACATTACAGCGGCTCCAACTTGCTCAGAATGTGGCAGCCAGAGTTCTTACTAGCATGTATCGCTCACAGCCCATCACTCCTGTTCACGAGTCACTGCACTGGCTTCCTATTAAATTCAGGATTGATTTTAAGATCCTGCTACTTATAAAGCCCTTCATGAATCTGGGCCTTTGTATCTGCAGGATCTGATTGTACCTTATACTCCCAGTCACACTCTACGGTCAGCAAGTACTGATCTTTTGGTCGTTCCTCGCAGTCACTTAAAATCAGGAGGAGGAAGAGCTTTTAGTTGTTGCGAGCCTTGTCTCTGGAACTCTATTCCAAGTGATATTAGAGCTGCAGCTACAATTGAATCTTTTAAAAGTCGGGTTTAAAGACGTATCTGTGTTTTCACGTGCTTACTGTCAGGCTGGGCTGTTAGCCGTTTGTTTTTGGGTCTTGTTGTAAAGGGCCCTGGGATGCTTCGCATGAAGAGCGCTCTATCATAGCAAATTGTATTGTATTGCATAGTGGAAGGCCACCTGTACCTTAAGGGTCTGTGGTCCTCACAGCTTGGATGTGCCAGTTGAAAAGGAGAATCATTCTCCAGTAAACACTGTAAAAGACAAACATTGGTGTCTGCATGCAGACAGACATGCAAGCAGCATGACCATCTGCATTCACTGATGATGGATCGGCTATTTGTAACTTCACTGTGCCAGCTTTGGAGAAACCTGCTTGCCTTGAACTAAAGTCACAGCGAATTGACCAGAACCCCCATAAACCCTGGTTACCACATGATTAAGTATTTTTAGAACATATACAGGTACATATGCAAAGGTAAGACGGTATGGTGAAAAAAATAGGTCATCATCAGCTACGTCTACAGAGTATGCATTATTAGCATCTTCATTAACTGAACAGTTTATTAATGAAGTAAGTTATCTGAATAATAATCATCAAAGCAATAGAGAGTGTGTAAAAAACAATACTAGAATTCTGGGGATAGGTTCAGCTGCTGTAAGTAACAAGGCCCTGAAGGCTATATTAATGTGCAAATCACAAAGAAAAAAAATATATATATATATAACTGGAATATGAAATCAATAATAAAAGCAGTAGAAGACATGAGGACAGGTATCACAAAAGAGCTGGAGCTTTACAGAGTGCTGCCAGTGAGGGTCTACCCTGTCTGCTTTTTACTGACATGGGTATGCATATATAATCTGTGACAGGTTTGCGCAATCTACAGTTCACAGCCATGTGAGGTATTCTGTGTTATACAGAAGAGCTTCTATTGCACGGTGTGATGTCACAGACGATGTCAGTATGGTTCAGAGAACTTTTGGAATAATTCCATTTTTGGCTCTGATACAAGAACAAAATTCCAAGAATGAGAAATGGGCAGAGCATCTTTTGGTAGTGACAAGAAGGTGCATTTAAAGAACTGGCAACTTCCTATTGGCTGTAAAAAGTGAATCAATGTAACACAGCCTGTGCAATAAATAACACAATCAGCATTGATTTAAAAAATATAGCAAGATACCAACTGCAGTTATGAAAACTGTTTTACTGCAGAAATAATTTAACTGATTAAAACACAATATGCTGTTGCTTAGCAAAACAATTGTGTAATTCCTGTCATCAATCATTTTTGCAAAAACATAAGATTAAGAAGAAAAATACATTATGAAAACAGGACCCATGGCCTAAAAAACATGTACCTGAAATTAAAAAAAAAAAGTAAAAAAGGATTAGTATAGCCACTTAGGATTTTCATATGGCATGCGAGAACAAAATGGGTTTGAATAATGGGTTTGAATAAAACAAAAAGTACTAGATCATTTTTCAAAGCATCTCCTGCACCTCCCTTTCATAACCTCTCTTATCTCCCTTCTTAACACCCCAGTTAAACAGCATCAGTAGCACTCACCACTGGGGCTCGTACTGCTTTGTATTAGAGTCAGGGACCCTGTACAGTGGGCAGCAACATAAACGCATCTTTTTCTTACTCTCTCGGCTCTTCCACACTGCGTACTGCATTTCATTACAGCCTGCTCTGATTTAATGACAGCAGTAACCTGACCAGACAGTTACTGCAAAGGTTTCTCCCGGGTTTAAGCTCAATGATTGCCAGATTTAAGATACTAGGCGTGTAGATTAATAGATGGGAATCTATAACCTTACAATTGGCTCGTGAAAACCATTCCCCACGGACCGCTTAGTTCAATTCACTGTCAGTTGGGGAGATCACTCTTATAGTTCTGGTGCAGTCCTGCGCGCTGGGCGGCCCCTTGAAATGAAGCAAGGACAATCCATTCCCACCCAGCAAGGACAATCCATTCCCACCCAGCAAGGACAATCCATTCCCACCCAGCAAGGACAATCCATTCCCACCCAGCAAGGACAATCCATTCCCACCCAGCAAGGACAATCCATTCCCACCCAGCAAGGACAATCCATTCCCACCCAGCAAGGACAATCCATTCCCACCCAGCAAGGACAATCCATTCCCACCCAGCAAGGACAATCCATTCCCACCCAGCAAGGACAATCCATTCCCACCCAGCAAGGACAATCCATTCCCACCCAGCAAGGACAATCCATTCCCACCCAGCAAGGACAATCCATTCCCACCCAGCAAGGACAATCCATTCCCACCCAGCAAGGACAATCCATTCCCACCCAGCAAGGACAATCCATTCCCACCCAGCAAGGACAATCCATTCCCACCCAGCAAGGACAATCCATTCCCACCCAGCAAGGACAATCCATTCCCACCCAGCAAGGACAATCCATTCCCACCCAGCAAGGACAATCCATTCCCACCCAGCAAGGACAATCCATTCCCACCCAGCAAGGACAATCCATTCCCACCCAGCAAGGACAATCCATTCCCACCCAGCAAGGACAATCCATTCCCACCCAGCAAGGACAATCCATTCCCACCCAGCAAGGACAATCCATTCCCACCCAGCAAGGACAATCCATTCCCACCCAGCAAGGACAATCCATTCCCACCCAGCAAGGACAATCCATTCCCACCCAGCAAGGACAATCCATTCCCACCCAGCAAGGACAATCCATTCCCACCCAGCAAGGACAATCCATTCCCACCCAGCAAGGACAATCCATTCCCACCCAGCAAGGACAATCCATTCCCACCCAGCAAGGACAATCCATTCCCACCCAGCAAGGACAATCCATTCCCACCCAGCAAGGACAATCCATTCCCACTTGGGTGGAACATTTAATCTTTCTTCCTCTTCTGTTACAGCTCATTTGCAATGTGACCTCATTGACAGTTTAAAAACATACAGATCAACCCACAGTGGAGATGACATTACTGTACAAGCCCTCAAAGTACAGTAAAATACAATACAATACAACTACTTCCACGGTGCCTGGGACTGGGTGTACACACACATATACATATATATATATATATATATATAGTTATTTCAACCCAATAGAGGATGATTGTTTGTGTGTCTCGTTTAGGTTACTGTATTACACGACGATAGCCCCAAACTACAGCTATGGCCAAGGGTTATGACAATTTTTTTTTTTTTTTTTTTTCAACTATATGAACATAATTTATTTACATCATGTAATCAAGGAAACTACAAAATGATATCGCAAAAGTCTACCAGAAGCCATAATAGTATTACAGTGTTTCATGTACAATACAAAATGTCACATTTTTTAATTTGTCAGTTTTTCCTTAAGTATATGGAAAACTACAAAGCGGTATGTAATTCAGTATGTTGACGTAACATTATTCAGTAGGTTTCATTTGACTTTATGAAGAAAAATTAGTTAATTCTATATATATAGGGTGATGCAAAACCTTTGGCCAGAGCTGCATATAGTGCATGAAGTCCCTGTATGTACCTCCCGGAGAGGAAATATTTTTAAAACCTATTGATGGCAAAAGAAAAAAAAACAAAAAACAAAACACAATATTGTTTAACCGCTATAAACAAAGACTGAAGAAATGCCTGACAAGCTTGGACTCCTGCATAGAACTCATGCTATCAATGTGTGTGGTCCACACCTGCTTCTGCACATCCTGGCTGGGATTACATTTCAATTCTGGAGCCGCTATTCAGATATAGATGGAGTTTTATGACGTTTCACAGAGGTTTCTGACAGACAGAAGCACAAACACTCCATATAAAAAAAAAAAAAATCTGTGGAGGGTACATGCAATTCTGCGTAAATGCCAGGGAAAATGTATGTACTTTCCTTACCTCTTGATTGTGTTTCAAACATTCCGAGTGGTTCTTATGGGAGTGAAACACATTTGTGTTTAATTCAATTGTTATATACTCTGCCCTCAGTTCAGGAGCAGCTCTCCAGCTATGTTATTTTTACTATGTAATGCAGGCTAGATCAGCATAGTTGTCAGCACCACCACCGGTGGCGCTGGAAACATTTTTATAGTGGGGGTGCTGAAAGCCATTGAACAAAACTGTAAACCCGTGTACATGATGGAAGCAGGAGCACAGCACTTCAATTCCCCCAGCACCCCTAGTTCCAGCAACCCTGGTCCGTCCCCCCCCAGCACCCCTAGTTCCAGCAACCCTGGCACCAGCTAGTGTACAGATATTGTTTACAGGTACTGGGCATTGACAGAAATACGAAAGGAAACTTGATTCATTAACATGGCAGTGACACTTATGCCTAACAGCTTCATGTATATCTGTATATCCTCTCCTAACGATATTCAATACATTTGAAATAAAAGTGGTCTCCTATGCTACTCCCATGTAATGACCAATTAAATAAAATTGTTTTACTATAAAATACAACTATGTGTAGTATTAACCATTAAAAAAATAGTTGCAGTCAGGTTTTGAAGAAGAAAAAAAAAACCTCAGCAATTTTATTTATAAAAGAAAGCTACTTGAACTGAAAACAGAAGAAAAAAAAGTGACAATATGATTTAAGCAGGTATAGCTTTATCAGATATGATAGATCACAGAATTATTGCCTGTATAAAATCTAAAGAAGGGTGTTTCTTTTTTTCTCCACATATCATGTTACTATGCAAATTGCATGGCTACAACACAGTATTAAGTACATAAATCGCCTGCATGAAGAGATGCATAGAGACAAATAAAAAGAGCAGTGTTTCAGGTTCACGTCTTTTGCACACCTGTAGGAAGTTTAAGGGGGCCGACAGGAAGGATGCTGGTCTGCGGTTTTGCATTGAATTACAGCGACATGCTCGATCATAGGTGTCAACGCGCTCTTTTGTATCACAGAAGCTCCATCATTAACACTTGGTGTCGGCGGTCGTCAATCTAACAATAGACGACTACATTTCAGGACCACAAATCGCACTGATATTGTGAGAGAATCATTTGCTGACAACTGATTATGGCAAACACACTATATAAATGAAAGCAGGCGCACATTAATAGGTGCATGGGGCAGCACACTATCAATCTAACTTGTATTGTCAGGATAGATTGCCACCTTCACTTTCAAAATATTTCCATTTTTACCTGCAGTAGAATATAATGTAAACCAGCTGGATTGAGCAGCTGGCAAAACAAAATAGATAAGGCTTCAATTACATTTTAACTGTGTGCAGGCATTCCTGTAACGCAGCTTATGTATTGTAACCGACTCTACAGCAATTCGTTTTTGATCGAAAAAGGAAATGAAATCATGCAACTCTGGTTTTACAGACAAAAAAAGTTATACGAGGTCTAAACTTGCTACATAGAAATCGCTTCTTAATCAAATCAAATTACAGTTAGTTTTCATTTAAAAAGGCTTAGCAATGTTGTTAATGCCAAATAAAACGCAATATATAATTCCCAGAGTTTCCTTACCAGTACTGGCTTCTTCTAGCGGCTCCTTATTCTTTGAAAAGCCGGAGATGGAGTCAGTCCCGCCGGTTGCTGTTGAGTCGCCCCAGCCTGGTTCGGAGGCGCTTGGTGAGGCGGTTATGGAACTAATGCCGGGTTCCGATGGCAAATCTGTGCTACTGCTCAAACCATCCGTAACATTTGGAGTAAAATCAGAGATATCTGTACTAGATGCAGCCCTGTCTACATCGGTGCTGTTAGTGTATGCTTCGGCACGGAGAGGTTTAAAAAGACCGAGCACCATCACTAGAAAAATACCCGCTCGGTATATCAAAGTGCACGATGCCATGATGCTGTGAAGGACTCGGCTACCGAGACTTAAACCCCCAAATAAATAATATCGCAGTGTGTTCAGGTCGTGTATGGAAAGCTGTCCATTTTTACCGTTCTTCATCAGAGATCCCGGTTGCTATTCCTTGCTCTCCATTGTAAGAAATAACGGTACTTCATTTTTAGAGGAGGCTTAGTGCTGCAAGTGACAAACACAGAAGCACTTACATCCGATCACCCAAACTCCTCCTACAAGACATCAGCGATAACAGCAGCAACCACCCTTTTTCTACACAGGTCAGGCTGCCCTGGGTGTGTGTGTGTATATCATTTTTATTAAATGTTTCATGCGCTGTTTTTGCAAAGAGAATATAGATACAAGTAAATAAGTAAAAACAATGAAAACAGTTTCTCTCTTAGTTAATATTTTATAAGTGATCAAAAACATATTTAAATTTACAGCGCAGTCATTAAAAAAAAAAAAAAAAAAGTATTGTAATAAGGGGTAGACCGAGCCTTTTTTTTGGTTAAACTTGCAAGTGGAACTTTGATATCCCTGTGACAATTATAAACCATAAAACGATCATTGTTATTCATTTTATCTGTATTTCAGCAGGAATCGCACAGGGGGTATGGTTTGCGTGTTACACACTGTTTCATTTATGTGTAATTGTTATTTTATTTATTTATTCATTCTATACATACTAAATACGTACTAAACATTACGTATTTGTTATTTGCGTGGGTGTTACAATTGCAAGAAATCAATTATATTTCAAAGAATGAGCCTGGACTTCCCCGGGGAAGCTGCCCATGTGTGTGAGAGTGCGTATAAAGTGTTCTGGTATTCTACAAATTAACCTTCCATAATTGCGGGGTTTGTGATGTCACCTGCACCAGTACTAACGCTCTGGAGTTAACAGGTGCTGTGTGCACGCCTTGACCTCAACGTTAACGCGTCCTGAATTTAACATAGCCAAATGCAATAGCAGCAGAGGCATCACGATTTATATCTGTATGCTGACATATCACCAGCGAACTTCTAGCAAGTCCACAAATGTTTAAGATATCCTGGTAGCCCAAAGCCTTTATGCAGGCTGTGCTCTTCAAAAGAAAATAACACAGATACGTAGGCTGTTACTACAGTCGCCATTGTTCTGACACTGATGGAGACCCACAAGAATCGCAACAATATGTGCTAGCTTTGCAATACTGCACACTACATATTTATCAAGTGATTGGGTGGCTGGGCTGGATGTTTTTATTATGCAGGCTTATCTGTCATCTTTTTTTTTTTTTTTTTTTTAAATGCTTTTAAAATGTTCTTCTGTTAGATAACGTACCAAAATGACCGTGTTCAATAATATAATGAACTCCAATGCCTAAAGTGTTTCTGACAGGTGTATTTTACTGTTTCAACACTGGGAGTTTTACTAGGTGTACAGCAAGCCTCCTGTTAGCCATTGTCCTGTTTCAACATTCTTCATCTTCATCTTCTTCATGTACACATCACAACTGCACACAAGAGCCTGAGGCTCAATTTATGAACTCATAAAATGGAAAACTGAATTTCACCAAGGTTTTGAAAAGTGTGTATAGTTAAAAGAAATTAAATTAAAAATGTACTCATGAAGGGAGTTTCACTCTCCAGTTTGGTCAGTGCAATCCTGCATATTTTTCAATTGAAAACATTCCTGAATAGCAAAAAAGCACATATACATATATATATATATATATATATATATATATATATATATATATATATATATATATATATTATGTGGGTTAAAACCACCAAAATAGTTTAAATACAATATCTCTATTAAATTATACAAAATCAGAATCACACAGAAAGTGAAATTTTTGGGTTAAATGTACTCCTTTGTGAGTAATGATTTTATGAAAAAAAATGCCACTTCAGAAGAGCATGTAGTGAGCAGAGAGGTAGTCAGTATTTTCTACAATTAGTTTTTACAATGACTTTCTTCCTCCGTAACTAAAAAAACAACAACAGTTTGATTGAGGGAGTATTGTTAGCATTCCTTTTTTTAGTTTCACGGTGTAAAACCAGGCCTGAGAAAGGGGGAACGGGTCCTGTGTGAGACGGTCTTACAAAGCCGGACGCTTCTTTCTCAATGGAGCGGGTGATTCAATTCCTCTGCGCTGATGATGGAAGAATGGTGATAGCGGTCTCTTGAGGCGAAGTCTGCATTCTCCTCAGTGAGCTGCATGGTCTCCATGCCAACTGTTGCAAAGGAGGGTGTCACGACAATCTGCTCTTGAGGGGTTGGTCCTCTCCTGAAATGAAAGGATAAGACACCTGGTTTACTTCTGCATAACAACCCCCCCCCCTTCCCCCTTTATAATTCAATTGCTATTTTATCCCCTTTGGCAGTGCAGAAAACCAGCTCTGTAACTGGTCCGCGCATTCCTTTGAGAGACACCAATGTATTTCTATGACCTCATACTTTTGGTTTGCCCCAGCAAGATGCATGTGGTTCATTTATTCACTGTTAAAATGGTACAATTGTAACACAAATACATTTCCAGTCAAAACAAGTAAAGTAAGTAACAGTTGCATCTTTTTCCTCCTTCTATTATATTGCAATAAACGGTAGGTGACTTTGTAGCTCAGACTAGGCCACAGAGCATGGTGCCAAGTATTCCTGCAATGACCTGACAATGTGTCTCAACCCAGCCTTGACAACCAAATGGAGTGTGAAGAAAGCTCAGACTCCAGCCATATTCTGGCTGTGCCAATAGCGCAACAGTGTTGTTGTGATCTGAGCTAGTAGGACACCTAGCAGCACGTGGTTTGGAATGCTGGCATGAGTTATCGGGAGCTTATCCGCGTCTTGCACTGCGCCACAAACATTGGGGCGCTTTGTGTTTTGCTGTGTTTTGAGTTTTAAGGCATAGAGGAGAAAAGTAACACAATTATTTGTATGTACTATGGATTTGTATGAACATGGTGACATACCTTCCTATGTTTTTAAGCAAAGATTGGATCCATTTGAACAAGCTGAAGTGTGCAGCTACTCCTGTTGGAAAATCAAATTAGAAATGTGGGATTTTATTACACTTGTAAGTCAATTAGCAGAAATCAACAACATGACACTTTCTAGGTTAGGGGATAGGTTTATTAACTAACAATTGACCCTTTCCTTTTAGATTTGGATTGTTCTGTTTAAGACTAAATAAAAACAAATTCCAGGGTGAGAACTAACATTTTCTTACTGAAAACAATACAGAAATCATAATCACTTATATTTCAGTGGAGCAATTGCTTTCTGTATTGTTTTCAATTACAAAATGTTAGTTCTGAGCCTGGCTTTTAGATACACTTTATTAACCTGGTTAAGTTTCAGCAGCCATCCTGTAAAGTTCCTCTGTTACAGCAAACACTCAGAAGCTGTTTTTGCAGCTGTCAGCACTGGGTACTATCTGACCACCTCAAAGGTTGAAAGACACAAGATGTAAAAAAACTGTGACACATGAAATTGCGAAGGGTGATTATATATCAGTGAGAGCTGCAAAAATGACTGTGAGAATATGTCAGCTGTCTGGGGCAGCAGCTGCATGACCCTGTACAGAAGACAGGAGACCGTACCGGCCCAACATGTGAGCTTCTCTGGAAAATGTTTTAAACAAAGTTCCGAAGCTGGAGCTCAAACAAAGCAAGTCTTTTTCTCCAGAATCAAAAAGGACGTTTGTTTTGCAGTTATTGCATCTAATAACTTAAATCTGGTTAGCTGTTGCCATTTGCAATACAGTACTCCAATTCATCTTAAATGACAAAATCAACTTGCCAAAAGGACTTCTATAATGCATAGATCAAAACTGTAACTGCTGGATGGTATCCAGAGTAAAACAAAAAAAAAATGCATAAGAAACAGCACCATTAATTCTACTACATAATATGACAATCTGACTCCTTACAATAATCGCAAAAGAATCCATCTCATGTGCAAAATGATAGTCCTGCACTAGATGAAAGGTCAAAGACATTGAAATTAGCTTAACAGCTCTAAAAACAACAAACACATTGTGTGGTTTTAAATTCACTTCATTTTTCAGAATCTGTCAAGAAAATTCGTGCTTGGGGATAGCATCAGTCACTGTTGAGTACAGCGGCTCAAAGCTTTTTATTTTACTTCTATTTCTTTTTATTTAATTAATCTATTGATTTTTTTTTTTTTTTTTTTTAAAAGGTGTTGATCCTAGACGTCTGTTTATAGCTTGTTTTCCCTTTTGCCGGCACACTGTTTAGGGTCATGTAGCATTGCTGTATGTGTGTTTATTCCAGGGCTTTGTTTCACACACTCAGAAAAGTGTTCTGATCTACCGCTAGGTCCTGCAATGAGTACCAAGGGAACCACAGAATCACAGAGTCTTAGTTTAGGAACCGCTTCGTTAGAATTTGGAAAAGCCACAGTGCTCATAGAGTTGAATGTCACTAATCTTGCTACGAGTTCTGTTGCTTTGTGTATCATCTTTTTATGAATGATTTATTTTATCTTTTGTGAAATGTTTCTTGGTCGGTGTTAACGTACCTGGAGGCAGACCAGGGCTCACTTTTCCAATGTAGAAGTAGAGAAGTATTGCCATCGCAATGTTCACAAAGGCATAGATCCATTGGATTACAAACATGATCATAAGTGAGCTTATTGCCTGTAAAGACAGTGGGGGTGAGAATCATTAAAATATATACAGATCATGTTACCTCTATAGGTTTTATTATTTTTGTATTCCATTTAAAAAAAAAGTTTACATGTTGAGCTCTAACAGTATCCATGTTCAGTGAATGGAATATGTTTTTTCTGTGTTCGAGGCAGTCTGTACTGTATATAGGCGTCTATATGACTATTATAGTGCACCTAAAATACTTTTCTCAGCTCCTAACTGACTTCAAACAAGTGTTGGTATAAACCTCCCACCCACACAACCAACAAGTTCAAAAGAATACAAAAATACACACTCCAGATATAGAGATCGCTCTTCAGTAACCACATAGATGATTAAAGCAACGCGACAAGCCTGACTTAACCAGATGTTCAATCATTGCTTTGCATGCTGACATCTCATCTTCTTCAATCCTCGGAAACGTACGTAGATAGATTTTGTTTATTCCTTTGAGTTCTACTGCCTGAATTCCCTATGGTGTTGCTAAACAATCTATCAGGATCAGTTTGATCAATTGTATATACAGACTGTATAACCCTGTCACAGCAACAGAGGCGCTGTGTGACTGTGTTATGTCTGAGCAACATACAGACATAACATGCTGTGCAGACAAATAAGACAATCTGAACCCAGATCTGGGAAATGTTATATGCCAAATGCACGGCTTCAGTGATGCAGATAATTACATATGATGTGGTTTGTGTTGCTCATTTGTGTAAAGTGGTTATGGGTCCTACCACCAGCCGCAGTTTTTTCAGCCTTAGATGCTGCTGAAAAATAAGCACTCTGATTGCACAGGCCTTGAAACTCATTGAAACAAAACTACGCCCGTATACCGCTGGCATGGAAGCATGCAGATAAGGAAAAATACATTAAAATGGGTTTTCGTTTGGTAGATTGAACAAAGACACAATGTGCTAGTTTGGGATAGATTTCCACCTCTTTTATCAATCTGTCCACTGTACCAAGTCACGTAGACTAAGGAAAAAACACGGAAAGGTGTGCCTGGAAAGTTTGCCCAACACTACAGGACATTTTCCACAGCACTACCACCTCCCATAATGCACCTTTTCAGTTCAATTAACCTAAATGGAAAAAAGACAAAAAAACGGGGGGCGTCTCTCACTTACACCAACTAAAGACACCCAGTGATTGCAGAGCCTGGAGTAAAACGATATTGGCTTTTCTTGAATTTCAGTTCCCTGAAGTCTCTGCTTGGCAGTAAAATCTGGTGAGGAGACAATAGGGAAAATTGAACAAGAGAATAAGAATGAAGACATTTTAATGGTATAAAACGAGCAAGAAACATTTAACTGCTCCTTCCTGCAAATACATTTATGCTTATTGGCAGCTATTTTTCATTGCCATACATGACTCCTTGAAATAAACTTAAAATAATGTTGTTTTTTTTAAAAACATTTAATATTGCTAAATAGCCTTATACTAAGAAGCTACTTATGCATTTATTTTAATATCACTCGATAAACAGTTTAATGATAATTATTCAAGACAACAGTAGAAGTTTAGGGATCGGGTTTAGAAGATTGGAACAATCTACAGGTAATTAATTTAAAACATCTTAAAGGTAATAGGATCAATTGGCTAATTTGTCCCAAAGCTTATGAATATAAAGAACATCCATGCAGTGGCAGGGTCCGTACCTTCCTGAGAGTCATCCCTGTCTCTGGAGCTCTGTCTTTGAAAGGCTGATTCCGCCTTGTCATTTCGTGGGTCAGACTCCAGAACTACAGACACCAGCTGTTGTTCCTGACTGTCGAAGGCTTGTGCCATCAGGTCTCGTTCCTCCTCAGCGCTATTGGCAGCAGCATCGGCTTCACTGCAGTTCACTGACTCAGTGTCGGAGGTCTTGGCACATTCTTTAACTGAGGCTGCAGACCTCTCCAAATCCAGCCGAAAACTATCCATCAGCGTTTGCTTGGCCGGCTTCCGCGTTCTCCACGATTTGCTCTTCTGATTCAGTTCGCTTTCCTTCTCTTTCTTTTCTCTTTCTCGTTCCTTGGTCTCCATGTCAGGGTCCACAGGCTGGAATATCTGGTCCATGTCCTTTGTGAATTCCAGCAAGGTCCCGTTTCTCCGGTTCTTCACCATTCCGTCTGTTCCATAGTCGGAATGTCCGCCGAAGATCAAAGTTCTGGACTCTTCCTTGGGCAGCGGCCTCGTCAGTTTCATCTGGAGGTCATAGCTCATTGACACACAGAAGTAGGAGTAATCTATGATACTGTAGGTCAGCATGAAGTTTATGGTGACTATAGAGGCCAGGACGTTAACCTGGCCGATGAAGATGAATGCCATAGTGATGAGGCTTGTTAAGCAAATGGCAGCAATTGGTGTCTTATTTGGTCCTCTCTGCAGAAACAAAAAAAAGAACATGAATCCTAAATAATAACTCTTAGAGATCTACATCTCATTTTCTCAAGGGGGTCCTGGAATCCATAAACATCACACTCCCGTAATACCAATATACACAACCAGGCATTACAGGCATAAAAGGAATGTTTAATAATTAAAATGACGGGTCACTATGGGACCTCAAACAACTGTGTTGCTTCATTCTGATGCCTGGCTGGCACAGTTCCAGCTCCACCTAGGCTGGCCCAACATACTTTTCCTGCCTTTGTCACTGTGGTTTGATTCTGCAGGAGATGTCTAGGGCCTTTACCACAGCATCAACAAAATGCAGACAAGGTTAAAGGGAGGGGATGTGCTGGAGTTAAGAGACAAAACCAATTTACTGTGTTCCTGATTTTCTGGTAAATAACTAATCACAGTTCTCTGGACCCCTTCCTGGTATATCTTCTTCACAGTGCTGTTAGATTTCTAACTGGGCCTGGAAGTAAAGAACATTATATAAGATTGTGAGGAGCAACCAGATCTTTTTTTTTCCTGATCTAGGTATGATGAAATTATTTGTTTATTTAGCAGACGCCTTTATCCAAGGCAACTTACAGAGACTAGGGTGGGTGAACTATGCATCAGCTGCAGAGTCACTTACAATTACGTCTCACCCGAAAGACGGAGCACAAGGAGGTTAAGTGACTTGCTCAGGGTCACACAATGAGTCAGTAACTGAGGTGGGATTTGAACCGGGGACCTCCTGGTTACCAGCCCTTTTCTTTAACCACTGGACCACACAGCCTCCTAATACCATCAATCTAACAAATTCAGCCGTTTTGTGCTACAAAAAGGCTGTTGCCCTGTTGAAATTAATTATCCAGGAAAACTGTGAAGTACAACAGTGGGTATATATGTCTCATTTTATACAAGTCAAACCACACGCCTGTCTTGAATTTCCCACATTTGTGTTTCTATATACAGAATATTTACATTTCTGTTCCATGCAGGTGTTATTAACATTTCTTTCCCCCACCCTTTAAAACAAAATGTAGATGTTTTCTGATATTTAGCAAAGATGCTGCCTCCAGACTCCTCTGCAAACCCTCCTTTACCTGGAAACAGTTACTTGAAAATAACTTTGAGAAGGAATTCCCCTCCTGTTTGAAGTTTCACTCGCTCTTTCAGCCCACGCTGCGCATCCGACTCAGTAAAGCAGAAAAAAACTCTTTCTTTCTGACATCCTCAGTCAGCTCAGGAAACAAGCTGGTGCATACAACACGTGGGCAGCATGGCATGGTATGAAGCCGTAGTGACTGCAGGCATGCAGTCTGCAGAAAACAATTCTCAATCCTCCTGCTTCATTTCTAAAAACTAGTCTGCATGTTCCTCCTCCTATTTAACCCTTTGTTGCCCAGTGTCCAATATATGTGACATTGAGAAAAAAAAGGCATTAAATAGGTATGGGAACTTACCCAGGGCAGTAAAGGGTTAATAGATTTTTAATGCTTACAACGTTCTACAAATGAACTTGTTCTGCAGCCAGGCCTGCTTGGTAGAACTACCTTGTTCAGAATTGCTTTGGCTCCAGCAATCAGGCCCATTTTTTTTTTTTTTTTACATGTATAGTTTCTAATCAATGTATTTACTGTCCCTGTTCACTAAAGAGCGAGGCTGCATGAGTCTATCATTGATGGCCTCAGAGATATCTAAAGAAAGTTTTGGAATGTTATACTAGAAAAGCAGTTATGAAATTCACTGCTACAAATAATGAAGGGATATTCAGAGTTCTGATTCTATTAAGAATGTACAATACCTGCATGTTGACTTGTATGAAACATTATCCTTCTGCAACAATATTTACTACCATTTGAAAGTTTATTTCTTTGGGTATCAATTTAACACATCTTAAAAATCTACCTTCTGAATCCTCTTGTTTTACAGTACCAGCTGGAACAATTAAGAAAATACAGGTGTTCTTGGGATGAAAGTTAGGTGCTCCGACCTTTTCAGAGAGCAGTGCTTTAGTAATACCAGCTATTAGTATCAGAAAGCAATTCCCAGCTTGATCACCTAATCAGATCCATTGCTTAATAAAGCAGATGGTGCCTGAAAGCCAGCCACAGTGACCAGCTGTCCTCTGAATATCAAACAGGCCTGTAATTAGAAACATGACAGCAGTGTCAAGGAATATAAATGGCTTTCAATTTCACGCTTGCCTGAATGTATTAATTACAGACAATCGAAGCAGGTAGAAGGTATTATAAAGCACACTCAAGGTGTTCTCCTAGGATCAGCTGAACAACTTCTGCTCCAGAGGTCCATGGCACCACAGCTCCTGCAATCCAATCTTTTTTTTTTTGTAATTTATTATTATTTAAAGGGGAAATGTACGTCATGTTTTACAGTGGTATTGCAGCGGCCCACAATTATTTTCTCTTTTTAAACAAAACAGAAGAAAGTTTTACAGAAATACCGACACATCATTTTATATTCACCACTGGGTTAAGAAGGTACTATATTCCTGGTAGGTAAAGATATCTTATTAAGCCAAATGAGGCCATCCACCTTTATCCTTGTGCTGTGTTGGGCTGATTTTTACATTTGAATTGAGTTAATGCAACCATTGTGACAAGTAAGTACAATGAGCCAATACGTTCCACTCATTGGTAAGCAGAACCTCACATTTAGGTAACAAAAGTCTAGCAAGCATCCTTTAAGCCTTCACAGTTCCATGTTTGCCATTAATATTACTGTATCATTGATTGCCTGTTACATTATCATTAAAATACATTTGTGAATCAAACACCCTGCCATCCATAACAAAAATCTGCAAATACATACTTATAAAACGTATACCCAACATGATATTTAACGTGCAAAGTTGGCAAGATTCAATTCCCATGTATCGCCATTCTGTAAAGAAAAAAAGGGGAAGGAACCAGTGTGGATCTACACAGTTTGTATTTGTAGTGTGGAAGGGTGCTGTGACAGAGAGCGAATGAGTCAACAATCTCCCTCCTGACCTGTGAGGGCGCTGTATAACAGGAACAGTGTGCCCCGGACTGGATGGTTTGACAGTTCATTCCAGGGTCAGTCGGAAGTCGGCCATCCAGAAAAAGGGTGAAGCCACAATACTAGAAGTCAGCGCCTTACTGCGATAGGCGATGTGTCAGTCATGGATTGGAGGAGACGTGATTGCACTCGCTACCAAAGGGGGCGTGACTGAAGGTATATCAGGGTGTGTGGCCGAGCGATCTGTTCCTCTGTTATGGTTACAGAATGACCGTGAGGAGTGAAACGAAACCGTGAGTGTTTAGTGTTGTATTGTCTGTCTCATTAACTGATGTTATTTGTCAATGTAGACGGCTAAATATCCGGGAGCTGTTGCTATTCAGCCAGCATCAAACCCGGACTGCACTGCACCACTGTTAGCCCTATTTCACGTATTCACAACACCACTTGCACCCGGAGCACTCACTGTTGGACTGGTGATCGTGTTTTAAAGTGTGTGTTTATTGTTATTATCATTTTGTGGTTTTACTGACTTTACACATCATTGTGTTTAGTCAATGTTATTATTTAAAAGCCATTAATAAAGCTTATGTTGGACTGTTGTTTCTAAGCACTGCATCACCTCTACACCTGTGCTCTACAAACCACTTTGCCACAGGTGCCAAAACAAAAACCCATGTCAGACAGTATGATTTCTATTAGGAAAAAAAAAATTTTAGTTTAAGGAAAGTATCGTTTTCAATAGTGCAGTGCAGTATACATTATAACATATTCCAACCATTTATATAATACTTGATATAATACATCCAGAAAGGTATAGGCCAGCATTTTGAATCTACTCACCCCTTGTCCTAAGACGCCGAGGATGGGTATCACTTTTTCCTGTGCGATGCACTGAAGGATTCTGGGCGCCCCATACAGACCACCCATACAGGACGCCAGGGAGGAAATGTACAGCCCAAGTAAAAACAGGAACCCCACCAAGGAAACCTGCAACAAACAAAGAGACAGACATTGGCACTCCCAGTGGCACCGTAGCACAGTGAGCCAGTCAGTGCTGAGCCATTCGCTCACGGTCATGTTCTCACGCAAAGTTCAATCAGAGAATGCAGAAACTATAAATGAATGCATTCTCTTTCCCTGGTGACATATATGAAATACAGACTCCTAACAATGTCTGTGAAAGATCTGGTATTATTAGGGTTGCAATTCCAATGCAGTATACAAACAAGGAGAAATCCCCACTTGAACACCAGCTAGACCAGTTTGTATCTGTTATATGATAATATCCATCCACCACCCAGATACTGCAAACAGGACTCGATTGTTCATGTTTCTATTTTAAATATGCTTTTTAATAATCAGGAAAGATTGCTTTCTTTATTATTACTGTATTATTACAGCTGAACCAAAGCGTCAGAAGCTTCCAAAGGCATAGAAGTAGGCAGAATTAAACTTAACTAAGGAAACAATACAAAGAAAGTCAGGGATGCCAGCTTACTGCGTGAGCTGTGACACAGAGGACAGATTCGTGCTGCATTGAGTGGCAGGCTGGTAGGTCATTATTGCAGTGTACCTCAACAGCATGCTTCACTGAATGACAATTATAGTATATGACATATGGAATGCAGGGAACTTCTTAATCCTGTTACGACATTGCAGCGTTCCCAAGACAAATTTAATAAAGAAAGACTCCCTTAACCCTTAATACAGAATTAGCATCAATAATCCTTGCAGTTTTTTTCTCATTTCACAAGAAATTGAAGTGTCATTATTTTCAAAATGCATGTTGTCTTCTCTTTGTGGGAGTTCTTTAAGGGTTGCAAATGCCAAAGTTCCATTATTCAACTGCTAACAGCATTTAAAAGCTGTATTTCCGTATACAGTAAGCCACAATTGCATCCTTACATTGTTACCATTTACCTCCAGTTTCCTGATTTAAATGTGCCTGTTTGCTTGATTATATAAACATACTTCTCACTGAAACATTGGCATTTCAAATCAGTATGATATTTTCCCTAACACGTTTTATTATATTTGAAAATCTTAGAATGCAGAATTACAACAGGAATATAAAGTTATGTATTCTTATTGGAAGTTACATTAAAAAGAAGGGAGAAATCATCTTTAAAGTATTCTGTGCAACATCAATAGAAATGTGACTGAACAGTATATTCCTTGAGAATGTCTTTATTAAAAAGGAGCAAAAGGCTGGGAAATGTGTGGGACACATGCCATTAAAGCTCTTAGCTCTAGCTGGCCACACTGGATGAATATGGTTGAAAGCAGCTCTTTACAAATATGCTGGAATACCCAAGGGGCAGATACGTTTCATTCTTTAATACAAGTCTGGGATTAGCAGAAATATAGGGTTCCAGTACTGCTATTATAACATGACTGCATTTTAAAATGACAGTGACATGCAGTATATCAAAGAGAATGCCAGTGCTATTAATATTCCTATTAAAGTCTTCCTATTAAAGTCTTATAACACCATCAGTGGTCCTGTTTTTTAAAGGAAACAAATTAGGTGGAGAGTGGGGAGCCCAGTGAAAGGGCGTTGAATGGAAGAAAACAAACTTTCAAAGCCAGCACAGCAGCCAGTCGCCCCGAGATTTACTGCTTTCTTTGTCCTCTGAAATGCACAGAATTCACTCTGAAACCTAATAAAACTGCTACCCAAAATAAAAGTAGCTCTGTTTTTAACGGTATTGGACTGTTCTTTTTGATTAAAATTTCTAATATAGAAATAAATAAATATGATTGTATTTGACCAATCCTCAATCCCTGTATGTATTTTGTCAGCCTAACATTATATTATAACATATGTTTCAGGTCAACAGAATATGGTAACTACAGCAGGTATAACAGTTTTGTTTTAAGAATCTAAACAGAGCTTAATTTAAATACTGCCACCCTTTTAATCTCAATGCGACTAGCTGGATAAATCCAGGTTAACACATTAATTAATCACTCTTGTTTTCCCTGGGGTGAAACAGATCCTCGTACTACACAGTAAAAAGTATGGTGGTCTGCGTTCAAGCAGGGTTAGGTATTGGCAGGACGGACTGCACTTAAATAAAAAGGGAACCAATCTACTCGGAGAAAGGATCCTTGAGGAAGTTCAGAAGCATTTAAAACTAGAAAGGAAGGGGGGAGAAATCAACAAAAAAACAGAAGGGAGACTACATCAAAACAAGGGCAACAATTCAAGTAAGACAGACATTAAATGTATTTATCTAAATGCTAGATTCTCAGAAACAAAATGTTAGAACTTGAAGCTACTGCACTAACAAGTAACTACGATGTGATAGGTGTTACAGAAACTTGGTATATAGTGTATAGGAAAGACAGGCAAGAACAAAGGAGACAGAGGTGTAGCACTATACATTAAAACTAGTTTTGAAGCCCAGGTGTTAAATCTGGAAGAAAAAAACAATGCACAATCAATATGGGTGAGAATAACGGACACAAATTCAAAGGGCATAACAACAGGGGCATGCTATAGACCGCCAAATTCAAGCACCGAGCAAAATAATCTGTTATACAATGACATTAGAAATGTGTGTAGCAAAGGAGAAGCCATACTAATGGGGGATTTCAACTTCCCCCTTATAAAATGGGAAAACCCGGTGGGGAGCACAACAGACGAAATTGAAATGGTGGAAATGACAAATGACTGCTTCCTAACGCAATTTGTCAAGGCACCAACTAGAGGAGAGGCATGCCTTGATTTAGTCTTTTCAAATAACAAAGACAGAGAACCATTGGCAAACTCAGACCACAACATGGTCTCATTTGAAATGCTTTTTAAAACCCAAAAAGTAATGACTAAAGCTAAGGTTTACAATTTTAGAAAGGCAAACTATGAAGGTATGAAGCAGAGACTAACAGAAGTAGATTGGTGTAAAATAAAGAAAACATCCACAGAAAAAGGATGGCTGTTTTTTAAAAATGTAGTACAGTACTAGAGGCGCAAAACAGTTACATCCCAAAAGTAGACAAATCTAAATCTAAAACAAAATTGCCAAAATGGTTTAATAGATCAATTAAAAAAAATATTCAGCGAAAAAAGGCACTTTACAGAGCGTTTAAAAGGGACCAAGTACACAGAAAGAGTACTTGGAACTTCAAAAAGTCAAAAAGGAAGTTAGAAAGGCCAAGAGAGAGATAGAAATTAGCATTGCTAAGGGGGCTAAAACCAATTCCAAAAAGTTTTTCCAATATTATAAACAGCAAGAGAACATTCAAAGAGGAGGTTAAATGTCTAAGACCAGGAGAAAAAAATAGCAAATATATTAAATGATTACATTTCACAAGTTTTTACAAAGGAGGATAGGGCAACATGCCCGACAGGTCGACCTGTTCCTATCCAGTTTTAAATAACTTTAGCATAACAAAGGCAGAAGTGTTAAAGGGACTAGGAGCTCTTAAAATAAACAAATCCCCTGGGCCGGATGAGATCCTCCCAATAGTACTCAAAGAAATAAAAGAAGTTATTTACAAACCGCTAACTAAGGTCATGCAACAGTGTCTTGACACAGGGGTTGTACCAACTGACTGGAGAATTGCAAACGTAATACCGATCCACAAAAAGGGAGACAAAACCGAACCAGGTAACTACAGACCAATAAGCCTGACTTCTATTATATGTAAACTATAATAAGATCCAAAATGGAAAATTACCTATACGGTAACTGTATCCTGGGAGACAATCAACATGGTTTTAGGAAAGGGAGATCGTATCTAACTAACCTGCTTGATTTTTTTGAGGATGCAACATCGACAATGGATAACTGCAAAGCATTTAACATGGTTTATTTAGATTTCCAGAAAGCTTTTGACAAAGTCCCGGATAAAAGAGTAATTCTCAAACTGAACGCAGTAGGGATTCAAGGAAATGTATGCGCATGGATTAGAGAGTAGTTAACATGTAGAAAACAAAAAGTACTGTTTAGAGGAGAAACTTCAATATGGAGTGAGGTAACCAGTGGAGTACCACAGGGATCAGTATTAGGTCCTCTGCTATGCCTAATCTACATTAATGACTTAGATTCTGGTATAGTGAGTAAACTTGTTAAATTTGCAGATGACAGAAAAATAGGAGGAGTGGAAAACACTGTTGCAGCAGCAAAGGTCATTCAAAATGATCTAGACAGCATTCAGAACTGGGCAAACACATGGCAAATTACATTTAATAGAGAAAAGTGTAAGGTACTGCACACAGACAATAAAAATGTGCATTATAAATATCATATGGGAGATACTGAAATTGAAGAAGGAATCTATGAAAAAGAACTAGAAGTTTATGTCGACTGAGAAATGTTTTAATCTAGACAATGTGGGGAAGCTATAAAAAAGGCCAACAAAATGCTTGGATATATAGTGAAAAGTGTTGAATTTAAATCAAGGGAAGTAATATTAAAACTTTACAATGCATTAATAAGACCTCATCTAGAATATTGTTTTCAGTTCTGGTCACCTAGCTACAAAAAGGATATTGCTGCTCTAGAAAGAGTGCAAAGAAGAGCGACCAGAATTATTCTGGGTTTAAAAGGCATGTCATATGCAGACAAGCTTAAAGAATTGAATCTTTTCAGTCTTGAACAAAGAAGACTACGCGGCGATCTGATTCAAGCATTCAAAATTCTAAAAGGTATTGAAAATGTCGACCCAAGGGACTTTTTCAACCTGAAAAAAGAAACAAGGACCAGGGGTCACAAATGGAGATTAGATAAAGGGGCATTCAGAACAGAAAACAGGAGGCACTTTTTTACACAGAGAATCGTGAGGGTCTGGAACCAACTCCCCAGTAACATTGGTTGAGGCTGACACCCTGGGATCCTTCAAGAAGCTGCTTGATGAGATTCTGGGATCAATAAGCTACTAACAACCAAACGAGCAAGATGGGCTGAATGGCCTCCGCTCATTTGTAAACTTTCTTATGTTCTTATGTTAATTACGACCTGCTTTAAAATAGCACTAACTTCATTAGAGAAAAGACCAGGCATCAAGTATATCAAACACACCCATCCTATAAAGAAATTGTAAATTTGCTTTGCAAATGTGATTGTATCATTCTTTCCCCGTGCTTACAATGTTCACTTTTTTTTACCATGCTTTAATTATCCTTCCTATGCTTTTCCCATTTCTTGAGGGAAACAGCTGAACTGAGGTTTTTATTATTATTATCACCATGAGATTAGACAGAGTTAGTAACAGACCAGTGTTTACCTTCTCTGCTAACAAGAAGTCATATCGCAGCGCCTCCCTCGTACAAATGGCTCCCAGCAGGAACACAAAGACCAAGTACAGGAACCACCTGCAATTACCCAAAATAGACAATACTCTTGTTGGTTTTCCCACATGGAATAAAAAAAGATTCTGAAATACAGTTTGCACTCAAAATGATATGTAATTACTAGCAGTAAGAAAAACGGCCTTTGATCTTTGACTGCTGTGCGTGTGGTGTAGATTCCTAGAACTACTCTAATAAAGGTACGTCTAAATGATTTCTTACCTTAGCATTTATGATAGAGAGATTCCTAAAATACAGCAATGGTGTCTTTTTATCACAACACATGAAGAAAAGGTTAATTACGGGAGCCTGTGGCTTCCAAGGAATCTGGAGAACAGGCACAATTAGAACAGTGTAGCTTTGTACATGTATTAACTGGCCCATAAAGACAAATATGTGCAAACCAAATATGTGCCAGCATCGCTAAATGAAATGTGTCCCTGTTTAACTGATGGTGGATCTAAATGTTTACAGTTAGTTCTTTTCTTTCGGAAGCTCTGGATGAGACCGAGGTCCTATTGGAAGTGACTCTGAAGCAGCAGCAGTAGTTGTTGATACATAGTTCACCCCCAAGTCTCTGTAAGTCACTTTGGATAAAGGCGTCTGCTAAATGACTAATTAATAATAATTAATGAAGTGGCTGAGTGAAGCCCAGTGCAGTTTTGTTCAGCCCAGGGCTAGATTTAGGAGGAGCTCTGCGAGGCTGGCAAGCTGTCTACACAGCTGGTGCACCATACAATATTTGGAATCCAGGAAAGATTGCACATGTATCTCTCCAGATTCGTCTTTCAAGCACATTTCTAAAGTGGTATTATCCAATGTAACATTCCTGCGATCTGAGTTAATGGCGACCAAATCAAGTGTAACGAATCCTCACTGGAGCGCTCCAGCTCTGCTTTGCAGCGGACGAAGGTTTGAATCGCTGACAGATGTTTCCAGATGGAATATAAAAATGATTAGTCACATTTGGGTTACCGCTCTGTATCCTGCAAGCAAACACTTTCATGGGGCACTTACGAGATACCGATGGCAGCCAAGGACCCCACTGGGATGTTGACCGCCGGCTTCTGGAGATCTCCACTCATGTTGAACCCGGCCATCACACCTGCATTTGAGAGATGATAAATGCACATACAGAGGCATTATCATCAGAAAATTTTGAATAATAAGACGATCAAGGATATAAGTAACATGTTACAGATGTCAGTATCATGAAAAAGAAGGTCTCTGTGCGCACGTGCTACATTAATCTCTTAACAAATGCATAATTTCATTTAAAAAGAGACAAGTGGTCCCAAAGCCTCAGGTCAACACTGTGAAAAGTCTGTGGGGCACATTCACCGCATAAACAGTTAAATACCAGCTGCAAACCCATGTCTACTTAGAAAATGCAACAAATCCTTTTTTTTCCCCAGCCAAATAGCGCATTTTAGCGATTACAGCACGCGGCTCATTCTGCTTTTTAACACAATGTCAATCAAAAACCTGTTGCTAACGATCCACATGTAGTTCTGTACACTCCCTGCAAATATGCTTATTTTAGACATTACAAACAACTAAGGCAGAAGTGTTAAAGGGACTAGGAGCTCTAAAAATAAACAAATCCCCTGGGCCGGATGAGATCCTCCCAATAGTATTCAAAGACATGAAAGAAGTTATTTACAAACCGCTAACCAAGATCATGCAACAGTCTCTTGAAACAGGGGTTGTACCGACAGACTGGAGAATTGGAAATGTAATACCGATCCACAAAAAGGGAGACAAAACCGAACCAGGTAACTACAGACCAATACTCCTGACTTCTATTATATGGAAACTTATGAAAACTATAATAAGATCCAAAATGGAAAATTATCAATATGGTAACAGAATCCTGGGAGACAATCTGCTCTTCCTAATCTACATAATGACTTAGATTCTGGTATAGTAAGCAAACTTGTTAAATTTGCAGACGATACAAAAATAGGAGGAGTGGCAAACACCATTGCAGCAGCAAAGGTCATTCAAAATGATCTAGACAGCACTCAGAACTGGGCAGACACATGGCAAATGATATTTAATATAGAAAAGTGTAAGGCACTGCATGCAGGCAATATAAATGTACATTATAAATACCATATGGGAGATAATGAAATTGAAGAATGAACCTATGAAAAAGATCTAGGAGTTTATGTTGACTCAGAAATGTCTTCATCTAGACAATGTGGGGAAGCTCTAAAAAAAAAAGGCCAACAAAATGCTTGGAAATATTGTGAAGTGTTGAATTTAAATCAAGGAAAGTAATGCTAAAACTTTACAATGCATTAGTAAGACCTCATCTAGAATATTGTGTTCAGTTCTGGTCACCTCGGTACAAAAAGGATATTGCTGCTCTAGAAAGAGTGCAAAGAAGAGCGACCAGAATTATCCCGGGTTTAAAAGGCATGTCATATGCAGACAGGCTAAAATAATTGAATCTATTCAGTCTTGAACAAAGAAGACTACGCGGCGATCTGATTCAAGCATTCAAAATTCTAAAAGGTAATGACAATGTCAACCCAGGGAACTTTTTCTACCTGAAAAAAGAGACAAGGACCAGGGGTCACAAATGGGGATTATATAAAGGGGCATTCACAGAGAATTGTGGTAATCTGGAACCAACTCCCCAGTAATGTTGTTGAAGCTGACACTCTGGGATCATTTAAGAAGCTGCTTGATGAGATTTTGGGATCAATACGCTACTAACAACCAACTTATGTTCTTATAAGTGCACTGCACTCCCATGAGTAATTATGCAAGTGCTCTTATAGCACAGAACATGACAATGCCAAGGCCAGTGTGGCTCTGCAGTGGTTTCCCAGCGGAATATCATAACAAAGTAATCTGAAAAATGAAATATGGTTTGGGTACAGGGGGTTTAAAATCTTAAAATCAATACAAATAAATCTGAAAATGTATAGACATTGGGGTATACATTATGCAATATACAAAAATCTTGGAACAACACCGTTACTGAAAGTCACATCTTGGGTAATCAAAGTAAAAGTTAATTGGTTGTTTAATGCTTTAGAATGAATTGGCTGTTTAATTCTTGAACAGCTCTCTAATGCTATCTAAGGTAGCTACTGTACTATAAAGGTCAGTTGCATTAATGGATTTTCCAGGGCATATACAGAATTAGATTACAACTGTGTTTTGCATATTTTGGGGGGAGATGCGGTTATATGTGCCAGTGTGAGTCAATAATTTAGTGATGATGTAAACGAAAGAGACGGGAATCAAAGGGTTTCGTAGCCCAAAACTAAATTTTAAAAATAGTTGTAAAAGTTAAACTGCATTATTCCAAAATTGACCTGGCCTGAATGCAGATGTTACACAGTCATCCACATCGGTTCATTTTTTTTCTTCCTTTTTGCTGAATAAGACAACACCCACATAGTCGAAAGGTTTCTTAACATTTTTTTAGGATTAGGTTTCATGATTGGGTGTTCAGAGACAGAAGACTTGTCACCTATAGAATAAGCCATCATCATAGTAAGAAAATCAGACAGCTGAAGGGCCAGATCCCTGAAATGACTTTCACATTCTCTGTTTTTTCAGTTTGTTGGATTTTCAGCTGCCACTTGCTGTTGTCACCCTTAGATAATCTGCCTGCATTTCTACAGATAATTCCACTATTGCCATGGAAACTGTCAGCAAGCTCTCCCTTTAAATAGTTTAAAGTTAAATAAGTGAATACTTCGACAGATGCATGCTTTCCCACCAGACATTTTTTTTTAGCAGTGGTAGCTGTCCTTGTTTCACATCAGGGGTAACCCTGCACTGTCCCATGACTCCCGAGTAAGAGAGAACCTGCAAAACATGGACTGCTAAACCCTGTCCTCTGTGCTGCTGCTGTATATAAAGAATAGCCTTCACTCCAGTACAAAACCATTTTAAACAATTACCTTGCTCGTTTTGTGGCTGCTGTCCGCTCACCACAGTTATCAGTGGAGAGCTCAGGCTTACCTGTGGCTGCAGGGAAGAACACCCCAAACACAGAGAAGAAGGACTCTCCAGGGGTGTAGTCTGGTAGGGTGTTGTTACGGAGCAGCTCCTCTGAATATCCAACAAAGCCATGCACTGTAAATGGATTCAAAAAAAGGAAAAAAGAATAATAAACATGGCTTTAGCCATAAACAAAGTATATCAAGTTCTGTTACTGACACAGTGAGGGGAAGAAGATGAAATAAGATTCATAGTCATATATCACGTCCCACAGAGTCCGACTGACACGCTGGGAATCTGCAGGTGCGGTATATAAAGTATAAGACAGCTCTGGGGATGCGATATCACGATCGTGAAAACAAATAATGATTTTGGGAGATTACTTTTCACAGGATGGTAAGAGATCAAAATGTCAAGCTAAATCTGGAGAAACACCATGCTTAGAAATGTATGCTGTCAATACAACAGCATGGTACACAGTACCTAAAGTGTGGCACGTCTGAATAAGATGCATCAGGCTACCTAGTTACTGAGGGCATGGAAAAAGAAGCTGGCAGCACCTTCAGAGCAGACAGGCCAAATGTTGACTTGGGATCTCTGGGCCCAGTTGGTAAATGGTGTGCTTCCAAACAGCAGAAGACCAGATTGCAGTTGCATATGGTTTTCAATGAAGTATCTGTCTGAAGAAAATGAAGGCAATAATGAAGCCCAGCTTTCTACAGCAGCACACTGGACTTATTTGTGAGTGCGGGCTGGAAAGCGGACACGCTGCTGCGGTGTGTACCAGTCAACAAGTCTGGTCAGAGCACAGCGATCCTTGGAACGCTCTGCCAGTGGCTGCTGGTTATTTGAGGCGAGTTCATTATGTAACTGCGCAGAGGGGATACGGACCTTGCCAAGATGCGTGCAAACTGGAGCTCGTTTCTGATTATTCAGAGGCTGCCAAGTTCAATAATCCTGTTCACAAGTTTAAGTTTAAGCAAATGCTCCACAGCAAAATGCTGTCAGAGCTTAACTGAACTGAACAATGCAGACTCAGTGTCAGGGAAAAGTCACTTCAATTGTTTATGCCTTTCCAAAGTTAACTCTATTAACTATTCGATTGATCTAAACGGTGGAAAAAAATAGGGGCATCATTAAAAGCCTTAAAATATAAGGTCCTTACACGGTACAGTTTTACAGACAGAAATGCACCAATGTGGGGGCTCCCAAGGGGCGCATCTGGTAAAGGCACTCTGTATGGAGTGCAGCATGCACCCTATAGCCTGGGGGGGGGGGGGTTTGGGTCGGCTGGGGTGTCCTCGGCTCACCGCGCACCAGCGACCCCTGTAGTCTGGCCAGGAGCCTGCGGGCTTGCCTGTGGGCTGCCCGGAGCTGCGTTGTCCTCCGACGCTGTAGCTCCGGGGTGGCTGCATGGTGAATCTGCAATGTGGGGAGAGGCGGTCGGCTGGCGCTGCATGCTTCGGAGGACAGCGTGTGTTCGTCTTCGCCTCCGAGTCAGCGCGGGGGTGGTAGCGGAGAGCTGAGCTTAAATAATAGTTGCATATTCTAAATTGGGAGAAAATAAAAAATAATTGCTGACTACTAAATTTTAAAAAAAAAGAAAAGAAATGCACCGATGTGAGATAATCTTTGCACGAAGACTGATATGTGGTACAACACAAGGTTAAAGAAATATTCTAACCTCCAGGTAATCTTGTACTTCCTTGACTGACTTGCTTTGCTGCCATTAACGTGCTTTGACATATACATGCTTGCTTCAGTATATGTGTTTATTTCAAAACTGCACACTTCAGACCTACTTTATATATGGTAACAAATGGAGGTACCTTTATGGACTAATTCTGTTGGCTACAGCCACTTTAGGAATTCTCGCAGAATGTCAGTACATGATGATGATCATGATATTCAGATCTTTATTAAATATGAACACACAGTATACAGTTAGAAGGGAATAGTACAGGCCAGACTTCTGACCTGTACTAACAATTATCAGGGACACCAAATGTCCACAAACTAGATGCGATCAAGCTGAGGGCACCTTGATAAACTGTAGTAATACTTGCACAATAGTGTTAAAACCCCAGTAACACTGCCACATTTACAAGAACATCTCTGTATACCTTGTAAGAGACTTATTGACAAATGTTTTGGCTAGGGCACCCTCAATGTAAGTGCTTGAAATAAAGTCCCAGAACAGTCCAGTACACTATCCAGCACCTTAATATTCCACACACAGTGGACCCAGAGAAAAGCAATTTCCCTTTGGTTATCTTTTGATGGAAAAAGAATGCGTTCCCTCAGATTAATGACGTGTTTACCCAAAAGGAAGTCACCACCCATCTTAAGCACTGCCTGTTTATCCCTTCCAAGTTACTATTCTCAGAGTGGAGCAGCTCACCCAGACCTCCTCTTCACAGGCCCACTTCCTGCCTTTGCTCCGCTGCTTGCTGCTTGATTTTTTTTTTAACCCTGTACACAACAGCAGGGCTCCAGCCACGATTGTCCTCGACAGGAGAACAGGAGGGAAAACTGGAACAGCTTCTCCCTTTTAGAAAGTGCCACACAACAGAAGGAAACCCGCTTTAAATAGAAAGGCAGTTTGAAGTACACTGGCACCCAATGGATGAGCTCGGAAACTCGATTCTAAAGAACTGTAATAAATAACAAAAGTGTATAGAGTAGCCCATCTGAAGCAGCTACTTCAGCTAGCTTGTATAAACGCTTCACCCTACTGGCTCAACATACACATCAATATTATACACTTTCACCAGGGCAATCAATCAGGTGTTCACCAGGGCAATCAATATAGGTGTTGGCTATATTAAAACAGCAATGTGGATAATCAGCAGGAAATAAATAAGTCTGGCACTCTTAGATTAGATAATCGGGAAAGAGTACGAGCAACAGCAAGTTTCATGCAGTCAGACTGGTCAGTAAACAGGCGACTGTTCAACGCAGGATATTTTAAAAGAACAAGGCAAAACACAAATATCCTGCCGCATTTCGATGCACATTTTGCAAAGAAGTGTCAGCCTGTCTGTATCAGTAGATGATCGCAGCAGTAAAACTGACATCATTTATACACATTGGAACTGGAATAACATGTAATTTCCTGATGGTGGGAAACTGTAACGTGAGTAAAGTAGACACAGATTTCAGCACACTTCGGCACAGCGGATGCTGTTTACATTTACAAAATAAATGCTACGTTACTAGTGCAGTGCCCCACGATCAGATTCACACTGAAGTATATGTTGCTGGGGTCTGTTTACAATGTTATTCCATAGTTCTGTCTTCTGTGCACTCCTTTTTATCAGGAACCAGATCTTGTTGACCATCCTGGTGGTTGTAGAGCTGTCTGGTCACAGAAAAGACGTCTGTCAGTTACAGGAGCTTTGGAACGCTTGGGACATCCTTACTAAGTCAGTGGAGTCAGTGTGAACACCCATTCCAGTACGGGGCAGACCGGTTGCTAAGTAAATCTCAAAATGTAATTCTGTATGTTATTATTATTTGTTTATTTAGCAGACGCCTTTATCCAAGGCGACTTACAGAGACTAGGGTGTGTGAACTATGCATCAGCTGCAGAGTCACTTACAATTACGTCTCACCCGAAAGACGGAGCACAAGGAGGTTAAGTGACTTGCTCAGGGTCACACAATGAGTCAGTGGCTGAGGTGGGATTTGAACCAGGGACCTCATGGTTACAAGCCCTTTTTTTTAATCACTGGACCACACAACCTCCTATGTATGTATTTTAAACACCTTGAGGTCTATTCAATAGACCTACAGTGTCAGATCAAAAACAGACAGAAACTCATACAGACCTTGGTTAGCATTAATCTTGGAAAACCTAGTGTTACCGTACACATGCTCGTCCAAGACTAGTGCTAACCAGAGTCTGTGAAACCAGGCATTTAGATACGCCTCCTTTTAGATCAGTGGAATAGATTGGTTCATCTCTTTTGTTGTGTTGTTAAGCTCCTACAGCTGGTTTCACCACCCTGATCTTAGATGGATCAAACCACCTAGACAAATGCTTTTCTCTCAGTTTGAAACCAGTTCAGCATTGTGTCACTCTGGGACCCAAACAGACTCGCTCCTACAAATTCTACCATATTCCAAATGCTTTTATTGGATGCATTTTCCAAGAAAACACTGATTGAGACAATATCTTCTTCATAGAAAACCGTACCTGCTTGTTAAAAGACCATGCTGGGTTCTAACCTGCTGGGCCACAGGCTCACCATTGCTGGAGTTTTCAGTATTTTCAGCCTGCTTGCATATGCTGGCCCAAGTTGACACAAGTACCATGTGTAAAATAAAGTGAAGCATTTATAAATTCTGCATCTGATGGTCTTTTAACATTCCCTACCAATGAATTAACATTAACGCTTTAGGAATGGAAATGGGATGTTGATGCTTAATTTATTTCACCAGAACTTGAAAATGTAAACAAATCCGACCGTCTTAAATCATTTGATGAAGGAGCGAGTGTGCAATTACATTTTAAAATCTGCATTTTCCACAAAATAAGTTGAATTCAATGGTCCTGAAAAATTGCAGTCTTCCGTCATCCAATCATAACATTTTAACATAAAAATGTAGATTAATAGCAGATGTCTTACGTGGTGGCTTAAACACTAGGTCTGAATATATCTCATCTGGATTATTGCCCCAGAGGCTCAGATAAACAGATGTTGTAAACGGTACAAAGCAATAAGGTCAACAAACATCTTTTCTCTCTTGTTTGCCAGTACGATTTCTACAGTGAGATTTTTTTTACATAAAAAAATGGAAACAGTTGTGACATACAGATTGCACTTCTGTGTAAATGTGCTGTCTTTCACATGACTGCTTAAAAAAGAATCATTTTATGCAGGGCTGATAGTACGTGCTCAGAGGACACTCGGTCTTAAAAAAGTGTACAAAACTATTAGAGTACAATTCCAGAAAGCAAAGTACACAGCAGATTTCCACACCCCAAACTTCAGGAAAGAATGATCATTATCCCTAGAGAGCGTGCATCATTTTTAAAAGAGATTTGAAATCAAAATCTAAGATGATGATAATGATTATCATTAGTCTTCCAAGCTGGCTTGGGAAGCCTATTGTTCAGATGCAAAAAAATTGTCCTCCTGCGTCAACCCAGATGGCGGCCTGACGCATTTCTTGGGAAAAAAAATGCGTCTACATTCTACAGTTTTAATTTTGGGAGGAAAAATGACAATAATAAAAATAAAAATACAAAAATAAAAACTAAAAAATAAATCTTTACAATAACTATAGGCTTCCCACACCAGCTAGGAACCCTAATAATGCAATTATTAAGACATTATACCAGGCATTCTGTGAATACAAAAAAAAAAAAGTCTGTTTTAATTGTTGGCAAACAACTGTGGTCGCTTCAGTTGAGTGAGAGACTACATACACAAAAAGTTCAATGTCACAGTGTCTGGTAAATGTGTGCTCTATTTGAAGAAAGCGCCCTGGACTGGGAGCTGGCTCCAGGAAGGAATAACTGGAAGGGTCAGAGCAGTTGTGAATCTGGATCTCTGATCTTATTTTCTCATGATTAAAAAATGTGGGTGAAACAGGGCAACACCCAAGCCATTAACAAGCCAGTGAATAACAGTGAGAATGAGTTTATCAGTTCCAGGGGATGGAGCACTGGGGACATCCTTACTGAGTCTGCAGTCTATATCTGCCTCTGTTTTTCCTGCATAGACAATACAAAGCACTGGAAGTCAGGGGAGCCCATGTGAACTCCCATTCCAGGACTGAACATTCCGCTTGCTCAGTAAATCTCAAAATTGCATTCCGGAAACTAATGTTTTATTTTATCCAATTTAAACACTCTCAGGTCTATTCACATGACCTAAACAGTGGCAGATCAAAATAGTGTTGTTTTTTCATATTTTTACAGACAGAAACTCAAAAGGCTGCCAGCTAGTTTTTACAGACCTTGATTAGCACTAATCATGGAAAACCTAATGCTACCGTAGACATGGTCATCCAAGAAAGCAGGCATTTAGATCCGTCTGTATCAGTTGAATAAACCGGTTTATCTTTTTTGTTGTGTTGTTAGGCTCCAAAGGCTGGTTTCACAGACCTTGATTAGCAGTAATATTTGACTACCTAATGTTAGCTTAGTTAAGGCAGTCAAAGACCAGTGCTAATCGGGGAAAGCTAAAGCAGCCACTTACTTAGGATACATCTACGGTGACCACATGTCCCTAATTGGGCGGGACAGTCCCGAAATGTAAGGATCAAGTCTCGGTCCCGGGCTTAATGTCTCTGCAAGGGCATTTGTCCCGAATTCGTAGACTACAGTGCAATCTTACAGTTTAGCGCCACAGTCAAACCATAGCATATCTGTTTATAGCGCATCATAGCACCGCCCCTGCCGCATTATTTTGCAATGACTTACAATCCCTCGGTCGCCAGTCAAAACAATTAAAAAAAAAAAAAAAGTACGGTATGTATATATCCAGGAGCGCCCCCAGAAATCTTTCACATGGTCCGCACAACGGAACCACACGGACATCTCATCTCATGCGGATAACGACTCTGCATCAACATGCTGTGAAGTGTTTCAGCCAATCAGAGTGCTGTATTTCTGTTCTTTCCAGAGTTTCTCTTTTTAAAAACGAATAAACACAAAGCGCTGCCATCGAGACAGAACAGCAACTACAATGACAGCCAAATACTCCACAACAATAAAAGCTACAAATAAACATATTTGAAATACAGACTTAAAGGAAAATCTAGCTCACAAGAAATATGTTATGCTGGTTCCATTTCTAATCATTTTACACTCACAATCACTACAGCGACTCATTACCACCCCCTCTTCGGGGGAAACACTAAAGTTTTAAAAAATATGTAAATAAACCCCAGCATAAGAAATGGCAGGTGTCTCGTTTTTGCATTTTGAAAAGGTGGTCACCTTAGATACATCCGCTCTAACATACTGTTACTAGACCAGTTCTTAGGAAGGGATGGCGTGTAAGTGCTGGTGCTTTACATTGCTGTGTAGGAATGGAGATGGTAATGGCAATGATATCATATTTTAAATGTAAGAAAAACAAGACCGAAAAAGATAAAGTAATTTTACAATCGGACACCTATGACGATAGGCTTGGTTCTAGACTAAATCAGATCTCTTTGAACCTGGATTCACAACGTTCCAGCTAGCCTCTCGCCACGAGCGAAACGTTTTCCTTTGTGGCTCAACTATTTTTAACCAAGTTGAAAAATGTACTCGTGTAAGACTGCCAGCACGATTATTTTCAACGTGTGCTGGTAGATGAATCAATACAAGACTGTTCAGTTTGATTTAATTTCACCCAATGAAAGTCATTTAGCTTGTTCACGTAAAATGTATGCCACAAAGGTTGTGTTTGGCGGGAGGACAGAGGTTCTAATTAGAAACAGTCAGCCGACGCCGCTGCTTGTAAAACATTTATATATATAAAAAAAAAACAAAAAAACAACAACAACAACATGGCATCCAAAAGGAAAAATTCTTCACGTTTAAAACAAAAAAAAAAGTACAGACAAATGACCAGAATCATGTTCCGAAAGATGTACCCAAAGGAATACCAACCATGTACACACGACTAAAATATGACCGTGATCGTCACAGGGAGGTGAAGAAGTCATGGTTTCAAACATGCCCTCTGGTCCCGAAAGAACATTTTCACAGACAGCAAGCCAGAACACGCAGCTTCAAAAGATCACAGCTAAGTTTTTTTTTTCGTTGTTTGCTCTCTCTTTAAAATGTGTTGAAATATATTTTGGAAATCGTCACAGGGTGGATTCGAAAGATCAACAATTTAATAAAAAAAAATAAACACATTTATTATTTAAAAAAGAAGGATTCGTATAACTGTGATGAGTTTTATGTCAGAATCGGTGCACTATTACTGTCAGTAGCCCCGGGTGAAAGAACACTGTCAAAAAAAAGTTTTTTAAACACAGTAGTGGCTGTACAACCCTACTAATATTATTAATTACATTAGTACAAGCTTGTGTAATTTAGAGCTGCAGTTGGTCAGGTAGGCATTAATATTAACATACACTAGCATGTCCTGCAGTGGAAAGAAAACCGCGTCACAGTCAAAATAATGTAAAGGATTAGGAAGTACATGAATATCTCTGCAAACCTATTCAGAATTGAGGAAATCTGTAATGACATTTTTTCATGTGGGACTAAGTTGGGCATTTATTAAATGGGAATCAGAGTTAGAGTGCACTTTAAATATACCGTTTAAGTGTATTGTAAAGGGTAGGGTCTGGCATTTAAATATCTACGTGTTTTCAAATAAAATACACGTCTTTTTGCCTTGTGAAACAGCATGTTTAACTTGTTTACAGTACTGTTAAGTGGCTTAAGTTCTTCCAGTGTTGCTAAAACATGTTACTTTAGCCACGGTAAATGAAAGTCTTAGAGCGAACGTAGCAACCCATCCTGTCTCGAGATCTGACAGTCCATTCCAATGCACCCTTCCTGTCCCAGCACCTAAAGCAGGCTCCTTAACAATGTTATCAAGCCATAAACACATCTGCACAGCAGTTCATATTCCGCAACTGGAAGGTAACCAGTCAGTCAATGCATTTCTGTGGCTGAACCACAGAAAAGGCTGGCTCCCGTTCAAAAGTGATGTCATATGAATACAATGAGGAGGTATAATTGGAAAAACCTGGGTAAATTGCTACTTTCATTTTTCAAAACAAACATGAATCGAGCACGATATTGTCTGACAGTTATTACTCCCGTTGACAGGCTCCGAGCCTGTCCAGTAGTGTATCCCCGCTAGCCCCTAACCCCTGCAGTGAAGCCTGTCTAACACAGACCAACCAACTTGGAGGACTTCTCTGTGCTCCAGGAAGTCAGCAATCAGGCAAAGGGCAAACCCTGGGGTCAGCTGTGTAGCATCAGCTGACACACACACATCCTTCCTATCAACGCATCGACAAACACAGGTTTCTACAGAAACCAAGACGGATGTCACAGCCCACACTTTCCTGGGGATTGAGATGTGTGCTAAGCAATTAGTTTATTTATTTAACATGGAATAATTAAAATAATTCATTAACCCACTAGCAAGTAAAGAGTACAGTATTTCTGTTGATGCCTACAGTTAGATTTAAAAACAAAAAACAACACAGATTTGCTTTTTAAAACACATTTGTTAACTACTACATGTATTATCTGCTGAAACAAAAACAGTTTTTGTTAGGCAGAATCCTTAGTATCCTTAATTACCTTATTTTCTTGATAGCCTCCTATCAAACATTGTCACATCTTTGACCTCGATTCACTTTCTGGATCAAGTCCAAACTGAAGTAGAACTTTGGCAGCAATATCTGAAATTGAAGCATGCCTCACACCGTCATTGCTAAAGTTCTAATATTTAGTGCGGGAGCTTTACAGAAGGCAGTAACAGCGTGTTTAACTTCATGAACAAAGCTTATCTCTCTAAACCGGTCAGGCATTAATGACACTGCACTGGCAGCTGACGGAGAGCCACACTAGCGTGGCCTGTACTACACTCTAAATGACACTACAGACAACAGAGACACCTGCTGGAGAAAAAAGAGATGAACTATTACTTGAAAATAACTGCATGCTAAAGTCCGAGAGGTGTGGCACAGCACCGCTGGGCATTTTCACTGTGCGATATACTGTGCTAGTTTGCACCCAGACACACCAGAGCGGTATGCACTATGACTTTTATTACAATATACAAAAAAGGAATGGTACAGTACAGTAGTTGTCAGTACCACACCATAGGAATATTATCGAATATTATTTACATATATGGCCAAAAGATTTGCATTACCTAGCAGAATATTAGGATGCAGACATAATTAAAATAAATAAAATAAAAAATAAAAACAAACTACATGAACATAATTTCGATATTACAAGAAACTACAAAATGGTATCTCAGAAACTATAATAGTAGTAGCCTACAGTATTTCATGTTAGATTTCGAAATGTAACATCTTTCCATTTTTGGAAAACTACAAAGCGATATGTAATTTCAATATGTCAGCGTAACATTATTAATTCTATAGGACATGATGCAAAACTTTTGGCCATAGCTGTAATGTCCCCCACATAATCTACTAAATAAAAAGTTGTTTTTCTGTCATGTACATGCAGGTGTATGTAATGAGCGATCTGAGCTTAGCAAAGAAACATATAATACATTGCTCACAGCAAGTAGCCTACTACTAATGTGTTAGAAAATATATCCTTTTACAGGCAGTTATTTAGTAAAAATATTAGTGAACTAGAGAAATAATTAAAAAAGGCAGAACAGATGCATATCAGGGGCCATGCATAAAATACTGACTTGCCAGTCCTTATCTGAAATGTGGGAGGGATCAAACACCTCCGTACATAACAGTTTCATTCATGATTTTTCCTGGCAAGCACGTGTTGCCAGCACTTGGCTGTGACTGGTTAATCGACCGACGGTACCGCGCGGTAGCCAGAAAAAATCGCTCTGGATTTTATTTGAGCGGTACCGCTAAGCGCCACGCGGGACTAGCGGTATCGTTCCGGGTTGATCTGTCCAACATCACATGAAAGCAATGGCAGCGATACAGGCGGCAAAATGTGTGTATATATATATATATATATATATATATATATATATATATATATATATATATATATAGTACTGTGCAAAAGTTTTAGGCAGGTGTGAAAAATGCTGTAAAGTAAGAATGCTTTCAAAAATAGACATGTTAATAGTTTATATTTATCAATTAACAAAATGCAAAGTGAGTGAACACTAGAAAAATCTACATCAAATCAATATTTGGTGTGACCACCCTTTGCCTTCAAAACAGCATCAATTCTTCTAGGTACACTTGCACACAGTTTTTGAAGGAACTCGGCAGGCAGGTTGGCCCAAACATCTTGGAGAACTAACCACAGTTCTTCTGTGGATTTAGGCAGCCTCAGTTGCTCCTCTCTCTTCATGTAATCCCAGACAGAGTCGATGATGTTGAGATCAGGGCTCTGTGGGGGCCATACCATCACTTCCAGGACTCCTTGTTCTTCTTTACGCTGAAGATAGTTCTTAATGACTTTCGCTGTATGTTTGGGGTCGTTGTCATGCTGCAGAATAAATTTGGGGCCAATCAGATGCCTCCCTGATGGTATTGCATGATGGATAAGTATCTGCCTGTACTTCTCAGCATTGAGGAGACCATTAATTCTGACCAAATCCCCAACTCCATTTGCAGAAATGCAGCCCCAAACTTGCAAGGAACCTCCACCATGCTTCACTGTTGCCTGCAGACACTCATTTGTGTACCGCTCTCCAGCCCTTCGCCAACAAACTGCCTTCTGCTACAGCCAAATATTTCAAATTTTGACTCATCAGTCCAGAGCACCTGCTGCCATTTTTCTGCACCCCAGTTCCTGTGTTTTCGGCATAGTTGAGTCGCTTGGCCTTGTTTCCACGCCGGAGGTATGGCTTTTTGGCCGCAAGTCTTCCATGAAGGCCACTTCTGACCAGACTTCTCCGGACAATAGATGGGTGTACCAGGGTCCCACTGTTTTCTGCCAGTTCTGAGCTGATGGCACTGCTGGACATCTTCCGATTGCAAAGGGAAGTAAGCATGATGTGTCTTTCATCTGCTGCAGTAAGTTTCCTTGGCCGACCACTGCGTCTACGGTCCTCAACGCTGCCCGTTTCTTTGTGCTTCTTCAAAGAGCTTGGACAGCACATCTGGAAACCCCTGTCTGCCTTGAAATTTCTGCCTGGGAGAGACCTTGCTGATGCAGTATAACTACCTTGTGTCTTGTTGCTGTGCTCAGTCTTGCCATGGTGTATGACTTTTGACAGTAAACTGTCTTCAGCAACCTCACCTTGTTAGCTGAGTTTGGCTGTTCCTCACCCAGTTTTATTCCTCCTACACAGCTGTTTCTGTTTCAGTTAATGATAGTTAACATATTGAATTGATGATCATTAGCACCTGTTTGGTATAATTGTTTAATCATACACCTGACTATATGCCTACAAAATCCCTGACTTTGTGCAAGTGTACCTAGAAGAATTGATGCTGTTTTGAAGGCAAAGGGTGGTCACACCAAATATGGATTTGATTTAGATTTTTCTTCTGTTCACTCACTTTGCATTTAGTTAATTGATAAATATAATCTATTAACATGTCTATTTTTGAAAGCATTCTTACTTTACAGCATTTTTTCACACCTGCCTAAAACTTTTGCACAGTACTGTATATATATATATATATATATATATATATATATATATATATATATATATATATATATATATATATATATATACAGGCTGTTCAATATTCCATGTTCTTCACTCCTCCCTGAGCAGAGACGGCTGATTTGGAAGGGAAGAAACACAAGAGGGTTGCGATACTTCTGTGCTCTGCAATTAAGACTGAATTAAGCACCGGAACCAGGCTCCTTCCGACTCAGAGAATCTGTCACATGGACACTGTGGTTCACTTCAGCTGGAAATGTCACAAGTTTTCCAGATGGAAAAGGGCAGGGCCTGAATCTGAGGAAAAAAACAGCTCCTCTCAAAGTATTATACAGCGTGTCGTGCAACACACAGTGAACCTTCAGAAAACAGGGGTACCGTGTGAAAGGATGCAGCACAGGAATTCATTCATTTTCACCTCTCCGGGTCTCATAAACCAAACACACTCAGTACTGGGCTTCTTAGCACCACAGACTGACAAGTGCAACAATCTGTGATAGAGATTAAAAACAACAAAACAGCTACAGTATGCTGGAGTGTGAAAGTGCAAATAAATAAATAATTGTTGTGTCTCATGTATGCGTTGCAGGGCTTGAAACTCAGGTTCATTTCAGAACAGATTTACTGAAACACAGGACAGGGTGCAGGGCTAGTTCAAAATTAATGTATTTTTTTATGTATTGTTGCTTTCTTCTTGTCATCCGGGAGAAGCTTTGAAATAAAAGTTATTTCTTTAAGCACATTTATTAAATCTGAATAAAAGATGAGCTCTCTTGAAAGGTGTACCTGGGTCTAAGTGAGAGAATGTTCCCACGACGAAGTCCAGGGCGGAGACAGCGAGCACGGCCAGCAGGAGCAGCTGGAGTCTGATAATCCATCTGACCCCGGCGAGGTTAATTCCCAGCAGCCCCAGCAGCACTCCCATGGATATCCCCCGGACGGCCCAAATATTACTGAGGTTCAGCACCTCTGCAATGGACTCTGCAAAGCCAGTGATGTACATGGCACCTGCAACACACTGAAACAAAGCAACCACTGGAGACATGCTCAGCCCTGCCAAACTGGGGCTCACACTTCTAAAACATATACAAGGCCAAAATGAGAGAAGGAACCTTGGAGTAGGTCCACATAAATAACGAATACATATAGTCGGGAGCAGCAGGCTGCTCAGTATTCCATGTTCTTCATCCCTCCCTGAGCAGAGACGGCGGATTTGTTTAAGCAAGTTCAGTAGTTTATCATTTTGCAACTTGAAAGTTTTTTTTTTTTTTTAATGGAGTAATTTACACTTTTGAGTAAAAAGCTTTGAAAATCAGCCCCATAATCTACTGCTGTTACTGTAGCAAATTTGTTATTAACCTAATTTCAGATGTGGTGCGGTTTTGAATAGTAATGTTCTGATGTTTTTACCTAAGGTGTGTACCCCGTTAATGACACTTGCAAATCAACAGAATGCAGCGCTCCCTCGTTCACTGATATCCCACAATCGTGTTTAATTTTGAAATATTATTCCTTGGTGTCAGTTTACCACATTATTTCATTAGTCTTCTCTGCACTCTATTCTATCAGAAAGCAGACCTGTTTGATAGCATTCGCCAAAGTTAGTTCCTCCACCTCTGAATCCTGCTTGCGCCAATGTGGCAGGATGTGGACTACTTTGCATACTCTAAGATTTTCCTTTTTATACATTATATATTTTTGGCCAGAACAGTGTAAAGAATATAATGACTTTCTAATAGAGGTAAAACCAGAACACTTTTTACACCTTCTCACCTGAAGGACGGTACCTCCAACATCACAGTGCATCCAACACCGTGTTCGGAAGCAAATTAGAAAACTCAAATGGTTCACGTTGGCCTTCACATGTGTGAAACTCATTAAATTAGCATGGCAAGGAATCAGCAGTAATGCACACGATCAGCCTTTATGTTTAATGTACCTGTCCAAAGACATAGAGGAGACCGACTGTCCCTCCTACTCTCCCTCCAAGGACTGTCGAAATCATGGAATACACTCCACCGCTTCCAACTCGACAGCGCTCACACACTCCTATCCCGGAAAACACGGTTACCAAGGCAACCACCACCACCAGGGACACCAGGAGCATGCCAAGCAAAACACCAGTGTTTCCCTAGAAACAGAGAAATAAATGTTAGTGCATAGTGTGTACAATCGAACGTTTAATAATGCTTAATACTACCACAAAAAAAACAACATTGATATTAACTGATGCTTTCCCTTTGACCCAGCAAGCAATTCTTTGGGATTGACAAATCCAAAGGCTAATACATTTTAGTACTGTAGCTTTCATCCTCAAAAAGGCATAGCCTGATATTCAAATTGCAAACCTACAGAAATCTTTAGGTGAGATGCAAGCAATCCAGTGGGGTCTATTTGCAAGCAGTATCACAGTTTGGAAAGAAGGACAGAGACTTCAGGGGTGGAAATGAGACTCCTGTTGCATAGCAGTTTCATACAGTAAGTGCCTGATCTGAGAACTGATGCCCTAACTTTTACTTCACATCTTTAACCACCTGTTAGAGATAATACTATTTCAGCAGTAGACAACTCCAGTCCTGGAGGGTCATTCCCCTAGGATTAATAAGGTAGGTATAATAGTATTTGGACCTGTTCATATTGGACCAATTTTAAGAACTAGCTTTACCTGTAATATCTCACATTGAACAAAATACCATGACATGTTTTAATGCATGACATTCCCAAAGATGCTAAAAAGGTCACCTCTCCCACGAGGTCTTAGGGAATTAATCATGAAGTATGGCTGACTGCAGCAGGTACAGGCATTGCAATCAGAATACAGCAACTGGCGTTTGCTTTATCCATGCGGCTCCCAAAGCAATGCTTTGGTCTAACACTCACCACAAGCCACCCAGTTCTCAGGAAGAGAACGACTCCAAAAATATTGATCATGCAGGTGGTGAAGACCCCATCCCAGGTCCCGAACAGCACAGGTTCCCAAACAAACAGCTGCACCTTCCACCAGGGCTGACCCTGTGCCTGCGACACCTAAACAAACAGTTTATTTAATACGCATACTGTACGTGCAGACCTGAATATTCAGGTATGAACCTGACAACCATTCCTCCTGCTGCTGCATCATGCAATACACCTTAACTTGATGTACTCCATTATTATAACATGTTCTAAACAAAACGATGAAGGAAGATACAGATTAATATTACCATATCTAACTAAATATTTGAAAATGTATCAAATGTTATACAGTGAAAGGCTACCAATTGCAAATGTGTCCGTTACACCCAAAAGATTGAGAAAAGCGTGTATTGGAGACTTGGTGGTGCAGTGGAAATATCCTGAGTTGGGTTCACACTGGCAGCTGTCTGTGCCACTGTGTTTTATTGTTTTAATGCTGAGACATTCTGGCTCTTAAATGAAGATGCTGCACACTTTACTGTTACAGTCAAGGTGATTAGGACAGCTAGTTGGAGAACTCTGCTGTTTTATACTTAAGCCTTACTTTCAAACACTTGCTCTAACCTCAACATCAAACTTATGCTTATTATAATTTATAAGAACTTGCTTGTGCATCCTCATGAAACAGCTCTTGCACATGCCCAGTGATTCTGCTGCTGCTGTCATTCCCCAGCAAGGCTCCATTATCCCAAACAGACTTTCTGTGCAGAGCAGGCCAGTTCTCTCGGTGTCCCTCCATTGCCCAATAGAAGATGTACAGGCACAATGTGTCAGCTCTTTGAGTTACTAGAATCCCCAAACTGCTGAATTCTTAGAACAATGGTCCACATTTTGTCAGCACCTAGGACACATTTTGAAATTGGTTTTACATGCATGTAGTAGTAACATATTAAAGAAAAGCTGAATAATCACATATAACTGTGTATTAAATATGATTTACTGGTTAACAACAATATGGGTTACAAAATATATAATTGTAGGCAACAGTTCTCTCTTTAATACTAACCTGGTTTCCTTGTGTATTGTGTAAAAAGATGACTGTGTGTGTGTGTGTGTGTGTGTGTGCGCGCCATGCCATGTTGCTGAATGAGGTGCAGTATCTGTCAACAAGCACCAAACCAGCTATCAGAACTAAAAAGCACAGCTAAACACCATATCTTATCCTTGGTAATCAGTCCTTCTAGACAACATTAGAGACACCAGCTGAAGTCTGCACCTGTTTCATTTGACAGATGTGGAAACACCTGATTACATGCAATAATTCACTAGGCACACCACACTTCTGTGTTTTACAATGAAATGTGTTTATTATGCACTGCGCTGAAACCGTTTCGGCCGATGCCTTGCTCTGGGACCTAACTTTCCTGGAAACAGATATTTAAAAATCAACATAAACCTTCCCCTTTTATACCTGCCCGACAACGCATCAGCTAGTTTCAATGGGATCGGACCTGCTTTCCATAACACAGTATACTTACCAGGCAAAACGGTCTTTTTTTGAAAAGTAGGATTAAAATAAATAAATAAATAAATTTCCTCATTGTGTAAATGAAGATAACTAAAAGTACGATAAGTAATGGCCGGATTTAAATGTCCATTTATGTTTAAAAGCATCCGGGACACGCCTCCATATCGCCTCCCACTCGACAAACACAGTTTTTAATTAGCTATACTCAGCCATTAATTGTATAGCAGGTGTAAGCATACATACATAAGTCTGCTAAAAATAAATAATAAATAAATACATGGCAGTCGAATAATTGCTTAAATCCCCTAATGATAAACACAGTAACACCTGGAATGCTCTTACACAACTGTTGTTAAGAAGAACTGATAAATTATTACATTAAAACATACAAAATAGTCCATACGTTTTACAAGTAAAACTATATTTTATTATTATCATTAGCATTATCATTATAGAAAAGAGACGAAATCGCCAACAATGCAAGGTACGCACTCATCTGTATAGTAGTTCATTTTTACACCTTGCATTCCTTGAACACGCAACTAAAGACGAGTTAAAAAACCGAGTTCCACCTGAAAGTAAGCAGTGCATGTTATTCACCTGCGCAGTCTCTGCGTGGAGAGCGTAACAAGCGCCCGGAAAAAGCATTCCATCACATGCGTCGCTGTTTCAAACTGCATTAAAAAGAAAACCGAGATTGTCTCACCGTACACGGAGCGTGTGATGCATATGTCCAAGAAATTTTAAGAGACAGCATTGCTACGTGTTCTAAAGGAAACGTCACTGAGTAAATGTTTGTTTCGGCCAATGCGATACAGGGAGTGTACATGCAGGTAAACTGCTCTCGGTAATTTATATCTGCTGTATTTGCACATTTGTATTGGTTTGCTTTGGGGTCATGTGAAGTTTTAACAAAGAACAGGTTGAGGTGGATTTGTTGCCGGTGTGCAAAACGCTAAAAACACAGCAAAAAAAAAACCACCCAAAAAACACGTTTGTAAAATGTCTTATGGCAGTTTACCCCTGTGGACAGCATCTTATTCCAAACCAGAGAACAATTCCATTGTTTCCTGCACGGCACCTGTTGCATTATAGGAGCACCACCTCAAACTATAATAATATGTCTATATTTACACAACTAAGAACAGACATGCAGTTTACATTTTTTTTAAAACCTTGTTTTCTGTTTCATCATTGTGTAACAAAATGTGGATAGAGAGGATCCTCTTCAATATATATTTTAGTTTTCTTAGGGGGAAAAAAATGCAGCAGCCCTAATCAATTAGAGACGAATATGCAAACGAGGACTTCCAGTGGTTGTGAAATGTGCACTTTGTGAAATGCAATTATTAAGGGGGCTTGTCTGTTTGAATAACTACACTGCCACCACCGCTGTTTCACCTGCTTATATCTCATGAACCATTTCAGATGGCAACTTCAGATTTTCAGAGTTATGGAAACCCCTCTAGCAAAACAGCTGGTACCCTTCCCTTGACCTGTGACCTAAAATGACTCTGTAGTGTATAACCAGACTATCCACTTGCTCAGATTACAGGTTACATGCAGTAAAAGATCTGCCTTGTGTTCTTATCTTCGTGTGCTGGAATACTTATAGTTAAACAAACTCTTTCAGGAGCTCCCAAAGCATCAGCTGCATATTACTACACTTAAACTGCAGGTTTACGTTTAGGAGTTGTTCATGCAACACTTACAGCAGGGTCCAGTTGCTCAAACTGGTGGTCCTCAATAATGTAAATAATATACTTCATTTAGGGTCTGGGAGCAGGATTGGTTTAATTTTCAAACCTAGCACAGCTATTGTAATAATTGCAAACTCATTTTATGCCAATTACTTTTTGAAACCTATTTTCCTCCATGGTTTATTTTATATATTGTGTTAGTTTGACTAGACTTTACTAAATAAGGTTTATAGCAATATATGAAAAGCCATAATGACAAGACAGATTACAATCAAAGGACTTATAAAGTGCCTTTACGCTACTTACACTATTTGTCTAAAAATGGACAGCCTTTTCAAATATAGCATGATACACACATCTTTAAAATGACATCTGAAAATTGATTCGCCTAACTTTTCTCTGTACTACATTTCCTCTTTGTCCATTTCTACATGGAAAATTACCCATTCTAGCTAAATTCTGTGATTAAAAAGTTAAATATGATTTAAAAACCTACAGGGTGCCTCCTTGGACAGAGTCATTCATAATTCTATCTCGTAATACACTTGTTATTTTAAAATTGGGTTGCAAGTTGTTCTTCATTCAATGTCAGTGAATACTTTTATAAAAGGTGAATTCTGAAGACTACCTTTCTGTAGCAAATGTTTAACTCTGTGCAATATACATTCACACATATCACACTTCATTCTGACAATCTTTTCAATTTTATATAGTTTAAAAAAAAAAAGTCAGTGACAAAAAGACACACACTCTTAAACAAATGATATCCAGTATAATTAGATTAACAAACAAAACTTGTACATAATATTGCAAAAATAATTTTTTCCTACGGAAATGCATCAGCTACAATAAAAAGCTTACATTACAGATCAAAGATAGATAACCAGTGTACGAAAAGTGACAAAAGAAAAAAAGAGGACTAGCAAATTCTGTAAAGCACATATAACATAAACAGCTAGCATTTAAAAACATATTCCCATGAAATGTATGTAACATATTTAGGATGTGGTTTGTGCGAGTAGAATTATTGTAAGCAGGGCTGGCTGCTCTGCATAGATATGTAATATCTATACTATTTCACTAAATGCAGCTCATCCAGGTATTTTTTTTTTCTCATGAAAACCCACGCCAAAGTCTAATGCGATTGCCAAATACACGAAATATTAAAATAATAATACAAATGAACACTGAACTGCAATAATGGAAATAAATTCACTGGATACAAGATACTTTGGGCACTTTATAATGAAAGTTTCCAAAATATTAAACAGGGTAGAAACTGTATAATAAAACTGTCAATTTGTGAGAACTGCTAAAAGAAATTTCTTTCAAGTTAGTAACTGTAGTCAGTATTGCGTAGTCAACAAAATAAATATATTTTCAGTCCGTTCTAAATATGTGAAGTTGTCCCCTGGCTTGAATCCAGTTAAACATGTTATACATTATTGCTCAGAAGCAATGTATTAATAATGTATTTCATTGTTATTTAAATCAGATTATACCGGCTTCACACGAGTGATATTTACAGAAAACCGAAAGTATGAACTTCAAATACATGACATATTTACAGGCAACACAAACCTCCTTCTGTAATCACCTTAAAACCAAATGGAATGCATAACTACAATTGCTTGTCCTTGATTGTCAGAACAGATTTTAATGCCTGAATAAAAAGCAGTCATGATTTCTTGTATTTACAATGTAGATACAGACAGTACAACACTGGGTACAAGTCATGATAAAAAACAATAACTCACAATACACCTATACACAGGGTTAAAAACTGGGAAGACTGCCATAAAAATGTTATCATCTCAAAGCAAAACAGCCATTATGGTAACAGTGTGCATTAAAAAATTTTAAAAGGGGCCAACCAAACAATTAAAATTCAATTGCTGTATTTTCTTGTGTGTTCAAAGTATACAGTTGCCCAGATAAGTCTAAAATAGTTCAATTTACAATGAATCTGAAATGCTCTCGAGACTGTAATTTTTTGTACATTTACAATTATTAGAGTGTCAAATCAGATAACAGGTTAACACTTTATGCTCTAAACAAAATTCTGCACTTCCAGGATATGATACATATATGGCCTTTTACACAGAAACTAGAATACAGCACTACTTTAATGACAAGGTATTAAAAGCGAGCCTCCAGATGATATCTGCATTTGCAAAGTGTTAACCGTACGCAATCAATAACACCATTGACTTTAAACCAGAAATTTAAAAAAAAGTTAAAAAGGGATTTAAAATGTAAGGTTTATAAACGAATCTGAAAGGTTGTCATACATTAGGTGTTGAAAATGTTCCCACGAACATACGGCACATTCTGAATTTAAATGCACCGATACAACGAAATGCCATTGCCTTTATGCTGCGAATAACAAAAGTGATAAGGTTTTAATGAAAAATGAAGATTAAGATTGTGTATGCAAAGGCACTCTCATGGGACAAAGGATAACATACAAACAGCGTAGAAATTAGACTATCCCTTATCAGGTTTCTATAAATAATGTAACCCTTTTAACACTGCAGTCGAGGAAATAAAATATACAGAAACTATTTGTTTAAATGAAAGCGACTTAGTACTGTAGGGGTATCTATCTGTGTAGCAACTCAGTGTTGAAGAAGTTAATTAATAAAAATCACTTGGATCTGAAAACACAACAGTACAAGTCTAATAGGAAATTCAACTGTCCCGTTTTTTTAAAACTTTGAAATCTACTTTTCCTTAACATGAGGGTTTTCCCTTCATATTCCCACTGTAAGATCATGTTTAAAACCAAACCATATTTGATCAGGACAACATAGACCTACTGATGGCTTTAACATGACCAATGGAATACAAATTATCATTGAAAATCTGTTTAATGTGGGGAGAGGGGAAATACAAATACATTCACCAGTGAGTAGTGCATTGTTGAAATTTCAGTTAACAGTACTTGTCAGTTGAACAAGTACTTGCCATATATCAAGATTCAATGCAGGGATGGTAAAATAGATGTGTAAGGATGGTTTGCATGAATAATCTCATGTGTGGGAAATGCAAACCTGGAATGCTCAAAATGGAATGGGAGTCTGGTTTTAATCCACATTTTGTCTATCACCTTTTCCATTGATGCCACTGGCAGTGTTGAAATGCATTTAAAATGTCTGGCATTATTTTATAAAAGTTAGTTTCATTTATTATTATTCTTATTATTATTATGCTCAAATACAACTTTGCAGAAAGATAATCTTAAATGTTGAATTACTATTAAAGTCATGGTATAGGAGGCTGTGTGGTCCAGTGGTTAAAGAAAAGGGATTGTAAGGTCCCCAGTTCAAATCCCGGCTCACTCACCGACTCACTGTGTGACCCTGAGCAAGCCACTTAACCTCCTTGTGCTCCGTCTTTCGGGTGAGAAGTTGTTGTAAGTGACTCTGCAGCTGATGCATAGTTCACACACCCTAGTCTATGTAAGAATAATAATAATAATAATAATAATAATAATAATAATAATAATAATAATAATAATAATAATTGGAATGGACTGAAAGGGTCACAAGCCTTTCAAATATTATGACCTTTATATATTTCCAAAACCTCTATAAAGACCTGCAGTGTTGAAAGAGTTGATAAAAACAAAAAAAAACAAATACTGATATCATATTCCCCATAATATCTCATAACAAAAAAAGAAAAAAAAAAACATTTGGGAAACTAAATATCATGCACTATGCAATACAAATTTGGTCAATTGCACTTGTTTTATCATGCTCTGTGGTACTCCCTAAGAACTGACATACCTTATTTATAAGGTATCGTATAAAATGGCAATTAAGTGCAAATCCAATTTCCTTGGGGTTTTAGATTATAGTATTTAACATACTTAATGAAACTAAATTAAATCATATCAATTTCTTCAATATTTTCATGGATTAGTTTTTAAAAAGTGTTAAAATGCAATTAAATCAAATCTGATTACTATGTATCAGCCTTTAAATACGTGCCTGATTTTTTTATTTCAAAATAAACATTCATTTCTACTTTTTCAACAGTAATCATTATATAACTGCCTCTACAGCATATATTTAAAAGGTCTGATAGTACATTGCCCAGTTACAATATGTTTTATATTTTCCTTTACCGATGTTCTGACAAATGCCACTGAAATTACCCCGATCTAATCCAGAGTTACAGCCAGCTACCAAAAATTGATATATGAATCCATAGCAAACTCAGTGTAACTGTTCATCAGTTACGGTGTCAGTTATCAGTACGATAGTCTCCAAAATACAACGTTCAGGTCCAATACGATACAGTAAAAAAAAACACATTGTATTATTAAAAGTAAAAAATCTAAAAATAAAAATAGATAAGGAGAAATATACCAAATGTCAGTACAAACACCAACATATTTTTTTTATTAAATAAACTGCAAATAATACTAAGCCATAACTGGCTTGGGAAGGGGGTTACAGTGATGCCATACTTGAAACTACAGGACCGTGGACTGGCAGGTTTGACTTCTGGTCGCGTTATTCAGGACAATCTGGGGTATGGAAATCCAAGGTTAAAATAAACCCAGAAGTAAAAAAAATTTAAAGCGGCATGCAAATGAACTATTGCGAGATAAAAAATGATCGTGTTTTTCTTCTTGCCCTTGGATGAAATGGTAGGTTAAAAGGAAAACAAACCCTTTTAAACTGTGGGTTGGCCAGATTTAAAAAGGTTTCCCACAAATGCAAGTCCAAAACTAACTTACTGAGGTGTACTTTACCCATTATTGTGCAGCCCAAGTTACAAAAAAAAATGTGTGGATGTAAAGTGCCTTTTATATATAGATTTCATTTAACCAAATGTTTGGCTGGTTGTGGCATCTGGTGAAGAAGTCATCTGGGTTCTGCTCTCAGTCACACTAACCAAAGGGAACTCAGGGAAGTCTGTGCTAGCCCCATGTCCACGCAGGCTCACTTGTCCATTGGCAGTGTTGAACTGGGAAGAGATTCCAGACCTTGAGCTTTGGAACTGAGATCTGAAGTTCTGCTCAAAAGTACCGATCTGAAAGGCCTGATGGATCGGCTGGGTGTCAGTCTTTTTTGAAGAGGTAACCTGCTCTAAAAAGTCTTCCGCAGGCGAGACAGAAGAGTGGTTTGTGTCATCCCCTGAAAATGAGAAGGAGTGCTGAGAGTCTCCTACGATTAGCCCAAAGTGAGACTTCTCTGAAGAGGACCTCAATGGAGAGTTCATCCCGGATCGAAAGCCGGACCGGTTAGACAAGGTATACTGCTTATCAATTGTGGAAAACAAAGGTTGGCTGGAAAGAGTTTGGCTCTCGGTCACAAAGGTAAGGCTCTGGCTATTTAAATAGGCATCATTCTGACTAGTTCTATCCAAGGCTTGCTGAAGAAATTTAGAATACTCCTGGAGCATGCTGGCTTTTTCTGTAGAAGAGGCCTGGGAACTTGTCCCAACAGTCTCAGCCTGGCTGACCTCGGTAACATCCGATGCGTTAATTGATATGCTGGATGTCACTTCGGTGTCTGCCACACTGAAAGAGATTTCATGTTGTCCATTTGCCTTGTTGGAATAGTGATCTAGAAGAGTCTGGAGGACCTCGTCTGGAATAACATTCTTGTCATGGCCAGACTTCATTTCAACATTTAACGTCTGTGTGTCCAAAATAGAGACAGTGGCGCTTTCGTCAATGACGCTGGCCACAGCTGCTTGGGTGACAGAGGGCTGAGATGCTATTGTGCCAACATTTAGGGCATAATCCCTGCTATTATTAGAGGCTGCCTGCAAATACCTTTTCTTTTTTAAAAACTGCATGGCATCATCATAGTTATTACTGCTGGCTGCAGGCTTGCTTGGACCCTCCTGCAGGGTGTCTACCTGGTCCATGTCAGCGTTACTCTCTGAGTCTAGAAGGACCTGCTTGTCCACAAGTTCAAAAGAGTATTTGGTAACTTTACTTTCTTCAAATGAAGAAGACAAAGGGGACATATTCTGGTTTTCGACCAAGGGCTGTTTCTGGGTTCTCTTGTTTGTAACCTTTTTAAGGACTAATTTAGGAGGGTGTATCATCTGAGATGACGATTCACCCAACTGACCGCTACCAAGAGAGGAGTGCGGCAGCTCTACGGAATACTCGGCCACCATATACTCATCTTTCACTTTGGAGGCAATTGCATACAAAGGCAAATAGTCGTTTTTGACATTCTTTTGCTCAAGGTTTTCTCCACCATCATCTCTCTCAGGAAGAGCCACCAAAGTCCTTGGTTTTTCACCAGTCTTCTGCCTCTTTTTCTTTGGCAGTGAGCTTTCCTTCGGGGGAGGGGCGAGGCCCAAGTCTTCATCGCTTCCCAAGAGTCCTGCCTTAGCTGCAGCTTTGGTGGATTTCTTGTCCCGACTCTCATGGCACATGCGCTTGTGCTTCAGTACGCGGTCAGTCCTGGAAAAGTACTAAACAAAAAAAAACACAAAAAAATGTCACTAACTAAGCACAAACCATGTAATCATCTAAACATGAAGTCTATTTTCAATAAAATTCCAATGCAATTAATTTGCATGGATGGTCTTAACATTGTATATCTTGTCATCCACCCCAGCATGCTAAAATTGTATTAATTCTAACAGTATTCAGATACATTATGACTTTGTTAATAATATATATGTATATCTTTTTTAAATCTCAGCAACTGAATAACACTCTTGACAAGCTGCCTGTTACAGCACATTGTATTTTTGTGGCAAAGCACTCACTAGGGCGATTATCTTCTTTTGTGAAGCAAACACACACCATTCATCTTTTGTGCCATATATCGATTACCTGATGGCAGTATTCACACTGGTAAGGCTTTTCTCCACTGTGGGTTCTCTTGTGCCTCTCCATATGGTATTTCTGTATAAATCTCATTCCACACTCATCACAGCGAAATGGTTTTTCACCTAGCAACATATACAGAAAGGATTTTAATAACATTTAAACAATGTAGTCATCCACAGACCCTTCAAACACAACTGCTCAATAGCAATAAGCAAAATCATTGATGCACTTCATCCAATTTTCTCAGTGGCCCTAATGTGATAGCTTTCAATTTACACTGCGTGTTTGAACAAAAAGTACAAACTCCAAACTGTCTAACCTAGTTGCTACATGAATGGTGAGCTGCAAACTCACAAAACCTAAGAATACAAAAAATACCATTCCTTTAACAACATTTGAGGGTTGTTTTTTTTTCTTCTTAAATACAAAAACAAAACAAAAAACAAAAACATATCAGTACATTGTTTGCTGCAGAGCTAACAGTTCATGCACATTGTCAAAGCAGGATACTAGGGGTTGGACTAGCTGTGAGAGGGCCAATTAAAATGTAGCATTCACAGTTTCAGCTGTGAATTCAGACAGGATGCTAACCAAGTATTCAATGTTTGGAATTTTGCACACACATTTAATCAAAAATATGCAGGTCAAATGTGGGTGTTACTTAGTGTAAAGTGGGTTGGCAAATGTATTTCATATTTTTCTACACAAATACATGTTGCTTATGATGTTTTAATCGGATTAATCAAACATTCCTGATATCTTAATGTAAATGTTTTAACATGTTTAATCCTAAATTGTATACGTTTATGAAATTAAAACGGAAACTAGCACCCCTAATTCAGACTGGAGAAGGCGTTCGAGCATGAAAGACTAGAGGATTCTGAATACGTGAGTTGAAAGAAAAAAAACATAATTCAGTAGTGGGTGGCTTTCAGGCAAGATCAAAGAAATGTTAAACCACTGTTCTGAGATGCAAATGTTTGTCATCATAGCTGCTACCTACAGAAAAGCAAAACCATAACCCCTGCAAAGATATTCAAGCATGTTTTTCAAACGACTCTGCAAAATAAAATGTTATTTAACCTGCAGAAACCATCGTAAGATATTTCTCAGGGCATCTGAAACATCTGAACAAGCCATACAATGTAACCAACAAATTACATTTCACTTCTTACAATACTCAAATGCTGTAAAGGGTACGGTACTCATTTCATAATTCTAATCAAGGTTACTCAAAATGTCAGCTTCTAAAAATGGGTTTTTAGGAGATGAACATTTTTAGTCAATGAAATCGTACAACCTGAATCACATCATAAGCCATTCTCATCCTACCAGTGTGAATCTTTTCATGTCTTTGCAGCAGGTACTTCTGGATGAAACGCATATCACACTGGCTGCACTGAAATGGCTTCTCACCTGAAAAGACAAGAAGAGATCTTTCACTGCCCTCTTTAAAACATTAGAACACTTGGTGATTACATAGCAGCCCACTGCAGTAGGAGACAGATTGTATTGCTCCCATTCTAAAACCAGGCTAACATAATTAAACATGTAAACCTGGCTCAAAGAAATAGGATTTTTAACATTCAAAAATGATACAGTATATAAAAAGTCAGTAATGCCAGCAGGGGTGTTGGCTTCCTGGATAAATAACAAAAACTGAAGTATGTGCGAGTTCTAGACAAATCTCAAATAAGTCTTCAGTGCTCTTACTCCAATAATTGGGGTCTTAGTATGCCTGGAAATGCAATGCTGCGACGCTTAAGAGCATAAATATCTTTAGAAACAAATTTAAAAGCAATTATCTTTTCTAGTCATACTTTTAAGGATTCATCTATAAAATCTCTCTAAACGTGTTATTAAAGGTTTTGAGGATTATTAACATATTACCTGTGTAAAGCTTCATGTCATGCTATAAAAATAGTATAAATAGTATATATATATATATATATATATATATATATATATATATATATATATATATATATATATATATACCTTAGTGGCATGTTCTTACAACACTGTATTTCTATAGCTTGCTGTTACTAATAAGAAGTGTCTAATATTGTTTATAACACATTTAAAGATGCATCATGAGTTGTCTAAATGGGATCCTTAACTAAAGTGTTACTGTTTTTCTTTCACTTTACCTATTAAGTAAACTAGTCTTGCTACTTTTCTTTGCAAAGCCATTATAATCCACGCCGAGAGCAGTACCTGTGTGGATGAAGACATGTCTCTGTAAATGGTAGTTGGTTCGGAAGGCAGCACTGCAGTGTTCACAAACGTGAGACTTTGGACTCTTAAGCCCCAGGGACCCATCTTCGTTTATTGTAAGAATCTACAAAACATAGTTTATAGCCTAATTTATCAGTAACGTTAATTAAAACAGGTCTATAAATATTATACTTTGGCTTCTACAGGGCATTCTAATCTCAGAATAACAGTACATTCACCATTATAAAATACCTTTCAATGCAAATTTTAAATAAAAAATTAAGTCCTATGAAGGTTTGCTAAATTGTCCCAAACATAATGATGAAACATTGCCATGAAGCTAAATTATAAAGTTTTTTTTTTTAACATTGCAGTATTAACAATGCCAAATGATAGCTTTACACCACAATGACCCGACAAGAAACAGACATTGCATTGTAAATTTAATAATATGTCAAATCATATTTTGCCCAAAAATCATTATAAACATATTTGAAAAGTTCTGCACTACAAATCAAATTGATCTGAATGGCTGCTAGCCTCAGGATAACTCCCTTTATTTTCATGTATTGAAACAAGACATTTTTTTCTATTCCTTTACCAAAAATGTAGTTCACACATTCTTGCCTCGAGGGCTAAAATGACCATTAGAAACGGTCATATACCTTTGCAGGAGAACGCTGTTTTCTTTTCTTCTTTTTCTGACAATCAATCATGTCTCTGGGCTGTTTACTGTCCTTTTTCATCTGTACTGGCTCTTCTGATAACTTTATTTCCTGTTTAACATGTACCTACAAAACACCACACATTATCTAAAAGGAAGGCATATTGATAGAGTCTCATGTTCTCACCTATATGGAGAGATATACTGTATTTGTACTATACTGTATTATTTACCAACTGTTTTATACCACGAAACAAACATGGCTTCCTAGCCTAATGAAGCTCGAAATAAAACACTTTAGCCATACTGTGGCCTATTTACATGTATTGTCATGCACGGTACGTGGCCACTAAACTAGAAAGAGCATTTGAAGAATTTTAACATAACTTTTTACTGGTACTGTTAGAAACACTGGAAGCTGGCCCAGTGTTTACTGCCCTGTTTTTAAACATAGACGTTGCCACACTTCGTAGCATGGTTATTCAGCTGTACCATGCTTTTAAAAAAAAAAAAAAAGTATGCAGAATTAACAATTTCATAGTTCAAGGAGTCCATTGTTAACTGAACAGAAAAGAAAGAACAGTGTACTTATTTTGTATTGACTTCAAAATACATAGGTCTACAGCACAGGACCCTACTTTCCAGCTCTGTTTATGTTCTTTTAGACAGGTAGAACACTATGCTGCAAACGGCTTCCAATACAAAGTTGTGTGTGCATATTCTCATCTCAGGGAAGGTTGGGATAAACGGGCACCTTACCGGTAAATGCATGGCATAGTGCAGCTCCTGGGGAAGCCTGTCATGCATTTCTTGGTCCTCGTCATCATTCTTCACTGTCTCCTCGTGAACCATGAGCTCATCGTGGGGGATGAGCTCCTGCTGAGGCAGATGGCTGTCCTGTAGGTCTTCATCATCCTCCTCACCCAGAATGACGTCATGGGGGAGGTCACTTTCTCCCAGCCCTGGATCCTGGCACCCCATTTTACCCCTCACTGCCTGCTCTGGAGCAACCAGACCCCTGGGAGTTTGCATCTCTGCTGTGCTACTGCATTTAAGAAAAATGCCTTCCAACTTGTCTTCAATGTTCATTCTTTAAGACAGGATGCTGCTGCCGAGTTGCTAGGTAGGAAACAAATATTCCTGTGAAGGGAAGTTCAATAGTAGAGAATACTGAGAATAAGACTTGACATGGTAGGGCCTTTTAAATATGTTAATAAAATAAAAGGTGTATTTCCAGCAAGGTTACCCAATTCAGCTATTAAACACCTTAATCTGATTGAATGATCAGTGGATATCTAAATACATTGTAGCAGAGTGCTTGAAACCAGTCATTTTGCATAATACTGCCATGATGCATTCTGTGAATTCTGTGCAGATTCCACTTCACAGCTATCTCAGAATTAATGCACCAAATTTTTTTCATCTTAGAAACTGCTATGTTTAGTGATGGGAACAGTTATTTACTGCTCCAGATCCAACCACATTTTAATTTGTATTTAGTCGTATTTACGTCACCTGATCATGCAATTCCAAGTTTTATGTGAATGCATGAATTCACACTTGAGCGTGTGACATTGTGACCACAGTGTTTATGAACTGACATACAGACAAGCTCAGACACATGGTACATAGTACACACAAACAGAACATTTCTTGACATTGTGCAATCAGGGTTTGAAGGTTCTCCACACTCCATTTCAGCACCCCAAAACAAGGTGTGGCTAATACAAGATAAATAATACAATATAATAGTGAAGAGGCACACTTTATCAGTCACGCCTGGCATGCAACTGTTGAGAAAACCTTAAGCTTCTCAGGCATGCATATGTGTAGGATACTATTGTTCAGAATGCAACAAAGGGTTAATACTACGCTCAATGTTTTCCATTTAAAACGATCAGTGACTTAGATGGCTTTTTAAAGTCTTTACAAGCTGGTTTTTATATAAAACAAAACCTCCATCAGCTTACAAGCTGAATTAACAAACCGTGTTTACCAACTGTCCTTCTGCAAGCTGCAAACCCACACATCCCGTCCCTTTGCAGTTACGAAACCTAACCGTGAAGGGTGTCTACCAAGCACAACAAATAACAATTCTCATTTACAAAAGTGAAGTCGTTATGTTGTCTGTGTCCAGCAACCTACAGATGTTTTGTTTCACAAAATCTGTAAAGTACATTCTACAACTTAACTTAATATTTCCCACTTCTAACTGAATGCGTAACAGACCAGGACAATCTGTATTGCTTGTTTAGCTGATTAGTCTGGTCTGCTTTGCTCAATAAGCATTTCCAAAAACCTTTTCCTGTTCACATCGAACATGTGGAACGTTTTCAAGTCAGTCCGCCTTACACATTGCACCTTTACTAACAGTAACTCATAATTAGGCTGGGTTAAGTCTATTGTAGATTTGGGTGTGGTTAGACAAAGTTAAATGGTAGGGCGTTACACATGCAGGTTACTACGGAAGCCCTGAACCGCAGGTGAAAACGAGAAACTATCATGTATGTATGTGATAATATCTATGGAAAGATCTTGATGGGTTTCCATATTATTATCATTATTTTTGTTATGCCCATATGTATTCCTGAATTATTATAATTAATACAGTGAATATAATACTCTGTTACTCTATTGAAAAAAGAATGTGCAACTCACAAAGTTATTAATTTGGATTCAGGAATGAGATTTTGCATAGTTTTGTCTGGTTATGTCACAATCAGGAAGGCTGCACTTGTAGACCCCGATGATCTATCCCTCTGACCTCACTCTACACTGATTTATAGCAGCCTGGATTCCATCACTGCATCACCAGCTATATCCTGCCACCCCACTGGACTGATGCAATTCTGCAAACTTTTTGTTATATATACATAACAGATGGTTAGGCCACGGAATTTTTGTAAGTTAACATTATTATTTACGGTTTCTAAACGATCAAACGTTTCTATTAACATGCTTTCTTAATGCAGTTCAAATTGAAACCTGTCAAATACAGAACTGAGCAACGCCAATCCGGTTTCGTGCTATTCAAATCTGAACTGAGCAACGCCAATCCGGTTTCGTGCTATTCAAATCTGAACTGATCACTTGGGAAGTGCAGTTGAAGGGCACCCACAGCATTTGTACTGTACTTGAGCAAGACAATAGCACGACACATTGCATCCAAAGTGATACAAACCTTTACTTTTTCTTAGTATCGGCGCTTCCCACACAAATGTCAAACAATGCATTACCTGCGGACGGCCAAAAATGTAAACACAGCTGCTCCTAATTCTGGGCCCTTTTTGTTTTTTTTTTTGCTTCACACACACACACATTGCAACAAACAACTGTATCGCACGCCCAAAGACAGGTACTAGGTATCTAGCAAAGAAGCATGACCTCGCATTTAAAATATATTAAATCAAGAACAAAGAAACTCAAAGGCCCTGCAGTGCTCTGTTTCCTAATACAGGCTTGATATCTTCCGAATCTCTATTATCGGCACACGTTGTTTTGGAAACGAACCTGAAATACAAACGAAGGCCTGATTGCCTGACATCATCATTATACACACAAACAAAAAAAAAACAACAGGGAGCGCAAACACGAAAAAGTGCCATTTTACAGCTCGAACGTCACAACGGAACAGTCGACTATTCCTTGCCCTGCCAGTAGTTTGTGTTTAATTGTCACGTACCGGGTCTGGTAAGAGCTATTAAAGCCGCTTTGTAGTCATATTTTGTCTGTAAAAGTTTCTCTGGTGAAGCTCCCACTGACAGCAACAACATTCCAGCTCCACAGTGACTCTGCCCGCGGTGCATTGTGGGATGCAAGCCTTTGCGTCGGGCAGGCAGCTATAGTATTAGTCCTCCTACACCTGTACGATGGTTCCGAGGTCTTTGAGACAGTAGAAAAGGCAGAAAAAGCTGCATTGCAAATGAGTGTCTCAAATTAACTCACAACAAGCGTTGCACAGGGAGAAAGCCGCTGGAAATGTCGGTGTAGTAACTGTACTATTTAAAATAAAAAATAAAAAATAAAACTTTTTTTAAAAGCTCCACCGTAGGTTAGAAGACAACATTGTAACAGTGAAATACAGAATTTAGCGAATTTTAGGATTCAGTTTTCCGAATACATTAGTTTTCTGAAAACTTGATAGCATGTAAACGTACTGACTGATGCATGTCAATTTCTAAACGTTAAAACCACGCTACTGGTTGTTTATGTTCCTGTCAATACTAGTGTGGTATATTTTTTATTTAATATGCTATTATTGATTAGAGAAAGTCTCTCTCTTTATTTTTCACATTTTGCTTGACCCGCTGCTTTAAAACGTCTTGTGCTTGAATCCCATACTGTCTCAGCCTGTCAGGCAGCTGGTAAAATGCACTCGGATGATGCTATCTATGCCAAGCAGCTGAGTTGCCAACTCTGCTTGGAAGTCGCGATCCTTTTATCGCTGAGATCCCTGCGCGGCAGCGCAACAACCAAAATCCATGCCCTGTTTCTCTCTGTCTGTTTGAACTTCATTACACAATGCGCTTTCTACCTGCACGGCCTCACTGATTCTCATACCCATAGTTGTTTAATTACACGTTGTTTTGTAATTTATGTACAGTATATATAACTTCAAACATCATTTCTGATTATTTCGTTCTAAGGTTACAATGGGCAATACAACTTGTATCCCTACGCCAAAACTACATTTGGTGAATGTAAACAAACTAGCATGTAAACCAGGCCTTCCTGGATGGATATTACACAGATGTTTTTTTTTCTTCTTTTACTCCAAACAGCCTCCCTCCATAGTGTGAAGTATACATTGTATGTATTAATTAGGATCACTTGAAGTGTATCATATGATATATAATACTCTAAATCAATGATGGCTCATTAATGGAAGTTTATTTTCCCCATTAGTTTTCGACAGCACTAATTCCACTTAGGTTGCCCATGACACAACCCCTTTGCTGCTGTCATCTTCCACTATAATCCAGCCTGCTTCCTGACAAGTTCTGTGTGTCTGGTAGTTTCTGTTTTTTTCTTTGCAAGGGACACGCAAAGTTTATATGGCCTGTAAATGTTTTGAAAGCCTGATGATTGCATATTGCTTTATTGTTTAATGTGGCTTGACCTAGTAGCTTAGGCCCAAGGCTAATGTATTTTGTGTGTTTGCAACTATACATTCACAGCTTCTGCATGGGTTGAGAACGTCCTGTGACACTAGAGGGCAGCATTTACTGAACACAGTGTACAGTATTTATACAATGAAAATCACTCTTCCGTTTTCTTTTGACTGTTCTGGATTCCCAGTAACTGGAACATAAAGTATGAGAACCCTGGAGTATTGAAAAAAAAAAAAAAAAAACAGGGGTAACAAACTATAATTGCAATTTATGTGATCTGCCTAAGGCTATACTCTGGAGAACTTTTATATATATATATATATATATATATATATATATATATATATATATATATATATATATATATATATATATATATATATATATATTTGCTTGGTTCCAGGACCATGTATTAATAGAGGAAAATACTGCAGTCAAAACTGCAGATTTGAGTTTGATTTTCTCAACACAACATCTGTGTGGTCTATCATTATCTTGTGTCAATCCCTTCAATTTCTAATATTAAACACATCTTTTAAGTGTAATAAGAAAGCTGAACGCCTCTATGTTCTGCTTGTAAATGGCCTAGGTTGTTTTAAGAATTGCTTCTTTCTATTGTTCAAAACACATTCAAAAACACGTTAAAACATACCGTTGTCAATGTATGTTTAGTTGATATACTGTAGTAGGGTAATCATTGAAGCCTTGAAAGGTGAAAAAGCATTACTGTCTTTTCTTCAAATAGCTGATTTGCAGACCGATAGAAAGCTAACCATTTATATAATGTGAAGCAACTGTGACATTGGCTCATCTTTGCTGATTCATGGGAAATTGTAACTCCCCAAATAATGCCTAACCAGGTATGAGGGGCAGCTACAGTACTTCAAAGAATGCTTTTCAATACAATATCAACCTTTTAACAAGATCAGTCTTGCAAACTTGACATCCTTTCTAAATGCAATGTGAATTGAATATTGAAGTCTCTAATGTATTTTAAGATTCATTTTTATTCATGAAGATATGACAGTAGTTATTATATATAAATTTAACCATCTTGTACATTTTCACAAAAAAGCAAAATCTGACAATTTAGAAGCTTTATTCCTTATCATTTTTGGCACAATGCTTACAATGTATGTACACATTCTTTCCCATGTCAAATTGACTACAACTATCTACAAAATCAGGCAGGATAATAAATGCTAACTTTGAAGTCTGGACAAAAGATACAAAAAACAAAAAACAAAACAAAAGCAGGCACCAGTTGTATTTAGCAGAGGCAATCAAACTGCATCAAATAAAATATCTACATTGTATTTTTAAGGCGTAGCTCTGTGGCATCTGTCTCTTTCTATGTTTGTTCTCTTGTGAAGTTGGCACTTACAGTCAGTTTTAATTCTTTATTTATTGCACCCTGGTATGCCTGAGGGGTTATGTCTATATGGGTCTAACATATAACCCACATTTAAAAAGTGAATTGAGACATATCCTTTGGAAGTAGGACACTCCCACGATACAAGGAAAACAGTCCCAAGATTTTGTTCCAGCTTGCAACACCCCGACAGTGATATGTGCTCATGTACATACTGTGTTTGCAATAAAAATTATTATTTCAAGAGTGTTTGGAAGCCAGCTACTTTGGCAAGACTTGTGTGTGGTTTATTGGAAAACACACCTTCCGCACTTCTTTCAATTGTGTAAAAAGTTTTAAACACTTCTTAAAAACATCAGGAGTAAGCCACAACAGTACAGTGTAATGGCTATCTCTGTCAAATCCTCATCCATTTTAAATGAAATGTGAATATGTGAAGTAGTTCATTGTGTGTTTTGGGTTAGCTGTCAATCACAAACAGCACTGTTCAACGTCTTTTGCATAGGTTGTCAATGTTAAACCACTGGATTCAAAATATCATTAAGACCATAAGTACATATCAAAACAACTTTTGTCATATTTAAAAATGATGGAAACCATGTATTTATGAATGCAGAGACCAAAACCATTTTCACCAAAAACTAAATTCTTTACAAACCTCAGAAAACATGCACAAAACCTATGGAAAAAATTGGGTACTAAAACATGATCTTATTGTAAAAAATTATAATTTTTCTGAAATAAACAATTTGGGCCAATCACGTTAAATAAGATCCACTGTGCTCAACTTGAAAAGGTTTTTCAAGTTTCTTGGTGTCCATAATCATTGGCTTTGCTTCTGTGGTTTGTTGCTCCTCTGAAGTTACAGGATTTGGAATCAGTGTCACATCTTGCTGAAACACTCTTTAGCATTGGTCCATACTTGAATTCCCTAAAAAAAAAATAAAGAAATGTGTTAAACACGTATAATAAGGTCAAAGATTAGACAAGTTACCATAAAGAAATCATATGTTTGGAACATATAATTATCTTAAGGAGAGTGGAAATATTCACTCACTCGGGGAAGACACCCTTAAGAAACTTAATGCGACGGGAAATAACCAGAACTGGTATAATTCCCCAAGAAAAAGCCTGCATTTAACTAGATCTGTTTGATATCTTTCCAGTCAATGTTTTTTTTTTTTTACTACTGCTTTACTATATTTTTTTCACCACCTAAAAATGAAACAGCAGCAGCAGACACCACTGCATAACAATACTTAAGGCTAGTTCCCATGACTGCTGCAGAGACACAGATCCTGGTAAACATTGCTCAATGCTTCTCAATGGGGCTTGGAAAATCACCAGGAAATCTCAGCTGCAGCTGGCGATGGATTATAAATGCATAGGCCCCGGTAATAATGGACAGATGTATGGTTTGGTTTGTTGGTTTTTGTCTGTTTTTATATTTTAATCTGTCCAGTCATGTATTTATTTCTCAACATTCTTCCATTTTTGGAAAAAGAAAGGCCAAATACTTGCTTTTTAATTAAAAGCTGAAACGTGATCTTTCTGTGTTAGCCAGCGAACTGGTACACAAACAATATGAAACACTTAACTGGAGTCATTCCAGACTGTTTCTAATCCTATGTCAACTGAGCGACTGGCTTTTATGCTCTCATGTTTCTCAGCAATTACTTTTATTTGCCAATTAAAACCTCTCCTTCAGTTCTTTCAGTGGGTGCCATGTGTGCCGGCACTGTAATCTTAATATGCATTTAATTATAAAAACTGTTTATAATTATTCACTGTACAAAAAAACAAGTTAAATGAGTATTGGCATTTGAAAAGTTAGTTTGAAATATATATATTTTTTTTTTTAACCATTTAACTTTTTTTTCTTTACTAAAACGTGATTAATAATGATCCAGTAGTAGTGTGTTCCATTACTGTAGGTATTTCTTCTTTCAGTATGTGGTAGCTTTGTTAAACAGGATTACATACCAGAAGCTGGCGACATTGGCTTACATTTAAAAAAAAAAATAAAAAAATACTGTATTACTTCGAATTAGCACGGCAGCGTTTATTTTAAATTGTTAAAAACGGCTGCGGCACGTAATTGAGGGCAGCGTTTATTCGAGGGTGGCGTTTATCAGAAATACTATTGTTTTTGAACAGTGCACTATTTTATTACATGGTTTAAGGCATTTTAGAAGCGGCGCCATGAGCCTCCAATCTGCAGCAATATACTCTTGTGTGTTTTGGGGGCTTGAATACAGTACATTTACTGACAGTTAACGTGAGCATATTAGGTTGGAGTTGAGAGGTCAGGGGAGTACTGTACCAGCGAATCAGGAGTGTGTATTGGCTGCTATGGGGCGGGACAAGAAGAGGAGAGAGAACGGTAGTTAAGTGTGATGCAGTTTTTCTTAACGAAAAATATTACCTCTGAATATCGGCTTGATTTCTGTTAAAACTAAAATATATCATACTATTATTTTTTTCTCACTGTAAATTTACCTGCTTGTTTGTAATTTATCTAAGAGAAACCAAAACGAAATCTTCTCATATATATATTTTTTATATATTTGTAAAGGACTGAGTAAAATTCCAATTGAATAAAAAAACTATTATAACTAAACCCCCTACAAAAAGATATCTTCAGCATGTGAAGGACTGCTGTGCTGCAAGTAGTTCATCTTGGGTTGTCTTTCGGGACTGTACCATAAAATAAGGTGGGTGTACATTAGTTTGTATTACATGTTGGACCGAGGCTGCAGTCTCTTCGGGGGCGTCACATGTACATAGCCAGATTTGCGCGTTTCTTTCTTTTTTTTTTGAGCAGGGGTAGAAATCCTACAAGTCTAGACATCCTACAATAGTAGCAGTATTTCTTAATTTATGATTACATTGTAGAGAAGAAACTCCATTTAAAAGATTACTTAGAACTCAAACATTGCTGAGTTGTGCTTGGCATTTTTGTTTTTGTTTAAAGACAATATGTTCGCAAATAGTGTTTATTTACGTAAAGAATTCCTTGAAAACGGATACTATCTTTAAAACTATCTTTAATTTAAGCTAGCAATGAAAATAGTTTGAAAAACCTAAATTGTGGATGCTATCTAACTGAACCCTTTGCTGAGACAAAGGTTAGGATAATAAAACTATATAACAGCTAAAGGCACTTTGTAGCTTGCACAGATCTGAGGGCTCTGTAGCATTCATTACAAGCATATAAGTATGCTGATGTTTTTAAGTGGTGATTGGGGAGGAAGATATGAAAGGGATCACAGTAAAGGATTTTTTTGAAGGGATGTTCATTTTTGAATAATTAAAACAAGAGCAACTCACCAAGTTGTCTAGTCAGTGATGCATTCAAACCAATCTATTTAGCCACATTTAGCTGTACTAAATAACACATTTCTGAATGGCTAAAACATTCATACCAATGCCTGGATGGTTTTGGTCATCCAGTTTGCTGCGTCTCTCCATGCTAAGACTTCTGTTGCATTCTGTTGGACATATCTTCGCACATTTATTTTATTTTACATGCCTGCGATGTACAATTTTAAGATGTCTTGCACTATGGATAGTTTAAAGGTATATTACCTTACAGCTGTGCGTGCCAAGGTGCTGTATGGTGGACTAGTTTGATCTGTTTGACGTATATTAATGCAATCCCCTGCTACCAGATCATTTGAAACCCAGCATTGGTCTTCTAGTGCAATCACCAAAGGTTTAATATAAACACTCAATAATTACGTTGGAAGCAGGCCAACTAGTCAGTCATTCTAAAAGACTTCCTCCGAGCTTGCTCTGCAAAAATAATTGCTTCTGCTACAAAATGTGGGAAAACTACACAAGAGAAATGTTTATAGGTTTACATAGGAGCGCCTCAGTGAACAAATGCAAATCAAAATGGTTGATTTGTCTGCCTTATTTTTGTAAAGTATAAACACTAGAGGAGAATTAGAAAGCAACGGAACTCTAAATGTACACATCAAAGTGAACATCTAAAATTCTGTGTTTGTGTTCTTCATTTGTAAAAAATAAATAAATGAATACCAAAATCAATAGAATAGTATCACATACACCATTTAGGTATTCTCGTTTTGAATTTCCATGATTTATGAATTTCTAAGATCTAACTTGTCAAGTTTTGACAAACAGTCAACTTTGTAAAAGACTTGGGTATTTGTAAAATCAGAACAAAAAAGTGTGCAACTTTTTATATATTAAGAACAAAAATGCCCACCTTTTTACACATGCTAATCTGCATCACAGCATAGCTGATAAGGGCCTCCTTTAGGTCTTGGTTCTTCTGCTCTTTAAAGCGATCGATGTCTATCCAAGCATTCCGTACATATTCACTGGATAAAGGAAAAAGAATTTCACGTAGCTCCCCAATTTTTAGTATATAATTTGACTTTAGACCACCCATGTTCATTAAAAAAGATTTATCGGTCCACCAGAGCCAGATTGCCATTTTTCAATTCACATATAGTATCTACAGTATGTGTGGGGTAGCACTATGGCGCAAGGGGTGCAACACTTTATTTAAGTGTACCTCACAGTGAAACTGAATGCAAACCGCTCAATACAATGAGGTCTTAACAAAGAAGAAGTCTGCTTAATTGTGGGCCTCTGAGTTTGATGTTAAAGAAAGGATGTGCTGAGAAATGGGATGTTGAATGGATGCAGGTCACTCGTGTAAACCACCTAAGATAAATAACAAAGCTGTATAAAAGTGATGAGTCAAGAAATTGGAGCACGTTACAGCTGCAGCACACATGGGCAGTTAGCTGGATCCGGTAAACATTTTCATCTGGAGCCAAACAGTGCAGCTTTAAGCATAATTTATAGGGTGAAAACATTTGTCTTGATAGTAGGCTGTAAGAAATTATTGAAGACTACAGTCTAAACCCTACAAAGCTTTGGCCTGTGTATCAAATAACTGTTAAGTCAAGTACAGTATCTGATTTATTTACAAACAACAACAACGTACATGCATCAACTTACTCGCATTCTGTGTTGCTGGTCTTCACCAACTCCTCCCCCTCAACTATTTGTTCCTCTAAGACTTTTAACTTGGCCTCTCTTTGCTCTGGAGTCTCCTGTCCAAACAACTTGCTGGTCATTCCTTTCAGGGAAAACGTCCTCACAGTCTTTAAAAGAAAAATTAAAAAGGGATATATAATATAGATCACTATTCTTATTGTATGGTTTGTTTAATATGCCATGATTTATTGGAATGAGCGTATTCTAGATCATTTGACTGTTATCAAAATATTGAATGGAAATCATATCTACTGATAAAAAACAAACAAAATTGAAACAAAATGCCTGCAAATTATTTCTGCATACTATATGTGCTTAAAGAACTTACACTTAATTTCCTTTTGGGGAACTGCAACTGATTTCTATGCACTTTACAGTTTTCATCAGTTCTGGATTTTCAACTAATTGTTTAAACAATATAATTCATTGTGGCAGGAATAGCCTTGAAGTTGCTGGAAAATCTAAATCCAACCCAGCACTCCATATCACGCCCCTTCCTCCTAAGCTGTCAGTATGCAGTTATATCAAGCATCGTTCTTGAGTTGCTTGAGACTTGTGGTTGAAAAGCAAGATGGAAAAACGGACACACACACACACACACACACACACGCAGACACACCCATGGCACACACAAACACAAACACACACACACACCCCGGTTGCCAACTCTTCACGCTGCTGCTTCTTGGAGACAAGATCCTGAGCAGCCATCTCCAACTCGTACTGTATGAGCTCGTGTTTCCTGCAAACCGCCCTGCAATGACAAACAGGAGCAAAACACCATGTTACTACCAGTGGTGTAGTGCTATATTTAGAAGCGAGGGTTCATTATTATCTATAAATAAACAACTATTACATCTAATTGTAAAACGCTGACACCTTAGCACAGCGTTAATTATTCACACCTGTTGTTCCAGACCTGGCACGCTATATTCAAACTTTTTTCATTACTTATCTCTCAAGGGATTCTTTGCTTATTTGTATGGGTTATACACATGTATATTTCCTTAATAGGAGCAAAAACAGTTCAATATTCTACACGTGAAGTATGGAAGTGGTGCTCTCCCTGCCCAAGAGAAGTGGGGGAGCGGCACCTGATTACTACTTCATATATGGAGATAGGGGCATTATTCCTCAAAATAATGGGAAAATGTGTTTTAGGACACTATTGGGGATAAGGACTGAGGATAAATAATGTATTTTTTATTTTCATCCCATTCTTGCATGCCGTGATGTAATATAAAAACTCATAAGAGTGAATAACAAAGGTTACTGTATGTAAACTTGTTCGTTTTGTTGCATTTGCTGGAGTTCACAAGAAGACCACACAAATCTGCAGGCAAGGTGAGGAGTGTGAATGTAAATGTATGAATGAAATGCCGATAATTAAGATAGCACGTGTCACTTTTGCATTGCTGTAAAGAGATATATTTGTATTTCTTTCAACATCATCTTAAAATACAGTACACTGGGACCGTTGTTAAAATCAGACACCATTACCTTAGGGCTTCAGCATAGTAAAGATACTCCTTTAGCTGATCTGCATAGTGTTCCTCTTCTTCCAGTATATCATCCACTGAAGCAGCATACCTAAAATCAGTAATGGATAACACCACATAACTTTTACACCCATATTTTGTTTTGGGGAGCATTACTTAGTGCGTCAGGTAAAATCATTTATTTGTTTATGTATTTATTTGATGGGCAACGTACAATTTTTAACATTTATGACATTTCGTAAGATGTATTGCACCCAAATTTAGCTATGAACTCATTCTCTTTGGCAGTCCCTGGACAAACACAAAAACAGAAAAAGAAAATACAAATGAAGTAGCATTTACAGAAGGGAATATGATCGAGCATCGGACAGCAGCAACCTCACATCCCGAAAAACAACATCACTCCAAAAGACAATCTCATCCCAGACCCAATCTGGGATCAGAAACATCCGCACCTCCACAATTCTACGATGACTATATACTATACAAAAATAAATCTTCTACCAGTTATATTTAAAAATATTAAAAACAAAAACAAAAAAAACATATATTAAATTAAACTAACATTCACATGCACACATTGCTACTATGACAGCAATATCCCTTGCTTGACAATTTGAGAAATAGAAAACTAAGCCTAGATGGCTCCTCCAAGTGCTTTTCAATTGGGCTCTGGACCTTGGTTCTATATTACATTTTTACTAAGTTTCTGGTTGTTTCGTGAAAATCTGCTCAAGCTATGGCGTTAACATTTCCGGTCGTAATGGACGACACAGGGGTGACTTTATGGTGTGAATGGATCATAAAAATTTGAATTAAAATATAAATAAATAAATGAATGAAGGTTCCCTCTGTTAGAAAAACTGACAACACATGCATTCCTTCTATGCTTTACCATTAAAAAGGCGCCAATTTATAAGACAAAACAATACTTCTGTATGGGACGAAAATACATAATAATAATTGTTTATTATAATCAAGAGTCAAAATCCCTTTAAATTCCTCTGTCTAGTTCCATATCGCACATACTTGGATCTACTCAATAGATCCCAAAAGATATGTTGCTATAAATCTAGCTCCTTGGAAGCCCCTATCTTCTTTAACTAAAGTCTTTAAGTATACGTTCTGTCATAAATTGGGTTACACAGCACTACATTTAAATCATGGCAAATGCTCAGGTCATAATGAAAGTAGTTTCCAATTATGATTTACAGCACTTCTGTTAAAACTAAACAGATTAATATAAACATTTCTGTCTGTTTCTTAAAGGTCTGCACAGCTCTGCAAAAAAAAAGAGATAGATTTTCTATTCGTGGTCTAGGATTTCCTGTAAAAGATAATGTTGTTTTTATTACAGGAAAAGGAAACCAGCTGTTCTAAGGTGTGCTTATTCATTAGTACCCGAAGATGTTGGCAGTTTTCTGAACAAACAAACTTTTTTCTTGGGCAATTCAGGGATCCAGGAGGTATACGTGATCATGCCTGAATGTAATAAATACTGATCCTTGAAATAACAATGTGTCAAAGGGTATGTATGTCCATTCACTTCAATACATGAAGTCAATGCCACTGGATTGGGTACCTGGCTTCATCAGACACTGCTTGTCAATCTGGAACTCATCAGATTTGAAAAACAGCAGCTTTACGTTATGTCACCAGTTTTCTTTGGCACAGTGGCTGAAGGAGATCTAGTGGCGTTCTTAAAAAAAACAAAAACGAAAAACGAACAAATTTAACAAAAGTGAAAACTCCCTAAGGTTCTACTGATCAGCTACTTGTTACACGGCTCCTGATTGAAATTCAACCCGTTTTTAACTTATCTGGAAAAAGGATTTGAAAGCTTTACATTAAATTTGCAAAATGAAAAAAAAAAAACCCAGGTTGTTTCGTTCTGCACACACCATCTGGAGTTGATGTGTGTTTTAGGGTACTCACGCGTCCATGTGGTGGCCAGCGCTCTGCAGCCCATCCCCCATCTCCCTCTCTATGGCACTCCATTCACTACCAGACAAAAGCAATTGCATGGGAATTGTTCATTAGTAATGGTTATACGTGATTAACCCTTCCTTCGTCAGTGAAAATAATAGGGTTCACATGGCAGGCAGAATGAGGTGCAAATTCACCCCACATTCATAAATGTAGTTAACTTATAAAGAAAAAACAAACAAACACAAAACTGGTTTATATTAATATTATTCATTGAATAAAGTGTGTCACATCACAAGCTTTTTTTAAATTTTTTAAATAATTATAATAAAATTATAATAAATTTAACAAAAACTTTTTTGCAACTCCATAAAGACAGACAGAAATAATAAAAATAATATTTCTCAATACTGTACTGTAGCAGATAAGCAGGACACTGAAAAGAATGCAGTTATCAAATACAGTATTATCACACATTTTCATGAAAATGGCTACTGGACAAAAAAAAAGATATACATGTAGGGTTAAATCAATTATTTTTGGAGCAATACACATTTTCTACATCTCCCTCATCTCTCCTGCAACTCTCAACAATCTATTCTGCCAGTAACCGGGAGATGTGAAAAATGTTATATATTTTTTTTTTTCATCCCTCTGAAGCTAGAATGGGGTACAAAACTACCCCAAAAATTGACCATGTGCATATAGACCAATGTCAAAGCTACAATAATAATAATTAAGGATATTGTGAAAGGTGCAGACTCTGTCTAGCAAAGTGTTCCATTTTTATCTTACCTGAACACTCTTCCATAATTTCCATGAACTTTGTATACCCCATACAGACGGTCTGCTACTTTCTGTAAATAACAACATAATATTAAAAAACAAGAATATTCACCTGTGGGCCTCATCCTACCAATCTATCAGGGTTGTCAAGCAATTAAATAAAATTAATCGCGATTAAACTTGTGATTAAAATTTTTAATCTTAGCTAATCTTGGTTTTAATCACATATTTAATTGATACAATTACTGCATCCATCCCATTCAAGTTTGTTTTATTACAGATGCTATTATTATTATTATTATTATTATTATTATTATTGTTAGAAAGTTCTTATTATTATTACCTATAAGGCCTTATACAGTTTTGGACCGTCTTCAAGATCTGCTGACCCCATATGTCCCTAGTTGTTCCGAGATCAGAAAATGCAAATCTTCCGACAGTCCCTAAAATTGGTTTGAACTCTGTCGGAGTCAGAACATATAGGAATGCTAGCACAACTGAATCTTTTAAATCCTGCTTGAAAATGTATTTGTTTGGATCTGTTTATTTGTAGCTGGATTATACATTAGGACACAGGCTTTTTTATATTTATTTCGTAAACGCCCTGGAATGCTTGCATGAAGAGTGCTACACAAGTGAAATTTGATTGTATTATTATTATTATTATTATTATTATTATTATTATTATTATTATTATTATTATTATTCAAAAAACAACCCAGCATAAAAAAACAGCTGTCCTATTTCTGGATTAATATTGTTGTCCCTTCTTTATAGTTTTATATTTATTTACACAGAATTATACAGAAAAACTCCAGCATTTGCTGTTAAATTGTTTGAACTGCTAAATCATAATGAGTCAGTATATTACTCACCTTAATGCATTTCAAATTATACTGTATATTATACTGTATATTTATAAGGACTTAGTGTCCTTTAAAAGGGTATCATTTACTGATGTTTTTCATTGCCGTTAGAGAAAAAAGTATTCTCTTTTATTAATAACTTTGTTAATAAAATTGTCTAAATAAAACAAAGCATTCATTAACAGTTATATTCTCCTTAATTGTAACTACTATATAGGTAATAACATGAGGTTTATGTGTGCTTTTTTTGTTGCTGAACAAGCAAATGAAAACTGAAATTTAACTTTAAACACTTCAGATAAAACAAACGTGGAAATGGCGTTGTAAAATGAAGAGGAAAAAACCTCACCATTTTGGTTAATTTTTGTCCCAGATGGCTTTCCATAGAGATCGCTAAGGGTGCGCGCATAAATCTGATTTGTTTATTTTTTGCTATCTAAAACTAAGAGAGGCTCAAAAGCTGCTGTGTTGATTCTGTTTTATATATATATATATATATATATATATATATATATATATATATATATATATATATATATATATATATTGTGACAGGATGACTGGGCGGTGACGTCACGGCAGAAGCAGGAACAATAAACGACAGAGAGAGGTGGAGTTTGGTGGAGCTGAGCGAATGCTTTCGTTCAGCATTTAATGAATAAACAGACAGAAAATAAACAGTTGTAACACAAAACCACAGGACACTGCACTTGCGCCAAAATAAATAGACAAACAAAACGAACCACACAGACAAACACGGTGAGCTTCTACTTTAACTTTACAATTAACAATTACCTCCGCCTCCACACCGTTCTCCACTCACCGAACACACAACCCCGAGTGAGTGAAAACATGCTGTTTTTATGCAGTTGTACCGAGACTCGATTGCTAGTCAATCATTCAATTGGAATCTCGGCACAACTGCACGTGAATTAATTAAGTGCACTCCGTGACCACACATTACATTTTAACCAGCACGAAGTGATTAGTGCCCTCCTCGTGCCTAAATATAAATCTACATTTTTAAATCACACGTGAAACACAGACCCGTTTATATCCCGTGTACCGATGACTATACACCAACATTTACACACAACACGTAACATATAATACACGGGGGGGCACTTTGCCACAATATATATATATACAGTACTGTGCAAAAGTTTTAGGCAGGTGTGGAAAAATGCTGTAAAGTAAGAATGCTTTCAAAAATAGACATGTTAATAGATTATATTTATCAATTAACTAAATGCAAAGTGAGTAAACAGAAGAAAAATCTAAATCAAATCCATATTTGGTGTGACCACCCTTTGCCTTCAAAACAGCATCAATTCTTCTAGGTACACTTGCACAAAGTCAGGGATTTTGTAGGCATATAGTCAGGTGTATGATTAAACAATTATACCAAACAGGTGCTAATGATCATCAATTCAATATGTAGGTTGAAACACAATCATTAACTGAAACAGAAACAGCTGTGTAGGAGGAATAAAACTGGGTGAGGAACAGCCAAACTCAGCTAACAAGGTGAGGTTGCTGAAGACAGTTTACTGTCAAAAGTCATACACCATGGCAAGACTGAGCACAGCAACAAGACACAAGGTATTTATACTGCATCAGCAAGGTCTCTCTCAGGCAGAAATTTCAAGGCAGACAGGGGTTTCCAGATGTGCTGTCCAAGCTCTTTGAAGAAGCACAAAGAAACGGGCAACGTTGAGGACCGTAGACGCAGTGGTCGGCCAAGGAAACTTACTGCAGCAGATGAAAGACACATCATGCTTACTTCCCTTCGCAATTGGAAGATGTCCAGCAGTGCCATCAGCTCAGAATTGGCAGAAAACAGTGGGACCCTGGTACACCCATCTACTGTAAGGGAGAAGTCTGGTCAGAAGTGGCCTTCATGGAAGACTTGCGGCCAAAAGCCATACCTCCGACGTGGAAACAAGGCCAAGCGACTCAACTATGCACGAAAACACAGGAACTGGGGTGCAGAAAAATGGCAGCAGGTGCTCTGGACTGATGAGTCAAAATTTGAAATATTTGGCTGTAGCAGAAGGCAGTTTGTTTGCGAAGGGCTGGAGAGCGTACACGAATGAGTGTCTGCAGGCAACAGTGAAGCATGGTGGAGGTTCCTTGCAAGTTTGGGGCTGCATTTCTGCAAATGGAGTTGGGGATTTGGTCAGAATTAATGGTCTCCTCAATGCTGAGAAGTACAGGCAGATACTTATCCATCATGCAATACCATCAGGGAGGCATCTGATTGGCCCCAAATTTATTCTGCAGCATGACAACGACCCCAAACATACACCGAAAGTCATTAAGAACTATCTTCAGCGTAAAGAAGAACAAGGAGTCCTGGAAGTGATGGTATGGCCCCACAGAGCCCTGATCTCAACATCATCGAAGTCTGTCTGGGATTACATGAAGAGAGAGAAGCAACTGAGGCTGCCTAAATCCACAGAAGAACCAAGATGTTTGGGCCAACCTACCTGCTGAGTTCCTTCAAAACTGTGTGCAAGTGTACCTAGAAGAATTGATGCTTGATGCTGTTTTGAAGGCAAGGGTGGTCACACCAAATATTGATTTGATGTAGATTTTTCTTCTGTTCACTCACTTTGCATTTTGTTAATTGATAAATATAAACTATTAACATGTCTATTTTTGAAAGCATTCTTACTTTACAGCATTTTTTCACACCTGCCTAAAACTTTTGCACAGTACTGTATATATATAAGCCAATGCTTTCAAAAATAGACATGTTAATAGATTATATTTATCAATTAACTAAATGCAAAGTGAGTGAACAGAAGAAAAATCTAAATCAAATCCATATTTGGTGTGACAACCCTTTGCCTTCAAAACAGCATCAATTCTTCTAGGTACACTTGCACAAAGTCAGGGATTTTGTAGGCATATAGTCAGGTGTATGATTAAACAATTATACCACACAGGTGCTAATGATCATCAATTCAATATGTAGGTTGAAACACAATCATTAACTGAAACAGAAACAGCTGTGTAGGAGGAATAAAACTGGGTGAGGAACAGCCAAACTCAGCTAACAAGGTGAGGTTGCAGAACGACAGTTTACTGTCAAAAGTCATACACCATGGCAAGACTGAGCACAGCAACAAGACACAAGGTAGTTATACTGCATCAGCAAGGTCTCTCCCAGGCAGAAATTTCAAGGCAGACAGAGGTTTCCAGATGTGCTGTCCAAGCTCTTTGAAGAAGCACAAAGAAACGGGCAACGTTGAGGACCATAGACGCAGTGGTCGCCAAGGAAACTTACTGCAGCAGATGAAAGACACATCATGCTTACTTCCTTCAATCGGAAGATGTCCAGCAGTGCCATCAGCTCAGAATTGGCAGAAAACAGTGGGACCCTGGTACACCCATCTACTGTCCGGAGAAGTCTGGTCAGAAGTGGCCTTCATGGAAGACTTATGCCAAAAAGCCATACCTCCGACGTGGAAACAAGGCCAAGCGACTCAACTATGCACGAAAACACAGGAACTGGGGTGCAGAAAATGGCAGCAGGT